>CM071573.1:22496442-22700060 GCA_036426205.1 Ascaphus truei | reverse complement strand
TTCAACTCCCCTCATCCCCTTTCAATCCCCTCAGACCAACCCCCCTTTTCAGCATACCCTCAAACCCCCCCCCTTCACCTCCCCTCAACCCCCCCCGTTCACCTCCCCTCAACCCCCCTTCACCTCCCCTCAACCCCCCCCTTCACCCCTTTCGCCCGCCTCTGCCTTTCGCTCACCCGCCTCTGCCTATCGCCCGCCCGCATTCCCGCCGCCTCTTCCTTTCACCCACCCACCGCATCACACCCCTGCCCCCCACAGCCGCCGCACGCACTCAACAGACACCCACAACACTCGACACACACCCGCCGCCTCTCACCCACCTGCCACACTCGACACCTCTCACCCACCCACCACACTCGACACACACCTGCCGCCTCCTGCCCCTACGCACCCACATCACTGACCAGCTGCCACATGCACCCGCCACACTCACACCCCTACACACAGACATCAATGACCAGCCGCCGCCGCACTAACCACGCACCCGCCGCACTCACACCCCCTACACACCGACATCACTGACCAGCCGCCGCCCGCACTCAACACACACCCGCCGCCTCACACCCTAGCAGGACCCCCACCCACAACCAACAATCACTACCCACGCGCCACCCGTACTGAACACCCATACGACGCCTCACACGCCTCACATTTTTATATCACTTATGTCACCAAAATATACATTGTACTGTGGTGGGATTACAATAAACCATTTTGAAACAACATTGGATTACATTTTCTTCCATCTTTCTTTTCAACATTATTATCCAACCTTTTGAACAAATACTCAACCTATTGTTCCACGATTTATACATAATAATACTTATTACACATTTACATCCCGGGCAACGCCGGGTCTCTCAGCTAGTTTATAAATAAAAATTTACTTACCCTGTACAACTGCGGAGCAGTTCAAATGCGTAATTAATTTTCTCTAATGGAACTCTTTGGGTCACCAAGCAATCAAGATCAAATTTGTTTGCCATGTAATCAGAAACTAACTTGGGAACATCATCTTTACTTTTCCAACCTGGATAATGGATGACAGTTCTGCATCACTACAATATCTCTTTGCTGGTTTGTTAATATAATATTATGGTTAGAAATGGTGTACAGTTCTATATAAGAAGTAAAAAGGTTTCTAGTTAGGACTGACACATTTTTCTACTAGTGGATATTAGAGCAAGTGGATGAGCTGTCTTGCTCATTACCATCTTGGCTAAGGGCACATTACAATCAAAGTTGTCGTATGTTATGCTCAAACATGTCTTCCATACCGTCATTTACCTTCAGAATTCCTCACTCTGTTCTCTCACAACAATGCATTTTTTTCCTGTAGAGTTCCTTTCTCCTGAGACAACCCATTGCAACTTTACCTGTCTACCCACCTGTTTATCTTTTTAAAAAAAGCAATATTCAGGTAGCTGCTTGAAACGGTTCCCCTAGAGCTGCTCGCCTCTGCACAGATCCAGCGTGCTATCGGTTAATGTCTGCGTTTGCTTACTGCTATGTGTTTCGTCAACCCCGCCCACTGGAATATTAATGACCCAGGAGGACAAAGGTCTTTGAAACTACAGTCAAAATAATCTGAACCCCTTCAGTCTACATCTGTGTCCCCCAAAAGCAGACAGCCTTTGGTGCAGCTGATGTGTATTCAAAGGGTATGAGCCATTTGCTGCTAATGGTGGAAACTCCCCAGCCCTCTCACCGCCTGTACCCAATGTTTCAACTTACCTGGCCTTATAGATTGTAAGCTCCTTGAGGCAGGGCCGCTTCTAAAAACATTACAGGCTTATCCTACCTCTTCTAACACAATTTTAAACTTGTCTGTAAATATTACGTATGCCCACAATCATATCTGTAACTGTCCATGAAATGTCTGTGAATTGAATGTATAACCTCATTTAATGTAACCAAGTATTGTTATCATAACTCTGTGCCCAGGACATACTTTAAAACGATAGGCAACTTTCAATGTATTACTTCCTGGTAAAACATTATATAAATAAATAAATTATTCAGCTAAATCTCTAGAATTGATACTCTTTTTGTATATAGTCTTTATTTAACTTTAAACAAACAAAAGGGTTTGTCTATCTTGTTCCTTACAAAGCACAGTGTCTAGCACAGATCATATTAGAGAAGAGTGGAACCTTTAAGTAAGGCTTATGGGTAGTTTTATAATGATATTTAACCAATAGGTGAGCTTCCGGGTTGCATGTATACATTTTTATATAAACCTGCAATGTTTGTTGCTCATTATTATAGTGTACAGTATCTAGTTGCAAATTCAGAGCAGTGATGTCTAAATAAATGACATTTTATTCTCTATGCCGTACCTCCAAATATAGATCCCATCAAGGTACGTCCTGTGATTAATATCAAAGGATCAAAAGAGAGTTTTTCAGTTGGAGGAGTCAACCCAAGTACCACAGTGACCCCACTTCCAAAGTATGTGGATTCAAGCGCAGTCATCTGAAGACAAATATCAAAACTTTATGAAATGTACTACTATATAATTATAAAGATTTGTAAACATTAATTGGGTTTCTATTGCATTTCTTTTTGTTCTACGTGATAGGTGTTTGATGACAGTGCATGTAAATGTGTGCACTAGATCACAGCAATACAATTACTACATGCACTATACAGGGAGAAAATCAAGTACACTTTTTAGAGGAATCAATTGAGCTCAGCATAAAGTTGGGCTTGTAAAGTTTTCATTTTATGATGAACAAATTATTAATGTAAAGAACCAGGAAGTAGCTATGAGGATTATAATGTTATTGCCTTAAACAATATTTTGTTAAAAAACAATAGAAACAAAGAAGGATTAATAAATATGATGTGTGCTTTACAGGGAACATTGAGGAACCAAATTGTGTACATAGAAAGAATATTATTTGCTGCTTTTTGTAATATGAACCATTCCAAGAAGTCACCTTTAAATATTAAAAATTGGAAAAATATGTAATGCTTTCGGTGAGTAGACCAACAAACAGTGAATTCCAAATTCAGGTAAAAATATGTCTAACAAAGAATAGAAAAAAGAGTTTGGTCAAATGTACAGCAAAACACATACTATAACAAATAAGCCATTTGATCTCAAATTATCATTCACACCAGTGCTGTTCAACGAGGTTTTCAAAGGTGCACAATTAGAATGTATTTTATTTATAGAAGAAGGGTCACAAGGGTATTGCAATATAATTTGGATATATGTAAAGACAAAGTAATCTGTGGTTATTCCCAGATAGATGTGGATTTTACTCTAGCCTTTCAATCAACTTTTTTTCTTACCTCTATATCAATTTGTCCAGCGCATTCAAAGGAATAGTCCACTCCCCCATTAGTCATTTCCCTAATGACCTCCTGAATGGGTTTATCGTAGTCCTTAGGGCTCAAGCACTCAGTAGCTCCTAATAGCATGGCTTTTGGAAATTTTTCCTTGTGGAAGCCAATCCCAATGATACGAGCAGCTCCAGAGACTTTGCAACCAATTATGGCTGAAAGTCCGACAACACCTAATCCGAACACAGCACAGGTAGAACCAGGCGTAACCTGAGAAGATATAAATTTATAGAAATATCTTGGATTCAGATCGTAACAGGTGTAATTTCAGCCACAAACACGATATGTCTGGAAATGCCTAACGCGTTGCATGGTGGTGGCTCTTTACCCCCCCCCCCCACTCCTGCCCCCCCCCGCCCTGCCTTCCTCCCCTGCCAGTCCATGAGTATATGCTTAAATGGGCAGCAGAATTGAACATTGATATAGACAGAGAGGACTGGGAAGATATTTGGGAATTCACGGCAAGGACCTCCATATGCACCACTACGAAGGAGAATATTTATAAGATTCTATTTCACTGGTATCTTACCCCAGTGAGACTGAAACAAATCTACCCCCTGGTCTTTGATTTATTCTTGAGAGGCTGCGGACAAAGGGGGGATTCGACTCATATTTGGTGGTTATGTCCAAAAATTCAGAAATATTGGTCCTCTATACAAACGCTTATAGAAGAGGTTACGAATCTCATCCCCATTGATCCTCTGACCTACTTATTGGCAAAGCCAATTGAGAATATTGGCAGACCAATAGGAAATTAATTTCCTTCATTCTTACGGCATCAAGATTCGCGATAGCGGCCTTCTGGAGGAAGGTATCTGCCAAACAAACGATAAAAAGGCGAATTACTGAGGTCATGCTGATGGAAAAGCTGACCGCATTTCTAAAACAGTCTGTACCGGACTTTTACCAAACATGGGAGCCGTGGCTAATGCTCTGAACCTAGTTATGGGACTACCCGTCAACAGAAGCTAATTAGATCTAGCCACCTTGTCCATTGACACTCAGGCTCGGGTGCCTGGCGGCTGAGGGGTGACGTTACCTTCTTTCTCTTGCCTCTTTCTCGACTGATCTCCCCATAACCTTCCTCCCCACCCCCTTCAGAGACATCCGTGCTTAAAAGATACATAGTCGAGCTAAAACCCTACCCCCCACCTGTTCCCCCTCCCTTACTCAGTCGAGGTCCACTAAGTGATCTAGAGGCCTCGCTGCTCCCGGCGATGCTCTACCCTTAAGGGGGGTAAAAAAGGAAAAAAAATATTTTAGGCAATGCTTATACTTTGTTATGCTGTTTGACTGTTTTTGCCTAATAAAAATGTTTGGAAAAAAAAAGAGAAGCAATTGTTGCTGCCCATCAATCTGGGAAGGGTTATAAGGCCATTTGCAAACAATTTAAAGTCCATCATTCTACAGTGAGAAAGATTATTAAAAAGTGGAAAACATTCAAGACAGTTGCCAATCTTCCCGGGAGTGGACGTCCCAGCAAATTCACCCCAAGGTCAGACCGTGCAATGCTCAGAGAAATTGCAAAAAAAACAAGAGCTACATCTCAGACTACCGGCTTCAGTTAGCATGTTAAATGTTAAAGTCCTTGACAGTACAATTAGAAAAAGACTGAAAAAGTATGGCTTGTTTGGAAGGGTTGCCAGGAGAACAACTCTTCTCTCTAAAAAGAACATGGCAACACTGCTTAGGTGTGCCAAGACTTCTGGAACAATATCCTTTGGACAGATGAGACCAAAGTGGAGATGTTTGGCCATAATGCACAGCGCCACGTTTTGCGAAAACCAAACACAGCATATCAGCACAAACACCTCATACCAACTGTCAAGCACGGTGGTGAAGGGGTGATGATTTGGGCTTGTTTTGCAGCCACAGGACATGGGAACCTTGCAGTCATTGAGTCGATCATTAACTCCTCTGTATACCAAAGTATTCTAGAGTCAAATGTGAGACCATGTGTCCGACAGCTAAAGTTGGCCGAAATTGGGTCATGCAACAGGACAATGATCCGAAGCACACCAGCAAATCTACAACAGAATGGCTGGAAAAGAATCAAGGTGTTGCAATGGCCCAGTCAACCTCAACCCGATTGAAATGCTGTGGTTGGAACTTAAGAGAGCTGTGCATAAACAAATGCCCGCAAACCTCAATGAACTGAAGCAACGTTGTAAAGAAGAGTAGGCCAAAATTCCTCCACAACGATGTGAAAGACTGATAAAGTCATACAGAAAACGATTTCTTCAAGTTATTGCTGCTAAAGGTGGTTCTACAAACTATTGAATCATAAGGTGTACTTACAGTAGTTTTTCACACATGGCTTCTCCATTTTGGCTTTATTTTTGTTAAATATATCATGACACGGTGTAATATGTCATGTGTTGTTGTCATCTGAGGTTGTATTTACCTAATTTTTAGACCTGCTAAGGAACAGGTGATTGTTATTATGTACTGATATGTAAAACCATAGAATTCAACGAGGGTGTACTTTCTTTTTCACACCACTGTATATATGTAAATTTACGTATACTGCTGCGGCTAAGCTCAGTCTAAAGCTTGCCGGGAGCTGGCCGGGATTGCAGCGGGCTAGCCGCGGGTCCATTCTCCATTTAAAAACAGAGTTTTCCCGCGCGGCGCCCGCTTCAATAGATGAGCGCTAATGGCGCTTACTATTGAAAGCGCCCGAGGCGCAGGAAAACCAGCCGAAACCCGGCCGGGTTTCGGCCGGAGACTGCCGCGCGCCGCCCCCGCTATTTTAAAACTGCAGTGGCGGCCGCATTAGAGTCAGCTCGGCCGCCACTGTATACAGTTGTGTATACAGTTGTGTGAAAAAGAAAGTACACCCTCTTTTCTCTGAGCATTGCACGGTCTGACCTTGGGGTGAATTTGCTGGGACGTCCACTCCTGGGAAGATTGGCAACTGTCTTGAATGTTTTCCACTTTTGAATAACCTTTCTCACTATAGAATGATGGACTTTAAATTGTTTTGAACTGGCCTTATAAGCCTTCCCAGATTGATGGGCAGCAACAATTGCTTCTCTAAGATCATTGCTGATGTCTTTCCTCCTTGGCATTGTGTTACACCTGAATGCTCCAGACCAGCAAACTGCTAAAATGTCGGCTTTTATAGAGGTGGTCACACTTGCTGATGACCAATTAATCAAGGGCATTTGATTAGCAGCACCTGTCTGCTACTTAACATCAAAATTCTTATGGGAGCAGTAAGGGTGTACTTTGTTTTTCACACATAGCTTCTCTATTTTGGCTTTATTTTTGTTAATTAAATCATGACACAGTGTAATATGTCATGTGTTGTTTTGGAGCTAGGAAGGAATTTATTTTTCCCCTTATGCGATATAATAGGATGATATGTCACTGGGTTTCTTTGTTTGCCTTCCTCTAGATCAATATACAGTAAGTACGGATATAGGATAAAGTATCTGTTGTCTAAATTTAGCATAGGTTGAACTTGATGGATATAGAGTATGTCTTTGTTCAACCTCATCTACTATGTAACTATGTAACATGCAATGCATTGCAGGCCTCTCTGGCAGCGGAAGGGTTAATAAAGAGCGCTAGGCCATATTGGGATATAATTATTCCATTCTTGGATTCTGCGTCATACAATTTCAGAACTTGACCCCTTCCAGTAATAGTTGGTTTCTCCCCTTCAGGTCCCTCCTCCTTCCGAGGGCAATGAGGAGGTGGCTACGCTGGAAGTTTCCATTGAGAGCGGAGGGCAGGCGATAAACAGTAGTAGCAAAGTTCTGGTGAAGAGAGAAAGATCCAACATTCTGATCCAGACTGACAAATCCGTGTATAAACCAGGACAGACCGGTAACATTTCAGGGACGGGTCCAACACACCAATTATCTGAGTCTCACTGATTTTATGTCTCACAGACTTTTTGCAGAAAGAGGCAGAGAGAGAGACAGAGAGATTGTACAAGAGCCCCAACTGCTACAGTACAGTATATTTACCTCTCAAACCCACAATGTGCACAGAAAAGAGCACAGCTGAGATACCTGGGATATATGCTAATAGGAGTCATTTAAGTATAATTTGCATATCTCTCTCCCTCCCGTCTCCAAACCCATATTTCAGGGTTTGGAGCACTATCCCTGTTCATGCACCCTTTGGGGGGTTTCAAAGTGTGTCCTAGGGGGGCGCGAACAAATATGAGTAATGGTGGCTGAAGGGGAAATATGGCGCACAAGGTGCTATCGATGCTCAATGTCTATAACGACAATCACCGCCGGCATCGGAACTTTGCGCACTATAACTCTCTGCTCCGCATCACATGGGAGGGTACGCAGGGGGATGCAGGCAGCATGACCTGTGGTCACATAGTGCGGCAACCCTTCCGGCTGCATGAGATCAGTCTCAGGGGCTCCATTCTACACCCTCCTCGTCTAACCTCTGCAGCCTCCCTTCTCGTCTAACCTCTTCAGCCTCCCTTCTCGTCTAACCTCTGCAGCCTCCCTTTTCGTCTAACCTCTGCAGCCTCCCTCCTCGTCTAACCTCTGCAGCCTCCCTCCTCGTCTACCCTCTGCAGCCTCCCTCCTTGCCTAACCTCTGCAGCCTCCCTCCTTGCCTAACCTCTGCAGCCTCCCTCCTTGTCTAACCTCTGCAGCCGCCCTCTTTATCTACCCTCTGCAGTCTCCCTCCTTGTCTACCCTCTGCAGCTTCTCTTCTCATCTAACCGCTGCAGCCTCCCTTCTCGTCTAACCTCTACAGCCTCCCTTTTTGTCTAACCTCTGCAGCCTCCCGCTTTGTCTAACCTCTACAGCCTCTCTCTTTGTCTAACCTCTGCAGCTCCCTCTTTTACCTTCCAGTATGTATCCTTGTTGTCTGTCTCCCCCCCACCCCTCCGCCCCCCACCCCCCTCTCCTCCCCATCCCTCCCTTGCCCCCGGGACTTCTTTCATTTCACTCCAATGCCCCCATACTCAAACCTCTGGCTCCTTCAAGTTCACGCTGCCCCCTCCCCTACCCACCATTCCCCCCTCCTTTCTCCCACCAACTCAGTGTAATACAATAGGTAGGGGGAGATTTCGGCCATGAGGATGGTGGAGGAAGAGAGGAGAATGGTGGAGGGAGAGAGGAGGAAGAAGATGTGGGGAGGTGGTCATGGTGGAAGAGAGTTGCTGCATGTGGGGAGATGGTCATGGGGCAGAGAGGTGCTGCATGTGCGAAAGTGGTCATGGGGCAGAGAGATGCTGCAGGTTCTAAAGTCCCCTCTCCTATAGTTAATATTTTTTTTTACATCTTCATTTTTTACAGTGAAATTTCGAGTTGTTTCTCTAAAAGAGAATCTCCAACCAGACAATGTGCAGGTGAGCGGGGCGCACAGGAAGTCACACACAGAGCAGGGAGCACAGGGTGTCACACACAGAGCAGAGAGCACAGGGAGTCACACACAGAGCAGGGAGCACAGGGAGTCACACACAGAGCAGGGAGCACAGGGTGCCACACAAAGAGCAGGGAGCACAGGGAGTCACACACAGAGCAGGGAGCACAGGGAGTCACACACAGAGCAGGGAGCACAGGGAGTCACACACAGAGCAGGGAGCACAGGGAGTCACACACACAGAGCCGGGAGCACAGGGAGTCACGCACAAAGCAGGGAGCACAGGGTGTCACACACAGAGCAGGGAGCACAGGGAGTCACACACAGAGCAGGGAGCACAGGGAGTCACGCACAGAGCAGGGAGCACATGGTGTCACACACAGAGCAGGGAGCACAGGGAGTCACGCGAATGGAGCACAGGGGGTCACACACAGAGCAGGGAGCATAGGGAGGCACATACAGAGCAGCACATACATGTATGATATGTTTCCTAATGTCTCATTTATCTGTTTTATTTCAGTTTCCCGTTATAGAATTACAGGTACAGATAATACATTATATACCTGAGTGAGTGAGATGCAGTGAATAGCTGTGTGTGATGGGCTGGAAGTACTAATGAGCACCAGTATTCAGCTGCAGTGTGTGGGTGGGGGCCCTTTATGAGGTATGTGCTACGTGGGACAGGAATCAGGTGCAGTGTGTGGCTGGGCTCCATATGTGAGATTCAGAAATTTTAGCAACCGGTTCTCTCTCACCTTACCATCCTTTCATAGTGAAAAATCAGCTCTTTCCTTCATCATCATCATCATCATCAGCTTCTCCCCCCCATCATCAGATCTCCCTCAGCCCCCCTCATCATCATCAGATCTCTCTGAGTTCCCTGCAGCATTCTCAGATCTCACCCAGTCCCCCTCAGAATCCCCAATCTCCCCCAGTCTCCCTCAGATTCCCCAGATCTCCCCCAGTCCCCATCAGCATCCTCAGATATTCCCCTGCCCCTAAGCATCCTCAGATCTCCCCCAGTCCCCCTTATCATCCTCAGATCTCCCCTAGTCCCCCTTATCATCCTCAGATCTCCCCCAGTCCCCCTTATCATCCTCAGATCTCCCCCAGTCCCCCTTATCATCCTCAGATCACAACTCAGTACCACACCAATTGGAAGACACGCTGCCTATCGCCGCAGATCCGTGGGGGAGCGGATCGGACGGTTGAGGGATGCGTCGCGCCTCTGAGGGGCACACGCTCTGTCTGTATGAACCATTCCCCAGCGTATGACGGAAAGGTTAACGAGGGGGAGGGGTGTGTGATGATACGAATGGCCAAGACAAGCATGGGGTAAAGGCTGGACGGGAAGCATATAGCGGAACCGCAGGAAGAAATTTTAAATTATTGGGAATATACCCCCTTCCCCTCATCCCCCCTACCCCTAGTGTCCACAATGTTCAACGTGAGATACCTCCCGCACCGCCCGGACTCGAGGCTAATGGCTCCTGCGAAAGCCCAGTGTGAGCGCCGCGCACGCAGCCACACCCCGGAGAGCAACGCACAACACTATCGCCCCGCAGCCCCCGCCCTCCCCCCCCGGCCACTCCGGTGTTGTATGGCACCCCCAGTAGGCCCAGGGCGAACCCCACTCCCCGCCACACTGATAGCCAATCACCACACCCGGACCGCTTCCACATGCACCCCCATTACAGCCCGAAACCACGGTACCCAACCACCCCCGTACTGCCCCTCACCCACTTAGCTCCCATACCCCCCACACACCGATACCACTCCCCAACACCCCTTACCCCAACCTCCTACATTAACCAAACAACACGCCCTGACCCCACAAACCACTCAACACCACCACCCGACCCATTAACCACCAACCCAAAGGAAAACACAGGGAATCCCATGACAACCAGGAAAATCCCTCAACCACAAGGGACCTAAAAGAAAACGTAAATATACACGACACAGCCGGGAAGGGAAAAGAAAACGAAATGAAAAGAAGGGGAAGTAAGGGGAGCAAAAGGCAACCCACCACTACCCAGCCAAAGGCCCCAGGGGGCAACGAACCGAAAAAAATAAAGAAGGGGGGCAACAGATACCATGAAACGACGGTGGCACAGAAGCCAACAAACGAAGGAACAACGCAGTACACAGGTGGGAAAAGAAACATACTAATCAGGCAAAGCTAAAGAAAGAGGGGGGATGGGCGGAAGAGAACAGAGGAAAGTTGACGGGCTGCAAGGCACAGAGAGAGAAGGGAAAAATGAAAAGCATGCTAGGGACAACACGGAGACTCAACGGCTGCCGGCTGACTGTGACAACTACCTCCAACCTTGCACCTACATAACCCATACCTCATCTTCCTCCTTCAATCACCTCCCCCTTCACTATCCCTCGCCTGGAATCTCCTACTTCCAACATTCACCTCCCCTCAGCCCCTTTCCAATTTAGTGGGACACACGCCCACATTTTTATATCACTTGATGTCGAGCCAATACATATATCATTGTAATTGTGATGTGTTAAAAATAAACCATTTTAATCAAAACAGATCAGATATTTTCTTCCATCTTGGTTTATAATTATTATCCATGAACTCTTACGAACAAATACTCAAACCTATGTTCCCGATTTATCCATAATAATACTAATACACATTTTACATCCCGGGGCAGCACCCTAGGTCTCTGCAGCGTAGTTAATACACTCTCAACAGAGAGCAGCGGAGGATAACTTATATAATGTATTTTTTTTAATGTTGTATGTGGGCCTATGCTTTACGGGTCAATCTGATTGGTCAGTTGGCCTGACACTCGCCTCTAGCCAATCATGTTGCGTAGCCCACGCCGCCCTCCATGGGCTCTCATGGCTTGGTCGTTCCTCCCCCGGTTTTGTGTCCCCCCATTGGGAAGGTCTTCATTGAGCCGGTGCTTATACCCAGGGGTCCCCCACCCTGGACATTACAGTGCTGCTGGTGCATGAGCTGAGTGGGAGCAGTGCTCCCTGGGGCTGTTACTGGGGGGGCGGAAAGTGAGATGTTGCCCACATCCCCAAACCCGTTTTGGGCCACACAACCCCCCAGCTCCGTTTTGGGCCCCACACCCCAATCCCGTTTTGGGCCCCACTACCCCCCACCTCATCTTGGGCTCCACACCCGAGCATCCGTTTTTGGACTATCACACCCTAAGCTCTGTTTTTGCCACACACCCCCACCAGCTCCGTTTTTGCCCCCCCTCCCCCCACCACCAAATGACACACAGTGATGCACACACAGGGACGCACACACAGTGATGCCACACACAGCAGAACACTGACACCCCTACCTTTCCCCCGCGCTTCCCCCCTGCTATTCCTTTACGCTCGCCTTGCCGCTTCCTCCCCCCGCCTGGCTTCCTACCCACCCGCTCACCTGCCATTCCTCCCACCGCTCCCGGCCCCTGCCTTCCTCCCCCCCGCCCCTGCCTTCTCCCCCCCCACACTCCTGCCCCCCCCGCCTGCCATGCCCTCCCCTGCCCAGCATGAGTTATATGCTTACATGGGCAGCAGAATTGAACATTGATATAGACAGAGAGGGATGGGAAGATATTTGGGCAATTCACGGCAAGGACCTCCATATGCACCAATACGAAGGAGAATATTATAAGATTTCTATTTCACTGGTATCTTACCCCAGTGAGAATGAAACAAAATCTACCCCCTGCGTCTTTTATTTATTCTGAGAGGGCTGCGGACAATGGGGGATTTCGACTCTATTGGTGTGTTATTGTCCAAAAATTCAGAAATAATTGGTCCTCTATACAAACGCTTATAGAAGAGGTTACGAATCTCATCCCCATTGATCCTCTGACCTACTTATTGGCAAAGCCATGAGAATATTGGCAGACCAATAGGAAATTAATTTTTACCTTCTCTACAGGCATCAAGATTCGCGATAGCGGCCTTTCTGGAGGAAGGTATCTGCCAAACAAACGATACAAGGGATATTTACTGAAGTCATTGCTGATGGAAAAGTACCGCATTTCTAAAACAGTCTGAACCGGACTTTTAACCAAACATGGAGCGTGGTAATGCTCTGAAACCTAGTTATGGACACCCGTCAACAGAAGCTAATTAGATCTAGCCACCTTGTCCATTGACACTAGGCTGGGTGCCTGACGGCTGAGGGGTGACGTTACCTTCTTTCTCTTGCTCTCTTCTCGACTGATCTCCCCATACCTTCCCCCACCCCCTTCATAGACCACTCCGTGACTTAAAGATAACATAGTCGAGCTAACAACCCTACCCCACCTGTTCCCCCGTCTCCCTTATCAGGTCGAGGTTCCACTAATGATCTAGAGACCTCGTGCTCCCGGCGATGCTTCTAACCCTAAGGGGGGTATAAAAAGGAAAAAAAATATTTAGGCAATGCTTATACTTTGTATGCTGTTTGACGTGGTTTGTGCCTAATAAAAATGTTGGAAAAAAAAAAAGAGAAGCAATTGTTGCTGCCCATCAATCTGGGAAGGGTTATATGGCCATTTGCAAAAAATTTAAAGGCCATCATTCTACATGGAGAAAGATATTAAAAGTGGAAAACATTCAAGAAAGTTGCCAATCTTCCCGGAGTGGACGTCCAGCTCAAATTCACCCCCAGGTCAGACCGTGCAATGCTCAGAGAGAAATTGCCAAAAAAAACAAGAGAGCTATCATCTCATGACTCCGGCTGCAGTAGCTGTTAAATGTTAAAGTCCTGACAGTTACAATTAGAAAAAGACTGAAAAGTATGGCTTGTTGGAAGGGTTGCCAGGAGGAACAACTCTCTCTCTAAAAAGAACATGGCAACACTGCTTAGTGTGTGCCAAGACTTCTGGAACAATAGCCTTTGGACAGATTGAGACCAAAGTGGAGATGTTTGGCCTAAGCACAGCGCCACGTTTTGCGAAAACCAAACAAGCAATCAGCACAAACCACCTCATACCAAACTGTCAGACGGTGGTGAAGGGGTGATGATTGGGCTTGTTTTGCAGCCCAGGACATGGGAACCTTGCAGTCATTGAGTCGATCATATACTCCTCTGTATACAAAGTATTCTAGGGTCAATGTGAGACCATGTCCGACAGCTAAGTTGGCCGAAATTGGGTCATGCAACAGGACAATGATCCGAAGCACAACCAGCAAATCTACTACAACAGAATGGCTGGAAAGAATCAAGGTGTTGCAAGGCCCAGTCAAACCTCAACCCGATTGAATGCTGTGGTTGGAACTTAAGAGAGCTGGTGCATAAACAAATGCCGCAAATCCTCATGAACTGAAGCAACGTTGTAAAGAAGAGTAGGCCAAAATTCCTCCACAACGATGTGAAAGATGAGAAAGTCATCAGAAAACGATTTCTTTAAGTTATTGCTGTAAAGGTGGTTCTACAAAACTATTGAATCATAAGGTGTACTTACAGTAGTTTTTTTTCACAATGGCTTTCTCCATGTGGCTTTATTTGTTGTAAACTATATTCAGACACGTGTTTGTAATATGTCATGTGTTTGTTGTCATTGAGGTGTGTATTTACCTAATTTTTAGACCTCTAAGGAAAAGGTGATGTTATTAGTTACGAATTGTAAAACCATAGAATTCAACGAGGGTGTAACTTCCACCCACTGTTATATGTAAATTTACGTATACTGCTGCGGCTAAGCTCAGTCTAAAGCTTGCCGGGAGCTGGCCGGGATTGCAGCGGGCTAGCGGGGGTCCATTCTCCATTTAAAAACAGAGTTTTTCCCGCGCGGGCCCGCTTCAAGTAGAGATGCGCTATATGGCGCTTACTATTGAAGACGCCGAGGCGCAGGAAAACCAGCCGAAACCCGGCCGGGTTTCGGCCGGAGACTGCCGCGGCCGCCCCGCTATTTTAAAAACTGCGTAGTGCGGCCGCATTAGAGTCAGCTCGGGCCGACACGTATACAGTTGTGTATACAGTTGTGTGAAAAAGAAAGTACACCCTTTTTCTGCTGAGATTGCACGGTCTGACCTTGGGGTGAATTTGCTGGGACGTCCCCTCCTGGGAAGATGGCAACTGTCTTGAATGTTTTCCACTTTTGAAAACCTTTCTCACTATAGAATGATGGACTTTAAATGTGTTTGAACTGGCCTATAAGCCTTCCCAGATTGATGGGCAGCAACAATTGCTTCTCTAAGATCATTGCTGATGTCTTTTCCTCCTTGGCATTGGTTACACCTGAATGCTCCAGACCAGCAAACTGCTAAAATGTCGGCTTTTATGAGGTGTCACACTGATGAGACAATTAATCAAGGGCATTGATTAGCAGCACACTGTCTGCTACTTAACATCAAAATTCTTATGGGAGCATAGGGTGTACTTTGTTTTTCACACATAGCTTCTCTATTTTGGCTTTATTTTGTAATTAAATCATGACACAGTGTATGTGAATATGTCATGTGTTGTTTTGGAGCTAGGAGGAATTTTTTTCCCCTATGCGATATAAAGGATGAATGTGTCATCGTGGTTTCTTGTTTGCCTTCTCTCTAGATCAATATACAGTAAGTAGGATATAGGATAAAGTACTGTTGTCTAAATTTAGCATAGGTTGAACTTGATGGATATAGAGTATGTCTTTGTCAACCTCATCTACTATGTAACTATGTAACATGCATGCATTGCAGGCCTCTCTGGCAGCGGAAGGGTTAATAAGAGCGCTAGGCCTATTGGGATAATTATTCCATTCTGGATCTGCGTCATACAATTCAGAAACTTGACCCCTTCCAGTAATTGTGGTTTCTCCCCTTCAGGTCCTCCTCCTTCCGAGGGCAATGAGGAGGTGGCTACGCTGGAAGTTTCCATTGAGAGCGGAGGGCCAGGCGATATAAACAGTAATGTGAAAGTTTGGTGAAGAGAGAACGATTCATAATTCTGATCCAGGACTGACAAATCCGTGTATAAACCAGGACAAGACCGGTAACATTTCAGGGGACGGGTCCAACACAACCCAATTATCGGTCTCACTGTTTTTATCTCACCAGACTTTTTGCAGAAAGAGGCAGAGAGAGAGACAGAGAGATTGTACAAGAGCCAACTGCTACAGTACAGTATATTTACCTCTCAAACCCACAATTGTGCACAGAAAAGAGCCAGCTGAGATACCTGGGATATATGCTAATTAGGAGGTCATTTAAGTATAATTTGCATATCTCTCTCCCTCCCGTCTCCAAACCCATATTTCAGGGTTTGGAGCACTATCCTGTTCATGCACCCCTTGGGGGTTTCACAAGTGTGTCCTAGGGGGGCGCGAACAAATATGGTAATGGTGGCTGAAGGGGAAATATGGCGCACAAGGTGCTATCGACTGCTCATGTCCAAGTATAATAACGACAATCACCGCCGGCATCGGAACTTTGCGCACATAACTCTCTGCTCCGCATCACATGGGAGGGTACGCCAGGGGATGCAGGCAGCATGACCGTGGTCACATAGTGCGGCAACCCTTCCGGCTGCATGAGATCAGTCTCAGGGCTCCATTCTAACACTCTCGTCTACCTATGCACCACCTTCTCGTCAACCTCTGCAGCTCCCTTCTCGTCTAACCTCTTGCAGCCCCCTTCGTCAACCTCTGAGCCTCCCTTCTGTCTAACCTCTCGCAGCCTCCCTTCTCGTCTAACCTCGCAGCCCCCTCTGTGTATTAACCTCTGCAGCCTTCCCTCCTCGTCTACCCTATGCAGCCTCCCTCCTTGCCTAAACCTCTGCTAGTCTCCCCTCCTTGCCTAACATCTGCAGCCTCCCCTGTCTAACTCGCAGCCGCCCTCTTATTGACCCTCTGCAGTCTCCCTCCTTGTTACCCTCTGCAGCTTCTCTTCTCATCTAACCGCTGCCAGCCTCCCTTCTCGTCTAACCTCTACAGCCTCCCTTTTGTCAACCTCTGCAGCCTTCGCTTTGTTTTCTAACCTCTACAGCCTCTCTTTGTCTAACCTCTGCAGCTCCCTCTGTTACCTTCCAGTATGTATCCTTGTTGTCTGTGTCTCCCCCCCACCCCTCGCCCCCACCACCCCCCCTCTCCTCCCATCCCTCCCTTGCCCCCGGGACTTCTTTCATTTCACTCCAATGCCCCCATACTCAAACCTCGGCTCCTTCAAGTTCACGCTGCCCCCTCCCCCTACCACCATTCCCCCCTCCTTTCTCCCACCAAACTCAGTGAATACAATAGGGTAGGGGGAGATTTGGCCACGAGGATGGGGTGGAGATGAGGGAGAATGGTGGAGGGGAGAGAGTGAGGAGAAGATGTGGGGAGGTGGTCATGGTGTGGAAGAATGTGCTGCATGTGGGGGATGGTCATGGGGCGAGAGGTGCTGCATGTGCGAAAGTGGTCAGGGCGGAGAGATGCTGCCGGTTCTAAGTCCCCTCTCCTATAGTTAATATTTTTTTTACATCTTCATTTTTACAGTGAAATTTCGAGTTGTTTCTCTAAAAGAGAATCTCCAACCAGCAATGTGCAGGTGATGCGGGGCGCACAGGAAGTCACACACAGAGCAGGGAGCACAGGGTGTCACACACAGAGAGAGAGAGCACAGGGAGTCACACACGAGCAGGGCACAGGAGCACAGGGAGTCACACACAGAGCAGGGAGCACAGGGTGCCACACAAAGAGCAGGGAACTAGGAGGAGTTCACACACAGAGAAGGGAGCACAGGGAGTCACACACAGAGCAGGGAGCACAGGAGTCACACACACAGGCAGGGATGCATCAGGGGAGTCACACACACAGAGCGAGGGAGACAACAGGGCAAGTCACACACTGAGCAAGGGAGAGGTACACACACAGAGCAGCAGAGCACAGGTCTGTCTACACACCGAGCAGGGAGAGCACAGGGATAGCACACAGCGAGGAGACAGGGATCAGGGGCACACAAGAGGCAGGGAGCACACACAGAGCAGGGAGCACAGGATTCCAAGCACACCTACATGAGCGGGAGCACAGGGAGAAGAGTCACCACACAAGCAGAGAGGAGCACAGGGAGTCACCACTACAGAGCAGGTGGAGGCAACAGAGAGTGTCTCAGAAAAAAAAGCGAAGGGTTTAGTGCGTGTTAGCACAGGCGGAGATCCTGGGATGATAGGGGACTGGGGGGAGTATCTGAGGATGATAAGGGGACATGGGAGATCTGAGTATGATAAGGGGGACTGGGGGAGATCTGAGGATGAATAAGGGTGATCTGGGAGACAATCTGAGGATGATATGGGGACTGGGGAAATCCTGAAGGTAGGATATTGTTACTGGGGGGAGATCTGAGGATGATAAGGGGGGCTTGGGGGAGGATTTGCTGATGATGATAAGGGGGGACTGGGGGAGATCTGAGGATGATAAGGGATGACTGGGGGAGATCTAGATGCTGGTGGTCAGGGGGAATTCTGAGGATGTGATGGGGCTGGGGGAGATCTGGGGAATATGAGGATGATGGGGAGATTGGGGATTCTTAGAGTGACTGGGGGGTGATTTGGAGATCTGAGAATGCTGCAGGGAACTCAGAGAGATGCGATGATGATGAGGGGGCTGAGGGAGATCTGTGTTGGGGTGAGAAGGCTTGATGATGTATGATAGTAAGGAAAGAGCTGATTTTTCAACTATGAAAAGGATGGTAAGGTGAGAAGAACCGGTTGCTGAATTTCTGAATCTCACATATGGAGTCCCAGCCACACACTGCACACTGATTCCCTGTCCCACGTCGGCACTACCTCATAAAGGGCCCCCCACCCACCACCTGCAGCTGAATACTGGTTGCTCTATAGTACTTCCAGCCCATCACACAACAGCTTTCACTGCATCTACTCCTCATGTATATAATGTATTACTGTCCCTGTAATCTATAAGGGAAAACTGAAATAAAACAGAAGTAAATGAGACTTAGGAACCATATCATACATGTACTGTTGCTGCTCTGTATGTGCCTCCCTAGCCCCTGCTCTGTGTGTGACCCCCGTTTCCATTCGCGTGACTCCCTGTGCTCCCTGCTCGTGTGTGACACCATGTGCTCCCTCGTCTGTGGTGACTCCCTGTGCTCCCTGCCTGTGTGTGACTCTGGTGCTCCCTGCTCTGTTGTGACACCCTGTGCTCCCTGCTTTGTGCGTGACTCCCTGTGCTCCCGGCTCTCTGGTGTGGTGACTCCTGTGACCTCCTGCTCTGTGTGTGACTCCCTGTGCTCCCTGCTCTGTGTGTACTCCCTGTGCTCCCTGCTCTGTGTGTGACTCCTGTGTCCCTGCCTCGTGTGTGTGACTCGACTCTGCTCTGGTGTGTGACTCCCTGTGCTCTCTGCTGTGTGGTGAACTCCCTGTGCTCCCTGCTGCTGTTGTGAACCCTGTGCTCTCCTGCTTGTGTTTCCCTGCTCAGTGTGTGACTCCGCCCTGTGTGGCTCCCTGTCCTCCTTGTGTCTGGTGACTCCCTGTGCTCCCTGTCTGTGTGTGTTACTCCTGTGCTCCACCCGCTACTGTGTGGACTCCCTGTGTGCTCTCCTGCTTGTTTGTGACTCACTGTCTCCCTTCTTGTGTGGCACCCTGTTCTCCCTGCTCTGTGTGTGACTCCCTGATTGCCCTCTCGGTGACTCTCCGTGCTCTCTCCTGGACACCCGGTCCCTGCTTTGTGTACTTCCTGTGCGCCCCCTCACTGCACATTGTCTGGTTGGGATCTCTTTTAGAGAAAAAACTCGAAATTTCACTGTAAAAAAGAAGATGTAAAAAAAAATTAACTATAGAGGAGAGGACTTAGAACCTGCAGCATCTCTGCCCCATACCACTTCGCCACATGCAGCACCTATCGCCCCATGACCACTCCCCACATGCAGCAACTCTCTTCCACCATGACCACTCCCACATCTTCTTCCTCCTCGCCCTCCACATTCTCTTCTCCCCTCCACCATCCTCATGGCCGAAATCTCCCCCTACCTATTGTAATTCACTGAGGTTGGTGGGAGAAAGGAGGGGGGAATGGTGGTAGGGGAGGGGGCAGCGTGAACTTGAAGGAGCCAGAGTTTGAGTATGGGGGCCTTGGAGTGATGAAAGAAGTTCCCGGGGGCAAGGGAGGGATGGGGGAGGAGAGGGGGGGGGGCGTAGGGTGGGGTGGGAGACACAGACAACAAGGATACATACTGGAAGGTAAAGAGGGAGCTGCAGAGGTAGACAAAGAGAGGCTGTAGAGGTAGACAAAGCGAGGCTGCAGAGGTTAACACAAAAGGGAGGCTGTACGAGGTTAAGAGAGAAGGGAGGCTGCAGCGGTTAGATGAGAAGAGAAGCTTGCAGAGGGTAGACAAGGAGGGAGACTGCAGAGGGTAGATAAAGAGGCGGCTCAGAGGTTAGAACAGGAGGGAGGCTGCGAGTTTAGGCAAGGAGGGAGACTGCAGAGGTTAGGCAAGGAGGGAGGCTGCAGGGTAGACGAGGAGGCGTCTGCGAGGTTACGAGGAGGAGGCTGCAAGTTAGACGAGAAGGGAGCTGCAGAGGTTTAGACGAGAAGGGAGCTGCAGAGGTTAGACGAAAAGGAGGCTGCAGAGGTTAGACGAGAAGGGAGGCTGCAGAGGTTAGACGAAGAAGGGAGGCTGCAGAGGTGTAGTACGATGAGGGTTTAAGAATGGACCCTGAGACTGATCTCATGCAGCCGGAAGGGTTGCCGCATACTATGTGACCACAGTCAGCTGCCTGCATCCCCTGGCGACCCTCCCATGTGATGCGGAGCAGAGAGTTATGTGCGCAAAGTTCGCTATGCCGTCCGGTGATTGTCGTTATAGACATTGACGCACGATAGCACCTTGTGCGCCATATTTCCCCTTCACCACCATTACCATATTTTGTTCGCGCCCCCCTAGGACACACTTTGAAACCCCCAAAGGGTGGCATGAACAGATAGTGCTCCAAACCCTGAAATATGGGTTTGGAGACGGAGGGAGAGAGATATGCAAATTATACTTAAATGACCTCCTATTAGCATTATTCCCAGGTATCTCAGCTGTGCCCTTTTCTGTGCACAATTGTGGGTTTTAGAGGTAAATATACTGTACTGTAGCAGTTGGGCTCTTGACAATCTCTCTGTTCTCTCTCTGCCTTTCTTTCTGCAAAAGGTCTGTGAACTAAAATCAGAGTGAGACTCAGAATAATGGTGTGTTGGACCCGTCCCCTGAAATGTTACCGGTCTTGTCCTGGTTTTACACGGATTGTCAGTCCTGGATTCAGAATGTTGGATCTTTCTCTCTTCACCAGAACTTTGCTACTACTGTTTATACGCCTGGCCCTCCGCTCTCAATGGAAACTTCCAGCGTAGCCACCTCCTCATTTGCCCCGGAGAGGAGGACCTGAAGGGGAGAAACAAACTATTACTGGAGGGGTCAGTTCTTGAATTGTATGACGCAGATCCAAGAATGGAATAATTATATCCAATATGGCCTAGCGCTCTTAATTAACCCTTCCGCTGCCAGAGAGGCCTGCAATGCATGCATGTACTAGTTACATAGTAATGAGGTTGAACAAGACATACTCTATATCCATCAAGTTCAACCTTGCTAAATTTAGACAACAGTACTTTCACTATATCCGTACTTACTGTATATTGATCTAGAGGAAGGCAAACAAGAAACCCAGTGACATATCATCTATTATATCGCATAAGGGGAAAAATAATTCCTTCCTAGCTCCAAACACCCACATGACAATATTACACACTGTCACGTGTCATGATTTAATTAACAAAAATAAGCCAAAATAGAGAAGCTCATGTGGAAAAACAAAGTACACACCCTTACTGCTCCCATAAGATTTTTGATGTTAAGTAGCAGACAGGTGTGCGCTAATCAAATGCCCTTGATTAATTGGTCATCAGCAGTGTGACCACCTCTATAAAAGCCGACATTTTAGCATTTTGCTGGTCTGGAGCATTCAGGGTGTACACAATGCCAGGAGGAAAGACTCAGCAATGATCTTAGAGAAGCAATTGTTGCTGCCCATCAATCTGGGAAGGCTTATAAGGCCAGTTCAAAACATTTAAAGTCCATCATTCTATAGTGAGAAAGGTTATTCAAAAGTGGAAAACATTCAAGACAGTTGCCATCTTCCCAGGAGTGGACGTCCCAGCAAATCACCCCAGGTCAGACCGTGCAATGCTCAGAGAAAGAGGTGTACTTTCTTTTTCACACAACTGTATACACACTGTATACGTGGCGGCCGAGCTGACTCTAATGGCCGCCACTGCAGTTTTAAAATATCGGGGGCGGGGCGCGCGGCAGTCTCCGCCGAAACCCGGCCTGGTTTCGGCTGGTTCCTGCCCTCGGGGCGTCTTCAACAATAGTAAGCGCCATTCAGCGCTCATCTATATACGGGCGCCGCGCGGGAAAAACTCTTGTTTTTAAATGGAGAATGGACCCGCGGCTAGCCCGCTGCAAATCCCGGCCACTCCCGGCAAGCTTTAGACTGAGCTTAGCCGCAGCAGTATACGTAAATTTACATAAACAGTGGGTGAAAAAGAAATACACCCTCGTTGAATTCTAGGTTTTACATATCATACATAATAACAATCACCTGTTCCTTAGCTAGGTCTAAAAATTAGGTAATACACCCAGATGACAACACCCTGACATATTACAATACCACGTGTCAGTACATATTTACACAAATAAAGCCACAAGGGAGAAGCCATTGTGAAAAAAACTACTGTAAGTACACCTTATGATTCAATAGTTTTGTAAACCACCTTTAGCACGAATAACTGAAGAAATCGTTTTCTGTATGACTTTATCATCTTTCACACTCGTTGTGAGGAATTTTGGCCTACCTTCTTTACAACGTGCTTCAGTTCATTGAGGTTTGCGGGCATTTGTTTATGCACCAGCTCTCTTAAGTTCCAACCACAGCATTCAATCGGGGTTGAGGTTGACTGGGCCATTGCAACACCTTGATTCTTTTCCAGCCATTCTGTTGTAGATTTGCTCGGTGTGCGTCGGATCATTGTCCTGTTGGCATGACCCAATTTCGGCCAACTTAGCTGTCGGACACATGGTCTCACATTTTGACTCTAGAATACTGTTGTTATACAGAGGAGTTATTATCCTCAATGACTGCAAGTTCCCATGTCCTGTGGCTAGCAACAAGCCCAAATCATCACCACCCCTTCACCACCGTGCTTGAACAGTTTGTATGAAGGTGTTTGTGCTGATATGCTGTGTTTGGTTTTCGCAAAACGTGGCGCTGTGCATTATGGCCAAACATCTCCACTTTGGTCTCATCTGTCCAAAGGATATTGTTCCAGAAGTCTTGGCACACCTAAGCATGTTTTGCCATGTTCTTTTTAGAGAGAGAGGTTGTCTCCTGGCAACCCTTCAAACAAGCCATACTTTTCAGTCTTTTTCTAATTGTAACTGTCAAGGACTTTAACATTTAACAATGCTACCTGAAGCCGGTAGTCTGAGATGTAGCTCTTTTTTTTTTTTTGCACATTTTCTCTGAGCATTGCACGGTCTGACCTGGGGTGAATTGCTGGGACTTCCACTCCGGGTAGATTGGCAAACTGTTCTTGAATGTTTTGCCACTTTTATATAATCTTCTCACTGTCAGAATGATGGACTTTAATTGTTTGCGCAAATGGCCTTAAACCCTTCCCAGATTGATGGGCAGCAACATTTGGCTTCTCTTTTTTTTTTCCAACATTTTTATTAGGCAAAAACGCACTCAACAGCATACGAAAGTATAAGCATTGCCTAAATTTTTTTTCCTTTTTTCCCCCCCTTATGAGAGCATCGCCGGGAGCAGCGAGCCTCTAGATCACTCAGTGGACCTCGCCTGAGTAAGGGAGGGGGAACAGGTGGGGTAGGGTTTTTAGCTCGACTATGTTCTTTTAATCACGATATGTCTACTGAAGGGGGTGGGGAGGAAGGTTATGGGGAGATCAGTCGAGAAGAGGCAAGAGAAAGGTAACGTCCCCCCTCATCAACGCGCCTCAGGCAGCACCCAGCCTGCAGTGTCAATGGACAAGTGGCTAGATCTAATTAGCTTCTGTTGACGGGTCGTCCATAACTAGGTTCAAGCATTACCACGGCTCCATGTTTGGTAAAAGTCCGTACAGACTGTTTTAGAAATGCGGTAGCTTTTCCATCAGCATGACTCATTAATTCCCTTTGTTAATCGTTTTGTTTGGCAATACCTTCCTCCAGAAGCCCTATCGCGAATCTTGATGCCGTAAGAATGAAGGAAATTATTTCCTATTGGTCTGCAATATTCTCACTTGGCTTTGCCAATAAGTAGGTCAGAGGATCAATGGGGATAGATTCGTAACCTCTTCTATAAGACGTTTGTATAAGGACCAATTTCTGAATTTTTGGACAATAACCACCAAATTGAGTCATCCCCCTGTTTCCGCGCCCTCTCAAGAAATAAATCAAAGACGCAGGGGTAGATTTGTTTCAGTCTCACTGGGGTAAGATACCAGTGAAATAGAAATCTATATAATATTCTCCTTCGTATGTGTGGGCATATGGAGTCCTTGCCGTGAATTCCCAAATATCTTCCCATCCCCTCTCTGTCTATATCAATGTCAATTCTGCTGCCCATTTAAGCATATATACTCAATGCTGCGCAGGGGAGGGGCAGGCGGGGGGGTCATGAGTGTAGGGGGGGGGAATGGCAGGGGCGGGGGGGAGCGAAGGCAGGGGCGGGAGGGAGGAAGCCGGTGGCGGGGGGAGGAAGCAGGGCGTGGGTGGAGGAAGGCAGTAGCGTAGGAAAAGGAAGCGGCAGGGGGGGGAGAAGGCAGTGGCCGGGGAAGGATAGGGGTGTCATGTGTTCTGCTGTGTGTGCATCACGTGTGTGCGTCCCTCGTGTGTGCATCACTGTGTGTCATTGTGTGGTGGGGGGGGGGGGGGCAAAAACGGAGCTGGTGGGGGTGTGGGGCAAAAACAGAGCTGGTGGTGTATGTGCCAAAACGGAGCTCGGGTGTGGAGCCCAAACGAGGGTGGGGGTAGTGGGGCCCAAACTGAGCATGGGGTGGGGGGCCCAAAACGGAGCTGGGGGTGTGTGGCCCAAAACGGAGTTGGGGATGTGGTGCAATACTCACTTTCCCGCCCCCCCAGTAACAGCCCCAGGAGACACTCCTCACATCAGCTCATGCACCAGCAGCATTATGGTCCAAGGGATGGGACCCCTGGGTTATAAGCGACACCGCTCATGAGAGTCCCCCCCAGTGTGGGGGGACACAATGACGGGGGAGGAGACCCAGCCATGAGAGCCCTGGAGGGGGCGGTGGGCTCGACGCAACTGATTGTCTAGAGGCGAGTGTGCAGGCCAACTGACCAATCAGATTGCCCGTTAAAGCATGAGCCACATACAACATTAAAACAAAATATATAGATACAGTATCCTCCCGCTCTCTGTTGAGATAGTATATACTAGCTGCAAGACCCTAGCGTGCCTGCCCCGGGATGTTAAAATGTGTATTAGTATTATTAATGGAATAATCAGTGGAACATACGGTTTGATATTTGTTCGTAAAGAGTATAGGATAATAATGATTAAACGAAGATGGAAGAAAATGTATACTGATCTGTTTTGATTAAAAATGGTTTATTTTTAAACACATCAACAATTACAATGTATATGTATTGGTGACATCAAGTGATAATAAAAATGTGGGCGTTGTCCCACAATTGAAAGGGGGAGGGGAGGTGAGGTGGAAGTAGGAGATTCAGGGAGGGGATAGTGAATGGGGAGAGGGATGTGAGGAGGAGGAGGGGCGGGGGAGGGGAGGTGAAAGGGGGAGGTGAGTTGACCCCAGTCCCCCTTATCATCCTCAGATCTCCCCCAGTCCCCCTTATCATCCTCAGATCTCCCCCAGTCCCCCTTATCATCCTCAGATCTCCCCCAGTCCCCCTTATCATCCTCAGATCTCCCCCAGTCCCCCTCATCAATCTCAGTTCTCCCCTAGTCCCCCTAACAACTCCCCCATTCGCCCTCAGCATCTTCAGATCTCCCTAAGTCTTCCTCAGATCTCCCCCAGTCCCCCTCCCCGCCATGCCTACCTGGGAGGACGCAAGCATGGGGAGATGGTATGCAGCGGCGCGGGCCCGAAGCTTAAAGAATTAAGCTGTAGAAGAATAACTTAGTGCAGAGTCTAGCAGCAGACACCGGTAGTTCCGGGTCAGACTGCTAGATGGTGCTCCTCGTCTGCAGTCCTGCTCTGACTCTGCCTCAAGTGATTCTTCTACTTGCTAATTCTTTTGACGCCAGGGGCTGCAGCTGCCACTGCATACACTCTCCCCACGCCTGTTAAGGACCGGTTCAGCGAACTTCTTAGGAACAGATTCGGACGAACCGGTGCGAACTGTCTGAATGTATGTGCTCCATGGGGCAGGAATCAGGTGCTGTAAGTGAGTGTAGGCTCCATAATCAAAAATCATGTGCTATTCTCTCCCAGGATCCAGGCAAGAACCGGATTGGCCAGTGGCTGAACGTGAGCCTCCAGCAGGGAATCGCTGATCTTTCTCTCACCCTCTCTTCCGAGCCTCCCTTGGGGGAATATTCCATCCGGGTCAAAGACACCGTCCATACTTTTAGTGTGGAGGAATATGGTGAGGATCCCTCTCCGCCTGCTCTCAGCTCTGCCGCTGGCTCCGTGTCTGACCTCTGACCCTGTCCCAATTCCCCTCTTTTCTCAGTGCTTCCGAAATTTGAGGTCACCCTCCAGTTCCCTAAAGTTGTCACGGTTTCTGAGGAACATTTTACTTTGAAACTATGCAGCAGGTGAGAAAGGTTACACCCTGTGTTCACTGTGTGTATTGTACTGTATATTCCCTGTGGGTGTCATTGAGGGACAGTGAAACCCTTTGGTCACTGTGTGTATTGCATTGTACTGTATATTCCCTGTGGGTGTCATTGTGGGACAGTGACACCCTTTGGTCACTGTGTGTATTGCATTGTGTACAGGGCCGCCGTCAGGGAGGGATAGCTGGTACTCCAATCCAGAGCCTGGTGATTAAAGCATGAGAGCAAATCGTTCAAAGAGGCCTCCTGGAATGTGTTGTCAGAGGGAGCCTGCTGGAAGGTGTCCTTGGAGGTGCCTGACATGGCAGCATGCAGTAGGCCGGTGGAAAGGAGGCAACCCTCCCACGCACCTTCGTGTGCTCCCTCCAGCAGGCAGCTTTGCAGGCACCTTCCCAGGCCTCTAACAGGCCCCTCAATTCTAAAGGGCAGCAGGTAGGCAGTGGGAACACTCCGTTCCTCTCCTCCTATCACCCTGTTTCCCCCTAATTTCCCCCTAATTTCCCCCTAATTCCCCCCTATTTCACTCAATCCCCCAAACTCTCACCCCCCTCCCTTTCACCCATCACTCTCCTCTCCCACTTTCTCCTCCTCTCTAATTAGTTAATCATATTAGTTGAATCTTTACTAATTCCAAGATCCAAAAATGTGACTTTGGATTGACTATGTTCAGAGGTTAGACGTAAATTAAGAGCATTAACATTTAGTTTATTTGTAAATTCAAGCAACAGATTCAATGGCCCACTCCAAATCAGGAGAAGATCATCAATAAATCTGAGCCACAGATCTATATGTTCGGTGTACAAATTATTCTCATCAGTAAAGACAATGGTAGCTTCCCACCACCGAACATATAGATCTGTGGCTCAGATTTATTGACGATATTCTCCAAAGTCACATTTTTGGATCTTGGAATTAGTAAAGATTCAACTAATATGATTCAAACTACAGTGTTTAGAAAACCCACCTCTACCAACAATTTGCTATTAGCAAGTAGCCAACATCCAGTCTCCTTAATACGGGGGATACCGACAGGCCAGTACCTGCGCCTCAGGAGAAATTGCTCAACTATGAAAGACTTCAGAATAGAATCTAAAGATCTAATAAATAGATTCCTTGAGAGAGGTTACTCCATAAACAATTTAAAAAGGGCATATAATAGGGCTTTGATGTGTGATAGGGACACCCTACTGATTCCTAATACAAAAGTAAAGGATACCCAAATCAGATGTATTGGTACCAAGAGTAATAGATGGTCAGATATTAAAAAAATATTTTCAAAACATTGGCATATTTTGAGATCAGATAGTGACTTGGCATTAATACTGAATGAGACACCTAGTATTACAAGTAGGAGGTCAAAAAATCTAAAAGATAATCTTGTGCATAGTCACCATCACAAAAAGACACCACCAACATGGTTACCAAATCCACCTAAGGGCTGCTTTGCTTGTGGCAATTGCAAGGCTTGCCAATATATGCGAACCACTAAAATATTTGAAAATCATGACCAGTCAAAACAATTTGAGATAAAACATTTTATTAACTGCAGGAGCTTTAATGTAGTATATCTCATCAACTGTAGCTGCGGTCTAAGATACGTTGGAAAAACAATTCGTGAACTACGTAGACGCATATTGGAGCACGATAACTCTGTTATCAATAAAGCTGACACGCCGGTAGCACGCCACGTGAATTCGACACACAGTGGTAACTTGAGCTGTTTGCAATTTATGGGGATTGATTTGGTCAAAAATAATATACGTGGTGGAGATATTGATCTCAAACTCCTACGACGAGAAGCAGAGTGGATATATTGTTTAAAAACTTTATATCCACTAGGCTTAAATGAGGGTTTTACATTTACTCCTTTCATTTGAATACCTTATTCCAATCTGTATCTCAATAATGGTGCCATCTTTCCAACATGCCTCCTCACCAATTGCTTCCCTACTTCATTGCAACAAGAGGATTATATAATTTAAATTGGATTTTTGTCCAATCAGTGACATAGCTTCATTTGCCTTCTATATCCACATGAGTTGGCCATATTATGGTCAAGTTATACTCAGTATCAGTATTTAACTGCGCAATGTGCAGAGTGATATATATATATAATTAAATATGTAATTTACTTTAAATTAACAGGTTTCTAATTAATAAAATTATTTAAGAATTTTTTCTAGTGATTTTAATATGTGGGATAACCATGATGTGATCAGCCTACTGTACTTGGAGAGGTTTTCAGCTTAATTGCAGGTATCATGATGACCATTTTGTTGGTCATATCCTTGTGTGCAACCGTTATATAGCATTAGAAATCTCTCTACCAGCTGTACTGATGGAATTTTGCACTTCGGATGGTATATAAAGCAGCTTGAGGGGCTGATCCGTTACCCACTTGCCCCTGACGAAGCTCCGCCCCGGAGAGAAACGCGTAGGGCGTGGGCGTAGTGACACGGTGACGTCACAACACGTGGTGCGACTGATTCAGTCACTGCTGAGACTCATAAAGCCGCGTTGCTGTTCACGGAGGTCTGAGGGCTAAGACTGGCAGCTTTGTAGCTAAGTATCCTGTCGCTACAATTTGGAGTGTTTGTATTGCAACATATGTTAAATGTATCACTAGCAATAGGTTTTCCTAAGTAATACTTGCCAGCGATGTTAGAGCTGGGCTGTTACTAGTAACAGCATTCATATGTGAGTTTAGCAATAGGGATTTCCCTTCATTCACTTCAAAGCAAATTCTGGTGTGCTGCAGTCTGCTGCCTGCCTTCATACAGCTGCGCTGCTGTTCACGGAGGTCTGAGGGCTGAGACTGACAGCCCTGTAGCTAAGTATTTTGTCGCTACAACTTTGAGTGTTTGTATTGCAACTTGAGTGCTATATACTCTACATATGATAAATATATCACTAGCAATAGGTTTTCCCTAGTACAACTTGCCAGCGATGTTACAGCTGGGCTGTTACTTGAAACAGCATTCATATGTGAGGTTAGCAACAGGGATTTCCCCTTATTCATCTCAAAGCAATATTTGGTGTGCTACAGTCTGTTGCCTGCCTTCGGTGAAAATATATACGGTCACCAGATTGGGCTAAAATAGCTATAAGAACTGTGCAATCTTATATATATATATATATTGGTCTCAGCAATTTGGATAAAACTTCATTAAATTAGGGCTGTTTATTCATTACAGTCGTGAAGTATATTGATTTATTCATCTTGTGACTATTCAGTGAACACCACGTGGGATTTTAAAATGGTTGTTTATTTTAATTTGTGTCACCTATATCACTTATGGTTTTTCACATTATATCATCACTGTATAAAATATAAATATAATGTTAACGTGGTGTGCACCACAAATGTACTATCTGTGGGTGATTCTGTGACTTTGTCACACCTTCATTCAATTGTTAATACTATTAGCATTAAGTACATAGGGAGCACCCATTTATGTCTTAACTAACTGTAAAAAAACTTTCAATATCATTGATTAAGTGAGCGGTGTGGCTCCTCTTTTGTGTTGTGTTGTTAATCGTATTGCCTACTTATCAGACTATTGCTGACAAAATTGCTTGACAATTCCATGCAGTATAGTGTAAGGCCCCAAACTGTACCTCAGTGCAGACAGCGTGGGTGGTATACAGTAGCTATCAATTACTGCAGTAGCTTCCAAAGTCACGCCCTACAATGCATTGATGCTTTGCATGCAAAGCATTGTGGGGACTGACTTTGGAAACTCCTGCAGTAATTGACAGCTATACCAGCCACGCTAAAGGTGCAGTTTGTGGCCAAGTCCGCAGTCCCCACACAGGCTCAGGAACCCGCTATACTGCCTGTGATACGCCATTACATTATATTTTGGGGAAAAACCCCTTGGAGACACCTAACAAACCCCTAGGGGTTCCCACACCCCAGGTTGGGAATCACTGTATTAGATCATTTTGGAAAGGATATCATGCAGTTATAGAGACACTCTGTGTATTACGTTTTTTTCCCCATACTGTATGTATAATGGAGTTACACTGACACCCTGGGGTCACTGTGTTTTGCTTGATATACTGTTGTACCTATGAAGAAGTGACAGTAACACCCAGTGTTTGCTAACAGTTGCTGTTTTCATTTTGGAAGTCTTTTCTGTGTATAAATCCCATACAGTAGTAACAACGGGACAGGGGATTTGAGCTGTTTTATTCCCTTTCCCGTCAGATACACCTATGGGAAGCCAGTGCAAGGGGAGTTTACCAGTGCGGTGTGCCGGAAAGCTTTAAACTACTACTGGATGAGACGTCAATATGAGGAGCCAATTGATCTGTGTGTTTCCTTCAGGGGGAAGGTGAGAAAAGAGTGTTAGATGGGATAGTGGATGTGTCCATTGGGTTCTGTAGCTACAGACAGAATGAGCTGCCCCAGGCAGTATAGTGGTACAGTGTCTGACCTTAGAAACATTCTCAATGTATTAGATATTGGAGAAAAGTAGTGGTGTTCTTGGGTTGTAAGTCATACCATCACACCTCGGACAGTGGCCCCAGGTCACACTCTAGACCAGTGGCAGAGCGAGGTTGGACTGACATCTGCATCTCTCCCTCAGCTGGACAAATCTGGCTGCTACACAGAGCAAGTGAAAACTGTGACCTTTAACCTGAATTCTCGGAATGGGTTGAGTAGGGATTTGGTGGGAACGGCCTCTATCACCGAGGAGGGGACAGGTAAGTGACTTACATTTGAGGAGAGTGATACCTTAGTTGCTAAGTCTATTAATCACTTAGATTTCCTAAAGGTGCTTCACATCTGAAAGTAAAATTCACATGCCGAATCTATTCAGTTTCCCAATATCGTTCTATATTACAGTGATGGCCACTAGCCATAAGAAAGAGTTAAGTCACCAAGTGTATACTGTCTTTGATGTTGGTAACCTCTATGGGGCCTATTCATTAAACAGTGATAAAATCAGTGCATTGCCAATTGACGGTGTATTGTTTTACCGCGCAATAAAACATGTGGGTCAAAACAGTATTCACTAAGAAAAAACACACGTTTTTTAAAGTTTGCAAAAAATGATGCATCGAACGACTTGTTATTTTTCTAAGTGCTATCGCGCTATCGCGGGAAGCAGGAGGTCCTGGAGGCTGAAATCAATGCGGTTTAGCTCAGTAGACTCCCTGCTCCCGTACACTTTTAGTAAAATTCACATTAAAGCAGCTTCATTACCTTAGCTGCTAGTCGCTAAGGCAATGAAGGGGTTAAGGCACAGTAGCTGATGTATTGGGGGCAGAGGAGGTGAGTGAAGGGGGTACTTGACACAGGATGGGTGGTTAGGCCTACTGGGAAGGTTGCGGGGGGAGTTAACCCCTTTATTACCATCGCAGCTGTAACCCCCCTGCTACTCACCTGGTAGGCCTAAAGAAAAAAACTCTCCAACGCACAGACAAAATAGAGTGGGTCCCAAGCAAGAATATTAAAATAAAAATCTTTATTAATCCATATTTAAAAAAACGGAGGTAAGTACCCTCCTACGCGTTTCGGACCTACTGGTACTTTATCAAGGTGTGCTTGGGACCCACTCTATTTTGGCTGTGTGTTGGAGAGTTTTTTTCTTTGGATTTCTGCTTATTCTCCTGGTTGCCCGCCTACAGGATACATTGGACTGGGGCAACAATATGTGAGTATTTTATTATAATCTATGTGAGTCTAAGTATTTCCCAATGAGGCTTTAGGTCTGAGTTCATTGTGCTTAGCCTTCAGGGATAGAGACATCCTGCTATTGATTGTGTAGCCATCAAGTGCTTTGGAAATTGTCTGTATACCTCATTAGCCCCAGTAGTCTATTCTCTGTATCTTTCAAAGGACATATATTATCAAATTGTCTTTTCAAGACTGGAATTAAATGTTGGAGGCCCGGGCCATAGAGCACTCAGGCATGCTGAGCCGCGCTGAACAGATGCAGAACGCCCCTGCATCTGCTATCAGCGCGGCTATAGTTTCTCCCTGCTGATGCGCGCTCATGCGCGCTGAGGAGGAGAAACTCTTCCCCGAGCGCCAAACTGATATATTTGGTGCTCGGGGAAGCGGAGGAGCGGTCATGTGACCGCTCCCATCCAATGGGGCTGCAGCCGGTTCCCTGCAGAGCCGCCATTACCAGACATGAGACAGAAGGCATTGTGTTGTGTGTGTTGTGTGTGTTGTGTGTGTTGTGTGTGTTGTGTGTGTTGTGTGTGTGTGTAGGAGGGGAGAGGGTGATGCCCCGATCGCTGTCTCCCTTCTGCTCCGGTCCCTGCCCCCCTCCTGCCCCCGTCATGTTTCCCCTTCTGCTCCCTGCCCTCCCGCTGCCCCCCTTTCCTGCTTCCGTCCCCTGCCCCCCTTCTGCTCCGGTCCCTGCCCCCGCTCCTGCCCCCCCGTCGGCTGTCTCCCTTCTGCTCCGGTCCCTGCCCCCCCCTGGCCCCGATCGCTGTTTTCCCTTCTTCTCTGCTCCGGTCCCTGCCCCCCTCCTGCCGATCGCTGTTTCCCTTCTGCTATATATAGTGTGTCATTGTGTGTGTGCATTGTGTGTGTGTGTGTATATATATATACACACACACACACACACACACACACACACACACACACACACACACCCACAACACGCCACCACAACACCACACACACACCCACACACAACTTCCCAGCTTACACCAAACACACAGAACACTTCAAAGTGACCACACACACAACACTGGACCAGCTACCAGGTCACACACACACACCAGTGCACCCGCCTCCCAAGCGCGCTTTGCTGCCTCCTCTGTCAGGACCAGGCAAAAGCTCCTGGTACCGCGCACGTCAGGAAGCGAGAGCACTGCTCAGCGACGCTCAGTGCACTATGTCCGAGGCCTAAAGCGTTGGTAAAACCACACCTTGAATATGGAGTACAATTTTGGGCACCACTCCTTAGAAAAGACATTATGGAACTAAGATGAAGTGCAGAGAAGAGTCACCAATTAATAAAGGGGATGCCAATCTAATTTATGAGGAGGAGGCTAGCTAAATTAAATTTAATTTTATGTTAGAAAAGAGTGTGTCTAAGAGAAATGATAACTTATACAAATATATTCGGGGACAGTACAGGGAACATTCAAAAGAACTATTCATCGCAAGGGCAGTACAAAGGACTCGGGTCATCCCCTGAGGTTGGAGGAAAGGAGATTTCAACAGCAATAAAGGAAAGGGTAAGGGCAGTAAGGGCAGTTAAAATGTGGAATTCATTACCCATGGAGACTGTGATGGCAGATACAATAGATTTGTTCATAAAAAAGTACGGACATCTTTTTAGAAAGAAAAAGGTATACAAGGATATAGCAAATATGTAAACACGGGAAGGATGTTGATCCAGGGAGTAATCTGATTGCCATTTCTTGGAATCAGGAAGGAATTTATTTTTCCCCTTATGAGATATCCTCAACCTCCTGTGAGATAACCCTACTGCTGTGGGTTAGCAGTTAACCTAATTGGAAGCTGTTTATTCTTTGCACGTTTGCTGCTTGCAGTATTATTTCAGCCTTGCTATTGTTTTTACTCTGGGAATCCTGGTGTCACAGGGGTAAGGGAAGTACCGGGATCATTTTAGTCTTTGGGATGGGCCAGAAGAAGGGGCTAGGACCCCCGAAACATTGCCCCCCTTATTCCCGTTTTTTTCCCATCCCCCTTGTTCTCCCATCCCCTCTCCCTCCCTTCTTTTCCCATCCCCCATTGTTTTCCCTCATCTTCCTCCCCCATCTTCCTATTTTCCTTGTTTGTGCCCATCACACCTAATATGTTTATTTGATACCAATTGTGGTTATATTAGATGGGTTATTACACCTATATCATTGTCTGATGCAATTGTTTGCTACATTCATGTGAGGATTACGGACGCACGCCTACCCTGTGCTTCCTTTCGCGCAGCTCTGCGCACGCGTGGGGCACCTTTAGCCCGTACTCCTCTCCTGACACACACGGCGGAACTGCATGCAGCAGTGACGTCACCTGACGCCGCAAACTCGGTGCTCCACCTCCAGATCGGCGCCACGCCCGCACTCCCCAGTGCGCAGCGCACGCACAGACATTGCACCACGCCCCCCAAGCTCCGTGGCAACCACATCATCAGCTGATACTACAGCTGTACCTGCTCATAGGCTGGAACCTATCACAGGCTTCTGTGGAGGCCGCGCCTCTGCTCCCCCCCCATGGGGATTGACTACTCAGCCTATATATGCTCAGCTGTGCCACTGGCACTTTGGCTGAGCATAGATTGTGTTACTCTGTGTTTGCCTCTGCTGATCCTGTCTGTCCTTGTCCTGCTGCCGTGCTTCCTAGATTACTCCTCGTGTATCGACCTGGCTTGCCTTGTGACCACCCGCTTATCTGGAATCCTGACCGGCACTCGCTTTGAACTTCAACTACCCTGCTCTCCTCCAACTCTGACCTTGGCATAGTACCTTCCACGCTCCCGACCTCTTCTGCCCTGAACCTACCTGGCAAGTATACAACTACCTTGGCCTCTCCACTCCAGAACCCTGCTGCCAGACTACTCCTCACTCCGGACGTGTGCCCCCTTGTTGGCTGGTGTTTTACCTATTCCCATCGAGTACCGGTGGTCGTCCCTGTTTTGTGGTGAGCACAGCGTAACAGTATGCTCAGCCCCACAACATAGACCCCGCTGAGGGTGGAATATGGTGGCATCTCATGCGCTCTTCTTTTCTTCAAACTCGAAAGTACTTAGAGCATCTGATCATCGCATAGACTCCCTACAAAGGACTTTCAGACCCTCTCACACAAGTACCGTACAGGCTAACACTAACCTTCCTCCACTCTTCTCTCCTCCTCCTACTCCTCACGGCTAACCCCATTTCTCTTCTTCCGAACCATGACTCACCCCACTCCTAACCAGTACCCCGGAGATCCCTTAGAATGTCGTGGTTCCTCTCAACACCAGTGCTTTATATACATTTCGAGATGTCACCCTCCCGGTTCCTTACACCAAGATCTAAGGTAGCCTATATTGTTTTCACACTGCTCACAGGTGACGCATTGGCCTGGCCTCTCCCATCTGGGAACAGAGAGGCGCGGATCCTCACACAAGATATCGGGCAATTCTCCAAAGAGTTTAGACGTGTCTTCGACACCCCGGGTCGTAAAATTACTGCTGCTTCCCCCTTTTTCACATTATGCAGGGGAACCGTCCTGTGGCAAGGTATGCCTTGGAGTTCCGGACAATCGCTTCGGAGACAGGGTGGAACAGAGAGGCTCTTTCTTCAGCCTTTTGGCAGGGACTTTCAGAACAACTGAAGGATGAACTCGCCGCGCAGGAGCGCCCAGTTGACCTGGAGGAGCTTATAGCGGTCTGCATTCGTGTGGATCAGCGACTGCAGGAGAGGAGATCTGAGCATTCACATCTTCATCAGGTATCCGTCAAGTCACCGCTTGATCACTCCTCTTTTGCAGAGATTCCCGCTTCTGATGTTCCGGAACCCATGCAATTAGGCAGCAACAAGCTATCCCTCTCTGACAAACAGCGTCGTTGAGCGTCCGGCCTTTGTCTTTACTGCGGTAATCTGGCCATCTGGCTCTTCGCTGCCCTCTCAAGTCAAGAACATTCTCCAACTCCTCTATTACCAAGGAATCCTTACCAAACAGGATTCTGATCCCAGTGTTGCTCCAGATTCCGGGTCTCTCGGTTGCTGCATCTGCATTCATCGATTCCGGTTCCGGGGGTAATTTCATTGATCAAGAATTCGCTAGAAGGAATAACATCCCTCTGGAGAGGAAGAAAGCCCCGGTGGGCCTAGAGGCCATTGATGGATGTCCGCTACAAACGGCCTTCATTATTCTACAGACCAGAAAATTGTCCCTTCTGATCGAGCAAACCCACCTGGAGGAAATCTCCCTGGACGTCATTCACTCTCCGTCTGTTGAAATCATTTTGGGCCTTCCGTGGCTCCAACGTCATAACCCGTATATTGATTGGGCCAAACAAAAACCCATCTCTTGGAACCAGTGGTGCTCCACAACCTGCGCTGTACCGCGGCAGACGATTTGCAGTGTGAAGAACCCCGAAGAGGTACAGGGTACTTTACCGGACTGTTACTCAGACTTCAGAGATGTCTTTGATAAGATCAAATCTGAGATTCTTCCCCCCCATCGGTCTTTCGACTGTCCTATAGATCTTCTGCCAGGTTCCGTACTCCCCAGAGGGCAATCATATCCTCTCTCTCTTCCTGAGACTAAGGCTATGTCAGATTATATTCAGGAGAATCTTCAGAAAGGCTTTATCAGAAGATCTTCTTCACCAGCGGGGGCAGGGTTTTTCTTTGTCAAGAAAAAGGATGGCACACTTCGTCCGTGCATTGACTATCGAGGGTTAAACAAGACTACCTTTAAAAACAGATACCCCTTACCTTTAATATCTGAGCTGTTTGACCGTCTCCAAGGTGCAATCATTTTTTCTAAATTGGATCTACGTGGCGCATATAATCTTGTGAGGATTCGACAAGGCGATGAGTGGAAAACGGCCTTCAACAACAGGAGACAGCCACTACGAGTACCTGGTCATGCCGTTTGGCCTGTGCAACACTCCTGCAGTCTTCCAGGATTTCGTAAACGAAATATTCAGAGATCTCCTCAATAACTTTCTTATCGTTTACCTCGACGACATTTTGATTTTCTGTAAATCTCTCCCAGAACACATTAAACAAGTCAAACAGGTACTACTACGCCTCCGTCAGAACCATCTCTACTCCAAATTAGAGAAATGTCATTTTCATCAAACCTCTACTACGTTCTTAGGGTATATCATCTCTGACTCTGGGTTTTCCATGGACCCCTCCAAACTGAAAGCCGTCATGGATTGGCCGCTTCCCACTTCCCTCAAGGGCATTCAAAGGTTTCTAGGTTTTGCCAATTATTACAGAAGATTTATTCACAACTTCTCATCGATTGTCACTCCAATCACGGCTCTCACTAAGAAAGGAGCCGACGTCATGTCTTGGCCACTTGCAGCTACTCAGGCCTTTGACTTCTTGAAGAAATCCTTTGTTTCAGCACCGATCCTGATCCACCCCAATCCCAAACTCCCGTTCACATTAGAGGTGGATGCATCCGACATCGGAGCCGGCGCCATTCTGTCTCAAAGAAGGTCGCCTTCAGCTAGTCTACACCCTTGTGCATTCTTTTCAAAGAAATTTTCCTCAGCACAACAAAATTACGATGTGGGTAACAGAGAATTACTAGCCATCAAGCTCGCTTTGGAGGAGTGGAGGCATCTGTTGGAGGGTACGGAGAGTCCAATCACAATTTTAACGGATCACAAAAATCTTATGTATTTGGAGAGTGCTCAACGCCTGGGAGCTCGTCAGACCCGCTGGTCTCTTTTTTTCCCCCGCTTTAACTATATTATTTCTTTTATACCTGGCTCCAAGAACTTGAAAGCAGATGCTATTTCTCGTCAATTTCTAACCGTGGACAGAACCGAGGCCAGAACAGAGACCATACTTCCTTCCAAATACATCATATCCGCCAATACTTTCGATGTCCTAGATGAAATTCTTCTGGACCAGTCCAACATTCCGGAGGGTCTGGAGGTTCCGGACGGTTGTCTCTTTGCAGCACCATCTCACCGCAGGAAAATTCTGGAGTGGGGCCACTCATCTAAAACTGCGGGTCATCCGGGTACCAAGAGAACTACAAACCTTAATGAACGGACTTTCTGGTGGCCCAACATGCGAGGAGATATCAGCGAATTTGTCAAAGCTTGCACCACATGCGCCCGGAACACGGTCCCCCGCAGTAAACCTCAGGGATTTTTGCTTCCTCTTCCCATTCCTGATCGCCCATGGAGCCATTTGTCAATGGACTTCATCGTTGAGCTGCCAATTTCCAGGGGCATGAACACTATTTTGGTAATCATTGACCGCTTCTCTAAGCAGGTGCATTTCGTTCCCCTCAAGGGCCTACTTGACTCTCCTACTTTGGCGGACATCTTTACTAAAGAAATCTTCCGTCTCCATGGAATCCCCTTGACAATCGTCTCCGACCAGGGCTCCCAGTTCATCTCCAAATTTTGGCGGGCGTTCTCAAAAAGGTTGGGTATAGCCCTGCACTTCTCTTCCGGGTATCACCCCCAGACTAAAGGACAAACAGAGAGGACCAACCAGTCCTTGGAGCAGTACCTGCGCTGCTTCGTTACCGACACCCAAGACAATTGGACAGAGCTCCTTCCCTGGGCAGAGTTTGCCCACAATTCCTTACGGAGTGAATCTACCCAAGATTCGCCCTTCTTCGTGAACTACGGATTTCACCCTGCACGACTACCCATCACGCTTCCTTCTTCTGGAGTTCCGGCAGTGGACAACCGGATTCAAGCCCTACAGTCCTCATGGACCAGGATTCAGGAGAACCTTAGGAAGGCTTCATCAAGACAGAAGGTTCAAGCAGACCGCCACTGCCGAGGGATACCTGACTTAAGACCAGGAGACAAGGTATGGCTGTCCTCTAGGAACATACGCTTAAAAGTCCCCACACTCAAGCTGGTGCCAAGATTCTTGGGCTCTTTTTCAATTCTGGAGAAGATTAACCCAGTGGCATATCGATTACAACTCCCAGCATCAATGAGGATCCCGCAGTCCCCATTTCTCGGATCCCTCTCCTACACCACCGACCCCCCCAACTCGTACAGGGGCACCAGGAGTACGAGATACAGGCGATCATAGACTCCAGGGTATCAAGGAGAACCATCCAATATCTGGTTCATTGGAAGGGATACGGACCCGAGGAACGCTCTTGGATTCCACATCATCAGGTCCATGTGCCCGAGCTGGTCAGGAAATTCCACCTGAAATACCCCCTAAAACCTCGCAAGGATCGCCCGGAGGTCTCTCTTGAAGGGGGGTGTACTGTGAGGATTACGGACGCACGCCTACCCCGCGCTTCCTCTCGCGCATCTCTGCGCACGCGTGGGGCACCTTCAGCCCGTACCTCTCCTGACACGCACAGCGGACATGCGTGCAGCAGTGACGTCACCTGACGCTCCCAGTGCGCAGTGCACGCACATGACATGTGCACCACGCCCCCAAGCTCCGTGGCAACTACATCATCAGCTGATACTACAGCTGTACCTGCTCATACGCTGGAACCTATCACATGCTTCTGTGGAGGCCACGCCTCTGCTCCACCCCCCAAGGGGATTGGCCAATCAAGCCTATATATGCTCAGCTGTGCCACTGGCACTTTGGCTGAGCATAGATTGTGTTACCCTGTGTTTGCCTCTGCTGATCCTGTCTTGTCCTTGTCCTGCTGCCGTGCTTCCTAGATTAACCCCTCGTGTACCGACCTGGCTTGCCTTTGACCACCCGCTTATCTGGAATCCTGAACTCGGCTTTGAACTTCAACTACCCTGCTCTCTCCAACTCTGACCTTGGCATAGTACCCTCCACGCTCCGGACCTCTCCTGCACTGAACCTGGCAAGTATACAACTACCCTGGCCTCTCCACTCCAAACCCTGCTGCCAAGACTATCCTGCACTCCGCACGTGGCCCCCGTGTCTGTGGCTGGTGTTTACCTATTCCCATCTCAGTACCGGGGTCTCGTCCTGTGTGTGGTGAGCACGGTGTAACAATTCATTAGTATAGTAAAAATATATCCTTTTTTGCATATCACCCATTGTCGTTTGCATTTATATTCTTTGAGTGCTGGGAACTCCCACTCTGTTCTTGATTGTAACTTTGGAGTGAATTAGGATTCCTCCTCGTTCCCGTGCACCGCACCCTCATTTATTTAGTGATTCGACATAAATCTACTGAGGTGCTATTAAAACTGTATACTATCTTTAGCACCAGCCTCTTGCTGGCACCAAAATATTGCATAATTTTAACGTTCGATATGCTTATCACTGTTTAGTGAATAGCAGTTACTGGCAACAATAAGTGATTCGGGGCTCTCTTTGGCTTGTGGGACGACTTTTTTTTCTCGGAGTGTTAAAGCTCGTTAAAAAGCCATTATAGCGCGATATTGCACTGTTATCACTGCTTAGTGAATAGCAAAGCAGGCAGTTTCACACTATAGCGGCATTTATAGTTCTATAAACCACTTATCACTGTTTAGTGAATGAGCCCCTATGAGTGAAAGATATTTAAGCCCAATCCATCCTTAACTGCTCAGAGATTTGGTCCTAGAGAAAGTACAGATTCTAACCCTATTAATTCCTTATCTTTTTCCCATAAATAAGAGCTCACTCAGTGTATTTGTCCACATGCCCCTTACTCACTTCCAAAGCAAACCTTACTGGCAGGAATAGGGTTAATCATCTTTCTTAGAGAGAGAGCTCCATCGGTGTTTGCTTTTTTTAATTCTGTTTTATCTTTGTTGATTGTTTTTTTTTTTACACTTGTGTTTAAACCCTCAACGTTCCTTCTTCTTTAAGGTATTGTGTTATCCACGTCCAGTCACACCAGCATCTCGTCTGTAATCACCAAAGTGACCTTTGTGGATGCTGACAATTCCTACAAGCCCGGGATACCATACAGTGGGACGGTAAGGAACACATCTTTCTTCTCATACACTCAGTGCCTCCTTCCACTGCTTCTGGGTGCTGCTAGAACAGCACAGTCCTGTCCCCTCTCACTGCTGCTGTGTATAACACTGGGCGAAAAAGAAAGGGAGGAGGACAGGTTTATACAGTTCCAGAAGAAGCAGAAGTTATCGAGGTTAATAATGAATGAATGAATCTGGGGTGTACTGTGATGTCACTGATTATTCTGAGGCGGTGTATGACATCACACATTAGAAGTGGCTGTCTTTAGATTTCTTTGATGAAATAGAGAATATTTACCTTCATACAGTCTTTCTATGTGCAGAACTTAGATTCACATGGTAGGTTCAACCTACCCTCCTACAGTCCTCCTACCTCCGATCATTGCTGAGGATTATGGACAATTCTGTGTAAATTACTGGGTCATTCCTACATACAGTACATCAGCCACTGTTTCTATCCTCAATACAAATATAACCTACACACTGGAATAAGTGACGTAAATGAACTTACATCAGGACACAAAGCCTGTTTATGGACCTTGATGTGTAATTTCACTGCTCTATAAAGAATAGTAAATGATATTCTCATTGATTGAGGTTTGCTAGAGTTTAGGTTTTAGATCTGGGTATGGAGTATAATAACCCATGTTCTCTGCACTCTCCCCTCCTCTGTGCTACTCACAATCCCTGGTGACAGCTGGTGAAGCTGATAACCTTCTCTCTCTCTTGCGTATGTGCAGCTGAAAGTGGTAGATGCCAGTGACTCTCCCCTCCCAGACAAAGTGATCTATCTTACCTGCTCAGACCCAGGCAGCGGCACAAACCAGACCTTGGTGACAGATGAGAATGGACGAGCCTCCTTCAAACTGGAGAACACAACACACTGGGTGGACAGTGTTAATCTGAGGGTACGTGAGGAACTAAATTAACCTATTTCTCATACTAGCACACAGCTTTTAAGCACAGCATGGGATTAGATGCAAAGCCAGTCAAACCACTCACAGACAGCTGTTTCGACCTTTTGGATCTCATCAGTGTGAGGTTGGTTGTAACAATTGGAAAATTGAAAAGCCAGAAAAACCAATCTCACACTGATGAGACCAAAAAGGTTGAAACAGCTGTCTGTGAGTAGTTTGACTGGCTTTGCATCTAAACCCATGCTATGCTTAAAACCTGTGTGAACAGCGAGCATTTGTGTATAAGGGTTCCGTGTAAAAATGGATTCCAGGCAAAAATGTGACACATTGTGTGCCCATTTCCATGTAATTTCCCAGAATCCCTTGGTGCAGTGAAAGCACTGTATGCTAGGGGATAATGGTGAAAGGCAGGGTTGCAGATCTGTCTAAGACGTGAATGTGCTCACAAGTGATATTCTTTATTGGCTATATGCTAACAGTGGAGGTTTTTGTCGCCTTTTTCACCCACCATAACTGAAATAATATGTGTATATATATATATATATATATATATAGATATATATATATATGTTACCATCCGAGGACTGATAAAGTAGAGACAGCACACAGTAGGTAGATAACAAAAAGGTTATATTAGCTTAAACAGCATAGATATCACGAATAACCGACGTTTCGACCCCACTGAGGAGTCTTTTTCAAGGGGATGTGTATACAGTTCTACCAACATGTGAATACATATAAGACCCCTCTGTGGAGTCAAATCATCAGTTACATAGCGTGGGACCTCTCTAACTGCTGCACCCCCCCAGAAAATCTACCGCCCCCCAGTTTGCGCACCGCTGGTGTAGAATATTGTAGTAATTGTATGGATAAATGTATGCTAATATCTGCTAGTAAAAACATTTTTTCTGCATATTTAATGTAGTGGTTTTATTCCCCAATTTTATTGGGTGCGTCTTAGAATTGAGGAAATACGGTAGTAAAGGTATGTAGCAAAACAGATTTAAACAGTGGCGAATGGAGCCAGAATCTAGTCCACCGGAATGATAGTTACATAGTTACATAGTTACATAGCTGATGAGGTTGAAAAAAGACGTACGTCCATCAAGTTCAACCTATGCTAAATAATGATAACAGATATATATATATATATACACACATATATATATATATATATATATATTTCTGTGTATACTATACATACAGTATGAAAATAAATAATAGTAGGCACTTACAGTTTAGTTTAAATAATATTCAAAATGTATTAACTACATCAATGTTTCAGACCTATTCCATTTCTCTTGAATGTTTCACATTGTATATAAATCACCCCTTCCATTTTTCCTGTTGGATTGTTAAAGTTATTTGTGGTTCCTCTATGACTGAAACATTCAGCAGACATTGTTTCTCTGTCTTGCCGTGTTTGGGACTCCTGGAGGACTGTAATGTTCAGCACACATTGTTTCTCCTGGTATAATAAATAATAAAGAATATTGTGTGAAGCTCCATGAATATCACATCTCATGTCTGCGTATATACTGAGAGATGTGTCTCTTTCCTGCATATATACTGAGAGATGTGTGGAAAGATGGTGCTGAAATATAAGTGTAGATCATGCAGTATATAAAAGTTGATATGCAGATGGTTGACTGGAACCTATCATGGTATATAACAGTCCATAAGAAAACTACATTCCAGGGGTAACCAAACCCAGCAGTAGCCACTTGATAACTGCATCCAGTGGTCTGGATATATAAACCCCATGATGATCCCAAATGAGGTCAAAGGTAAACAATAAGAGCCAAAGCCCGTTACCTCTCCATAGGGAAATCGTGGATGAATCCTTTATTCTTAGGTTCCAGGGCGTGCTATCCTGTAAGGTTAAATCAGCCGGTGAAGATAGTGGAGCAAAGGAGCACAGCACAAAGTCCATCCATGCAAGGAGAATACAGTAAATTCAGGGCAACTCCAAGTAAAAAGTATAAGGTGGTATAATCAAAGTACAGTGATGAAGAGAGGACTAACGCACCAACGCGTTTCATCCGACAGAGACTTTATCATGGTGTAATTATACATACCATACTGCACCCTTTAAACTTACACCCATCGCGCCAAAACCGGCCGGTGTGGCATCATACGAATGCGTCTGGGTCTGTCGCGTCACTATACATCATCCAGGGATCACCCAGATAGTTTATATACTGAGCAATGTGTCTCATTCATGCATATATACTGATCAATTTGTCTCTTTCCTGTGTATATTCTGAGCAATGTGTCTCTTTCCTGCATATATACGGTGTAATGTGTCTCTTTTCTGCATATATAATGAGCAATGTGTCTCTTTCCTGCATATATACTGAGCAATGTGTCTCTTTCCTGCATATATACTGAGCAATGTGTCTCTTTCCTGCAGGCCAGGACAAACCTGGAGACTCATAGTTACAACTATGACTACGTTTCTCCTGAACACACTGCTGGGCACCTTTCTCTTAAACCCTTCTACTCCCGCAGCAAAAGCTTCCTGAAGCTGCACTCCATGGAGAGGACGCTCCCATGTGAGGGGAAGCAGGAAGTGAGGGTGGAGTATATCATTCCACGGAAGGAACTGGAGAAGGACGCCAAGCACTTGGAGTTACATTACCTGGTGGGGAGCTTGTCACTTCACTGGGAGGGACCGATTAAAAAAAGTCCCTTTTGTCTGTGCCACTCTGAAATTGGAAAAACCTACCGGTATTAAATGACACATAAGTTCATTCTTTTAGGGACAACATTTCACCTTCAATGGGAGGGACAGATTTAATGGGACAAATGTCACTTCTGTATATGTCACTGTGTCAACCTGTGGTGAGACAGACAGACTTCTGCCTCAGCCAATATGGAAATAGGACGTGGGAGTGAAAGATTCAGAGGACCATAATGCCCTCCCATGTGGACCAGGAACAGGTCTCACATGTTTGTGTAATGTGTCATATGTTTCACATAGATTACATGATGAGCTTGTAATAAATTATTTATATATGGTAGCTTGTGCACTATGGATCACACAGCCTACCTAATACAACCCGTATTATATATATGTATGGAGATCTGTATCACAAAGTGATCATGAAAAGGTAAATGTGTTCCATCTGGCAAACAGTGTATAAAATTGGTGACGTTTTGGACTATGCAGTCGTTTGTCAACCTGGACAATCCGAAGCGTCTCCCATTTTATACATTTTTTTGCCAGATGGAATAAATCGAACTATTGATTACCACCTAGTGATTCTTTTGCGCCATGCATGTCACTTGGGGCTGGATTGTGATTCTGTGTGCACCCGACGGGAAGCTACATATCTCTCCTTTATGTGTGTGTGTGTATATACAGCTCAACCCCGTTATAGCGGATCCGCATATAACGCGGTTTGAGCGTGGACCCGAATTAAAAAAAATTACGTTTTTTTTTGCATACACACTGCACACACTCACTGCACACTGCGTACATTCATAGATCACTGCATACACTCACAGCACACTGCATACATTCACAGCACACTGCACACACTCACAGCACACTGCACACACTCACAGCACACTGCACACACACACACACACACACACACACACACACACACACACACACAGCTCTAGGGTGGTGGTCCATAGGAAGAGAATCAGCTGGCACTGTTTAATTACAGTTACTAACTGCATTATCAACCACAAGGACTTCATATTTACACCCCACTTCAATTTGAGCAGATTTCTTTTTTTGTTTCAAATGTTTTATTGTTTTTTCAAGAGTTATACAACATACAGTGAGTCAAGCTTTTGGGAAGAAAAAAGAAACATAAGGGTAAGCATTGGGTCATCAAGGAGACCCGGTTGGCTGGTGACAATTACATAAACATACATATTAATACATAGTTTTACACATAGCCTAATTTTTATATTTGTCGTTGTTCCCTTTCCACTTCTTTATAAGGAAGCAGCCACTTCCTAGGATATCTCTTTTAAGTTAGCGTAAGAATAGAAGAGAGAAAGAGGGGGGAGAAATAGACAGGGTGGGGAGAAGAGGGGGGGGGACACAGAGGGTGAGAAGGGTTGTGAAAGTCTGGGCAAGGTATGATTAGGGAGAGGGGAGGGGAGAGTGTTTTTCTCCCCGCCCCTCTCCGTCCCTCCTACTATTACAATATTACAAGAGAACCTATTTGGGTATTTCTGTGGGTTATTGTCACGGGAGACTCCTGTGGCGGGTAGGATCTCGGTGGCCGGAACACTCTCTCTCTCAGACACTCTCTCTCTCTCAGACACTCTCTCTCTCTCTCAGACACTCTCTCTCTCAGACACTCTCTCTCTCTCTCTCTCTCAAACACATTCTCTCTCACACACTCTCTCTCTCACACACTCTCTCTCACTCTCTCACAGACACTCTCTCTCAGACACACACACACACACTCACAGGCACACACACACTCAGATACCCACATACAGACTGTCACGCTGTGCAGCCCGCAGACCAGGCCAGTCCCCTGTACTGAGGTGGGATGTTGAATATACACACCGACAGCAGAGGGAGCTGGTCCGGGATGTGGTTGTAGCATGGCCAGGCCTGGGTTAAGATTTAGAATAGTCGTTGTACTTGCCGAGTTCAGGAGTATAGAGAGTTCCGTAGTCAAATCCGTTTCCGTGTCCAAGGGTCTGAGAGGTAAGAATCGTGATGGGTAAGCTGAAGTCGGGAGCCAGAGGGGTAAGTCAGACAAGCCGGTTCAAATCTGTAGGGGTAAAGACAAGCAGGAGCACGACACAGTTTCCAGGCTACACAGGAAGCAAGGAGCTATGCAGAGCAAGGAAGTGAAGGCAAAGCAGGATATGTAAAGCGACAGTGACCAATCCGAACGAGGGGCATGGCGGAGACATGTCGAGGAGCTGCTCGTGAGTGGCTGAGAGACCAGAAAATAGTAGAGCCCAGTTGAGAGTCTGTAACACCAGTGCCAGAATCCAAGATGGTGACGGCAGAGTTCAAGGTATGCACTGGGCGGCGGCATGGGTAGCGACGGGGGGCAGGGGCAGCAGCCGCTGCAGTACTGGTAGTGGGTAAGAAGGAGTCACGCCGCAATGGACGTGGCCCCCGATTCCTTACAGTACCCCCCCTTCAAGATCGACCTCAGGACGATCCATCCAAGGCTTCTGTGGAAATTTCTTGTGGAAGCGGTCAAAGAGAACTTGAGCATGGATGTCCTCCTTGGGTACCCAAGAGCGTTCCTCTGGGCCATGACCCTTCCAGTGAACAAGGAATTGTATCTTTCCTCTGGATACACGAGAATCCATGATTGTCTGGATTTCGAATTCAGGATGTCCTTGGACCGTGACTGGTTCGGGTTTATGGGTCTTAGCAGGGAACCGTTTGCTCTGGACGAATGGCTTGAGCAAGGAAACGTGGAACACGTTTGGAATCCACATGGAAGACGGAAGTTGCAGATGAAATGCCACAGGATTGATTTGTTCCTGGATCAGAAAAGGCCCTAAGAATCGGGGTGCCAATTTCGGGGTTGGAGACTTCAACTTGATGTTCTTGGACGAAAGCCAAACTCGGTCCCCTGGCTTGTAATTAGGGGCCTATTGACAACGGTGGTCTGCCTGAGATTTGAATTTCTGAGTGGCGCTAAGAAGCGCAGACTGAATCTTGATCCATGACTTCTCAAGAGTAGTTACCCGTTCATCAGCCGCCAGCACTCCTATCGGAATGTTTGAGATTGGCAGTTGATTTGGGTGGAAACCATAATTCACGAAGAACTGGGTTTCGTGCGTGGATCCATTACGTAGTGAATTGGTTGCAAATTCTGCCCAAGGTAGCAGGTCAACCCAATTATCATGGGAGTCGGAAATAAAACACCGTAGGTATTGTTCCAGCGTTTGATTTAGTCTGTTTGCCCATTAGTCTGGGGGTGATAGCCTGACGAGAAGGATAGCGTCATGCCAAGCCTCTTGGAGAAAGACCACCAAAATTTCGATATAAATTGCGTGCCTCGGTCCGAGACTATGGATGTAGGTATCCCATGGATGCGAAACACCTCCTTGGTGAAGATATCAGCTAGGGTGGTCGAGGAGGGAAGTCCTTTGAGTGGAACAAAGTGGGCCTGTTTTGAAAAACGGTCAACGATGACCAAAATGGTATTCATCCCTCTGGAAGGGGGTAGATCCACAATGAAATCCATTAAAATATGTGACCATGGACGTTCAGGTACTGGCAAGGGCATGAGCAAGGCTGAGGGTCTTTGATGAAGAGTCTTGTTTTGTGCGCATACTGGACAAGCACTAGTAAATTCATGAACCATCTTTGCCATATTAGGCCACCAAAAAGTACGCTTGATAAGATCCAAAGTTCTTTTGAAGCTGGGATGGCCGACTGAACGGACAGAGTGGCCCCATTCTAGTATCTTTTGATGAAACCTGGGTGCGGCATAAAGAGTTCCTTTCGGTACCTCTAGACCACTCGGAATTTGTGTTTGAGCTTCAACGATCTTTTTGAGAATGTCAAATGAGTTGGCGGAAATTATAAACTTAGAGGGTACGATAGTTTCAGGGGTTTCTTTGGATCTTTCCTCAGGAGAAAATTGTCGGGACAAGGCATCAGCTTTTGTGTTCTTAGAACCGGGAATATAAGACAGAATATAATTAAATCTTGAGAAAAATAGTGCCCAACGGGCTTGACGAGACCCCAGACGACATGCATTTTCGATATAAAGAAGATTTTTATGATCGGTCAATATAGAAATAGGTTCGCGGGAACCTTCCAGGAGATGTCGCCATTCCTGTAAGGCCATCTTGATAGCCAAGAGCTCTCTATTGCCAAAATCATAGTTCTTTTCAGTGGGCGAAAACTTCTTTGAAAAAAAAACCGCATGGATGAAGCTTATCTTGAGGGAAGAATCTCTGGGACAGGATGGCGCCTGCGCCACAATCAGACGCATCAACTTCGAAAGTAAAAGGAAGACGAATATCGGGATGTCGCAGAATGGGTGCCGAGACGAAAGCTTGTTTCAGGGTTTGAAGGACGAGACGGGCTGCGGAGGCCATACAGACGGGTCAGCTCCCTTCTTGGTAAGGGCCGTAATGGGAGCCACAGTGGTGGAAAATTTTTGGATGAATTTCCTATAGTAATTGGAGAAGCCCATAAAACGCTGGATGGCTTTGAGAGAGTTGGGCTGAGGCCAATCCAAAACAGCCTTAAGTTTTTCTGGGTCCATTGAAAATCATTTATCTGAAATTATATAGCCTAAGAAGGCAGTAGAGGTTTGATGAAAAAGACATTTCTCGAGCTTAGGGTAGAGATTATTGACACGAAGGCGAGCGAGAACGAGCCTGGTATGCTGGACATGATCTTGAAGATTTTTAGAAAAAATTAGGATATCATCCAGATAGACGATTACAAAAGAGTTGAGAACATCACGGAAGACATCATTCATAAAATCCTGAAAAACAGCAGGAGCATTGCATAAGCCGAACGGCATTACAAGATACTCGTTGTGGCCGCTTCTGGTATTGAAGGCAGTCTTCCATTCATCGCCTTCTCGGATGCGAACAAAATTGTAAGCTCCTCGGAGGTCTAGCTTGGAAAAAAAATTTGCCCCTTGAAGCCTATCAAAAAGTTCGGAGATCAGCGGAAGGGGGTATCGATTCTTGACTGTGATGAGATTGAGCCCTCGGTAATCAATGAATGGTCTCAGGGATCCGTCTTTCTTTTTGACAAAAAAGAAACCGGCACCAGCGGGGGACGAAGAATTACGAATGAATCCTTTTTCAAGGTTTTCATTGATGTATGCTGCCATGGCTTCAGTTTCAGGGAGAGACAAGGGGTAGGACTTACATTTCGGAAGAACAGCGCCGGGAACCAGATCAATGGGGCAATCATAAGGTCTGTGAGGAGGTAGAACCTCCGATTGTGTCTTGCTAAACACGTCGATGAAATCCGCATATGCTTCAGGAAGAGCGGAATCATTAGCCGGGGGCGTTTCCACTCCCGCGAGGACTGTGGTAGGCAGAGTGATATAATAACACGCAGAGTGATATAATAACACGCAGAGTGATATATTAACATGCAGAGTGATATAATAACACGCAGAGTGATATAATAACACGCAGAGTGATATAATAATATGCAGCAATGTGTTGCCGGTCTTACATCAGGAAAGCGGTTGATATTTTAATTAATGAAGACTGAACGTTTCCCTGTGTTCAATGCCAGGAAAGATAAACATCACGGTCACATCCGAGGCTGTGAGCAGCAAAGAGCTCTGTGGAGGGCAGGTGACAGTGGTACCTGTAAGAGGGCATAGAGACTCGATGACCAAACCTTTACTGGTGGAGGTGAGGACTGTCTATTAACCTGGAACACGGAGTAATCTAGGACATACCCACCGCTCCCAACACATTCACTGAGTGGGAGGTCACACTGACACTGGCATGGTATCTCCCAGTGGGGGGCATGCAGTCCTTAGACTGAGTTGTATTATCTCTCACTCAGCTCTGTAGTTTTTCGACCCTCTGGAATTGAGGGGATTAAAAGGAGATGGATCTAATCTTGTTTCCTGCTTTCTTTTTTTGCAGCCTGAGGGGGTCCTAGTGGAGCAGACTCATAACTCCCTGCTGTTATGTGAAGGTAGTAGAGAGCTGACCTTATAAATAGGGTGTTCTGAAAAGGAGAACAGTAAACTGTGGGAGGTCTTCTTATAATAGGGATTTGCTTTTAAACAGGGCACATTAGGACTGTGAGTTGGTGATGTTGTTAGAGGGGTGCTTAGAGTATTAGAATATGGTATAATAGGGGGTTGAGGTTTTTGAGGGAGCCTTCCATAAGAGAGGACAAATGGTCGATGAGGAGATGATGGTGTACGAAGAGCAGAGGGATTTTTGAGATAATGGGATGTTGCATTGTAGAGGACTTTTTAACGTGTTGTACGTAGAGGGATCTGAGTTTTAAGAGGTGTTAAGATTTAGGAGATCTTCTTATATTGGGGGTGTTGAGTTTAAGGAGATGTATTTATCTTCCAGGGAACACTATATCAGAACATGTGAGCCTTGAACTCCCTCAGACATGGGTCAAAGGATCAGAGAGAGCATCATTCAGTGTCTTTGGTAAGAAGGGAAGGACATGGGCCGTCCGTCTAACTTACATCATTACACTAGCGTTGAAAAAAGACACACCCATTGAGTTCAACTTATGTTAAATATAATTGGCTGATATACTCATTCTATATTTGTATTTATATTGATCCAGAGGAAAGCAAACAAAAAAACTACAGTGAAACATTAGTCAATTCTGTATCATAAGGGGGAAAAAATATTCCTTTCTGAGTCCAGTAAGGGCAATCAGATTTCTCAATGGATCACCATCCTTCCTATGTATAAGTTATTTGGTATATCCCTGTATACATTTCCTTTCTAAAAAAGAAAAGGTCCAACCTTTCAACGATATCTCTGGTACCTGACATCCCAGTCTCCATCGGTAGTAAATTGTAACTTCAAACATTATCACATGGTTTTATTTGTAGTCATAGGATTATCTTCCATTCATAACCATGTCTAAACAGTGGATATCGGGAAGTTGCTAAGGAGTGCAGTGACGTGGGCAGGCAGGATTAGGAGATATGCGGTTTTGAGTCCACGCTGATCTCAGACAAATCGCGAGTGGTGTAGCTTGTGCCAACTCATTGTATACTCTCACTTAAACAAGAAGACTTTTTTTCTGAGTATGTTTCTTATCCTTGTAGGTTCAGTTAGTTCTTGCTATTAACCGTCCGATAATTATACACAGATAAAATTATTTATCAGAAAGGAATGTGTCATCACTCTTACAGTGTAAATAAATATACATACTGTATATATGTAACCACTTGTGTATAACATTTAATAAGGCATTGCTTGGAGCTGTGGGCACTGCCATTTCCCATAAGTGTGAGTCTTATTTCCACACTAGGGGACATAATGGCATCAGCACTAAATAACGTGGAGAGTCTGCTGGTCATGTCATCTGGCTGTGGGGAGCAGAACATGGTACGCTTTGCCCCCAATATCTTCATCCTGCAGTATCTGGAGATGTCAAATCAGCTCACCCCCCAGTTTAAACAGAAGGGGCACGCATTCCTAACAGGAGGTCAGTCTGATGTGTACCTGTGCATGTGTGTACTTGTGTGTGTTTGTGTGTTTGTATAAGAGGTTCCTGGTCCCTAGACTGAGGGAGGGGTTAAGGGTTCCCGGGCCCACAGAGTGGGGAACCGGTTAAATGGATCCTGGCCCCCAGACTGAGGGAGAGTTTAAGGGTTCCTGACCTCACATACATGGAGAAGTTAAGTGTTTTCCTGACCGCACAAAGCGAGAGAGGGGGATACGGATGCATTCACTGGATTTAGGGTTACTAGAACATTAGATAGAAAGAGGCACATTAGGGATGCAAAGTGTTATTTTAGGATGGGTGTTCATATAAGAGGTATTCCTCCTGTTAGAAGGGGTACATTGGGGATAGATATGCTATTATAAAAAAAGGTGATCCCAAGAGGTTTCCTGGCCCCACAGACTGAGGGTGAGGTTAAGGGTTCCTGGTCTAACAGATTGAGAGAGAGGTTAAGTGGTTTCCTGGCCCCACGTGTTTCTTGGCCGTGCAGAATAAGGGAAGCTTTGCAGGGTTACTGGCTCTCTGTTCTCCTCAGGATACCAGCGGGAGCTGCAGTACAAACACGCTGCCGGGTGTTACAGTGCGTTTGGAGAGCATGACAAGGAAGGAAGCACTTGGTGAGTATGGCCATCGTATGGTCTAGAAAACTACAGACTCTTTTTCTGAGAGCTCAGCACAGGCGTTTTGTGGGCCCTCCTGGGCTCTGAGTATTGGACAGGTAATGGTAGCATTTTTGGAACAACAGCAATGATTCATAGTAGTAGAAACTTTAAAGTATGCACAAATCAACTGCTTCCTAAATGCCTCTCATCCTTTCCCTTCCCTTCCTTTCCTTCACCTCTTCCCCCCATTTTCTTCCATATTCCTTTCTCTTCTGATATTTCTCTTTCACTCCAACTCTTTCTACCCTGCCTTTTGTCATGCTTTTTCCATTCCCCTTACTCTCTTTTCATGTCCCCCTCTATATCATGTCTCCTCTTCAACTCCTCACTTATGTAACCTCTCTCCCTCCTCCTCATCCCCTCTTTATCCCCTCCCCACTCTGTTAACTCTCTCCATTTTCTCTCTCCCGCTCTATATTCATTTCCCCCCCTCATTTCTGTCTCTCTCCCATTCCAACTCACCCCTCCCTCTTTCCCTTCTTCACTTTCTCTCCCCTCTTCCTCCACCCTTTCTTTTTCACTTCCTCTCCCTCCAGGCTCACAGCCTTTGTCATTAAATGCTTTGGTCAGGCCAGACCTTTCATCTTCATAGACGAGCAGAACATAAGAGATGGGATCAAGTGGTTGGAGAAACAGCAGAAGCCCAATGGCTGTTTCCAGACCAGTGGTCGTCTTTTAAACAATAACATGAAGGTAGGTCTGTCGGACAGCGCCTCCCTGCTGTCCATAGTAAGGATTGCTCAGATCCAGAGATCTTAGGGGGATTCACTGTTACGTATTCCACCATAGGTAGCAATGAATATACACAATAGGTGGCAAATCAGTATATGGGGATTCTGTCTTCATACCATAAGATCCAGCAACCCTGAAATATATGGATGTAATTGTGATTTAATCCATAGTTACCTGTAAGGTGATATCATTGTAATGTACTACTCAATAACTGGTAATTGTTCTGTCCCAGGGCGGGGTGGATGATGAGGTTTCGCTCACAGCATATATCGTGGCTGCTCTAATGGAAATTAGCATGATGCCCAATGTAAGTATGAAAAATTATCTCTTAAAAGAACATTCCCCCTCCAACATTGCTGGATCACCTCTTTTATAATAACATATTCCATTCCCAATTTACCCCTTATAACAGGAGGAATACCTGTTAAATGTACACCAATCCTAAAACAATATTTTACATTCCCAAAGTGCCTCTTTCTATCTAATGTTCCAGTAACACTTAATCCATTGAGCACATCCTAATCCCCTTGTCTCCTCTGCATGACATGGGCTTTATAAAGGATGAGGCCCCTTCTCCTGTTGTTGATCTATAAGCTGTGTGTTGAATACAGGAGACCATGGTGGAGAGAGGTCTGCAGTGTCTCAAAAATGCATCCCTGGAAAAAGCCAGCACCTACAAGCTGGCCATTCTTGCTTACGCATTCACTCTGGCTGACTTTACGCACCCGAGATCTGAGCTTCTCCTGAAACTAGAACAGCAAGCTGTCAAATCAGGTACAAGGTGTTCTTTGGGCTACCTGATCAGACTGGACATGCCATCATCTCTGTCTAAACAGAATAGAATGTCTTAAGGACTGTCCATTTACAATAGGGTTTCCTACGGGCTGTCCAATAATATTGTAGGAGCTATAAGCTTTGTCCAATAAGACACAGTGTATCCTTAGAGCTGTTAAATAAACATTGGAAGGAACAAGTAGTGTCACAGAGATGCTGTGAAGGTTTGACACATGCACATTTCCCTCTCTTTCTGTACTTGTATTTAATCTATTTCCCCCCTTTCCCTTTTTTTATTCCTTGCTGCTCCTCCACTTCTTTCTTCCTCTCTCCCTCTGCTTTTCTGCTTTTCTGTTCCTCTCCTATCTTTATGAAGCTTATCTATCAATCTGCACTGCTCCAAAACTGCTCCACGGCGTAAGTGTTACTTTATCATCACATTGAGTCCCTTTGTGTTCAGTTTCATCTCCAGTACTAGTGTGAATTGCCACCAAACTTACCATAACAGAACATGCATTACATTTGACCCAGAGAAGGGGATAATATTGTATCAGGGTACATAGTAATACTATTTGGTAACTACCTGCTTGATACATTGTCCATAACTGTTTATTTTATCCTCCTGACCTTACCTGCCAGGTACTGTTTAGTTCCTTGCTCAGTCTCTGTCAGAGATATAATGGAAGAGACCCGCTACTTATTTAGTAAAAGGAGCAAACTCTGGTTCCAAGAACTTCCAATTTGTGCTGAGAAGATACTGATGAAGTAATATTGCTGAAATGAAGATAATGTTGATATATTACTGAAATGGACTGGGGGGGGTCTCTGGAGAAGGATTGAAAGCGATGTTCAGTTTCCATTTTGTAAAATCTGTTATGTCCTTAGTATCCATTTTGTGTGTAGGAATGTGTGTCTGGTGTAGATGGGGGTTTCGCTTCTACAGTAAGTAGATTTACGACTGTGCCTGAAGTAACGCCCATATTCCTAGTGAGCCGTTTCTATCTGCATTCTACCTGCGCCCTACCCTGCTTGCATTGCTCCACTGATTCCTCTCACGAGGTCACCTTTTCTTGTTTTCAGAGATTTAAGCCAGTTCTAACAGGTCTAATGAGCTGTAAAATGATTGGTTTAAGAATTAAGGAGGGGTTAGTATAATCTGCCTAGTAACACATTTTGAACAAAGGAACCAGAAATGTATAAAAGAGTCTGCTTGGACACTCCCTGGCAGAGAGTCTTATAGACTTTTGAATGAGTATGATCATGCTTTGCAATAAACTACTTATTATCAAATGAACCCGTTTGCCAGTTTGGAACATTGACAATACAGTAGGGCAGGGTTAGGATCAGGGTACTTATTCTTGGGAATAAAGTGAATCACGCAGAGTGAGTAGCAAATGCAGGATTTATTTAACAGACTGAGCAAAGGCACATCATTGCACAACTTCTTTTGAAGATGGGGTAAAGCACTGGACCCAGAAGTTCGAGCCAGCAGCTGAAGGGACTTTCTGGTCCAAGCCCAAGTCTGTGGACGTAGAGTTGACGTCATATGTACTTCTGAGCATGGCCTCAGCGAGACAAGTACTCAGCAAGGACCTTGGAGATATGATGCCAATTGTACGCTGGTTATCAAAGCAGCAGAATGCGAATGGAGGTTTCTGCTCCACGCAGGTAATTCAGTTATTACCATACGTGTTACAGTATATATTTATATAGTGTCAACCATATCCACAGAGCAACACCTTATAACCTTACAGGTCATATAAAATGCAAAAGAATGATAACCAGTGGAAAGGAAAGGGTGTTTATGCTGCTAGATGGAGGTGCATTGTACTGCAATGACACATGTAACTAAATGCCCCCTCTGGCAGGTGGAGATCTCTCTTTTATTGCACAAATCCAATAAAGACATACGTTATAATATGCACAATTCTATTTGTATTGGACATCTATATTGACCAATCATCTGACAGTTGATAAAAAAAATGTATCCTAATAAACGAAGATGTGCAAAACATTACAAATAGAAATATACAAAGACAATTAGATTACAAATATCAAAATATACAGTACCAAGCTAACACCATGGCAAAATAAACTCTCGATAAAGGGCCATTTTTAGCCCAAAATCTAATTGTCTTTGTATATTTCTATTTTTAGTTTTTGTACATGTTCATGTATTATATGAGAATTATTTATTTTTCAACTGTCAGTTGATTGGTCAATATATATATATATATATATATCCAATACAAATAGATTTTCGCATATACTAATGGCTTCTGTCTTTATTGGATTTTTCTGCGCTGTCCCTACGTGTTCTTTAGATAATTGATGGTGGCAGAGAGGGATTGCCACATGGATTTTGTGTCACTTATTTGTTATTTTAGATTAAAATGAAAGTATATTTAGTGGCTCTTTATAAGATGTTTTGTAAGTGTGTATAGTCCTTATTTTTATACTCTCTGTTAGTGCACTATAATTATCACATAGCTTGAGTCTTTGATAATGTGGTTCAAAGATCGTTGGCCTCTTGTTTATCTAGAGTAGGCTCTTCTGCAATCAGACACAGTACGACAGCTTTTTTTTAATAACACTTTGACCCCCACAATGATAGCATAAATACATGATTAGGAACACACATGTACAGTTGTACAGCTAATCATACCAAAAAGTGGAGACATGTGGAGCTGGAAGGAGAGAGCCCTGAGCGGAGCACACTAACTCTGTATAATGTCTTCCTTCTGGTATAACTCCCAGGACACCGTTGTTGCCCTCCAAGCCCTGACTAAGTTTGCATCGTTGACTTTCTCCAACGCTGGGAGTGTGACAGTAATGGTCACACAAGAAAAGGGGTTTCAGAAGCAATTCCACGTACATAATGGTAACCGCCTCCTCCTGCAGAGAGCGTCACTGCCAGACATTCCTGGGGAATACACAGTGACAGCCACAGGGAACGGCACTGCTTATATACAGGTGAGGCGTGACTCACTCTGACTGTCTCTTTCTGTCACATCTCTCCCTCTTTTTATTGGTATAATGTAGGTTTGTTAAACCTCTGATCGCTCTGATCCTCGCTTATTATCTTAATGTTTCCTTTATCAGTGTGTCCCAGCTGCACAAGTGGCAGAAATACCAGACTAAGGGGCAGCACTATGATTATTTTTCACATACTCTTTTAATGCCTCTCTCTCTCTCTCTCTCTCTCTCTCTCTCATCTACTTCTGTTATTTGTCTATCATCCATTCATCTATCAATCATCTATCTAGCCATCTAGTATCTATCAATATATCGATCGTTCTATAAATCAATATACTATCTATAATATATCCAACTATTATCTATTATCTATCATCCATCTATCTTTGATAAAGCGCCAGTGACGGCGGGAAACGCGTTAAAGGTGCCTTTTGTATTTTTCTTCTTAGGGCAGTATGCCTCAATAAATTTTATTTTATACGATCCTGCCTCCAGTTCTCTCAATTTGCAGTGCTCTCCGGATCATCTTTTTTCTATTATCTATCACTCTATCTATCCACCTATTAGCTATCAATCTATCCATATATTATTTATATAGCCACCTATTATCTATCTGTCATCTATATTTAGTATTTATTTATAAAATGTTTTACCAGGAAGTAATACATTGAGAGTTACCTGTCCTGGGCATAGAGTTAAGATGGCAAACATTACATGGTTACAGATATCTATCTATTATCTATCCATCTGTCATTTATATATCCATCTATTATCTGTCTATCATCTATTATCTATCTATCCATCTAGTATCTATATCTTCATCTATTATCTATGTATAGACCTATTATCTATCCATCTGTCATTTATATATCCATCTATTATCTATTATCTGTCTATCATCTATTATCTGTCTATCATCTATTATCTGTCTATCATCTATTATCTATCTATCATCTATTATGTGTCTATCATCTATTATCTATCTATCCATCTAGTATCTATATCTTCATCTATTATCTATGTATTGACCTATTATCTATCCATCTGTCATCTATATATCCATCAAATTATCTATCTATTCACCTTTCTATTATCTCTATCCATGTTCTATGTATCTATCCATCCATTATTTATGTCTATCATCTCTCAATTCGGTATGTACACATCTCTCTATTAATTCCCTGCAGATAACTGAGCGATATCACACTCTACCTCCAGAACGAGATGCGGCCTTTAACCTGACTGTTGTGGCTGAGTGCATACAGAGCACCTTATTGCAGATTGTAGTTGAATTCTGGTAAGAGTCAAGAAACACCAAACTGATTGTTAGTGATTTGTGAATCATTCTCTCGCAGTCCCAAAAATGTGGTTGAATTATTCATTTGTCTAAAATTATCCATGTAATTACCAATGATAACGAGAAGTATTTCACTATAGAAAGATAGTGGGAAATTTTGAGCTCGTATGTAGGGATGCGTGTATCATGCAGTCCTATTTCCAAACACAAGATTAATTTCCAGATGATCAATTTAATTTATAAAAGATTGTGAATTAAGCGCTTCTCGCTGGCTTCAGAAGCTATTGTCGCAAGCTTAGCAATGCAACGTCTTTGTTTATTTTGTGCAGAGAAATACAAAGCATCCTATTAGGAAATATGGGTAATCCAAAATGAATTGGCAAAAAAAACTGATTCAAGAAAAAAGAGGAAGAGAAAGTGTGAACGGAAGAGATAGGAAGCGATAGTGAAGGAGAGTTATAGATAGATAGTGGAGATGTGTCAGTATTCCCTTGATGTCACTGCAGGTACAGCGGGGAGCGTTCCTCCTCTAACATGGCCCTGGTGGAGGTCAAGATGATGTCTGGATATGTTCCCCAAAAAGAGTCCATAGACCAGGTGAGACCAGGTCATGATGTCACTGTGATAGGGAAGCTCCTCTATAATCAGAGCTTCAGGCATCACACAGGAGCCGGTGAGTAACCTCATCTTGTATTCCTCAGTTGAAGAAGAACCCACTGGTGAGAAGGGTGGAGACTAAAGAGGACATTGTGACAATCTACATAGAAAAGGTAAGAGCTCTAAGTGTCAGTGTGTCAAACAATGATGATAGGAGTTGCAGTTTACGGAGCAATTATATGGGGCAATAGGAGGAATTATAGGGTGTGGTTATATGGGGCAATAGGAAGAGTTATAGAGAGGATATATGGAGCAATAGGGGGAATTATAGAGAGGATATATAGAACAATAGGAGTTATAAATTGTAAGGAGCAGTTATATGAAGCAATCAGGGTTATAAGTAGAGGTTATATGAAGCAGTAAGAGGAGTTATAAGAAGTCATATGGAGCAATACCAGTAGTTATAGGTAGTAAATTGAGAAGTTATAGGGAGCAATAAGAGGAGTTATAGGTATAAATTGGAGACTTCTGGGTATTGAATACAAATCCTACATCCCTCACACTCAAATTCCTGTGGTGGAAGATTTGAGGTCAGTATGTGTGCTCTGAGATGGACTATGAGTTGGATTACCCCTTTTTCCTCCATTCCCTCTCAGGTGACTGCTCAAATACAGACCCTGGTGCTTCGGGCCGAGCAGCAAGTCCAAGTGATGAACCTAAAACCTGCAATTGTGACAATCTTTGACTACTACATGCCAGGTAACCTATCTCCTTAGCATCGCACTTCATTACCTTCCTCAGCTCTGCTTCAGACTTGCTGTGTGACCCAGTATGGTCATATTAGCCTGTCTGACCCCTGCTTGGCCTCCGGCTCTCTGTTACTGCCATAAGAATCACTTTCCCTCCTGTATTCTTACCGCTCTGCCTCTGTATGACCTTGGGTACAATCACTTTACCTCCTGTCACTCTCACTCTGTCTCTTGCTCTCCTTGTGACCCAAGCAGTCATTTTACCCAGTATGACTCCTGCTGCCTCTGTGTCTGACTATATCCTGTGACTATGCCCCCGTATAACCCCTGCTGTGCTGCTGGCTCTGTTTGAACCTGAACAGAGTATGCCTCCACTGCCTCTGTGTGTTCTGAATCATGACTGTTTTCAATGGGATGAAATGAGAATCTAATGATATTTGTGTCTTTTCAGATGAGAAGAAAACAGTAAAGTACCTGATCGACTGCCCCTAAGGTAATTAATACCCATCCCTTACTGCCCCACATACCATTAACACGTTCAGAACCAGAGAGGCCAGCATTGCACTTCATGTTATCATATTGTTTGCAGGCTCCTCTTCCACTGAAGGCTCAATACCAAATAACAACCTAATGTCCCATTTTGTCGTTTCCCAGAGATTTTTCCCTGCTGAGCATCATGCTTTCACTGCGTCTCTGCAGAGCGTCGCTCCAATAAACCTTCCCACGCTGAACATTCCTGTAAATCATCAGTCGCCTACCTCCTCCTTGCGGGGGAGATCTCAGTTACCCAATTGGTGAACATGTCTGCAGAGCATCGCAGTCTGCTTTAGAAAATCTCTCCCGTATGAAATTGCCTGAATTTGGGAAATGATAAATCTACAGAAATCAATAAACACTCATTGGGCTAAAATCTACAGAGCTAAATGTCTTCCTAACGTGAACTGCCAGGGTTATCATCATGCATACTCAGAGCCAGACCCAGAGAGCTCCATTAAATCAGGGCTCATAACATCATGTTACCTACATCAGTTACAGACACTATTTTCCCAGAGGTATCCACAAAGCTAATTATATGCATAAAAAGCCGCTGTTGTATATAGGCTTAACATTACATTATTGTAGTGTAATGAGAGAAGGGAGTTCAATTTTAGTTGAGTGCCCATTAACTTGTATACATCCCCAAACACTCCTTATACCCCTCTCTCTCTCTCTCTCTCTCTCTCTCTCCCCTTCTTAATAAGAGGAGTTATAGGGAGCGGTTATATGGAGCACTAGAAGTTATGAGTGGTTATATGGAGCAATAGGAGGAGTTACAGGAAACAGTTTTGGAGCAATAGGAGGAATTATAAGGAGCGGTTACATGGTGCAATGGGAAACATTATAGGGAGGGGTTACATGGGGATGCAGGAAGAGTTATAGGGAGGGGTTATATGGGGATGCAGGAAGAGTTATATGGAGGGGTTACATGGAGCAATAAAAGGAGTTGTATGGAGGGGTTATATGGAGCGGTTATATAGAGTTATAGGGAGCTGTTATATGGAGCAATAGGAGGAGTTATAGGGAGCGGTTATAATGTTAAAAATCAGATACATTGTTTAACCTCTTGTCCCATATAACAAATTCCAACTGTACAGCCATATTTTAAAGATTGTTGTAATTAATGGTTACAGTTTGTCTCTGAATCACAACCACCACAAACCCAAGGAGCGAGGGATTTACCAGACTGCAATAAAAAGTGTGAACGTATCGTCCGAGCGAAACAAAGAAAATAAACATTTCCTGGGACACAGAGGGTGAAATTGCAGCTTTAATAAAGTGTGTGAATCCCTCTCCTTCCCACACCTGGCGATTAGTACATCTCCAGCATAAAGCAGCAGCAACACCCAGCATTTTACCCTACTGCACCCTCCAAACACTTTGCTTCTCCGAGTCTGGGCAGCAATATGCACCTGTGAAAATCACAATATCCCTGAACTAGTTGTAGAGAACGGAGCAGCAGAGGCATTAATGTACCATTACATCATAGACATAACAGTCATTACCTGGACTTAACCCCGTGCCTCCTGGAAGAGTTTGCAATGCGGTACACAGTATATATGTAATGCGCAGAACAATGACTTGCAGCTAAAGGGAGATTTGCAAGAGCGACGTTAGCATTGTAGCAAGAGGACAGCAGAAAGTACCTACAACTATTCCTTTTTCCCCCGGAAGAGCCTGCACTGCAATATATACATGTAATATACAGAGTCATGCGTTGCAAGCACCTCTGCCAGTAAAGGGGTTAACACTTCCCTAATAAGTGCAAGATATAATTTCATAGAGGTGTCTGCGGAGCTTCTACATCTGCACAGGCTCTGCGGTGTGCTGCAGATACTCTAGCAGGTATGGGGCGAGGCTGAAAGGGCCCTTGCACCCCCCTCCAAGATTCGCGTTCCACCAAAGCGGGTACAGGAGGCATCTTCTCGAGTCCTTCTAGGGGTAGAGAAAGGGAAAGAGGAATGAGCGAGACAGAAGAAGAGAAGGAGATAGAGAAATGGAAATTCACAGCACAAGATTATTCCATTATCGGGATATTATGCCAATCGAAAATACCAGCTCAAAATGTGTATCAATCTGAGAACAAAATCAGGCGTGTCACATAATCCCATATGTGCTCCCATCTATAGTAAGGCATAATACTTTAGCCCAGATTCTGCACCTGTGGAGCATCCCCACTACTAGATACAATTCAGAGACCCCAATCTAGGATAATTCTGGTAATTATTATATTTAGCCTTTCCCCATCCTGTTACTGTACATGCAAACACCCCTCTCTTCTCCAACAACATCCTGCCGCTAAACTTCCCTCAATCTAAGTGCCTGCGACCCAGCATAGAACCGCATGGCAGAAAGAATCAGTCTGCAGGGGCTTCTGGGACAGGAAATAGGAGCCACCACCTCAATGCTAGAGCAGCAATCATTAAAACCAATTGTTTGGAAGTCAAAGGGGGGTTTTAGGAACACAATTGGCAATTCAGTTCAAAGCAGATTACCAACTTAATTTTACTGGAGCATTGCTACAAAGAAGCAAATGGTGTCATTACTGAGCTGAGTGCATCACTTTGTGGCAACGTACCAAGGTGCCCTCCCTCCAGTGGGTGTTTTGGGGACTCAATTTAGGAGCATTAAGGGGCGGAGTTATAGGGAGCCGTTTAAGAGCAGTTAGGGGACGAGTTATAGGGAGAGGTTATAAGAGCAGTTAGGGGACGAGTTATAGGGAGAGGTTATAAGAGCAGTTAGGGGACGAGTTATAGGGAGAGGTTATAAGAGCAGTTAGGGGAGGAGTTATTGGAACATTAGGGGAGGAGTTATAGGGAGCGGTTAGGGGAGGAGATATAGGGAGTAGTTATTCTGTCTCTGTGTCCAGGTTCAGGTGATGTTGCAACCTCTGCTCCTGAGAGATCAGCGCCAGATATAACATAAGATTAACAAGAGTCATACATCTGCCACTGGTGCAAATTGATAGAGATGAGAAAGTATGCTGCGGGTTTTGGCGCAAAGTGCATCATCTTTTTACGCGCCCCATGTGTGTATTAGGTCAGGTTTCCCCATCTTTGTCTGCTAATAACTCCCTTTGTGCAATATACTTTTAATGCAATAAGGCACCCAGGAGTTACCTTACCCTTCAAAGGAATTGTTATATTAGAGGTGGGCATGAGAGCCGTGTCTTACCTCAAGGGCAGGAAGGGAGGTAAGTGCGCACTGAACTTTCCTCTGATACGACAAACAAAAAAAATGACATTAAATATTACATTAACTGTACATTATTTGGAGTCATCTTAAGTAAGGGTCAACATATGGTGGTATTGAGCGGTATAGAGTACTAATACTTTTATTGCTAAGCCCACAGCAACTCTACATCTTTATGTGAACACTTCCAGCCTTCCTGTAACACAGGGGCTCTAGCCACTTCCAGCATCACGTTGCAAGGCCAGCATCCAACCTCACACTGAGGAGACCCAAAAAGTTGAAACAGCTGTCTGTGAGTAGGGTTACTGGCTATGCGCTTCTTTAACCCAGGCTGTGCTGAAACACTGTGTAATACGGCAGGCATAAGCTCATACGGATCCATGTTAAAATGGATAAGAAGTAAAAAGTGACTCGCTGAGTGCTCATTTGCATATCATTACCCAGAATCCCTGGCTGCAGTGAGACAAGCGAATGTGCTCACAAGTGGTATTTTTATTTGCCATAATACAATCCAAAGAGTTTTGCCACAATATCTTTTTTTTATTACTTTTTTTTATTTAAATCACACAATGAGGCCTATGCAGAGAGCAGCGAATTTTAAAATTGGCGAATTTATTAAAAAGTAGCTTTTTTGGAGAGTTTTATTCTCCATATGCAGAAAAGTGCGAATTCTGCTATGTTTAACATGGATGCGTGTGGCGAGTTTAAATTGGCGAGATGCGCGCTTCAGAAACGTGTAAAAACAAATTCGCGCCTTTTTTTCCCTTTGCAATGGCCGCGAGCGGCAGCTTCTTGCCAATTTTTTCTGGCGAGGCAAAAAGGAGACAATCGCGCCATTTTATTGGCGCGAACAGCCGCTAGATGCCGTTCGCGCCTCTCTGCATTAGGATATTTTTAAAACTGGCGAGATTGAGGTTCTCGCCAGCCGCGAGGCGAGTTTTAGAAATAGAAAAGAAAAATTGGCGCGTTTTTCGGAACTCGCCATTTTCTGCTGCTTTCTGCGCGATTTTCTCCAAAAAATGGCGAATTTCGAAATAGCGCTGCTCTCTGCATAGGCCCCATAGTACCTTATCATGTATTATCATGTGCAGTAAAGTTTATTTTTAGTTTCTATACATTTTTTCTAGTCTTCTTGTTTATTTATTTATTGATGTACTTATTTCTACACAACAGTCTTACCTGGCTTGTAATAGTCGCACACTTTCACATTTGCTGGTTGCAGTTTTCCAACGACATCATCTTGCTTCAAAGTGAGTGAGTAATCTTGAGAACTGTGTCCAAGCTGAAGAGGGAGAGGAAGAGGAAGAGGGAGAGGGAGAGGGAGAGGGAGAGGGAGGGAGAGAGAGAGAGAGAGAGAGAGACAGAGAGAGAGAGAGAGAGAGAGAGAGAGAGAGAGAGAGAGAGAGAGAGAGAGAGAGAGACACAGAGAGAGAGAGAGAGAGATCACGAGATCACGAGATCACAGAAAGGAGCATTTAAGGCTCTGCCTGCTGAAACATCTGTGATCATTCTTATGATCACTCAAAGTCTCACCAACACGCGTCTTACACTGACAGTTTCCTTAAGAGAATCATTCCTGTTATAATGAAACCTTCTTCACAAAATATGCAGCACAAATTAATCGCTACCTCCAGGAGGAACCCCTGCTATAAAAACATCGCTCCATATAAGAACATCTCCACGGAACCCAGATGTGCCCCTTCGTATGGGAAGAACCTCAGTTATAGGAACACCACTCTTATTACTGCCTCAACATCCACAACAGCTGTTCGGACCTTAAATCTAGGTCCCGGGAAAAACTACACGGTCTCAATCAGTTATATTGCTGCAGCCTCATGCTTTTACACTTAGCAGAGGTATACAGAGGTATACAGCCTTCATAGAGGACCGTCAGTAAATACAACCTAAGAGTCAGGGGTCCAATTAAGTTAATCAGCGAAAGTCCCCTGCTTGCTCTAGATAGTAGCAGTCCCCTGCTTGCTCTAGATAGTGCAGTCAGTCCCCTGCTTGGCTCTAGATAGAATAGCAGTCCCCCCTGCTTGCTCTAGATAGGTAGCAGTCCCCCTGCTTGCTCTAGATAGTAGCAGTCCCATATCTGCTATAGATAGTAGCAGCCCCTGCTGGTCTTGCTAGTACGTTCCCTGCTTGCTTAGATAGTAGCAGTCCCTTGCTTGCTCTAGAAAGTAGCAGTCCCCGCTTGCGCAGATAGTAGCAGCCCCTGCTTGCTCTAGGATAGGAGCATCCCCTGCTTGCTCTAGATTAGTGCATGTCATGTGGCTCTTAGATAGTAGCAGTCCCTGCTTGCTCGAGAAAGAAGGAGCAGGCCCTGCGGGCGCGAGAGAGAAACCCCCCCCCCCCCTCCAAAAAAAAACACAAACAACAAGGAAAAAAAAAAAAAAAAAAAAAACTAGCAGTCCCATGCTTGCCTCTAGATAGTAGCAGTCCCCTGCTGCTCTAGATATGGCTAGCGTCTCGATATGGACCCTGGCTCTTAAAGTAGCATCCCCGCTTGCTCTACAGAGTAGCAGTCCGCTGTGACTAGATAGAAGCAGGTCCCCTGTGCTTGCTCTAGATAATAGCGTCCCATGCTTGCTCTAGATAGTAGAAGCCCTGATGGCTCTACCTAGTAGCAGTCCCCTGCTTGCTCTAGATAGTAGCAGTCCCCTGCTTGCTCTAGATAGTAGCAGTCCCCTGCTTGCTCTAGATAGTAGCAGTCCCCTGCTTGCTCTAGAAAGTAGCAGTCCCCTGCTTGCTCTAGATAGTAGCAGTCCCCTGCTTGCTCTAGATAGTAGCAGTCCCCTGCTTGCTCTAGATAATAGCAGTCCCCTGCTTGCTCTAGATAGTAGCAGTCCCCTGCTTGCTCTGCATGGCAGAAGTATGTTGCCTTGCCACTAATTAGTGTGGAAAACGATACTACGCAGCACGGTATGTAACAGTCTAAATGCCACCATAAGTACTATATCTAATGCTAAGTTAAGCAGCTACAAGTAGTGTTGCCCAACAACCTAAAACACCAGACACCAGCTTAGCCCTAAACCTGCAAGATAGCCATCAATCAACAGCTATCAACCTAGTGGTTTGCAGGCATTTCTACCGTGCTATCAACAGAGGTGGTATGCAGTGTGGTATGCAGTGTGGGGTGCAGTGTGGGATGCCTAGATTTGGAATACGTGGTGCTAAGGGAACTTCTATACCAACAATCTTTGTGTTAAAGCTGCAGTTCAGTCTTTTTTTTTTTTTACTTCAATAGTTTTATGTGGGCAATCTCTAATTACCTAAAGAACTGTGTAGCTGCAGGTCAATTCGTTCTCCATGTATTGATAGGCGAAATTTGGTGACATAATTAGAGCTGGCACATGTTTTTCTTCTGCTTCTGTCTCTCAGTGTTAGCTCATGAATATTCATGAGCACTCCTGCACTGACATGTGCTAGAGGGAGGGCAGGGCTGACAAAGGGGTGTGCCAGGGCTTGTGACAGGAAATGAAGGGGCAGTGCCTTAGCAAATGGCTGTTAAAATAGAATACAAGAAAATTGGTCTTTCAAAGTTGTTTTTTTAAAAACAGAAAATGCTAAAAGTATTTTTTCTTACTACAGAACTGATCCGGACGTTCCTCCTTCTCCTTCCGTGCACCCCAAAACTGGAACAACCTACGAGAGACTCTCATATCCACCACCAGCTTAAGTTCTTTCAAATCTAAGGCTGTCTCACACTTTAATCTGGTCTGTAACTGTTTCATACGCTCATAATATATATTTTCTTTAAATGTGCACGCAATGTCTTGTATATAATGTATACCTTGTTCATTTATGTAACTGTATTTGTAACCATGTATTATTTTGTTTTACTCTGTGCCCAGGACATACTTGAAAACGAGAGGTAACTCTCAATGTATTACTTCCTGGTAAAAGATTTTATAAATAAATAAATTTATTAAAAAAAACACACATGCAGGATATTGACTGAACTGCAGCTTTAAGTCCCTCAGACACTCGCACAGGTGGTTTATACACACCGCCCTAATTACGGTATATACTCTTCCTAAGAATCAACTCAGTGAACAATATCCTTGATCACTAAGCAGGCACCCAGGCGTTACAAATTTTCACCTTTTTATTTTTACGTTGTACAGTGTCTTAGTTTAAATATGTGCCAATACACCCCCATTTATTTGATGTTCTAAGTTTGAATAAAGTATTTTAAAATGACCATTATTCCTAGTTAATATATTAGGGGAAACTGTATGTTCATCCATCAGGGTGACCAACCCCAAAGCCAGTCTCGTTGATATTTGATAACCAACATCTTCAAAATATAGGAGAGTGCACTGTAATGGGTTCTTGGGTATTCCTCCATCTCTGGTAACAATACCTACATTTTCTCTCTATGCGCATTAACCATAACCCTAGTGCCCCCATTTGTACATATACTTGGCAGAGTGGGTGGGTTCTTTCTCTGGTTGCCCCTCTTATACACCTCAAAGCTCTGATGTACCTCTTCCTATGGGAGTAACCCCTGTTATAAGACATCCGCTCTTATAAGAACGTTGGCATCCCATGACAGCCACAACACGGATCTTCCTGCAGGAGGAATCCTAAACATGAGTTTCTCAGGGAACATCCCTCACCTCGTCTAGATAGATAGTGACCGAATTTTGCTGAATGTTGACTCTCATGACAAGCGGCATCTTCAAGAGCTGTAGAAATAACAGAGTGGAAATCAACCCAAAGATCTTACAATCCAACAGGTCTGGTGGAAGATGCACCTTAGTGAGCAGCAGAGAGTTGAGAGGTGACTATGCATGTGAGAGAGTAATAAGGTCACTGTTGTGTTGCCAGCGTCAGTCCATGTCATCATGAGTATCTTATCCAGTCCTTAATCTCAGACCCATGGCTCATGGAAATGCCAAACTGTTGTGATCCAGAATGCACTGGGGTTAGCGCTAGTAAAGTATGGTCTGGATGTGCATCTCACGAGGACACAGAACGGTCACTGTAATGGTTAAAAAGTCTGAAGGGTTTTTTTTTTACCTCTATGGCTGTGTCTTCCCTTGGGCTGAATCCTGACAACATATCCACTTCTATAAGAACCATGTTAGAGACATTCCGTGTCCCGGTGTAACTACAACAAAAGAGTGTTAATACCCTACCAATAGGAACATCTCCTTACCACCCCACACATGACCACTGTAATAACAGTGCCTTAAAAAGAACATATCCTTATATCTGCTACATGTGGAATAGAGCCCATGTTATGGGAAATCAATATTACAGCAACATATTGTAAGAAGTATAAGAACACCAGTCTTATAGTACAAACATCTCCTTACAAACTCTTATTGAGGTATGGATCTCCACTATAAAAACACCAATCTTATAAGAAGACCAGATGATAACCTACTGTTACAAGAGGTCTCCCTGTTGTAAGAACTTCCTCATTATAAGAACACCCGCCTTATAACTGCTCTATATAAGAGGTATCCCTTATATACGGATGTTACCTGACTGATATAATGAGAGTCTCCAGCCGTATGCTCTGATTGGTGCATTCTCTGGGTTCTAATCTGGCACTCAGGTTAAAAGTGGCCTTCTCCATTTGCGGATAAACATTGTATCTCAGGACAACCTGCAGGGCACATGGGGTGTGGTGTTAGGTGGGGAGAGACAGAGAGACAGAGAGAAAGAGGGAGAGAGTGTGTGTGAGAGAGAGAGAGAGAGAGAAGAGGGAGAGAGTGTGTGTGAGAGAGAGAGAGAGAGAGAGAGAGAGAGAGAGAGAGAGAGAGAGAGAGAAGAGGGAGAGAGTGTGTGTGAGAGAGAGATACAGAAAGAGGGAGAGAGTGTGTGAGAGAGAGAGAAAGAGGGAGAGAGTGTGAGGGAAATAGAGGGAGAGAGAAAGAGGGAAAGAGAGAGATAGAGGTAAAGAGAGAGGAAGATACTGATAGGAAGAGAGAGATGCTCAGTCACCTGAATATAGACACAGCCGATCCCCGTAACCTGAAGGGAGTAACTTCCAGGTACATCTGGCAGAGCCTCTCTCTGCAGGAGGAGCCGGTTCTATTTATCCACGTGGAACTGCTTCTGAAAACTCATCGCTGTTTGGACCGTCACCAACAGGTTCCCTTTGTCATTAAATGTGACCCGTGTGTATTTGGCCAAAGCCTGAATAGCCACAACTGTATCCTGTGATGGGAAGAGGGGAATGAATGGGTTGATGAAGCAGCCCCTCAAATTGTAAAAACGGTTGCAAACCGGAGACAAAAACAGCATCAGATTTACTAGGGAAAACAGCACGTTGAAAGCAATAGGGTTTTGTTTTTTAATAAATCAGGTACAAAATGTTATTTGTATTTATTTATGTAAGTGGCGCATGTAAGACATAATACAGGGAGGATATACTGAGAGGGATAGGCACATAATACATGTAAGTAACATTGGGAGAAAGGCTTTCCTGCCCTGAAGAGCTCACAATCCATTTAACGAACATTTAGTGCTCTATTTACTAATGACTCCTGGCTGCAAAACCTGAGCAAAGATTTCTCAGAGATAAAATTCCAGTTGCTTGTTTCACTGGATTTGCTGGGAGATTTTAGTAAATAGCCCCCTTAGAATGCAAGCTCTTTGGGTCAGAAATTAATATACAACATTTATACCAGCAGGTTGTCACAGGTTTTGCAGAGACTTGGAGACTTTAATTCATAACTCCAGAGTATTCTTGCACTCCCTGCATGTTAGAACAAGGAGAGAAAGAACCCCTATAATGGGAGCACACAATGGCTAATGATACTGATGTGAGAGTAAAGTATTAAAACCTAATACAGACACAATGTGCTGAATTTTATGTAGGGTGGATTGGGGTAAAAAAAACTTTATTGGGAGAAATCCACAAATAAAATATATTGTCTCTATAAATAAATCCTATCTAAACGGCGAATGAAAATACGGTGGAGGTGGGGTGGATCAATGGGATATAGTAATCCAATGTAGCTACAGGCTATCTAGGTATCTTGAATAGGATATACAGTAGGTAAGTATGTGCCAAGTGATAGTCAAAACCGCATGCAATATTAATGAACTAGCTATTATAATCCAGTGCTGCGAGTCCAACAAATTGGCAGGTAATGAGTCACTGCCTAGATGTTTCTGACAACGTCTTTTGCCCGAAGCCCTCTCTGCAATAAATAGCTAAATGCTGCTCATATCATAGCTGGCTCTAAAGTTTTATAAGCACAATACATATGATATATGACTGTATAGAGCTACGAAGAACCAGTGCTGCGAGTCTAACAGATGGGCAGCATTGATCTCTGCCCAGGTGTTGGTAGACAACGGCTTGTGCCCAGTATCAATTGCCCTCACAACTATAAATAGATAACAGGCTATCATGTATCAACAGCAATCTGATTAAATGACAGTATGTAAATAACTGTCCAGTGTTCAAAGCTTTGTTACCTGTGTGGATGAGAAGCCTCCGTATGGGTTCTGCTGCTTGTTGAGCCAGTTCACAATCTCAGAGGCTTTGCTGAGCTCTTCTGACTGCACCGTGGGGCCAGAGATCAAAGCCAGCAGCACATAAGAGGTTAACTCCACATTGGCCGACCCTCCACTTTCCCCCTCTGATGACTGAAGCATGTACGTCCAGTGCAGCTGCCCCCCTAATGACAGAAAGTCAGGAGAGGGAGAGAAAGAGGGACCAAGAGTAAGAGACTCAGAGAGAGAGAGAGAGAAACAGAGAGAAACAGATGCAGAAAGGGAGATATATGGGCCTATTCTAGTAGCACCGAAGTGTCACACACTGCTTGTAAAGTGCGCTTTAGAAGCAGATTGGCGCGCTTTGCTTTCTGTAAGCCCTTCTCGCATGTTAAACCGCATTTAAACAGCTTTTTTAGAAGCGGTTTCACTCCGGCTCTGCCAATCCGATCGGTTTGTCAAAAAAGCCTCAAACTCGCATTTTTTGCCCACAACTGCTATTCTCGTAGCTCCGTTCTGCAACCGCTTATAAAAACTCGCATTTTTTTAAACACCACCTAAAGGCTGACGAGACTGGTATTGCGAGTTACATCCAGAGCCTGCATTATGGGTTTGACAGAGAGCGAAACCCATAAGTCAGACTGGGGACGGAGTTAGCACCAGCTCAGGTCATGCCGCTTTTGAAGCACATACAATCCGGGCGGATTCGCTGTTACACCGGGCGGTTTGTCGCTTTTATTTAGAAGCGGTTTAGAAGAAGCGATTTGCAATAGAGAATACCGTTTGTTCCCACACCTTTCATTCCGCTTATTATGAACATGCCAAACCCCCCAAAAAAGAGAAAAATACAGGGAGAATAACAGAAGAGGAGAGAAAGACAAAATTATGTACAGATACAACTGCCGGTTGTAGGCTGCTTGCCAAGGATAATCTGTGACCATCTCGCAGTAACTGGTGAGATGGTCCACAGAAGGCTGTAATGGCCCATTGTATTAACACAGTGGGGGTCCCTGCGTTTGAATGTGACTCCCAGCCCGGTAGGATTCACACATCATGATTCCCATTCAAATGCAGGGACCCCCGCCGTGTTAATCCGATGGGCCATTAGTCTGGCTGCAGGAATCTCGCAGCGTGCTGCAGGAATCTCGCAGCTTGCTGCAGGAATCTCGCAGCGTGCTGCAGGAATCTCGCAGCGTGCTGCAGGAATATCACCGCGTGGGATGGGTTTTAGTGCAGAATTCTCAAGGTAAGCAGTCTACAACCGGCAGTCATATACAAGGAAAGAAAAGAATCCCTCTAGAAAGCACTCAACCTCTACTAGAGGCAGTTGCAGCTGTATCTAAGGCCCTTAAACTTTAAACTGCAATTTTGCCTATCCGGCCCTATCGCATGGAAACACAGAATGACTTCAATACAATAAGTCAGTGTTTCCCAACTCCAGTCCTCAAGTACCCCCAATAGACGTATTCCCCATTAGGACCAGGCATAGGGCGGCAACATTTTGGGGCACCAAATTTCCCCCCCCCCTTTTTTTTTAACCCATACACAGAGGCCCGCTCTTTTCCCCACTGATTGTCGAGGGAGAGCGTGGGGCCTCTGTAAAGTTCTTACCATCTCCTTCTTCAGCGTCGCGGCATCAAATGACACTGACATCACACTGCGTCGCTTTGCCACGGCAACGCGATGTCACGGCATCAAATAGCTTTGACCGAACCACCTGTGCTCATGTAGTGATATCCTGAAAACCTGGCCTGTTAGGGGTGCTTGAGCACTGGAGTTGGAACCTCTGCAATAAGGTTCTAAGATTCCAAGCTGCAGATATGGTGCAAAATAATAGCACCTCGTTTATCAGACAGAAACCCATTTTTTCAATCTGATGTTTTTTTTGCCTTAGTTTTTTTTATCCGGGAGACTTTCCCGGGGAAGCCCACTGTGAATCAAAGTCTCTCGGCTGCAAAACCGGGGCACCGCGGGACCCTTATTTGTTAAAGGGAACGGGGGTGTCTCTCCTAATAAATGTCATGCTGTTTTCTGCAGCTTTACGGCCACATCCCTCTCTCAGGCTCCCGAGGTGTGTGGTTACCGGAGGACACGGCGAGTGGGTACAGTCTGTTCAGCAGGATCTGCCGGTTTGCCGTGTCATTGGCGAGGGAAAAGGTGTAAGCGAGGAGAGCCAGGGTGTAAGGGATAGAGGCCGTGGCCACCATTTCTGTCACACAGGAGAGCGCGCGAACCAGCATGGTGTCCTAAGGGGGAGAAGGGGTGGGGGGTCATCACACTGTATTACGGGGTGTAACGGGGGCCACTTTCACTTGTGTGTCAGTTTCTTAAAAAATTATTCCAGCTTTTTTGCCAAATGTTGGGGGTTTTCCTGAAAAACTCAAACGTTCACAGGGGCAAGGCTGTTTACAGTAGCCAGAGCTGTTGGTCAGGCAGTGGTTAACTCCTGCCTGGAGGCTGACAGGACTACTAACAAGCCCACCTGACACTAGCAAAGGTTTAAAAGGCAGGAAAGGGAAGTGTTTTTCTCTCTCCCTGGTCTGCGTACAGACCACATGTGTGTCCTTGATCCCTGAGGGCCACCAGAGCATGCTGGCCGTATCCCTGTGTCCTTAATGCCAAGGCCACCACATCTATACAGACGTCTATAGACATATATAGACTTTAATACACAGGGGAAACTGAACTTTGGCCTAGGAAAACCCCATACTTTATATTGCTGCCCTGTCTTTTGCTGCACCTTGGCTGAGGAAAAGCCTGTGTTTTTTCTTTATTGTACTTTGGTGAAATAAAAGCTTACATTTGTTTTCCCAAAGCAAGTTTCTTCACCTCTGCACACATCTCCTACATTCCCCCAGTTTATTAAAACAAAACCAGAAAGAAAGCCATTCTCGGACTTCGGCTCAACTTTTGTTGGGATCGACTCGAACTTCCCAATGAGCTTCGAAGTTTGTGAAGCGCGGATTTTGAACCTGTGTAACCTACACATGCTTGTGATGGTAGGGAGTAACCAGGCTCTCAAATAAAGGTTAAACCTGTTTTGGTTACCCCTGGCCCGTGTATAACGGTCCAAGTGAGATAGCTCATGGGCCCAGTAACATTGTATCTTTACCATGTGTTACCTGTAATCAAAGTATTTTTTGTGTTTTTACCTTTCTGGGCATGCCAGCCAGCAGGGATTGCTAAGGGATGAGTTTCAGGGGGGGTGTTTTGTGGAGGAACCGTTGACAGAATGTGCCTAGGAGGTTGGGGTCGGGAGTTGTCGGTTCCCCTATAAATGTACCCGGGAAACATGCCTGATTCTCGGATACATGTACTGTAGGCACATTGTCCTGGCAATATCTCCCCTTGAAAACGCAAGTGCGACTCACCCCTAGGGTACCCTGCTTCAGCAAAGCTCAGAAAAGTGAATGAGGAACAGGGATGAACAGGTATCCCTGTAGCTGAGGGAATCCCTAGGTTAAGGGGGTTACCCCAGTTAGTGCCAAGGTGGCACAGAACCTGTATTGGGTTTGTGGATGCCCCAACCAAATATGAGATACCCCAAAATGTATGCTGTAATAAAGTATGTGTTATGGTGTTTTTACATGTACTACAAGACTCTATGCCGTTAGCTGGGGCACATGTTTAAGGTGCCAGCTAGTCTGCATAGAATCCATGGATGAAAGAGGAGACTGGATATTGAGCGGTGTCGGGGTGCTAAGTGGACGGGGCAGGGCGGAGTACTGAGTCCGGAAAACAGAGACCCCCTGTATGGGGCCAACTGGCCTCCCTTGAACCCCGGGCTGGTGGCTCATCTGTAGGTTCCAAGAGCAGCAGCCCGGCTCTTGCAAAGTCTTTGCTTCTCCTGGGGCATTACACAACGAGGGTAGAATAAGCTCACTTACAGTGCGCTCGTAGAAACCAGTACCTCATACTCACATTTTGAGGAATCCCGAGTTCCAGCAGTGCTGCTGTGATGTACGCAGAGAGAGACACATCGTCCTGCACTCCATCCTGAAAATAATACTGGTTAAAACCCAAAACCAAGCCAGACTTGTCCTGTTCTGTTCACAGTGTCACCACCAGGGGAGGGATGTCATAGACTCCATGTCCCATAAGTCCCTTGTGTCCGTGTCACTGTGATGGGAGGGACAAATTCCATATCCCATACGTTCCTTCTGTCTTTGTCATCCAGCAGATACACTGGACAGATACACTCCACCTCCCATACTTTAGGACTCTTCTGTCCATATCACTGTGCCACTCTCTGCTAGATTCAAGGAATCGATAAAGCATGGAGTCTGTCCCTCCTGTGTCACTGTATCATTCTGTGACGGAAGGGACAGACTGCCTGTGTCATTGTGTCACCAAGCAGTGGGAGGGACAAATTCCATCCCGTATACTATACATCCCTTGTTGCTGTCACTCAGTGATGGGAGGGACAGGCTCCATATCCCACAGGTCCTCTGTTGTCTGTGTCATACTGTGGTGAGTCACATGATACCCCTGTCACCATTTCACCTTCATGAGAGTGTGGAAGAGTTTCCCACTGCTGATGAAACAGCCCCCAGGCAGCTGACGGGAGCGGAGCCAGCTGACGGCCTTACTGATCACTGCATCATCGATAAAAATGTTACCCTTCGCCTGCGAGAAACACTTAACCACAAACACAGTAAGCCTGCAATGGAAGAGAGAGTGCAAGAAGGAGAGGGAGTGAGGAAGAGGAAGAGTAAGAGGTGAGGGGTGAGGAGAGAGACAGAGATATGAAAACAGATGAGGATAGAGTGAGAAAGACAGGTCGAGAAAAAGAGAGGGAGCGATGAAGGGATGAGGAGAGAGAGGTGAGGGGATTAGCCCCACTGATTAGAAATGGGGGATATGTGGAATGAATTTAAAGGGAGGTCTAGTGACCCATAACCCATAACTCACCAGGTGCTGCCGGCACCATCACTTTCACCAAAGGCGCTATATGATCCATCAGCATGTTTATAGGTGAGTTCCCTCTGATATCCTGCCGGGCGAAGAGAGGGGAATAGAGAGATAATGTGAGACAGAGAGAGGTAGAGAGGAATAGGAAGAGACAGAATGGGAGAGAGCAATCATGAGGCAATGAGAGGAAGAGAGAAACAGATATATAGGGGGTTATTCATTAAACTACAATAGTGGGCACTATCACACAAACTCCAGTTGACTTGAAAGTAGTATGTGTGAAAGTTATAGGGAGCAGTTCTATTTAATATTCAGTGCTGAGAAAAAGTTTGGGAACCCCATAGGATTTTCACAGTGTTAGAAATCTGTTTATTATATTAAAATGTGTGAATGAGAAATGATATCAAGACAATTGAATGAGAATATGTTTTAAGGTTTAGAATTCAAATGTAGCCAAAACAGATGAATAGCAGTTAACGTTTAATGCATAAAAGATGTTGGAGGTTGGCTTAGAGATAGAATGTCATGCCTAGTTTGAAGTGGGTATAGTTCTTTGTTAGGAAAACCGTGAGGAGAATGGGTGCGGAGTTAGTGATTAATAAATACAGTTGCATCTGGGTTCAGCTCTCTCTGTCTGCATTAAACATTTAAGTAGCATGTGAGGGACAAAAGGTTTCTCTCTCTTCTCTCTCTCTCTTTACCATCTGAAAGAAAGAGCACATGTTATCATCATTGATTGAACGTCCATGTGTAAGTAATGCTATAAGAATAAACCATAACTGTGTCTTCTGAACAACGATTGTCTGAATTATTGGAATCTTATTAACTAAGAATAAAATAATTATTCTAACACACATATTTCACACCTAAAATGTTATTAGATCTTAATCTAAGTCCTAATAATTGATAAAGATAGCCTGATAAAACAAATGGCACAAAAACATGATACTTTTCCAACATTTATTTATCCACAAATGATTTAACATCCATGTGGGATAAAGTATGTGAACCTTTAGATTTAGTACCTGGTGGCACCCCCTTGAGCAACAATGACTTCAACTAAGTGTTTCCTGTAACTGCTGGTCAGGTTCTCACATCGGTTTTGAAGACTTTTGGGCCATTTCACCTCACAGAACTGCGTCAACTCCGTGACATTTGAGGGCTTCCTTGCATGGACAGCTCGCTTCAGGTCCTGCCACAACAGGACGATGGGTTTAGGTCCAGACTTTGACTTGGACATTCTAAAACGCGGAATTTCTTCTTCTGCATCCTTTTGTAGATCTGCTTGTATGTTTAGGATCATTGTCTTGCTGCATGACCCACTTTCGTTTCAGCTCACAGCCGAATGGTCCTACCTTCTCCTCTAGAATCTTCTGATACAATCCAGAATTTATGATTGTGTCACTGATAGCAAGCTGTCCATATCCTGAGGAAGCAAAGTAGCCCCAAACCATCACACTCCCACCACCATGCTTGACAGTTGGGATGAGGTTCTTCTGTTCGAACGCAGTGTTTGGTTTTCGCCAAACATAAAATTTCTCGTTGAGGCCAAAAAGTTATACCTTTGACTCGTCTGTCCAGAGTACAGTACATTGTCCCTGAAGTATTGTTGATCGTCTATATGCTCTTTGGCAAACTTCAGATGGGCAGCGACGTTCTTTTTAGAGAGCAGTGGTTTCCTCCTGGCTATCCTCCCATGAACACCATTCTTGTTCAGTCTTTTTCTGATAGATGAGTCATGAACACTTACATTAGCCAAGGCAAGCGTGGCCTGCAGATCTTTCGATGTTACTCTGGTGTTCTCTGCGACTTCCTGATGATTTGCTGGTTTGTACTTGCAGAGATTTTGGTTGGACGACTACTCCTGGATAGAGTGACTGTTGTCTTGAACGTTCTCCATTCTTAGACTATCTGTCTGACAGTGGATTGGTGGAGCACCAAACCCTTTCTAGACTGATGAGCATTAATAACTGCTTTACTGAGGTCCTCAGAGATTTCTTTTGATTGTGGCATGACGTGTTTCCCCACATCTATATGGTGAAAACCAAACTCACAAAGTTTCTGATCTTTATATAGGATGGGGCCTCCCAAACTCACACCTGAAGATCTACCTAATTATTTAAACACCTTATTCTAATTATCCACTTTAATGTAGCTGATAAAACCAGGGTTTCACTTACTTTTGCACATACCCTGACTCTTAATCACTCATTGTTTGTCAAATTCATGCATCCTTTTGTTTCAAAAGACATGGAATTGGTTAATATTAACCCTACTGGATATTTAAGGAAAGACCGGTTTGGATTAAAGGAGGAACAAATAACAGGGTGCAAATATCCTCAGGTACTGTAAAATGAAAAGAGGGGAATATAGTGCAATAATGTATGCTACAAAATGGGATATGAATACAAAATGGGAATAATCCCACCCACATTTAATCCAAATGAATCAGGCAATTTGGGGGAAGACCCCTTTGCAACCAAACAACAACACGTCCTCCAACAGCAAGTAAATGGACCACATTTTCCTCAAACAAGTGAACGGAGAGAAATATGGTGCAAAAGAGTTTACTATATAATGCTGAAAGTGAAAATACATTTACGCAAAACAAGTAAGCCCACGACGTCAATTCCTAAAAATGGCCGACGCTGGCGCAATGCACAAAGGTAAGATGCTGGAAGATGGAAGTTTGAAGGGGTTTGGTTTCTCTCTCTTCATTTGTTTGAAGAAAATCTAGTCCATTTACCTGCTGTTGGAGGGCGTGTTGCTGTTTGGTTGGAGAGGGGTCTTCCCTTAACTTGTCTGATTCATTTGGATATAATGTGGGTGTGGTTATCCCCATTTTGTACCATACATTATTGCACTATATTCCCCTCTTTTCATTTTACCTGAGGATATGTGCACCCTGATATTTGTTCCTGCTCGAACCAAAGACACATGGAAAGTCTTTTTTTGTTTCGGAGCTGCACTAGCCTGTATGGTTGTAATATTTACACTTTTATCACAATTGTGCACTGCACATGTTTTTCACTTAAAGTATGATTTGTGCTTGTTTCCTTCTGGTTTTGATTCAAGAAGGTTATGGAAAAACTATGGAATTTCCGTAATTATCATTGGGGTTCACAAACCTTTTATCGCCACTGTGTGTGTGAGTGTGTATATGTATGTATGTATTGTGACAGAGTCACTGTGTAAGCCAGAGAGAGGTGCAGTGTGTGTTTTCCAGCATGCAGGAGGTTAAACTCCTCTGGAGAAGCTAGCTGCACCTGCAGTTAATGAAAGCAGAATGAACTGATTGAAAGGGGGTTTAAAAAGGAAGCAGTAAGCTGCCTGCCAAGAGAGAGACTTTCCCCAACTAGGAAGGACACTGTTAGAATGGTTCACCAGGCCTGCTGGGAGAGCCTGGAACCCACACCCAGGAAGAGAATCGCCACAAGAGCGAACAAGCCTGCTGGACGCAGCCATGTCTTCAAAGAACCAGCGTTCCAACCCTGCTGAGGGAGCAAAGCTGTGTTGCAGTATCCAGAAGGGATTGTCTGGACTCTCTTGGGATAGAGTCCACCAACCACAGAGGAGGACTTTATATTTCATTCCAGACATTTGTGTTGATTGTTTAAACTGGAAGTGGCCTAGCTACCCAGGTGGTTAGTTAGGGAAATGTTGTGTGGTTAGCCTCCCTACCGTGGAGTAGGTTTTTATTTATGGTTTGTTTGCGTTACCTTAAAGGGACAGCGTTTCCATTACTTTGTTGTGGAGAAATAAACCACCAACGGGGTTGTTAAAGTCTTAAAGATGTCATGTGGACTCTTACTGACCCTACCGTGAGGCTGTACTGCCACAGTATATATGTATGTATGTACTCTATCCGCTTTCCCCTCAGCTCTACAGGTAGCCCTGTGTCAGTATGTATATACATATGCACAAATATATATAATCACCGCTCTGCAGGTATCCTATGGCTTTGGCTCCCAGCTCATCATTCATTTGACCCGTGGCCTGCAGATATTGCAGGACGTATATGATGGGAGCAAAGGTCAACATGTTCTGCTCGCCACAACCAGACAGCATCGTAATCAGATGGTCCAGGTTCTGCAGGGCCATCCCAAGAAGGTCACCTGGAACACACAGCTATCTGTCACAGTGTGTGATACACAGCTATCTCTCTGTGATGGTGTGTGATACACAGCTATCTGTCACAGTGGGTGATACACAGCTATCTCTCTGTGACTGTGTGTGACACACAGCTATCTCTCTCATGGTGTGACACACAGCTATCTCTGTCACGATGTGTGACACATGGCTATCTCTCTCATGGTGTGACACATGGTTATCTCTCTCACGGTGTGTGACACACGACTATCTCTCTCATGGTGTGACACATGGTTATCTCTCTCACGGTGTGTGACACACGGCTATCTCTCTCATGGTGTGACACACGGCTATCTCTCTCATGGTGTGACACACGGCTATCTCTCTCACGATGTGTGACACACGGCTATCTCTCTCACGGTGTGTGACACACAGCTATCTCTCTCACGGTGTGTGACACATGGCTATCTCTCTCACGGTGTGTGACACACAGCTATCTCTCTCTCACTGTGTGACATAAAGTTATTTCTCACAGATGCACAGCTATCTCTCACCCATTACTGTGATATAAGCGCTCTCAGATTGTTCCACCAGCGTCTGTGGGACCTGCAGAGAGAACGATTCCCAAACGTCCGAACCTGGAGCTGAGAGAGGAGGAGAGACGGGGTCCTAAGCTCTGCCACTGACTATATCTGTGAACCTGGGCAGAGTCACATTACTTCCCTGAGTCTTGTTCTGCCCCCAGCTCTGCCACTGGCTAACATGACCTCAGGCAGAGTAACATTTCCTCCCTTTGCCTGATGCTAACTCCAGCTCTGCCACTGACTGTACCTGTGGCCTCAGGCAGAGTAGCTTGTGCCTCGGCGTGTGACGCATTCTCACTTTCTAGGCAGTAGAAGAAATTTTGCGTGATCTCCTTTCTGATGCCCCCGGGCTGGGAGAGAGAAAAAGTGACAAAGAGAGAGAGGGTGAGAAATAGAGGAATAAATGGGGACAAGGGGGACAGTGTGAGAGAGGAAGTGAGAGAAATAGAAAAAAAGAGGGAGGAGACCGCAGAAGAGAGAGAAGGGGAGACACAAAGGGGCAATGAGTGAGGGAGGAGAGAATGGAAAGGGAGATAAAGGGAGACCGAGGGTGAATGGGGGAGAGGGTGAGAGAGAGGGTGAGAGAGAGGGTGAGGGAGAGAGAGAGACGGTGAGAGAGAGGGAGAGACGGAGAGAGAAGGAGAGGGAGAGAGAGAAGGAGAGGGAGAGAGAGATACAATGTGAGAGACAGACAGTAGTGAGTGAGACTGACCTTGACTAGTAGTTGTCTCTGCACTGTGTCTGTTTGTCCACTGGGAGGCAGCACTGGCATCTGTCCATTGCAGGGCTCCTCGCTGCTCACTGCCTCAGCCTTAACTGTGAGTGTCACCAAGCCTGGGGACCCATGGGGCACAGGGGTCACATGTCTGAAGCTGTGGCACTTGCCAGTCACCCCCCTCCACTCCCCCCCCCTAGAAACCATAAATGCAATAAGGCACTATGAGGAGTTATACAAGAGGAGTAATCAGTGCGCAACCATAAACAGTGCTGTGAAGGGTGTGAAAGTGCACTAAAATAATATACAAAATAATACGTGAACTGGTGAAAGAGCGTCTGCAGCTGAATGAGGGGCGGCTCAACACCAACAGGAGCTAAAACAGAGAAACAAAAAGAAAACAGCGCACAACGCTCATAGTGAAGTAAATCAGGGATAAAAATGTATTAAATATCCAAGGATAGGTAATGTGCGTACATCAGGGAAATAGTAAAACAGCATTTCATGGGACAAGTTACCCATACACCACACCAACATGAAGATCTGGGCAATCACGGATCATCAGTCATCAGGCTCCCAGGTAAGGACAATCACAGGTCACCACATGATGAAGAGGCATATGGAGCCTTGAAACATGTTGGAATTAGCTTTTATTCAAGATACTGAATTTACATCTAGCCCCCAAGCTCCTATCATTCCACCCTGATCCCCCTTGCGGATCCGTCAATTTCGGCGCGACACCCCTTAGTGACGTCACTTGAGCGCCGACGGAAGCCCCATAGCTACACGTGGAGTCAGTTTGCCGTGGTAGAGATGGACTGAGACTAGCCTCTGGGTGACTTTGATATTTGGGACTTGATTGCTGCCCTCACCGCACCCCACCTGTGGACCAGCTTCATCACTGTGGTGACCTGTGATTGTCCTTACCTGTGGAGCCTGATGACTGATGATCCGTGATTGCCCAGATCTTCATGTTGGTGTGGTGTATGGGTAACTTGTCCCATGAAATGCTGTTTTACTATTTTCCTGATGTACGCACATTACCTATCCTTGGATATTTAATACATTTTTATCCTTGATTTACTTCACTATGAGCGTTGTGCGCTGTTTCCTTTTTGTTTCACTATGAGGAGTTATCTTCTGAATGTCAGGATCTCACCCCAGATGTGGCTGCACCAATGTCAGAATTTCCCCCAAAGGTGGCTGCACGGAGGTCCGGATCCGACCCCATAGGCAGCTGCAGTTTTGTCATGAGCCAACCCCAAAGGTGGCTGCACTATTGTCGGGATCTCACCCCAGAGGTGGCTGCACCAATATCAGGATCTCACCCCAGTGTTGGCTGCACCAATATCAGGATCTCACCCCAGAGGTGGCTGCACCAATATCAGGATCTCACCCCAGAGGTGGCTATACCAATATCAGGATCTCACCCCAGAGGTGGCTGCACCAATATCAGGATCTCACCCCAGAGGTGGCTTTTTAGAGGTACGGTGATTGGGAGAGTCTGATGGTGCATGGTAGGATATTCCAGAGAGAGAGCAGCACGGGAGAAGTCTTCCAGGCGGAAGTGAGCGGAGGTAATAAGGTGGGAGGAAAGGCATGTGCCATGGGCAGAACATAGGGGGCGTGTAGGTATTCATTCAGATTAAAGGGGAAGGGGGGCAGTGGTGTTGAGACCTTGATAAGTCATTACTAGGGTTTGAAATTGAATTTTAGAGGCTATGGGAAGTCAGCGTAGGGACGTGAGTAGTGAAGTAGAAGTGGAGCGGTGAGTGAGGTAGATGAGTGTAGCAGCAGCATTTTGTATGAGTTGGAGTTGAGAGAGGAAGACAAGTGGAATGTCAACTAAGAGAAGGTCGCAGTAATCAAGCTGGGACATGAGGAGTGAGCAGATTAGGATTGTAGCTGCATCATGAGTGACAAAGGGGCGTATGTTGGTGAGATTTTGTAGTTGCAGATGGCAGGACCGTGTGGGACTGAATGTGAGGAGTGAAGGAGAGATCAGAGTCACAGATGACCCCTAGACACCGGGCTTGAGGTTATGAGGAGATTGTGGTGTTATTGACAGTGAGGGAGAGTTTGGGTATAGCACTCAATGGGATAAAATGTTTTAAGTTGCTTTTCTCATGGGGGCTCTTAGGGGCAACTTGAAACTAAGTTACAGGATGTATATGTTAGCATAAGACTTGTCTTTCCCAGGTTCAACTCTCCTTCCCACACATTGTATTTTGCTGATGCCATGCTCTCTAACTCAAATTCTGACAGGTGTGACATCTTCTTGGCCTTGTCTGTTTTTCTAGCATTCAGAATCCAGTCTCCCCTGGTTTCCTGTCCTAATTACGTCCTCTGATCTTTTTCTACGTTTCTAATCTTCCTGAGAAACAAATATGTAATTTAGTCGGCAAAAGCAAGGTAGCTAAGACAATGATGTACATCTCTTGGTTCTGAGGGTATAAAAAGTGAGCTGTGTAAGGCATAAATCACTGCCTTCTTAGATACTTACTACATTGAATAGAAGTATCTTATATGTTGTATCATTGCTAAAATCGCTGAGCTGATTGAAGAAATAAAGACTGTTGATTTGAACTGCAAACCTGATTACTGTTTATTACATTGAAAGGTTATTCTATCAGACGTGAGCAAGGAGAAGGCTGCATCAGGCAGGCCAATGGAGCGGACACTGTTTAAGAGAAGGAGGCGATCAACCGTGTCGAAGGCAGCAGACAGATCAGGAGAATTAGAAGGGAGAAATGACCCATAGATTTAGCTGTGAGTAGGTCATTGGTCACTTCTGTTAGTGCTGTCTGGGTGAAGTGTAGAGGACGGAAACCACATTGTATAGAGTCAAGCAGGGAGTTGGAGGAGAGAAAGCGAGTCAGGCGTTTGAATACATGTAGCTCAAGTAGCTTGGAGGCAAAGGGAAGAGACAGAGGGTAGTAGTTTCTGGAGGACGATGAGTCAAGTGAAGGTTTCTTAAGGATTGGCGTGATGAGAGCATGTTAGAAAGAAAAATGGGAATATGCCAGAGGCGAAAGAGAGGGTAAAAAGCTGAGTTAGGGTGGGGATTAGTGTGCCAGAGAGGATGCAGAGGAGATGTGAGGGAATAGGATCAAGGGGGCAGGATGCAGGGCGAGATGATGAGGAGCATGGTAACCGTATCCTCGGTCCCAGGGGGAAATGAACTGAGGGTGGATTTAGGTGTGCAAGTGGAGATACTGTAGATGTTGTGTGTGGAACTGTACATGAAGAGATGTCATGCCTGGTTGACTTCATCTTGTCTGTGAAGTAGGTGGTGAGATAGAGATGGAGATGTAGTGGGAGAGAGAAAAAGAGAGGAATTGAGAGGTAAAGATGAAGAAGAGAAAAAAGTAGAGATGATGTAGGGTAAAAAAAAAAACAATGAAAAACCACAGAGGGGGAGAGAAAGAATGATATTAACGGTGATAAATTATCTCTCATTAATAGCTGTAAGTTGTACAGGTTAGATGTGTAAGGAAATGTGTGTGACTATTCTTTCAGTACCTTCTCTCTCCACCTCTAGGTTATCTCCTCCTTAGGCCTGGGACCCGCTGCGCCCAGCGGCGCGGGCGGCCGCACGAGCGTTCCCCACCAGCAGGGGAATCCTCCCGAGCCGGTCCCAGTCCCCCCTCATGCTGTGACGCGTCAGCCGCCAGGGGATTCAAGAGAATTGTAATCCCAAGCGTCGACGCGTCACGTGGTGTGGCTGTGAGCCAATGAGGAGGAGAGGCTTCGGGAGGAGGAGAGGCTTCGGGGAGCGGGGAGGAGAGTGTGGAGGGAAAGCAGCATGAGTGCCTGTCTGTGTGTGTGTGTATGTGTGTATGTGTGTGTCTGAGTGCCTGTCTGTGTGTATCTGAGTGCCTGTCTGTGTGTGTGTATGTGTGTGCCTGAGTGCGTGAGTGACCTGCTGTGTTGGTGGTGTGGTGTGTGTGCCCTTGGGGGGGCGCCTTGGGTGGGCGGGGGGGGGGGGGTGCGGGGGGGGGGGCTGCGGCGATGTTTCTTCCCTTCCGCTTACCCTCGCGAACTTGCTCTGTACCGATGTGTTTGTAGTCCTGTAGTCCTACCGTTGGGTTGATGTTTTCTCGTCCTGTGTGCTTCTTGGGGCTCGGGATTCTCTGCGCTTCTCGCCACTCTGTGTTCTTGGCGTCCGTTTTTCCCCTCCCCTCCTTCCGGTTTCTTTGGTTTTTTTCTATTCATACTCGTGCCCTGTGCCTATTGGGCTTTGTTGCATCGCTGCAGCTTTACTCGGTGTCTCGTTCCCTTGTTTTGGTGCTAGTGTTCGTTTTTTTATTCCCCCTTGTCACGTTTTTCTTTGTATAGCCCTCTCTTGTTTCTTCCCCATTGCCCGCCCCCGCCGCCCATTTCGCATGACGGAATTTCGTGTTGCCAGCAGCCCCTGTGTGTTTCGCTGTTGCGTTGGGGTATCCTTTCGGTGCGTCGGTGTGTTTGTTGGTTGTCTGAGGCCTCACTGGATCTTCTTCGTGTAGGGCTTAGTATTGCCTGTCGGTGCCTGGCGTAGAGTCGTTTAAGTGCTTATGGTTTGTTGTGTGGTTGTGTGTGTGGTGTGTGCATGAGTGCCTGTCGTGGTGTCTGTGTGTGGGTGCTGAGTGTCAGCGTGGAGTAGGGCAGCCCGCAGAGCTCCCTCCTCAGCCGGGAGCCCGAGCCTGGAGGGGGGGGCGGGTAGCGGGTCCCCCCGCTTAAACCACGCCCCTCCCTCCCACTCCAGCCCGGCTCCGCTCCCTACAGACCGCATATCGCGGTCTGTGTCTGTCAGCGCCCCGCCTGTCTGCAGTGCGGGCGCGCTGACTGAGGGAGCGGGGCCTTAGCCTTACATCCCTCTCCTGGCTTCCCATCAAGTTTTCAATCACCTACAAAGTTCTCCTTCTTACATTCGCTTATCTGCTCCTCCCTACATATCTGCTCCTCCCTATATATCTGCTCCTCCCTATATATCTACTCCTCCCTATATATCTTCTCCTCCCTATATATCTACTCCTCCCTATATATCTGCTCCTCCCTATATATCTGCTCCTCCCTATATATCTGCTCCTCCCTATATATCTGCTCCTCCCTACATATCTGCTCCTCCCTACATATCTGCTCCTCCCTACATATCTGCTCCTCCCTACATATCTGCTCCTCCCTACATATCAGCTGCGATAGCGCCGGATCGACGATCACGCACAGGAGCCCCATTTAAGTCAATGGGGCTTTCCATGTGAGATTGCTGATGCAGCGCTATTTCAGCTTCTTGAATAGACCCCTTGATCTCTCCCTCTGCCCCTGCTCGTCTGCTGCACTCTGCTCATAACTGTCCCCTTTCCACCCCTTTCAACTCTACTGCTCTCGCTCACCTTTTTCCCTCACTGTCCCTTACCTGTGGAGCCATGCACGTCTCCCCCACCTTTAAGTCAAACTGTAAAGCTCACCTCTTAAATGAAGCATTTCAATAGCCTGGACTCATGGCTACTGTACTACACACACAGTCTATTGTGGGCAAGCACTGCCATCTACTGCACTTATTCCCTCACCTGCTGTCTCTGTAAGTCTCCCAGGATACCACTTAGACTGTAAGCTCTCCAGGGCAGGGATTTCCTTAACTATTGTCTGATTTTGTTTGTTGCACTTATTGTGTTATAATTCCCTGCACTGTATTATCTCTTTTGTATAGCGCTGAGTACACTGTGGGCACTATATAAATAACAATATACATACTGTACATACAGTATGCCAACAATTCTCTACAATTCACAGATGTGGAATCTGTCTGCACTGTTCCAAGAATATCCAAACCCCCCTCCCCTCACTATCAGCAGATCTGCAAAGCTCCAGCTCAAAACGTCACCTTCTAGGGTGACGTACTCCCTCAAAGGGACACGGACGGAGAGAAAGAGGAGGATAAGTGAGGGAAAGACTCAGAAAAAGAAGACAGACATACAGCGGTGGGGAGGGGTGGGGACATCGATCATGACATTCAGAACGTCTACCAGTGAAAAAAGGGACCCCCTTAAAACAGATGTGAGCTGCAGCTCGGAGCCAAGACAAGACAGAAACTACAGCACAAAGAGGAAAACTGAAAGAGAAGAAAGGGGGGGCAGGAAGATGAAAAGAGAGAGAGAGGTAGAACTGGGGGGGAAGGGGGAGAAGGAGAGAAAAAGGATATGTTGGTCTAGGGTGGGAAGGATAGGGGGGGTATGGAATGGGAGTGATAGGGGTTGGATCTCTTTACCTTATAGGCACGAGGTCCCAGATCCAGGTTTCAGGGAAGTAACGTCGAATCGTCTCCCCCAAATCAACACTGGGCAGCTGAGGTTCTGCGACCATAGGGAGCGCTAATACAACTGGGGGAAAAGCATAGAGATAGCTTAGTGGCAGCCCACCCTCTACAAACAAGAGATAGCTCAGCACCCATCTAAAGGCGAGAGATAGCTCAGCACCCATCTACAGGCGAGAGATAGCTCAGCACCCATCTACAGGCGAGAGATAGCTCAGCACCCATCTACAGGCGAGAGATAGCTCAGCACCCATCAACAGGCGAGAGATAGCTCAGCACCCATCTACAGGCGAGAGATAGCTAGCACCCATCTACAGGCGAGAGATAGCTCAGCACCCATCTACAGGCGAGAGATAGCTCAGCACCCATCAACAGGCGAGAGATAGCTCAGCACCCATCTACAGGCGAGAGATAGCTCAGCACCCATCTACAGGCGAGAGATAGCTCAGCACCCATCTGCAGGCGAGAGATAGCTCAGCACCCATCTACAGGCGAGAGATAGATAGCACCCAGCTACAGGCGAGAGATAGCTCAGCACCCATCTACAGGCGAGAGATAGTCTATAGGATAAGGGGAGTAAACCCCACGATGTTCGGTGCTCTAAGAAGTGTGTGTGACTGGATATGGGTCAAGGAATACCCTTGGATGCTGTGAAAAGTAGAGATGAAAGAAGCGATCCCACTGCAATAAGCATGTGATGCGTTCATGCGGATAAATGAGGCAACAGTAATGCAGACTTGAAATACCTAGGGGGGGGGCCCGTTATGCAGGGGCTGGTGAGGAGACTGGATGAGAAGCCTTTTTGAAACTCCCCTCCTGTACTCACGGATAAGCCCCCACACTACCAGAAAAGACAGCTCAAACCCCCTCTACCACCGAGAGATTGGGTAGCCCCCTCACTCATTACTGAGCGATAGCTTCGTCCCTCTGCACCCCCCCCCCCCCCCGTATCACTGAAGGATAGCTCAGTTTCTCTGTCTGCCCTCCCTAACCCTTAGGGGCATAGCTCAGTCTCTCCCCCCACTCCCACCCCCTAACCATCAGGGGCATAGCTTATTCTCTCCCCCCACTCCCACAACCCCCCACCCCTAACCCTCAGGGGCATAGCGTAGTATCTCCCCCCACTCCCACCACCATAACCGAGAGACAGCTCAGTTTCTGTCTCTCACTTTCCGGTCGTCTCAGAAATATTTCGCATCGGGGCATTTGAGTCTTTGGCTTCATAATTAAAGTGTTTGTCAGGATCTTCACCCCAATGTCCTGCGAGTGAGGAAGGAAGAACTTGTGAGGGATAGGAAGGAGAAAGAGAGAAGAGAGGGCGAGATAGAAAGGAGGCAGAGATATCATGGGAGAGGGAATCTAGGAGGAAGGGGAGACAGATAGAGGAAGATGGGGCAATAGAGAGAAGGGAGGAGGGGACGAGATATGAGAGTAGGGACGGTGAGAGAGAAAAAGGAAAGAAAGAGGGATGGAGGATGGATATGTACAAAGAAGGACAGGCGGACCTTGCATAGGCTCAGCACGTCCAGCTCATTCGTTATCCATGACGGCCACCACCTGGATCCTGCAATCTCCGGGGGGAACCTGCGCATAGGTATGGGATCCCATCCCCAGCATGGGTTAGGCACATCCTCGTCCACCTGCGATGGGTACCCAGAGCGAACCGAGTACGGGAACAGACTGTATACCTGGGCACAGAGTCCAATGTATATAACCACTCTCAAATACGGTCTCTCTCCCTGCCTTTCTCTCGCCAACTCCCTCTCTTTCCTCCTCCCCCCTTCTCTTTCTATTTCCCCTTTCTGTTTTTTCCTCACCTTGTTTCTCCCTTCACCATTCTCCCTTTATCTTTTTGTCTAGCTCTCACCATCCCCCTCTTTCTCCCTCTCTCTCCCCATCCCTTTTTCTCTCCCCCCCCCCCCCCTCCCCTTTTTTTCCCCTCTCTCCCTCTCTCTCTTTCCCTCACTCTCACCATCTCTGCTGTTAGCTGTTCTTCTGGGTATGAGATCTGGACGCTCTTATCCACAGCTCGCAGAGCGCAAAGAGACATTGGCGACGCCACGAGATGTAAAGAAAGCAAAGACCGCGGGAGGGCTTCTGTGCGGGGAAACTTCAGGGCAACCTGTGGCAGCGCAGAGCAAATGGTGTTTGCAATGCAGAGTAAGGTGTGTGCAGAGCAAAGAGTGTGTGTGCAACGCAGAGTAAGGTGTGTGCAGAGCAAAGAGTGTGTGTGCAACGCAGAGTAAGGTGTGTGCAGAGAAAAGTGTGTGGACAGAGCAAAGTATGTGTGTAAACCCGTGTAAAATGTGTGCATTGTGCAGAGTACAGAATGTGCGCCGCACAAAGTGTTTGTGCAATGCAGAGCAAAGTGGTGTGCAACGCAGAGTAAGGTGTGTGCAAGACAGAGTAAGGTCTGCGCAGTACAGAGCATAGGGTGTGCACAGAGCAAAGGGTGTGGCAATGCATAGCAACATTTGCACAAAGCAGAGCAATGCGTGTGCAGCGTAAAGCACTGTGTACAGCGCAGAGCAATGTGTGCGTGTATCTATACAGTTATATGTCTGTGCGAGTGTCTATATGCAAACATGTATATCTCCCTCACCTTGTTGGGGAAGCACATGTTCACCTTGAAGTGCAGTCTGTCCGAGGTGACCTTCCCATTATCTAGCAGGATGTAGCCCAACATTTTGGGGGTAGGAGTAAAGTCTGACGTGAAGGTGACAGGGACAGCCAGGACTCCCTTCACAGCTAGACAGAGGGAGGGGTGTCACCTACTGTCTCAGTGACACTGACTCTCTGTGACCTCTCAGTGTATTAAGAACATTAAAAACTGTGACGGTGGGACTAAAGCACCGAAACATTGACAGATATTTGAATAAACAAACCTTTTAATGACAACTGGTGTGCCGCAATATTCTCTCGCGCTGGAGCACAGTAACTGTGCCAGTAACGCACCCAGCACAAGACATGCTGCTACTATTATACTGTATATTTCTACTACTATACAAAGCGATCTCCCTGTGTATTAGACTGACACCTTGTGTTTTCTCTGTGTATTGCAGGTGGTATATTCAGCGATGTAACACTGACACCATGTGGTTACTCTGTGTATTGCAGGTGGTATATTCAGCGATGTAACACTGACACCTTGTGGTTACTCTGTGTATTGGAGGTGATATATTCAGCGATGTAACACTGACACCTTGTGTTTACTCTGTGTATTGCAGGTGGTATATTCAGCGATGTAACACTGACACTGTGGTTACTCGGTGGGTTCCAGCATGAAAATGCAGGTTCTTTGGCTTTATGGACTAGCTTTTGACCATCTGGATGTAGAAGGCCTTGTGCAAACAATCCAAGGGTTGCATCCCACTACCTGTGATTTGAACCCAGTCCCAACACGTCTTCTCTTAGACCGCGGCCGTGCTAGGCGCTCGCACGCTCCTGCAGCAGAGGCGATGTGGCCTAGCGGGAGACACGATGGGGTGGCGTGGCAGAGGTGTGCCCGTGACGTCACAGAGCTGGTTCGCCCTCATTCACGTGACCCGTCCGTCAAATAATTTTGTTGCGCGAAAAGCAGTCGCCCCCGTGCTTACGCGCACTCTATGACCGTCCTTATTGAGGACAGCCTTTTGCTTGTGCAGCCACGCTAAGCATGGACACGGCCTTCATGAAATCGGGCCAGTGTCTGCCAAAATAGTCCTGTGCTCTTTGCAGATGGGGATCTTTCCCAAACCGCTGAAGGAAGCAGTCATCAGACCTCTTCTAAAAAAAACCTGCATTAGAGCCGGATTGCATGGCTGATTACAGGCCTGTGTCATAGCTTCCTTTCCTAGGGAAAATGATTGAGAAAGTGGTGGCAACCCAACTGGAAAGACGTCTATCAAGGCATGATATTTATGACCCATTCCACTCAGGATTCAGAATACGGCATAGTACTGAAGTAGTCCAGAAAGAAGAGAAGGTAAGGGAGTGGTTATGTAGCAGTAAGTCACTGGGGGTAGACACAGTAACAAATAATAGATCACTGTTGTGAATAAAATATTACAAGTGTTGGTAGGTAAAGTAGAGTCTTCGAAAATGAGGAGGGCATATAGGATTACATATGCTGATACAGTTCTAATGCACAATATACACAATAAAATTATCCCTTTGAAGGGCACTCACATTTGTTTGTGCCCTATAGGCACATAATGGTATCTTTAATACTCTGTCCTCCGACACTGGATCCTGGTGCTCGTCTTTGCCGGTAGATTCACCTTGTAGGAATGTGGTTGTTCCTTGTCTAAGGCTGAGTGATTATAGCAGGACTTTTATATATATTTTTTCTGCTTTTATTCAGATTTTTGTATTTTTGATTCTGTATTGCTTTTATTACTATTTACTGTGATTTACTGTGCAACCACTAGGTGGTGCTACCACATTTATTTATTTTGTGTTTGGGAAGCGGCGAATAGTCGAATTCTCTTCCAGTAGTACGGAAATAGCTCTGGTTCGTCTGCTACAGTAAGTGATCTCCTGATGGTGAGAGACAGACGTGACTGTTCGATCTTGTGCCCTTTGACCTCTTTGCAGCATTTGAAACCAAGGGATTTTAATGGAGCGCCTAAAGGATTTCTGTGGACTGGGTGGCACAGTTCTTAGCTGGTTCAGGACCTTTCTCACTGGCAGGTCACAGAGAGTATATTCAGGTATGCATCATGTAACACTGACACCCTATGGTCACTGTATATTGCAGGTGGTATATTCAATCATGTAACACTGACACATTGTGGTTACTCTGTGTATTGTAGGTGGAATATCCAATCATGTAACACCGTTACCCTGTGTGATAATATGTGTATTGCTGGTGGTATATTTCATAATGTAACACTGACGCCCTGTGGTCACTCTGTGTATTGCCAGTTTGCACTTACGGTCCCTATTGGTAATGGGAATTAATCTTTGTCCATGAAGCAGAATCCCAGCTTTACCGACCACCTGAATATGAAATGTAAAAAACTCTGATATAGTTACATAGCAGATGAGGTTGAAAAAAGACGTACGTCCATCAAGTTCAACCTATGCAACATTTAGACGACAGATACCTTATCCTATATCTATATTTACAGTATATTGATCCAGAGGAAGGCAAACAAAAAAAAAAACAGTGACATATCCTCTAATGATATCTCATAAGGGGAAATTAATTCCTTCCTGACTCCAATAATTGGCAATCAGATTACTCCCAGGATCAACATACTTCCCATGTTTACTTATTTGGTATATCCCTGTATACCTTTCCTATCTAAAAAAGATGTCCAACCTTTTTTTTTAACAAATCTATTGTATCTGCCATCACAGTCTCCATGGGTAATGAATTCCACATTATAACTGCCCTTACTGTAAAGAACCCTTTCCTTTGTTGCTGGTGAAATCTCCTTTCCTCCAACCTATAAGGATGGCCCCGAGTCCTTTGTACTGCCCATGGGATGAATAGTTCTTTTGAAAGCTCCTTGTATTGTCCCTGAATATATTTGTATATAGTTATCATATCCCCTCTTAGACACCTCTTTTCTAATGTAAATAAATCACATTTAGCCAGCCTCTCCGCATAAGTTAGATTGTCCATCCCCTTTATTAATGTGGTAACTCTTCTCTGCACTCTAAGGAGAGGCGCCCACAAGTGTACTCCATATTCAAGCTGTGGTCTTACTAATGCTTCATAAAGGGGCAGAAACATATAACATCCAAACAATGCATTCCTCACTCTATATAATGACAGCCCTGATATAACACCCAGACCATGCATTCATCACTCTATATGACTGCCCTTATATAGCACCCAGTAAACGACTGTCCCTGATATAACACCCAGTTCATGCATTTATCAATTTATGTAATGACTGTCCCCTTACAATATAGTTGAACGTCACCATGTTGTTCCCCACATTCAGGTCCGCCTTACTCAGCTCATACTCCACACGTATGTGCACTGTGTACCCACACGGGATAGACCCAAAGATGGGTTGAAGTCTCAGGTAAGACTGGGCCGCGCTGTAAAAAGGCTGCACAGTGTGATACGCATTCGGATACAATGGAACCGCAGTGGTGTCGCTCGCTGTGGCTGTGCCATTGAAGTAACCCTGAGAGAGAAAGGTAACGAGAGATGTCAGAGAGAACGAAGGGGGGGGGGGGGAGGAGGTGAGAGAGACAGGAAGGGGACAGGGGACTCGGGTACAGATGTGAGAGGGACGGGGGAGAGAGAGGGGAACAAGGAGAGAGAGAAAGAGAGAGAGAGAGAGAACGAGAGAGAGAGAGAGAGAGAGAGAGAGAGAGAGAGAGAGAGAACGAGAGAACTAACTGGAGGAGATAGAGAACTGGAGGAGATAGAGAACTGGAGGAGAAAGGGAGAGAGAAATAGGGAGGGATGGGGACAGTGAGAGAGAGAGACCTGAGTAGACAGGGAGAGGGACAGGGTGTGAGAGGAATAGTAGACGAAGGGAGGGAGGGTGAGAAGGAAAGAGGGAGGTAAGGTAGGAGGCGGAGAAGGATAGACAGACAGAGAGAATGGGGATAAGAAAAGGTCCAGGATGAGAGAGAGAGAGAGAGAGAGAGGAGGTGTGGAGAAGAGAAAGGGAGCTGCTCACTCTCAGGGTGACAGTTTGGTTCCACTGATGGGTGTCCAGGCTGAAGTCTGCTCTCCCCACATTGTTGGTTCGATAGTATCTTTTGATCGTCTGAGTCTCGAAATTAACTTCCAGGGAAATGCCCAGGAACTGGAGTAGTGTCCCATCCCGTCCCTGCGCGATCAGCTGTGCACAAACACGCAGAGCATTGCACTATAGAGCATCGCAGCACAGAGTATCGCAGCACAGAATATCATACCACAGAGCATCGCAGCACAGAGCATCGCAGCACAGAGCATCACAACACAGAGCATCGCAGCACAGAGCATCGCAGCACAGAGCATCGCAGCACAGAGCATCGCATCGTACCACAGAGCATCGCATCGTACCACAGAGCATCGCAGCACACCACAGAGCATCGCAGCACAGAGCATCGCAGCACGGAGCATCGCAGCACAGAACATCGCAGCACAGAGCATCGCATCGTACCACAGAGCATCGCAGCACACCACAGAGCATCGCAGCACCGAGCATTGCAGCCAGAGGCATCGCATCGTACCACAGACATCGCAGCACAGAGCAATCGCAGCACAGAGAATCATACCAAAGAGCATCGACAAACACAGCACAGAGCATCGCAGCGTCAGAGCAATCTCGCAACAAGCTCGCACACATAAGCATCGCAGCATCCTAGCCTCGCAAGCAAATAGCATCTGCAGCACATAGCATCTCAGCAGAGCATTCGCAGCACAGAGCATCGCAGCACATAGCATCGCAGCAAAGAGCATCGCAGCACAGAGCATCGCAGCACAGAGCATCGCAGCACAGAGCATCGCACGGTATTGCACTTACAGGAAAATCTCCCAATCCTGCACCCAAACAAAGTCTCACTCTGCAGGAACCTCCCCCACCCGCCTTCACAGTATCCCCACTTCACACCATCCACTCAGCTCCATCATACACAGAGTCCCACGGGGTGACACCCCTCCCCCTCTCACCGTTCCACGGTAAGGGTGTCCCTCTTTATAATATGTATCCACTTCTTCAAACTTTATCGTCCCAGCAGAGAAAGAGATGGGGAAATTTCGACAAGCTGAGACCCGCACCCCTAAAATTACAGAGATCAGAGAGAGAGAGAGAGAGAGATGAGCCTCGCTCACCCCTCCCATCACAAACACAACACAATGCAACATGGCACACACAGCGCACAATCTAATATGTATGTGACAGCGCACAGGTTATAACAGGGGAAAGATATTACAGCGTCAGACGCTCCTAGGGCCAAAGTAAACTAATGGCAGTGACATATTTATTAGGCTAAATGCAGCTGACTGACATATTTGTAAACATTTCCCTGGTAAACAGAAGCTTTGGGAGGTTTTTACAATCTTTATCAAAGGTCTTTTGGTAATAAGCATGCTGTGCGTCAGTCCTCAAATCTACAGGTAAATGGTTCCTTTTGTGTTATTCTTTGTTTTGTAAAATAACTATGAATCTATCACAAACAGATAAAAAGAATCTGGTGAGTATGAATACAGCACACTGGAGTAAGGGGGAATATATTCATTTATCACAGAATACAAAGAAGTAACATTGTTATTTTAAAGGAGCAATCCAAGCAATATTCTACCTGTGTTTAAAAAAAATCAGTTCTGTAGTATTAGATAATACTTACTACCTTCTTTTTATTTTTTTATTCAACTCTTAATGCCATTTTTAATGAGTTTTAATACGCTGAGCATCCTTTGATTTCTATAGCAGGCTTTAGCCACCTCCCCAGCAGTGCAAGATCTTTGTAACACTTTCCTGTTTGTGATAATTTGCTGCCAATGTTCCCAGCAGTTTGAGCTGCAAACTGTAACAATAGATAATGTTAAGGTAGTAATATAAGGATACATTGTAGCAGCTGAGTTACACTGACTGAAGGATTGATTTGAAATGGAAAGGCAGCCATTTAGTGAACACAAAAAACAAAACTGTGCGCTACTACCTAACTACCTATAAAGTTTAAATGTATAAATATATACAGTGCAGTGACTATACCATCAATTTAGTGATAAAAAATTTATAAAAAATTAAACCACAACTCCCACAGTGAGATAATTATACATTAAATAATAAGTGCCACATAACCGTGTTGGGGATAATGGCGTCTGCAGCTGTAAACGCAGGGGTGGCTCAGCACCCCACACACACTAAGAGAATGGAAACAAAAGAAAACAGCGCACAACGCCAAATAGTGAAGCAAATTCAACAATATATTATAGATTTAAAAAGGGGGTAATATATCTGCGTACATGAAAAAAGTTGGTAAAAGGCATGTAGTGTGTATCACACCCCCCCCCTCGCTATCATCCTCCCCTTTTTCCTCACTCTTCCTCTTACACCCTCTCCTTTCTCTCCCCCCCCCCCCCCCCGGAATTTTTTCTTTGGGGGGGGGGGGTGGAGGGAAGAGGCGGGTGGAGGAATTAGCCGCTGCGGAGTGAGAGCCACACCTCCACCCACCCCTCCGGTGCTAAATATTCACCTCCCCATTGGAATGGTTCTTTGGGGAATTGTGCACCCAGGCACTGCCTCTGAAATCTGTATCAGGACTTGGCAGAAGGATTTTCTAATAATATTTATTCTAATGTTATTAACCTTAAATACACATTTTATTGAACCTATTCACAGCCAAGACCGTCATCAAAATAACAACACGCAAATAACAGCATTCCTGACCCCTCTGGAATAACCGGAGTTTGGGGACAATTAAGGGTGCTATACAGCAAGCCCTACAGTGGGGTGCGTGGGTGAGGGATGGGTGTCACCTGTTATATTGTTTAGTGCCTACAATGTTGAGCTAAATTGTGAATGCCCCCAAAGGGCAAATAGCAAAAACGCCCCTTCCCTTCCCCCTCCCGTGCTGGACTTAACTGTCCTGTACAGTTCCTGAGATTGTAAACTCTTTGGCCAGATATTAGAAACGATTTCCTTATTGCAGGCGCAGCCAATCAGAATTACTGGTACATTTTGAAAACCTTAATTTTGTTATTGTCACCCGACCAGCCCCCCAGCCAAACAAAAAACACCCTCTAATAGTCTTCCTTAACCAAATGTAGCAATCATTAAGAATTTGGCTGGTTTTGTTTCTATGGAAAATGATCACGAACCCGTTCTCCTGCCTGTGCCTCGGGGTGGGGGGGAGTGCTTGTCAATGAAGTGTTAATCCAAAACAAATATTTGTTAATAAAAGGCCACCAGATTGTGAGAATTTGACCCTCTTAATCTGCCCATTTTTTAATATGCTGTGAAGTCTCAAACCTCATTTGTTGCACGGCCTCTTTCCATACTTAGGATCCATTTGTGTCTATCCCCCACATTTAAATGTGTGCTGTTTTAACCGCCCCTATCCCAGCAAAGAGACTGTTCCATGAATCTAACAAATATATCTTTCCTTCCAGACTGTATACACTGAGGTCCTCTAGTCCAGGGGTACTCTACTCCAATCCTCAGTCCCCCTTAACAGGTCAGGTTTGCAGACTGAGCCACCTGTGTTGACGCTGGGATAGCCTGAAAAACATTGAGCACCCCTGATCCAATCTTTCTGGATTATGCTAAAACTATCCACTAGTTGGGTTGCTGTTCTTCGTAGCATGTGTTCTATTTATCTGGATATGATGCTTCCAGAACGGTTCACGACTCTTAATTCTTGGTCAACACACTAAAGTGCCTTCCATCACCTACCTATGTGGGAGATATGGCCTGAACAACTGAATATTTTACGGGCTTTAACGGTTTCCGGCCGGGCACTTTGGCGTATATAGAATAAACCCCTTAATTAGATTTTACCAGTGACATATAAAGTTAAATTATTACCTCCCTCTCGCTCCTACTTATTCTCTTCACAATGAGCATCCAACTGCTTTGTTGTCTACTCTTAAGTCATTAATAATCTTTGAAGGTTGTCTTGTTCAGGCTTGTAACTTGGCAGGAGTTTTAGTGCCTTTATCTACAATTTGTGTTTTAATGCTCATTAAATAACCTTCTACTCTCATAGGGGAGGGGGGAGAGGAGATTTACGAAGGTCTGTTGCAGGTTAACCACCCTCGACTTAAAAGGGTAGTTAACATTGGATAGGTTGCACTAGCCCCCAACGGACCTTCATAAATCTCCCCCCTAGATGATCCTTTGACAGACAGGGATAGTGTATAAACCGGATTACTTTAGTTACACAGTAGAGGAGGCTGGGAGAAAAAAAAAAAAAAAAAGACATGAGCATTGGGTTCAACCTATGTGAAACTTAGACAACAGATACTCATCCTTTATTTGCATTTACAGTATATTGATCCAGAGGAAGGCAAACAAAAACACCAGTGAAACATTATCCAATAATGGACTCAACGTCAATTGTAGCGCTGCAGGAGAAAGCCACAACCTCCATATTAATCAACAATTGATTAACTGAGGAAGAAGTTCATAGGCAGCTTGAAAAAATTTAAGTAAATAAGGCACCTGGCCCCGATGGCATACAGTACATCCAAGAGTTCTCAAGGAGTTAAGCTCAGTAATAGCCAAACCATTATATTTAATATTCAGGGACTCCATTGCCACAGGCTCAGTACCACAAGGTTGGCATAAAGGAGATGTGGTGCCTATATTTAAAAAAGGGAGCTAGATCACAACCGGGGAATTACAGACCTGTAAGCCTGACTTCAATATTGGGGAAGTTACTTGAAGGTTTAATACAGGATAATATTCAGGAATACCTAATGGAAAAACAAAGTTATTAGTAATAGTCAACATGGATTTATGAAGGATAGGTCATGCCACCCTAACCTTATTCGTTTCTTTGAGGAGGTAAGAAGGAATTTAGACCAGGGTAGTGCAGTTGATGTGGTCTACTTAGATTTTGTAAAGGCTTTTGATACGGTTCCACACGAGGTTGGTATACAAAATAAGGCGAATTGGACTAAGTAAAAATATATGCACCTGGATTGAAAACTGGTTGAAGGGTAGACAACAGAGGGTTGTCATAAATGGAACTTTTTCAGGCTGGGCTAAGGTCGTGAGTGGAGTACCTCAGGGACCGGTACCCCTGCTTTTTAACTTGTTTATTAATGACCTTGAGGTTGGCATAGAGAGCAAAGTCTCCATCTTTGCTGATACTAAATTGTGTAAGGTAGTAGAATCAGAGCAGGATGTAATTTCTCTCCTGAAGGACTTGGAGAGACTGGAAACTTGGGCAGGTATTTGGAAGATGAGGTTTAATACAGATAAATGTAAAGTTATGCATTTGGGAAGCAAGAATAAACAGGCGACTTACAAGTTAAATGTGGATATATTAGGGGAATCCGTGATGGAGAAGGATTTAGGAGTGATTGGAAACAGCAGGCTTAGCAATAGTGCCCAAAGTCATGCAGTAGCTGCAAAGGCAAACAAGATCTTGTCTAGCATTAAACAGGCAATTGATGGAAGGGAAGTAAACATAATTATGCCCCTTTACAAAGCATTAGTAAGACCACACCTTTAATATGGAGTACAATTTTGGGCACCACTCCTTAGAAAATACATTACGGAACTAGAGTGTTCAGCGCATAGCCACCAAATTAATAAAGGGGATGGACAATCTAACTTATGAGAGGCTAGCTAAATTAGATTTATTTACATTAGAAAAGAGGCGATATGATAACTATAAACAAATATATTCAGGGACAGTACAGGGAGCTTTCAAAAGAACTATTCCTCCCAAGGGCAGTACAAAGGACTCTGGGGTATCCCTTAAGGTTGGAGGAAAGGAGATTTCACCAGCAACAAAGGAAAAGGTTCTTTACAGTAAGGGCAGTTAAAATGTGGAATGCATTACCCATGGAGACTGTGATGGCAGATACAATAGATTTGTTAAAAAAAAAAAAAAGGTTGGACATCTTTTTAGAAAGAAAAGTTATACAGGGATACACCAAATAATTATACATGGGAAGAATGTTGATCCAGGGAATAATCCGATTGTCAATTCTTGGAGTCAGGAAGGAATTTATTTTTCCCCTTATGAGATTTCATTGGATATGACATGACACTGGGGTTTTTTGTTTGCCTTCCTCTGGATCAATAAAGGGAGTATAGATATAGGATAAAGTATCGGTTGTCTAAATTTTAGAATAGGTTGAACTTGGACATAAGTCTTTTTTTTCAACCTCATCTACTATGTAACAATGACTCTCTACTGGAGTCAGGAAGGAATTTACTTTTCCTCTAATTATCCAATAATGTCTCATTAGGGGAAAAGTAAATTCCTTACTGACTCCAGTAATGGCTAATCAGATTTTGCTTGTTTACTTGTTTGGTATACCCCTGTATACATTTCTAAAAAGAGGCCTGTATCTGTTAAGTCTCCATGGGTAAGGAATTCTACATTTTAACTGCCCTTAATGTAAAGAACCTTTTATTTTGATGCTAGTGAAATCACCTTTTCTCCAGTCTTAAAAGGGATGACCCCATGTCGTTTGTCCTGCCCTTGGGATAAAAAGTCCTATTAAAAGTTCCTTATATTGACCCGGAATATATTTGTATGCAGTTATAATATTCCCTCTTAGGCACCTCCTTTCTAATGTAAACAACTCTAATTTAGCTGCCCCTCCTCATAAATCAGAACTTTCCTCGCCTTTATTAATGTGGTGACTTTTCTTTGTACTTTTGCTTGTTCAATTGTATATTTTTTCTGGAGTGGTGCCCAACATTGTACGCCATACTCAAGGTGTTGTCTAATGATTTATACAGTGGCAAGTGTGTACTTTCTTCCCTTCCATCCATATCCCGTTTTATGCAAGATATCTTGTTGTCTTTGCTGCTACAGCCTGACATTGACCATTGCTAAGCCTGCTATCTACAAGCTCTCCTAAATCCTTCAACACCAACAATTGACCTAATTTTGAACCATTTAATTTGTAAGTAGCCTGCTTATTCTTGCTTCCCAAATGCATAAACTTACATTTAGTTATATTAAACCTTATCTGCCATTTACCTGCCCAAGTTTCCAGTTAATCCAAATCATTCTGTAAAGATATTACATCCTGCTCTGATTTTACTACCTTATATAATTAATCAACAAAAGATGGAGAATTTTCTCTCTAGGATAACCTCATGTTAAAAAGCAGTGGCCCCAGTACCAAATTTTGAGGTACTCCACTTATGTTAGCCAAACCTGAAAAGGTTCCGTTTATGACAAAACACTGTTGTATATCTTTAAACAAGATGCAAATATTTGTGGCACTCTATCAAAAGCCTTTGCAAAATCTAAGTTTACCACACCAACTGCATTACCGTGGTCTAAATTCCTACTTATCCGCTCAAAAGAAACCAACAAGGTTAGTTTGGCATGACCACTCTCATAAATCCATGCTATTACAACAAATGTTATCCATTAGATATTCCTGAATATCATCCCTTCCTAAACCTTCAAGTAGCTACCCCACTATTGATGTCAGGCTTGTAGGTCTGTAATTCCCTGGTTGTGATCTAGCTCTTTTTAAATATAGGCATCACGTCTGCTTCACGCCAATCTTGTGATACGGAGCCTGTGGAAATGGGAGTCCTTGAATTTTAAATAAAATGGTTAGACTACAACTGAACTTCGCTCCTTAAGAACCCTTGGATGCATACCATCGGGGCCATGTGCTTTGTTTATCTTCCATTTATCAAGCAGTCTTTGCACTTCCCATTAACATGTTACTTAATATTGGAGGTTGTTATATTTTGGCAAATTACAATACTTCCTTGGCAAGTAATTTAAAACCTTCGCCTCCTGATCTCCAATAATTTGCCTGCCAATCTCACACTGAAAGGGGTTCTATATTTTATTTTCTAATCAGTTATTACTTACTATTACAATCTCCTTTCTTGGTTTTCAATTTTTGCTAATTCGATTGCCCGGTTGACACTTTCTTACATTCTCTATGCTACGATACCTGTACCACTCCCGATTTAAGAATCTCAATGCCTTCCATTTCTTCTGCTACCACTTTGCTTAGCCACATTGTCTTTTTTTTTTTTTATATATATATATATATATATTTGTTACCAGGCGTATACATCCATGTGTAATTTTCAAACAATATCTGTATATTTACCTGCAAGAACTTCATCCTAATTTATTTCTTGTAGTCTTCCTACATTTACTAAAATCTGCCTCTCAAAAAAAAAAAAAAAAACAACTTAGTGGCGTTCTTAACTCCCCAGTAAATGTGTATCTTAGTGATAAGTGCTCATAAATCCAATCGCAGTGAATAGAAAGAAAAAAAAAATTTAGGTCACAAATAGGTCTCTACTCCACCCTTAGTAGACTGTTTCGCAAGTCTACGTCATACACATTTCTCCAAACACTTAAGGGAGTGGAGGCTGTATAAATGACAGGAGGGAAAAAATAAAAATAAGACAGGGTACCAACGTTAAGGCAATATTGAAAGATGATGGGTCTTCTATAATCCTACTCGCACTTTGGACAATAACATTAAGCGTCTCCAAAACTGTGGCAGATGTGGTAAGTATTGATGATGTGGTTTTCTGGTGTGCTCAAAAGACAAGAGAAGTCAATACAAGTGTAGATCGAGCAAACTATTTACTTCCCACATGAACCCAATTCAAGGCTTACAAAATGTTGATGCATCACAAGTAGTAAGGGAATTGTCGTGAGAGCCGTGTGCTGCTCTCACCACCGCTCTCTGCATCCAGCGCCCGCCTCTGTGTTCTCCCAAGTCCTGTCGCGTCACTTCCGGTTGTAGTCCGACGGGAGGGAGCTGGTGCTCTGGGTCCTTAGGTATCACCGAATAGACTCCAAACGCGCTCTACATGTTTCGCTCAATGAAGCGAATCTTGTGAATCACGAAGTGTGCGTTTGGAGCCTACTCGGTGATAACCAAGGACTCTTAGCACCAGCCCCCTCCTGGACAGAACCGGAACTGATGCGACAGGACTTGGGAGAACAGAGGCGGACGCTGCTGCACTGGATGCAGAGAGCTGCATTGAGACTGCAGCACACACGGCTCTCAGGACAATTACCGTACTGCCTGTGATACATTTTGATGTAATCAGGGGTTCACGTGGGAATTAGTTTGTTCGACACATTGTCTTCTCTTATCTTTCGAGTACACCAGACAACCACATCAATACTTACCACAACATCTGCCACAGATTTGGAGACGCTTAATGTTATTGTCCAAAGTGTGAGTAGGATTATTGAAGACCCATCATCTTTCAATATTTGGAAAAAAAATGCACAAAGTAGCGCACTGCCCTGGGAGACAGAAAAAAATTGAAAAATATTTATTGTCTAACCAACATTACAAAGAACGTGTGAACCCTGCTACGGGTTTCACACAACACAGTGCTTTATCAAGAAGTATTTCAATACTGCCTAAAAGTTACTACCCTATGTAGTTTTTATTTTTCTGTCATTTATACAGTCACAACTCCCAAATGTTTGGAGAAAAGTAGTCAATTACCTAGTTTCTTCCGCTCCCCTCATTCCTAGTTTAAAATCTCTGCCAACCTGTTTAATATCCTCTGCCCTAGTACAGGACTCCCTACTTTAAAAGATTAGTACCTCTCAGACTACGTGCTCTAAAAACCCAAATCCCTCCTTCCTGCACCATTTCCTCAGCCATGCATTAACTTTCCTAAGCTCCAACTGCCTCCATGGGTTAGCACGTACCACTGGCAGCATTTCTGAAATACTACATTGGAGCTCCTTGCCGCTTAGATCCCATAAAAAAATTTTTTTTTTTAGGACCCTCCATCTTTCTCTAACTTTATTATTGGTGCCGACCTGTACCAAGACCAGTGGGTCATTCCCAGCCCCTTCCAACAATTTGTCTACCTGATCCAAAGTGTGCCAAACCTTGGTATATGCCAGGGGTGCGCAGACTGGGGAGCATGCCCCCAAGATTTTCTGGGGGTGGAAGAGGGGGCACAGCAGTGACACGAGGCCTCGCGCTTCCCCGAAGGCATTTAAATAAAATGCCAGGGATCGTGCGAGGCCTCTAGCTTTACATTCAACTTTCCAGTGACGCGTCGCCATGGCAGGTGACGGCACATTGGCATGGCAAAATGATGCAGGAGCCGAGCAGGGGGAAGGGAACATGGAGAAGACTTTGCACACCCTTGGTATATGCCGTTGTGGCAAGATTGCATACCCTACGACAACCTGCCTAGGTCTCAAGTATCTATTGTCCTCTGTCCTGGAGGGACTATTCCCCTGGATGCTAGAGGAATCTGTCTCCCCCAGCCTTGCCACCCCTGCCCTTAATTCCCCAATATCGTCACTATCTGGCAAATCTATTGAGATGAGTCAGCTCAGGTCTGGACTGCCTCTTCCACCATACTTAGGCCTCGGCTATAGTAGAAGCAGGCGTGCGCATGCAATTTGCTGTCCTGCAGGCAGAGGCGACAGAGGCTCGTCAGGGGGCGCGGCCGTGACCCGGCCGTCGTGCGGGAAATTCAAACTCGCTTGTTGTGTGAAGCACCGGTCTCCCCGTCACGCTTGTGCACACGCTCACTATACATACATTTTCAGCGCCAGCGAGCATCTCCTGCACTATGGTCGCAGCCTAAGTGTAACCCTGCTAGCTACCTATTCCTGGTCCTCATTCATATCTCACCTCTGCACGACTAGTCCCAGCCAGGGCCTGCTCAGTGAACAATAAACGCCAACTTACCAGAACTATGCTCCACGGAGCGGCTGCTCCGAGTGCACATACATGTGGCAAGCTGTGCACTCAGTGCTAAATGGCACTCAACCCTGCTCATTATTGCAACTGTGGACTAATAAATATCGACAGATTAGTGAACTAAATTAACTACCTGGATTCCCTTTCTATGTTTCAACTCCTCCTGGTTATATCGCCACACTTAATCTAACTTCACTTGGACCAAAACAGCAATTCAATCGCACAACTCAGCCCTTGCAGTTCTGGGGCGAAGAAAAGAAAAGCTATAACCCTCTAATCAATATGCTCTAAATCTTCAACATTTAATCCATACATTTTAGCCCTTCTACTTGATGACTTTGGTTCTTTGAATACCCATATCAATGCACACAAGTCAAATCAACGCCAGGGTCCCTCTGTTGTCAACAAATTAAGACCCTTTACCGTACCAAAACAAAAATTAGAGCAGTCTGTGGGGGCAAAAAAATGAAAAGGTACATCCCTATCACATTGCAACTTTCTATTCACTGCCAAAGCAAAGCAGACCCCAGCAGTCAATGTTCTCCAGGACAAGTACTCTCATCAAATGGGGACCTCCTCAATCTGAAAAAATAAATATATGACTCTAATAAATATATACAACCTTCTTATATCTACATTATACACACAAAAACAGTTGATTGTATGGAGTTGCTCTTCAACCTACACACCCCATAATTGTATGACGCTGCCTTTATACCATGAATAATACACTATTAAAGAAATTAGCAAGCAGACTTGTTTCAATTCATAGTTGACATTTTATTACATTCCGGATTTTTTTTTTCTTTTTTTGGCTGTTGGCTTAAATAAGTTTAAAAAAAAAAAAATTAAAAAAAAAAAAAATAATAACAAAAACCTTTAACGCTGTGATGGAGGAGTGGGGGGGAGAGGGGTTTCTGCCTTCACAAGACTCCTGGTTCACTCTGTAGTGTGTGGGTTTCTATATAGGAGGCCGTGGGATTGGTTGGGGAGGACGTAGGAATGAGACAGGCTGCGGGCGGGAAGCAGCCCCTGCATGTTTGAACCCCCCATTTTATCAGTAAAATTGGTTTATGGGAAGGAGGTAGAAAATTGACGAGAATAATTTGGGGAGATGCCATTGCACCCTTCTTGCACAGGTGGGTTTATTTGGACTCCTTTGCTGCCAAAGGGCCCTGTAGCAGATTGTTCTGGGCTCTCAATGGTTGGGAAAAACCCAGATACAACTCACCTGCCTTTCCAATGCAGAGCCACATGAGACCGCAGTGACAGACTATACAATGGTAACGTAACTCCCAGTACAGAAACAAATCCTCCTCTCTCCCTCCAAAAGCCCCCCCCCCCCCCCATTCACATGTAAATGCTGTAACAGCTTTTCCTGAGAAGGGAGACAGAGGAATGAAAAGCAGACTGGGAAGAATTATGGGTGCAGTCCCACATGTTACCAGGGCAATTTCTTAACACCAGGGCAGTGTGTATGATATGTCATATTCATCAAAGATGTACACTTGCAACATTTTCTAAAAGCATAAAACTGATCTTAGAAACTGTGCAGAACGTGTTATAAGGGGCTGATGAGATTTATTTGTTGCACTTCTGCTATTTTTCGAGGGAAAGCTGCACGTGACCCATGCACTGTTTATAAGACCTATAATACATTGCTGTGTGCACAGCAAGACAGCTACATGCTGTAGTGATCACTCTCCATATATACAGCAGGGTGTATGTAGGTATAAGGTAACAGAAGTGTGTGCACAGGCTTGAAGGTAGGATAAATGGAGTAAGACCAGCTGGGAGCTGGAGACATAAGCTGCTCTCTGCTTTGAACATTCCCCTGTCACTCAGCTGAGGAAACTACTCAAACCGTCTCATAAGTGGAACATAGGTTGGGGCCACAGTATAAATTAGATCAGACATATGCCAACTTGTGCACATCATACAATGCAGGCCCCTTCGGAGATAAAAAGGTGTCAGTTTGGTAAATTTTAAATAAAAGCAGCAATACCCTGTGCCCTACAGAGAAACAAGTTAAAGGGGTGATGTCCAATATGAAACTATACCCCCTCTCCTAAAGTCCCCTCCATCCAGCGCATTGTATTGAAGAGAGAAAAAAAAAAAGCAGCAATGTGGGTTTAAAAAAAAAAAAAAAAACAAAACACAAACAAAAAGGTACACTTTCAAAGGCAATTAAAAAAACAGCATCGTTTAACACTGCTAATAACCCTTTTAATGCTGGATTGAAGAAACCTGCCTATGACCACTCCAGCAGTGAAAGGGTTAAAGAATGGACGTGGGGAAGGAGGGGAGGCCAGGAATGTAACCCCGTTTGACACCAGATGCATTGCATGGTCATACATCGTTTTGCAATGCGTTGCAGGCACCTTCTGGTAGCCAATGGGGTTAAAATTAAAATAAACCGTTGAATATTAGCCGTGTATCTGTATACACGAGAAAGAGAGAGAAAGATGCCAGGGAACGTGCTGAAATGAACAGTACAGGAGGAGTATATGGGGGGGGGAGGGGAAGATAAGGCTGCTTTTGGTACAGGCGTGGTAGGGTACGTGTGCGAGGAAAGATCGGAGGCCGACACGTGATGAGACACGAGGTGTGTGTTGACAGTCCAATGAGTGGACCCCCGTCTCCTGAAACAGGGCACATGCCTGGGGTGCCTATGTAATACCACACTGTATGGGGCAACCTTAACCATTCAGAGAGACATGTGTTGGCAACACTGCTAACCCACATGGTCAGCACGATTTTATAGCAGATAGCTGCAACTGCAAAGTGATTTTCAAAGCCACGTTTACCGTTAAAATACATCTGTATTGCATCCAAATGTTTATCAGCATTTAAAATTCAGATCATCCATATTGGAGCCTGGAGTTAGCCAATTGTTTGTTACTTTTATTATACATTTTTTTTTTTGGCCATATTTTATATTTAATTCGAAAGCAATACGGCATGTGTGGTCTTACAGAATATAAAGGTCGTATTGCTACACCACAGAAAAGTGTTGGCATGTAATTCAAATGCTTATTATATGGCTTCTAAAAAGAATAAACGGTAACACGGATTGTTTTCGGATGGGTTATGGGCATTTTCCTGATAAATAGAAAATGAAAGAATAGTGCTTTAAAGAACTAGCTTTGCCTGCTCATGGGAAATAATGTCACCCGTAGCTGCCGTATTTGGCAAGAAAGGGTTATTGGCCTCAAAATCTCATTACAGGAGAACGGGAAAATCACTTGTACAGTTATAGGTAACCCACCAAAAGATCCTTTGTTTCCCAAGCGAGACATGGTCTTACTCGTCTGTGCCCCACACAATCTAAGTGCGATGGTGGGAAAATGATCCCAAACTTTTAAGTAATACGTCAAGGGAAATGACAGGGACCTGTACATGCACATGCAGTCTGTGGGAGAGATACAGGATAGGTATATATGCCAACCCCAGCTCGAAGTTGAGTGTCTCTCAGTCTCGTTTACTCCACAGGACGTGCGCCAGCAGTTTGAGGTGGGGAGGGCAGATGGTGACCCTCCCCCCGTTAACGTCTGCATGACACGCTCCAAGTCCCCAATGCTCCCAAATACTGGACATGCCCTCTGATGGGCGACCACCTCCTGGCTCCAGATTACAAGGGACAGTACCTGTAGTACAAGTAATGAGCAGCATCACACTGGGCACGCAGAGGGGAAAGCACGGTCAGACACGAATGTTCAATGAGGCACAGTATCAGCCCACAACCTCAGCAAAACACTGCCCTCATTTAAAGCAGCAATCCTCCGTCTAATAGTTTATTGCCCCTTACCCCAGTGCATTACTGCACCAGTTTAAGTAACTGCAGCTTATGCCCCAAGAACTTCCTTGTCGACAAGCGGGGCGTGGGATACATTTGCCATTGTAGGGCATATCCATGGCTGTCACTGCTGAACAAACCGACTGCGGATTGCGGATTTAAAAATCGGTGCTCTCACGTCTGCATGCCGTGTGTCTCCCAACCCAACTGCTTTCCCCATTCACAAAACAAGAGCTGATAAATACGAGGCTGTCCCACGTAATGTGAAATAGGTGGTCTCCCAGATCCCCCCCCCCCCCCCCCACCGATTCCATAGTTCAGTGGCGCAGCCTCATTCACAACAGGGAGGCTGAGATTACCCTCCCCCACCCACTCCCCAAACCCGCTCCCTCCCACCCCATCCCCCCCAATACCAGCAGTAATGGCCCCCTTAATATTTACACGTGCTATAACCCAACAGGCCCCTCCCTCCCCACCTCCTTGCTACCCTCCCCCCTTCCCCTGCTTCTACTCCACCAAGAGATTGATTTCACTGGCGAGGAGCTGGTTCATGTTAAAGATGGCCCCCTTAGTGAGGAGCTCCCTCTCGGTGGCAGTGTCAGGGTCACTGTCCACAGAGCTGGAACTGGCGCTCATGCTGTCTCCGGCCTCGTGGTTGTGATGGTGGAGGAGTGGGGCGGACACCCCGACCCCTGCACTGGAGGGCCCACCAGGGAGCTCGGGCTCGCTGCTCTCGCTGGCACTGGACACTACGGAGAGGAGGGACATTCGGCGGGTCAGCCGGCTCGGAAGCAGCGAGAGGGCGTAGTCTGCCACCATGGAGGCCACGTCCAGGTTGCAGGCCTTGTCGAAGGCGATGAAGCCCACGTTGGCGTTGGCCTCGCACACGCAGAAGGAGCCGTCCTCCTTGGTGAGCAGGTCGATGCCGCACACGTCCATCCCCAGGATGTTTGAGACCTGCACAGCCAGTTGCTTCCCCTGCTCACTGAGTGAGCACAGCATCCCTACACCTCCTGTGGGGAGGGAAGAGAGTCAGGGGAGACGACAGAGAGAGGGGAGAAGACCAAGAAGAAAGGGAAGCAGGGGGAGAGAGGAGAGGGAAGGGGGGGGGCACCATTTCATGACCGAGCACCTTCCAACATAATAGTCCCATCACACAGACTCCTGCACTTCATGTTCATTTTGTGTAGCATCCACCGGCCTCTGAAAAGCAGTAATGAGGCAACAGAAGAAGCACTGCTCTTCTTATGTTTGCGGGGGGGGGGGGGGGGGGTGAAAGGAGGTGATGGGTAGGTTAAATGCTTCAAAGCTTTGACTACTGCAATGTATGTTGAGCATTACTTTATACCACAGAAGTGGGTTTTTGTTGCTTTGCATGTACAACAAAACTGTATTCACCGCATATTTCCTCTTGGTATATACAGTATCACTGGAAGAAGATTATGGAACAGGTTTAGCTATTGGCTCACACTAATTTGACACCAGTCAGATAAACCAAGTTGTTGCAGTGGGATTGGAGTAGGATTTAGAGAGCCATTCAGTGGCCATAAAGCAATCACAGGGAAAGCCCTCACACATGGAGGCAAAATAGTGTGGAAGTTGGGGACATCTGAGGGCCCTGACAATAGTGCTGTGTCAGAGGACGGCCCTAGCACAGATGCCTCAGAGGCTCCTCCCCGCTGTATCATTTGCACTTTTACGGCTGCCGCATTGCAGCTGCTGGACGGCTTCTTGCTGAGGGAAGCAGTGTGTGCAGCTCATGATAAAGAGGCACGGGCGGGAGCAGCACAGGGAGGACACCGTGCTCAGAATGCTGATTGAGGAGCAGCCTTTAAAAAGGAAATCCTTAAATGGCTTAAAAAAAAAAAAAGTGGGTGGGGGTAGGGGGATACAAAACCCGAATATGAGACGAGACACTGCTCCTAGTGACACTAAAAATATGCAGCCTGGATGCTCCATGCCTGAGGGATAGAGCTCCGCTCAACTCGCGCTATGAGCAACAGAGCATCGCTCATCACGCCATTAGCCTTCGCAGAGCAGCTCTGCAGGATACATATAGGACTCACCCATGCAGGCACACAGATTATGTGCACAGTGCGTACGAGGTCTACAATTATACCGTGTGTATGAGGTCTACAATTATACCGCGTGTACGAGGTCTACAATTATGTGCATAGTGTACATCATCCAGAACTGCAACCGTTACGTTCCCTGCCGACTTGGACCGAATAATAAAATGCAGCATCATGCAGGTAAGTAGCAAGAAAAACAGCGCATTTGGACGTCTAAATACACTTTCCTGCTACTTACCTGCATGGCGCTGAAATTTTTTTTATCCAGTCCGGCTCCACGATAAACGTCACTTCTGCAGTTCTGGGTGATGTACTGTACTTCTTTATTAATTATCCCAATGCACTCACATGCCAAGACATCCTAAACCATCATGCTCCGCCTGTGTGCCTAATACATAGCGAGAATCAAGCTTTCTAAAGCTATATAGCGCTCAAGGGCCGCACGTTGGGCTTTAAGCAAATTCTACAATGATTTGCTGTGTATATACAGATTCTAAAGTCCCATGCTGTGTGTATAAGGATCCTACCATCATGTGCAGTGTGCGCCTAGAGTGCATGCATAGGACACATGTTGACTCAAAGTGTGCCAGGCAACGCAAGCAATAATGTAAACCTTTTTTGAGCACATGGCAGCAAAGCAAACATCCTGTATACACAGGGCAGCAAATTTAATTATCTATATACCAAGCCGCAACAGTAAATTACACTGCAGTTCTGCCTCCCATAAACACACATTGAACAGATAGTGTCTATTTATACACAGAAATGATACTAGGTGGATGGTCTCCCTACTAGAGGCGCATCACTGTGCCTATAAATGTTCAGTTTGTACAGCACAGTACACACTAACCACACTAAGTGTAAAATAGCTTCATTTGTTCCAGTTAGAACAGATTGCTGCTCAGTGAATTCTCCACATCATCTCTCCCCGTGAGAGGTCAGCTGGCAGGAAGTTTATACAGAGAGAGGAGGGGCTGTTCCGGGCTCTGGTCTCGTGATGCTCCCCCTTGCGAGGGAGATCTGACTTTTCCCCTCAGCCACAGAGCTGGCTGCAATTCAGAATGCAACGTGTGTATACTGGAGAATAAAAAAATAAAAATAAAAAAAGGGATAGTAAAGGAAAGCACAACACACAGGTACCCACGCACTTGGGCTCACACGACATGCAATGTGACACACACACACACACACAGATACAGGCAAAGACAAAATTACTCAGGAACACAAAACAAGACAGGAAAGCACGGAGGAAAAAAGAGATGCAGGAGACAGGCAACGCAACACAAAAACACACATTTCAGTACACAAAGACAAAGTAGGAAATTAAGACTGACTCCCAAGAAAGTGCAGAGGTAAAACGCTCGTAGATCTACACATCTTCATGACCACACAAGCTCTTATAGGTTCGTTTTAGAGAACGAGGATGTATTATTCACTCAGAGAGACTATATACATGCACAAAACAAATGTTATAAGACTGTTGAAGAAGCATATATTGATAAGGAACATTTACAAGAATGTCACATCAACCATTCAAGACATTTGCATAAAGACATAAGGAGAAGCAAGGGTAAGAGACAGGGAAACAATGTTACCAAAGCTTTTCACAGTTACACTTTAATTGTGCAAGACATTGAATTGGGGGGGGGGGGGTAAGGGGAGGAATTATTTATTTATAATTGTGTCACCTACAATCTGCTGATTTATTTTTGCCACAAGTTCAGAGGACCTCAGCAACAAATCAGAACGCAGAAGTAAGAACGTGGGAATTTACTTTGGTTTTGCATATGATGTTCAACAAATATGTAGCGTTACCAAAGATCTAAATTCATGGAATAAAACTAGAAGCCGAAGACTGTGTGTACTTTGGGCAGCAAATATCAACTGATGGGAACCATGTGAATTAAAAGGAGAATGATGCTGGGATTGTGCGGATTTGAAAGAAACAAAAATCTTTCAAAGGAACCTGCTACTGGGTCTCAAAAGGAAAGTGCGGGGCCAGAGTATTCTGCCTGTGCTCATGTATAGATGTCAAACTTGGACCCTAAAGGTGAAGATAATGCAAAAAGCTTCGTAAAACTCGGATGTATAGAGAGGTGTATGTTGGGTGTTACCTGAAGAGAAAAGGACAAAGAATGAACGGGCCTGGAAACAAAATGGCAATGGGGCAGGCATTATCGCAAGAATTGAATATCATTGGAGATCGGAGAAAGATGGTACTCTAATAATTTCCCAGGGATTATAAAATACCAAAATTAAGATGGGAGGATTAAATAAGAAAACTAGTTGAAGCAACCCAGTACCATCATCTTTACCACTTAATGACCTACTGCCGGACCAAGGCCTGCCCAATGTTCTTCCAGGTAATGCAGTTGCAAGTCTGCTCCAAGTGTGAGTGTGTGCGCGAGTATCAAAATAGCTTCTTTTTTTTAAATTATATATAAACATAGACCAAATATTCTGAGGCTTAGTACCAAGTTCTGTGAGCCTTTAACATTGTTACTTTTAGAGATAAATCAGTTTAAATCACTTGTATACCCAGCAACAGAGATTCAATAAGTACATCACAGGATGCCGAATGTAAATAAATAACTAGGACTAAACCATAAGCGTCTTACCCTCCCTCCATGGGCCAGACATCCCTCCTGTTGCATATTACTCTTTGCAGTATGTTTGCTGGCTTTCAGGAAGGGAAAGTGTTACATCACCCTACTGCATCTGCCCAACAGCCCACATTAAACTGTTAGATGTTGACCTTTGCACAACCACAGAATAAGTTAGAAGGCACCAGAGTACCCAGAAAGTAAATAAAGCGAATACACGACTAAAAGGCCTAGGCAGTGATTTCCAAATAAAACCCCATCAACGGCAGTCAGGCCAGAGAGGAGATGAAATATCACAGAAAAAGGGAAAAGAAACCAGACCCATAACGGTTCAGACTTGAGACTCTCCAACATGTTATTCAGGGAGAATGGAAGCAAGCCATAAAGGACGAACTATCATCATTTCCAGCAATAAACCGCTTCAGAGAGCCAATATAACTTCGGGGCAAACGGATTGTGCCAAACAAACCAAATTGGATTCTTTTAGGAAGTAATTAAGAGTTTGAATCAGGAGAACAAAAGATAATATTCAGACGCCTGCAAAAAAGATATATCTAATCTAACAAAAAACACACAGAAACCTGAATGTGAAATGTGGTGACATGAGAGAAATTCTCACTAAAAAAGATACAGGTAGAGACTGCATGAGATGCCACTAAGGTGTCAGCAGTCATAGAGGGGGGACACGCAAAGAACATTAGAGTGAGACTTTAAGGAAGAGAGGGGACAGGATTATTCTGTGTGGCCCCATGAACCAAGATTCAACCAGATTTATTATTTCATGAAGAGTATGGGTGTGGAATACGGAACTCGTGTTAGTTACAAAGAGCCAATCTACCTCTCTTACTGCCTCCAAATGGGATGCTCCTCATTAGATTACCACCCATAAGACCCCATGTAGAGCCATCTACACTCACCCAGGTTGCCCTGCTCAATGGTCAGCACCACATCATCCATGAGCAGTGCTCTGAACTCCAGATCTTCCTCGCAACACTTGGCTTTGAGAGCCCGCAGGATCTCCTGCTGGGGATAGTCATCCTTTATCCTTCTGTCTGTCAGGAACCACAAGCGGGGGCTGGAGCTGCACATCTTCACAGGTCCTGAGGTGGAGAGATGGACTTTCCTCTAAAAGGACACCTGCAAGCCAAGAAAAGAAAAGCGGGTGCTCAACATGAGGCGCAGACATGTACAGTGAGGCATGAAGTCAGCTGGTCACCAACGGAAAGCAGCCACGGAAGGGGTCTGTAAAGGAGTTTGCACATTCACTCCCCCTGCAGTCTACAGCGCTCACCATATGTGCTGCTTCTTCCACGATTACAGACACTAAATAGTCCTGCAGATTTAGATAGCCAGGGGACAGGCCGCACTACAGAGCCATCAACCGTCAGGGTTTGGTCACCCTGACAGACAGACTGGCACCAGTAAATGCTAGTGCCAGGCATAATACGAAGGCTGGCACCTTACTCTATTATGCCAACCCTTATCTCCTCCCTTCACGTTTGATATTACCAGATAAGATGATAGCTGTTACAATCAAGGGATCATCTTGAAAATAACTCACCTATCCCAATCCACCTCTTCTAGAATATAGCACCCTGTCTCTCCCTCCCCCCCCCCTCCATATTGGGGCTTGGGAAGGATCATTCATTAATTTATAAAGCGCCAACATATTACAGTGTGGTACAATAGGAGCACAAAATTACATTAACAGGTTGACATACAAGATAAGATAAAGTGCAAACCGATACAAAAAAGGTAATGAGGGCCCTTGGTTACAATTTAAACTTTAATGGGTGTTTCCAAGTGATAGCACCCCGATTAGCACTATTGCAGTTTAATGAATAACCAGGTTTGCCTTTCCACACTCCCAGCATACACAGTACCCTGCATCCCCTCGCATACCGGATTTAGCCTCTCCCCCATTCTCCTCCTCCTCTCACCCAGAACCCTGCTCCACCCCCCACACCTACTCAACACACAGCCCCCTACTGATCCACTCAACTACCCACACTGCCCCTGCATCTTTGCCTCCTCCCCCACCCGACCCCAGCCCTTTAGGATACATTCAGTGACTTATTTATTTTCCATTTTGTTAACATCCAGATGTAAAGTGTTGTAATCTCTCCTAGATCCTAGCCAAACGGAACAGATATTAATATAAATGAATGTCCGACACAAACACGTGTATAAGAAAGGAAGGCATAGAAAGGTTACACAACCACCATTTTTGTGGTAAGTATCATTGTCAAATGGAACATAAACATCAAAAACAGCCCTCAGAAGTCTGCAGGCTACAGCTGCTACAAGATGCATCCTCCCTCTCCGCCACGCAGGCTGGCATTGCTGACACGCTGCTTTACTTCACTGCTGACGATGCCGCTCTGCTCCACAACACCCCCAGCTGCAGAGACGCAGCAAGCAGACAATAGGCTCAGTGTAATGTTAGAAGCCAGCCACATGCTGCCCTCCCCCACCCGCTCTGCAACCCAGGAGAGCTGCACAAAGGAGATGCAGGAACAGGCTGCATCCAACCCCCCTCCTAATATACAGACACAGCCCACTCCCACAGCACATACTCAGCCTCCCCCCGCCCTTCCCTCTCAAAGACCGAGCTCTCCCTTCCCCCGAAATACAGGCAAAGCCCTTTTTCCATTAAACACAGAACAGAGCTTCTCGTCTGAAACACCCCCACTAAAACATCTTCACCACCTCCCCATTACACATAAGCAGAGCATGCACCTCCTACAAAAACAGGCAGATTACGCCTTCCCAGCCATCTAAATTAGGACAAATCGCTACCCAGCACAAAACCGGCAGATTTCCTCACAGACAAAGCCCCTGCCTCCAACACAAAGAGATGGAGAAAATCAGCCTGCCCCAGCACCTCCCTGCAAAAACACAGGCAGCCCCTTCCTGTCCCCTAAACACAAAAGTCAGACAGCAACCCCCCCCCCTCCTGAAACCCACAAAGACACAATGCTGACAACACACACACACACACGAATCCTAGAAATGTGATACATACAACTCAGTGCAGCCTCCTACACTGCACGCACGGATGCGCAGCATCCAATAGACTGCTACAGCAGGGAGGGGGTTAAAGTGGGGAGGGGTGTAACGCTTACAGCTCCCCCTCCCACACTTGGCTCGGCCCAGCACAGAAGGGGTTACAGGAGGGCGACACGTAATGTAATGATCCCAGTGCTGCCGCCTCCTCTTGCTGTATAAGCAGTTCTCACCCTCCTACCAACATGCAGAGACTGCAGCGCATCACTTCCTTAACACGTTTCCAGCTGAGCTGCTCTTGTACAGACTGCTCTTATGTTACAGCCGCATGTTCACCCATCACCCAAGTATGGATCCTTTTATCAGTATGCAACGGAAGATGCTATATCTATCTGTGTCACTTTGCAAACTCAAACAACCAGGGGTCATCCAAAGACATGCTATACCCCGCAACAGTGGTGCATTTTAAGGGAAATAAAGTAATGTTTTCTCTGAATGATAGAAGAAGAAAAAACACTTTGTCAATTGTTAGATACAATTGCTCAGGGCTACTTGCTGGGACATCGCTGCGCGTCATTTAATTGAGGATTTGTACACTCATTTTTGTGGCTTCACCATTTGGCCGCATTGGTGGGCGCCTACGGCACCGCGGCTGAAGGGGCCCCACACAGACGCCCATGGAGGCGAAACGGGAGATCGACATCAAGGAAAAATATATCAGAAGCAGTAAAGATATACAAATGGGGAGGGTGAAGAAATATAAGGGAGAAAAAGGGAGTTAAAAATAAAATCATGATTGTAATCAAATGTAGAGCATAAGGGAAAGGTGTTGTAGATTTTATATATATATATATATATATATATATATATATAAAATATATATATATATATATATATATATTTAACTTCTAACTAAAGCCTAACTAACTTTCCCCACAGGCGCGACTGGAAGAGATGCAGCCACAGCTCCCCACAGCTGCTTTATGATCAGTAATTGCCACCCATGGCCCTGCTTTAACTGTGGTTCCAGGGAAAGTCAAGGGATCTGTACACAGTAGCCCCGATTTCTTCTTTACTGTCCAGTTTGACATGCAAGTGGCAAAAAATAATAAAAAGTAAGCTTAATAATAATATAGTGACAAACAAGCAGCAGAACATTGCGGGCTACGGCCCCTGCGAATTCACTGCCAAGGCCAGACCTAGACCCACCACTACCCAACTAGATAAAACTACGGCTTTATTTTATGACAGAGAAACATGGAGGACTTATAATATATTGAGATTGTTCATTCCATCTCCATGTGCAACCCTGATTAAGGAGGGACAGACTATATAAGGGTCCTTTCTGTCATTCTGCCACCCTGCAGTAGAAGGCTCAATCACAGAGCATAGTGCATTTCTTTCCCCAGTGAAGCCGTTGAGTGCTTCTCAAAGAAAAACCACTGAGACAGGTATATAAAAGGCCGTAAAGATGAATTTACCATGTGGCCTCTCCCATAAGGGTTGGGAAGAGGAAGGGAATGTGTGTTTGTAGAGTGGTCCCTCTTCTCAAAGGCAGAATCTCTGCCGGCTGTTGCTAAAACAGCAGCACCCGCCTGCGATCATCTCTGCAAATCCAGAAGGACCGCGGGCCAGGAACTGACATCTATTCAACACCTTACATACGGAAGCTCATGGCCACCACAGCATCTATTAACCCCTCCCAAGGCAGAAGCACTGCACTAACCTCCCAAACCAAATACCTGCAGAGAATTACTCCTCTAATCTCTACTAAGTAAATGTGATCTAACCCTTCTCAAACAAAAACCCAGCAGGACACCACACTCCATTTGCTTTTCTCCTGTTGCTCAATTAAACCCAACTCTGCTAAAGATATGCAGAGCATCTTAACTATTCAGGATTAACTCCATCCTAAACTAGTCCCCAGAACGTCTTTCTGCAGAAAGGGTGGTACATCGCTCCTCTGAGGTATGAAATGCACCACTCCATTAAGCACTAAAACCCAATCACTAGGAGCCCGCAGAGCACCATTCCAATACATTAGCTCTATGTACCGTGCCACTTATACTGTAGTTGGCGTCAGCTGTTTCTTTAGATCTCATAGAAATCGAAACAAGTGAAAGTAATCCCATATACATGTTCCAGTCAGACGTGAAGGTGTGCTCCATTACTCCACTGCACACTTTGACCAGATTTGAATCTATGCCATCCTTATGCACAAACACTGCACAAAAGAAAAGTAAGAGCAAGGATCAAGAGTAACAAACACTAAACAGAGCAATGAAACATGAAATATGCAGTGTGTCTATTAAAGAGGATAATAGAAAATGGATGAATACCAAGGCTCTGTCCTCCAAACCAGGATGTGGAGCTGCCGGGGTTAAGAACACACATTGTGATTTCTCGGGAATAGTCAGAGGGAAAAATGTTTCCGGTTTGAGCAACAAATATTTCCCACTGACTCCTGTTAAGTCGCTCTGCGTATGTGGATGCACACGCTTGTGCACACCTTTCCCTGAGGCAGAGAGGATGTGATTTGTTCGTAAGTTCAGGTGACAAAGTGTAACTCCTCTGTGTGCCTGTACTCTATCTGCTGTGAGTGAGGATGAGCTTGAGGTTCCTATGCACATTGCGCTGTTATCTCCCTTCCCAAACACGTTCACTACTTCTATTAAAAAAAAAAATGTTAAGTAAAAAACACTGCCTGATTACAGAATTTAACAGGATCAACATTCTTATGTTTAGCTGCAATCACCTCCTTCCTCCTCAGTCTGCGCATCACTCTCCCCTTTCCTTCTTTTACCAAAGTCATCAAAACACACACAGAAAGAGTCTAATGGGCTAAGATCACGCCGTAGCTTCTCGCCTCCCTGAAAGTCTACATGCTGCAACATGAAGCAATACCCAAGGACAACGGAGAACATCCAACAAAAAGCTAGAGTGGACTCTCCAATAGCGAACACATGAGGTCCAGCTTTCTTGCACCAGAATCAATGTAAAAAAAGGTAGAAAAATAGCACTTTAGCAGAACAACTTAGTCAAGCAATTGTAAGTCCAAGTTGTCTGGTGCAGAGAAGATACATGGCCTGAATGCCGATTCAGAAAAGTGCGTATATCTTAAAGGGAGTGGCCAGCAATAAAAAAATGGGAAAATAAAGGGCCATATTCACGAAGCAGTGTTAATTGCAGATATTGGAAAATCACTCCCTTTTAACGCTTCACCTGGAGACATTTCAATTGTACTAAAAGTCCATGTCCACTTATACCTTTTTTTTTTTTAAATTACCATTAAAATCTGAATATGTAGGTCACTTACATTATCCAGTAATTTTCTAGTTGGATAAAGTTTTCATTAAAAAAAATAAACCCTTTTTACAGAAATGTAAAAACAAATGGCTGATGGGCCTAAAAAACTGCAAAGTTGACATGACTGCTACATTCATCAAGCCAACTATTCCCCAGTAAAAGCAGTACAAATTGTACATTCTGTGGTATTCCTTATGCTGCTTTTCAACAGCGGGCTTCCCCGCCACAAAAACGGCAAAGCTAAATTTAACATCTTAAATTATGAAGCAAATCATTAACAATAGTGGTGCTGTTACAGGGCTTTACAGAGCTTTCACTTTATTGCAACTCCAACATATGCAGAGCAGTACTAAGAAGAACGCCTGCTAATAAAAAGGTATTAGGAAATTAGATTTACAATTGTTAAATGCACCATTTGAAAACAAAGCCGCAACGTTCTCACCGATGTGTCAGACAGCATTTCATACAACTCATACACACACCTCTCCCCTGGGGCAGATTGGTCGTACTTTTTCCCTTGAATTCTGGCGACTGCTAATAAGACTGATCCCTATGTTACAGAGCCCCGACGTATCGCATTGAATGTCCATTATAAGGCAAGTCTGACACACTGAAATCACCACCCCACTCATTGAGCATTTGAGAATGGAAACATTACATCACCCTGGCTGCACACTCATAATTCTAGCTATGATCACCTGATTTCCTATTCAGAGTACACAGCACCCTAATAACCCCCATCAGAAATCAGACACCTCACACAAACAGGGAGGTTTTCTGCACACTCACCCCTGCACTCTAGATTGAAGATACAAATGAGGTGGATTGGAAATGTATGGGTCAACACCAGGCATCAAATCAAGATTAACAGCTGCTACACACACTAGTCCTGCAGTCTCTGGGGGTTTGTTTCTTCTCCCCAAATTCTTTCACACAATCAGTTCACAACCCTATAGGACTGGATGACTGGTGAGGAATCCATGTCTAACTGGCTCAGTCACAGGTCCGAGCGTCACAAAACCTTGATGTTACCCATATCTGATGTTGACGTACAGTGATGTTACCCAGATCTGAACTAACTATGTTGGGTTTTCAATATAAAAGGCAATTCTGCGCATGAATAAAACAAGTCACAACTGATTCTGGTCGCTCGCCTTCCTCTGAATAGAAACTATTCTAATCCAATTTATAACCACTGATGTCCCATTACAAGACAACAGGAACCCCCCCTGTAAGACAAGATCATTCTGTTCGTTTTTACTGCCCGTTAGTGTGGACAGGCACTGCACAAAATCCATATTGAAGCACCAGGTACTGGGGTTATTTTGTGTTTTTGTTCCCCTTAGAAGAAACAAGTCCTCTTCATTTCCATAGGCAGACGTGTCAGATGTTGAGGCTACAGTAAGAGCAGTTCTGTTCCATTTCCTCTAAAGAATGTTAGTTTGGCTTCAAGGAAAACAGTCCTTGTAAGATTTATCAAATTCATGCATGTTTCTCACAAGTAACAGGGTAAATGGGAAGTTAAAGAAACATTTAATATAATCAGATAATGTTAGCAAAAGCTAAAGTTCAGTTACTATAAAAGCACATTTTTAACTTGCTTTAGGCTGATATCTTGAAGATTAAGACTCAGTCAAAAACAGATTCAAACTCTTGTTCCTTTCCATCATGCGTTTAACTCCTCTGCTGCCAGTGAGGTCTGCAATGCAGCACTCGAAAGCTTGCAGTAAAACCAAGACACGTCCGGGTTTTCAGTTTGAAGTGGTAAAGAACTACTGCTACAAATATGGATTGACTGGTTTCTCTTCTCCAACAAAGCAACTCTTGGACCGGGTGTCAATATTGAAAACTTTGGATGTCAGTAGTATTCACTTACTTGAATAATCAGACCTTTATCTGCCGCTACGTAAAACCAGCAGGTTAATGGCCACTTACGTCCTTCCATAGTCCACCAGTATCCTAAACTTGAATACAGCCCATTCCTTAAGATATGAACCTGACTGAAGCGTCTGTGGGGCTGGCAGAAGATGGAATCAATCAGCCAATAAAGTTTTTTAGCCAATTTTTTTTTTCTTCTGCCCGTCATCACAGATCAGCATTGAAAGACAATTTCCAAGTGTCACCTGCAGAGATTTTCAAATATTTACAAACGAATAACTAGGTCTGATCTTGTAAAAAAAAAAAAAAAAGGATTCACTATTATCAGAATCTTTCGTGTCCTTGACGTGTGTTTATATGGGAACAGGACCTAATTGATTTGATCACTGCTCTAAACTAAAGCCAAAAACATGCATCATGCTCATAAATAGACAACAAAACCCACCTGGGTATTTTCAACGAGTTAGGGATATCCCAAGCTCAACTTCTAGTTGTTTCCATTGAAAGAAAAATGTAAACACTCGTATTGCTGGTGTGCAATCCAACAATGTGCAAATGGTGATGCAACAGATTATGACTGCAGTGGTGTAATGAGAGAACGAGAGGGCAGGTGGAAAAGGACATGTGATTGAAGTGGTGGTGGGAGACAAGTAGACAAGGGATGTGTTCAAAACCTTGCTATACCCTTTGAGAAACCAGAGCGAAGTGTATCCTCAGCCCCATCATTACAAGCTTGCAAGACATTTAGCATGAACCCCCCCCCCACCCCCAAGAAAACCAATACTAAAATGTTCCTGACGTTCCCTTCAATCCCCCGACACCATGATATTTACCTCAAGTCCCAGGACAGTGATGTCACACCTCTCTGGACGAGTGTCTGAGTGCCGGTGTATCTCCGGAGTCCTCAACCCTGGGGAAAGGAGACAAGAAAAAGTGGTAATGGCAAGAAGCGAACTGCTGTCCCAACATATGTCTCTATGGCATCTCATTTAATAACATATCGATCGCAGGCTCTCCCAGGTACAGGCTCTCATTCACTCATACCCCTGTTGACTTATTCAACATGGAGAGCAGGTAGGCATTGGGTATGGTTCAGATTTTCTTTTCCCCGAGTGAATACGCTACAACATTGTTACATTTAATCTCAAACTCTTGCTTGCGGTGAAGCATAAAGAGGCATCGTTTTTAGATGTTTTATGTTTAAGTCAAATCACAACCGTTTACATCCTCACTCGGAATCCTAAAATGCCTACCCATATTTGTCTTTGGACATAATTACATGTTTCCTTAAAATTCCTGTTGGTGGTTGGAGCAGTCAGAATATGTAGTCTCTCAAACAGCTCTCTTGTCTTTCTGGTCAGTAAAATGAATGCGATAACTTGAGCATGGTGACACAATAGTGTTCATATTGATTTCATATATTCCCCGATTGAGAAAATATGCTATTTAAGAAATAAGCACTTGTTCAGGATCCCATGAACTGGTTTGTTCAAGCTTCCGTGCTCATACAAAAGACTGAACAGAAATTATAATTCATATTCCTTATCCGGTTACTGAACATACATGATGATCATGGCTATAACCATCACAACCGATCCTTTCACTCTCCATGTTACAGATGTTTCTGTGGCTCCTCCCAAAGGACTCAGTACAAAGTGTTGCGTATTTAGAGCTGCATGCCAAACAGCTCTCTGAACTCCGATAAAGCGCACACACTTGTAACTGTATTTAACCTCAGGGTCATACACTGTAAATACAACTCCAGATATAGCAATACTAAATGGATCCCTTTCGGAAAAACTAATATATTTCTCCCTTTAACATAGCCAACCAAGGCTTATATCTCATTTCACCACAACCTAAGCCCTAATATATTTCCAGGATACCCTCAATAATGTAAAAGGCAAGTACACCAGTTCTTAAAATCCAAGCTGTAGTGCTCAGAGCACCCAGGAGCACCGTACGGGATTATATATGTTATTCGTAAAAAAATAAATGTTTTTAAAAAGTGACATAACTTCCAACATACAATAATGATAAATAATTTTGCACCAGGCGTCAATTTAAAAGCAAAAAGTGACACAGTGGTGTTAATTCACTAAGATCCGTTGCGGGATAAGCCTGATCCCGTGTTAACTGCAATTCGAGTCGATGTCAGGCAACGCCAGATCTGGTGCATTATCCAGCGACGGACCTTAGAATCGCCACTCAGAGCGCTGATTTGCATGTTATTACCCAGAATCCTTAGCTGCAGTGGAAGCACTGTATGCTGTGAGATTATGGGGTATGGCAGGTTTGGGGACCTTGGTGAGGCAGGTGAATGTGGTCATAAGTGTTCATTAATTTCAAACTAAAAATTACAAATATATTTATTTTTCAAGAATAAATCATCTTAGATTTAGAACGTCACTTCAGAGTATGTTTTAGGAAGAGTGCAGATTGCATTGACGGGAAAAATAATTTGCCCCAGTAAGGGAAAACAGATGTGCGTACTGGGAATAGGAGAAGGCAGAGCGGTGTACCGCGTCCCTGAACATGCAGAGCCCGCTAACACAACACGCACATGGAATATCATGGTGCCTTGCTCTAGGGAAAGGCATGTGCAACGTTCAGAACTCCTAAAATAAACATATTTTACCACCCAAACATCAGGTTAAGCTTCAAATACAGACTTCTACTTTAGCACACGACGTCTCGTAAATACTGGACGAGTTTACGGATCAAGTCAGAGCACCTTAAGGAATTCCTAAAACGTAGAAGTTGTTTTTCTATACATGGTACAGTATCTAACGGCTAAAAACAAAAAGTATCAATTCTACACAAGTAGGACAGACCTAGGCTATATGAGGATGACTTGTACGGTCCGGCATACATGAAGTTCTATGCAACTCATTTACCCGATGTTGCATATGCACCTAATATATTGCAGCGAGTTTCCTTTTAATAGAGCAGGGGTCTCCAAACTACGGCCCGGGGGCCACATCAGGCCCCCCACAAGATTTTATCCGGCCCGCAGCAACTTGATATATATATATTTTTGCTCATTGTATATGATTTCCCAGTGTAAGCACGACATTCTCTCTTTGTAATTGTCACATTTCTCGTTTGTTCTGAATCATATCATGCCGATTACCCCAAAAAGATTAAAATAAAACGTATTCATTTATTAAATATATACAAAATATTTTTTTTCTTTGGCCCGCCAAAATGTGGACTATAAGATGTGTCCCTCGTACTGAAAAGTTTGGAGACCACTGCAATAGAGCATGATCATGATGTCCACTTTACGATTACAGTAACCTTCATTTTCTACATCAACAATAAACTGACCTCTCTGCCACTGCACACCACCTAGATCAGCAATACACAGAGCACTCAGGAATGCAACGCCTCTCTACCATTCAAATGATTGATGCAACAGGTAGCAGATTTTATATTTACATTTAAAACCTAAAGCCTGTATTCATCAATAGCAAAACAGTGAATGTATAGCGTGCAATACGACAGACCTAAATAGCTGAAAAATGCTGCAGTGATTACAAGGATGCAGTAATTTGGGCTGAGAAAGCCCAGAATGGCCGCCATACTATTCATCCCACAACCTAAATATCCACTCAGTCAACACTGATGAGTGACAGAGCAGAGGGGATTTCTGCAAATCATGGTAGTGTGACATGGGGTCTTCCAAGGGAAGGACAAGAAAACATTGTGGTATCAGTCACAGGACAGTGTGATAAGCCATTGGCTTCTCACGGATATAAAGCAAATTCCTCCCGCTCACAAAATGCCCATACCCACCATCTGCTACCCCCACCCCCCGCAGGATGCTATGCCTCCCAAGGTGCAGTATCACACCTCCATATTATACCCTAGTAACGTACACTGGGTCCCCCCCTTATGAGTGTATCCCCTCCCTCATTACTCACATGGGGGGCCCACTCCCTAAGGATGCCACCCCACCCACAAATGCTACATCTGTGCTACCTTCTTCCCCCCCAGATCCTCAATCAGCTCCCCCAAAACAATGCAGCATCCGCCCCTCCTGCATCCCTCATCATGCTGCACTTGCCACCACCTTAGGATGCTGCATCAGCCCCATCTCCCTGCTGAGCTTCTGGCCCTCCCATCCCTTTTTTACACATGCATCTGCCCCATCTCCCCCTCCCACAGTGATCTGCCCCATCTCCCCCTCCCACAGTGATCTGCCCCATCTCCCCCCCTCTTCCACGATGATCTGCCCACCAGTTAGCATAGCCCCAACCCCAACTCCGCTCAGCATCTTCCCTCTCCCCCCTCCTCTAGGATCTGCCCCCTCCTCATTACTCACACGGGGTCCCTCCTCCTCCTCCTTATTTTCTCCCCTCAGTGTCTCTCCGCTATGTTTTATTTTCTTTCGGTCACAGGTTCTTTTTCCCTCTTTCGGTTATTTCTTTATTTCTGACGAGGCGATTCATAAACAGTAAATGGGCTAAAAAAAAAAATAATAATAACCAGCGAAAACAAAAATAGAGAGCGCGAAGCTTGTTGCCGCCGAGCAGCAGGGCAGAGGAATCCGGGGACCGCAGAGAATGAATGAGGGAATCACACGAGCCGGGTGTATGAGCCTGTGCTGGTGGCACCTCACGCCGTGGCGGGCTGGGAAAGCGGCTGCCCGCCTGACAGGCTGAGCACGTTGCTTGTCTCTGCCCTTCCTTCCCCCGGTGGCTGGGTTGGAATGGCCGGGCACACGGAGCTCCGCACACACACGTCCTCACCCCACGGCGACTCGCACACACTGAGGCGCCGCCAGCACGCGCTGTCCTGAAAGCCACACCCACTAACTGCCGCGCTCCCATTGGCTGTGGGGTCCGCGGAGCACCTCCCATTGGACGCCCCGGTGGCGGGAAAGGAGGAGAAAGCAGAACGAGAGGGTAGGGGCACGCGGGCAGTGCGGAGGAGTGACAGAGGGTGCGGCGGGAAGCGGAACGCTGATTGGACGACGCTGATTGGAGGGGGTGGAGAACGCCGACTCGGGGGGGCGGAGTTTGCGAAGCTCGTGCTTTGGGACCGTTGGCAACACCGAGGAGAACCCGAGGGGTTTCTGCTGACGTCAGCAGGGGCCACCCCTTATATATAAGGGGAGCGGCTGAGGGAGGGAAGAAATAGGTTCTGGGAGGTGTAGCTGAGAACATGTGCTTTTAGTAGTGCCTTATTACTATAATAACACCAGGCTATTTACAGTAAATGTTACATTTCCATCATCATCACAAGTTGTTCAGAGAACTATTATATGTATGTAAAATATTCCTTCTACAGCAGTTAGTTTCCGCTAGGTATAATTCCTACCCTGCATGTGTTTTTTATTTTTGTAAACGTAACGGTGCTTCCCCCACCCCATGGGAGATTCCCCTGTTACCAGGTGTATGGTGCATGCTAAATACACAAGACACAGCGCACAACGCTCATAGTGCATTAAAAGTATATTAAGACAACAAATTAATAAGGTAAATATTGTGCGTACATCAAATACATTTCAAATATGCATTTCATGGGGTAAGTTACCCATACACCAACACTGTGGACCGGATCAGATGTCATCTACTGGAACTGGAGCTGGTACGTGATTCCCAGGTTCCGGATGGGTAGGTATGGAGTCCTTGAACAGCCCCCGCTCAAAAGTGAGCAATGTCCAGCACACTTTGCGGCTCACGGGGGAACGGCCGTGTCCCGCGGATCTCCACGACGGCTGGTTTTCTCCTGTCCTCCGCTACAGCATTTTCGGGTAGTGACGTCACAAGGGGGGGTTGCGCCAAACGGGGCAGAAAGTCAATAGCACACTTCCAACGCGTTTCGAAACCGTAAAAGGTTTCTTCATCAGGGAATTCCCTGTTTTCCATTAATGTCGGGTTAAAGTTGTTTTCAGTACATGACCCCATGACGCATGGAGTTTATGTCTTTGACAGTATTTGCTCGTTGTTGGTACATTGCGTGGTAACTGGACATCAGTACCACTGATCTCTCTAGTCCCACTATCATACATATTTGGTTTTAGAGTGTGTACAATTGTGTAATTGTGTATCTTAAAAGCCTGTTATTTACTCATATTCATGAGAGCATTGAACACTGGAGATAAATCTATATATTGTAATCGAATCAGTTTGCTGCTGATACATTGTGTGTGTACTGGACACCAGTACCACTTACTTCTCAAGTATCATATATTAAGCCTTCAGAGTGTGTATCATTATGAGATAGCCTGCCATCTATTTATAGTTGTGAGGGCAATTGATACTGGGCACAAGTCGTTGTCTACAAACACCTGGGCAGAGATCTAGGCTGCCCATCTGTTAGACTCGCAGCACTGGTTCTTCATAGCTCTATACAGTCATATATCATATGTATTGTGCTTATAAACTTTAGAGCCAGCTATGATATGAGCAGCATTTAGCTATTTATTGCAGAGAGGGCTTCGGGCAAAAGACGTTGTCAGAAACATCTAGGCAGTGACTCATTACCTGCCAATTTGTTGGACTCGCAGCACTGGATTACAACAGCTGATTGTGGTTTTGACCATCAGTTGGCACATACTTACCTATCTCTATCAGAGGATACCTAGATAGCCTGTAGCTATATTGGATTACTACATCCTTTTGATCCACCCCACCTCCACCGCATTTTAATTCGCCGTTTATATAGGATTCATAGAGACAATATATTTTATTTGAGGATTTCTCCCAATAAAGTTGGTTTTTACCCCAATCCATTATACATATATTTCAGCACATTGTGTCTTTATCAGGTTTTACACTTTACTCTCACATCAGTATCATTAGCCATTGTGTGCTCCCAATATAGGGGTTCTTTCTCTCCTTGTTTATTAGTACCTGCAGTCATACAGGCCCATGGCGAGCAATACTAATCTAAAAAAACGCACTATAAATAAAATGGAAACAACTGGTTAGAAAAGTAAAAAAATCATAGAATTTGTACTATTTCAAATGTTATTTTTAATTTAATGTTTTAATTTTAAAGTAAATCAAAATGTTTGACATCTGATATTGGTCCTGCTCCATAAAGATGTTGGCCTGGCCGACTCCACCCTAATTCTCTCACCATCCTCTCTTACCTCCCCCACCATCCTCTCTTACCTCCCCCACCATCCTCTCTCACCTCCCCTACCATCCTCTCTCACCTCCCCTATGTTTGGGGTGAGGTCAGAATGACCCTAGTCTGCTTTATGTGTTGTCTAAAAGTGGGGTTATCTAAGTGTAAGGATCCATCATTGGTGCCCTACCCGGCGCGCTCCCTACCTGCTTAGACCTACGACCCGGTCTGCTGCCTCTTCTGCCTCTTCCAGTGTTCCTTCTAGGGGCGCGCGCAGACCGCACTCGGCACTAAATGTCGCTCCCGCTGGTCCCGTCTCCAGGGTTCACTCGTGCAGTGACGTCATTGCCGCGTAGCGCGCACCCGCTATGTGCGGTACGAACGCTGAAGCTTTCTCGCTCCTCTATCTAAAGGGATACACCTGTGCTGTCTCCTTCAGCCAACCACAGCCAGGCATACTCCTGAGTATGCTCCCACCTCATTGGACAATTCTGCCTTATATGCTCAGCCTGCCCTCTGGCACATTGGCTGTGCATAATCTTGTTTATGCTCGCTGTGTTCACTGCAGTTCTGCCTCCTGTCTGAGCCTTGCCTGTCTTGTCCTGTGTTTTTTTTTTTTAGCATGTTCTTGTATAGCGCTGCTAGTTTTACGTAGCGCTTCACAGACACATTTTGCAGGCACAGGTCCCTGTCCCATGAAGCTTACAATCTATGTTTTTGGTGCCTGAGGCACAGGGAGATAAAGTGACTTGCCCAAGGTCACAAGGAGCCGACACCGGGAATTGAACCCGGCTCCCCTGCTTCAAACTCTCAGTGCCAGTCAGTGTCGTTACTCACTGAGCCTCTCGCAGTTCCCATTGCCGCCTCCCGCAGTCCCCATTGCCACCTCCTGCAGTCCCCATGCCTCCCTTGCCCCCCATGCGTCCCCCCTTACCAGCGATGGCCTCTTATGGCTCTTTGCTATGGCCATGCTGCAATACAAAGCCATGCGGAGTGCCTCTGTCTCAAGCTGGCAACCCCAAATCTCCCCCCCAGTGTAGTCATGTTGCGCAGGGAGTGCGTGTGGGAGAGTGTGTGTGTGTGAGTCTCTCTCTGTCACACACTCTCTCTGTCACTCTCTCTCTCTGTGTGTCTCTCTCTCTCTGTGTAACTCTCTCTCTGTGTCTCTCTCTCTATGTCACATTCTCTCTCTGTCACCCACCCTCTCTGTCACCCACCCTCTCTCTCTCTCTCTCTCTCTCTCTCCCACTCTCTCTCGCCCACTCTCTCTCTCTCGCCCACTCTCTCTCTCTCGCCCACTCTCTCTCTTTCGCCCACTCTCTCTCTCACCCACACTCTCTTTGTCTCACACTCTGAATCTGGATATCTTATTTACCCTATATATCATAACTGCCCTATACCACACCGAAATAACCTGTACTGCTTTCTTCCAGATCTGACTCAAGCTTCACACGGTAGACATCGGAATCCCCCCTAACCCAGACAGGCAGGGAACACCTCCCCTCCAGTATATAACATTGCGGGAATGAGGGTACCTTGACACAGAGGGACTGCGGATCAGGTAAGATCCCAGGCGGGATTGCTGCTTTAGATATTGTGAAGCGGGGGCATCCTGACACTGTGATTATGGGGTTCAGGAAATTAGCCTTCACATCTGGCTTTTTTTCAGATAGTGGGTATTCATCTGCTACACACACACACACAACCACACACACCACACCTACCACCAACACACCCACACCACACACACACACACACACACACACACACACACACACACACACACACTTTGTTTTCTCCCTGTTTGACAAACTGTTATGTCAAAAACAAATCTTGTTATTTTTACTAGGAATTTATTCAATTTCTTTTTTAAGAAGTGGGGCGGGGCTAGGTTGCGAGTAGATTTTTTGGTTCGGAGAGTAGATTTTTGGTTTGATTTGATATATGGGGTATAAGGGATTATACTGAATGTATGGGATAAGTGTTTGAGATATTGGGAGAGGGGTGGTAGATTGGAGGGAAAGGGAGATGGGAGTGAGGTGGGACAAGGGGGATGGGAGAGAAAGCAGAGGGGGGATGGGATGGCGAAAGGAGAGAGAGGGAGTATGGTAGAAGAAGGAGGGGGATGTGAGAGAGAAAGGAGGGAGAGGGGCATGGAAGAGAAAAAGGATGGAGAGGGGGATGGAAGAGAGAAAGGATAGAGGGGATGGAAGAAAGAAAGGAGGGTGAGGGGGGATGAGAGAGACAATATGGAGGGGTGAGAGAAAGTATGGAGGGGGTGGGAGAGATAAAGTAAGGGGGAGTAGGGGGAAGAAGAGGGGGATGAGAGTAGGGGGAAGAGCAGGGGATGCGAGTAGTAGGAAGAGGGGAATGGAAGAGGGGGAGAAGAAGAGGGGGATGGGAGAGGGGGGAAATAAAAGAGGGATGGGAGAGGGGGAGAAGAAGAGGGGGATGGGAGAGGAGGGGAATGGATGAAGAGGTGGAAGCGAGAAGGGGGAGTGTTGGGATGGGAGAGGGGAGAAGGGGGAGTGTTGGAATGGGAGAGGGGAGAGGTGGGATGGGAGAGGGTGAAAAAGATGTTGTCCTGCTTGGTGCTGGTCTTCTGAAGTCGTACACAAATTAAATCCAGTGAATATGTGAAGAAAATAAACAAACACATCAATGTATACTTTCTGAAGAAATTACTGATACAGTGACCACTTTGAAGTGCACTTATATTGTGTTATTGGTGTGATAACCAATGAAACCTCCTAAATCCCACAACAATATGTGAAATGCTGCTGACAATGTGAACTTGTAATACCTTAATACAGTGAATTTAGTGAAATAGCTGTGCCCCACTGATATCCAGTGAGGATCCACTTCTCATTGGCACCTATGATCATGCATGAGAAACAAATTGGTTATAGATAGCAGTACTTAGCTTCACTTCCCCTTGTGCAGGGTACATATTTTACAGATAAGTAGTGACCATGTAAAGAAGAGATAAATCACATAGTACAATAACGTATAAAACTTTTATAACATAAAATAGAGACTTCTGAAATCTCACTCACGAATTGCAAGATAAAAATGCGCAGTAAGTGAACGGTTGACCGGCACGAGCCTTGATCCTCTGGTTTCAGCGTGGAGCTCCTCAGGTGTTTTTAGGACGTCCGTCTGGGCGTCCGTCTGGAGTTTCCATGCAGTTTCCACTGCTACAGATCTCCTCTGGTCCGTGCACCAGCTCTGCCTCACGCCCCGTACGCCAACGCAATGATGTAATTGCCCCGCGCCGTCCCTCGTAATGACGCACTCACATCCTCAGCTGTTCCTCTATCGAGGTCCCACTCCGATCCTCCTCCACACCGTCTCCGCTCACCAGCACACTGCTCTCGGGTCCAGTATCTCACAATGTCGCGCATGTACAGTCCCACCCTACGCGTTTCACAAATCACTGTTCGCTTCCTCAGGAGAATTGCAACATAGGGAGAGATACTCCCTTACTGTTATATAGCTCTCTAAGTTAGCACAGCATTATGTTGAAAAAACATTAGAAATGTAAATAGATCACATATAAATTGGATTATGGTGGTCATATCTTGATTCCTCTTTGATACAATGGGTATCATTAAATCTAATTATCAAGTTGTCCAGAATGATGTTAATAAAGATAATGATGGTAATTACCACCAGAGGAATTAGAGGGATTGACAAGGCAGGACACCATGATCCATTACAGGGTGTATATGCATGAAATCAAGGACTTGTCATTTGCATCTATCCATGTTACGTGGTAAATCCTGTTATGGATCTTTGAATAATATCCACATACAGTAAATTATATATATTGTGGCTTTAGGGGGAATTTTATCTATTAAGATATAGAGCAGTGACATGGATATCAAATGATCTATCCATTTACAGAAAAGAGACATGACATCAGTCCCTAAGGAATGATCCCAAATCAAAATCTAAATTTAAACCAAGTGGAGACAGTGTTTTCAGTTGATAGATCCAATATGTTTCTCTTCTAGATATTGACGTAATCCCATCGCCTCCCCTCCAGTTAGGTTTTGGGCACTCTATGCCCGTACATTTTAAACCTTCTGGGTTTTGATTGTGTATCAAAAGAAAATGATTGGATACGCTATGTGTTTTCAGACCTCTCTTAATATTGTATATATGCTCAGCTACCCTCCTTTTAATTTGTCTGCTAGTCTGACTAATATACTGCAGTCCACAAGGACAATCAAGCATGTATACTGCATATTCACTACTGCAATTTATGAAAGACTTGATTTTATACTCTTCATTTGTGACATTAGATTTAAATGTGCTACCGCTTTCAGTGTATTTACACCCATTGCAGTTAGTGCTAGTATAGTACCCATTGAGGCCTTTTATCGAGTTCTTATTAGATTTATTTGCAGTTACGCAGCTCGGTGCTAACACTTGTTTAAGGTTAGGAGCCTTTCTAAGGCTGCAGCCCCAGTGCGATCAACGGGGTGCCTGACGATGCAGGTTCCCTGCATCCGAGTGATCTGAAGGACTGCAGATCACTCGCTATGGGGGAAGGGGTGTGGCGGGGACGCGGCCATGACTTCACATGGCGGGTTCGCCCTCATTGGCTGAACCGCTGCCGTGACGTGGCCAATGCTCGGGCTCCGCGCCAAAAGACAAAAATCTTGTCTTTTGGTAAAGATGGTTACGCATCGCGCTTTCTGCATGCGCGCGCAGGCAGTGACTGGGGCCAGCCCCATAGAGAGCCGTATCTTGTTCATGCCACGCACTCCATAGTGCGCACAGCAGCGAACAGTGGGCACGAGGCCAAAAGATGACCAGAGGATGTTTAGGGAGTAGAGTCTTCAGACTTTTGTCTCTAAGCTGTATACTTCAGTATTTTTTTATTATCCTTTTAATCTCTGGTGCCATTAAATTATAATCCGTGATAAATGATTTACGGGATTTCTCCTCCCTATCAACCATTTTACTTTTGTACTGAACCAGATCTTCTCTATTCATTGTTTCTGTTTTCTTATTTGCTGCTTCTACCTCCCATTCTTCATAGCATCTTGCAAGAAATGTTGTTTTTAATTTGTCTCCTGCTCCTCAAAAACCTCTCATTGGGAGCAATGTCTTCTTAAGCGGCAAACTGTCCAAAGGGGATATTTCCGATCCATTTCAGATCATGATGACTCGCTGCAAGAATAAAATAATTTTCCTCCACAAAAATCACCAAATCCAAGAAATGTATGGATTGATTATCCGTTTCACAGGTGAAATTTTATTTTAGGGGATTATTGTTTATATATTTTAGAAATGTTGTTACATTTTCTGTAGTGCCATCCCATAAAAACAGCACGTCATCTATGAAACTGCGCCAGAGCACCAGATTCGCACCGAAGGGGTTGCTGGACCAGATGTAGTACTGCTCCCTGTCATGATAGAGGGGGTTTGGCCCGGGATTAAAGGAGTTACACCCCATTTGGCCACCCTCTACTCTCACCTGGGAAGCAAGGGGTTAACTGGACTGAGGTCCAATAATGTGTTTTTTTACCTTGCTTCAGTATCCAAATGTTTATTCCCCTGTATAAATGTATTGTGTTATCCTGGTGTTTGCACTCACACATACACTAGGGTGGATGCGGGAGGGAAGGGGTTAATGTTAGTTTAGTGATTATAGCCCTTTGTTCCCTTTTCCCGCCTTTTCAGGCTCCATTTTGCAGCTGTCCATAGGTTGCCATTGAGCCTCCATGCTTTCTAATGGCAGAAGTAGCGGTTTTGGACCTGTTTTCCAGCGACGACCAGCAGGTGGCGTCCGAGAGGAGGAGCGGCGGTTTCCCATTGTAAGTCAATGGGCTCATTGACTTCAATGGAGATTCCTCAACGCCGGCCTCGAGGAACAGGTTGGCAGCCATCCAAACCGCAGACCGCAAAAGCGGATACAATGTCTTTGAAAAGAGTTTAATCACTTCGGTCAAGTTCAAAGACAATTGGCGTGGGAATCTTGGGTTCTAGGGCACCTGGGAATAAAATTATTTTTGCCCCTAGCCCCTAGGGACCCCCCATACACGACCCCCACCGGGTCCGGGAATGAGAGACCCCCGTAAAGGGTCAAGCGGAGAAGGAAAGTCGCACCATTGAATCTAATGGCGGTGTGCGCCATGCATTGTCTTTGGCGGCGCCGGCCATTGATTCCAATGGGGAAAAGCCGCGTGGCGTAAAAACGACTAAGTGTAAAATGCTGAAAAATGTAAGTCCATATCTCCGGTTCTGGAATGACCAGAGGGATGGGATTTGGGTGGCATGTAGCCAAGGTTCCGGCTTTAATGCATGCCCCATTCCCAGCCCTCTCAGACCAACCAGACGGAGTGTGGACGAATGTAAAGATTTGTGGATTTTCTCATAGACTTCAATGGCGGCGGTTTCTCCATTGAAAGTCTATGGCGGGAAACTCCATTGACTACAACGGCGGAGTTGCTCCATTGAAACCCATGGCGGCGGAGCCCGTTGTTTTCAATGGGGATTTAGTGAAAAGCTGAGATTTCTTTTTAGCGGAGATTTTTATAATAAAATATGAAACGGTTTATGTGGTATTTGTATAACTCTGGTTCCGAAGGTCGCAGCGGGCTGAAACTTGGACCCTATAGTGTACCACTTCCGGTATTAAGGTCTGGAAAGTTTGGACCCGCTGGACCTACCAGAACCAGGTATTTTAATATGTGTAGGTATTAAAGTGTATATGGGATTTTGGATCTGCTCTGAAAAATGCAGACTCCATCTGCTATGCTAAATAGGGCAGGAAGGGCATCCTGAGGAATTAGCATAGCCCGGTGATCAAAAGTTAACTATCCTGATTGTTTATACTAAGGGCAGGATCAAAGGGACTGAGTGTTTTTAAGTGTCACACGTACAAGGAAAGCCAAAATCTCCTTCAAAGAGATTTTTCTAGCCAGCTCGGCGCCTTGGTTGTAAGAGAGGGGGTTGAAATGGTATTTAAACCAGAGTCAGACTTTACTCAAATGTCTTCATGCATGGTCTTCATGATCTTCATGTATTGTCGTGATGTCTACATCTGAACCTGAATTATGGAAGAAATGGCCCATCCTGTATCCTGATGGCTTTCTTGTCCTAACCTTGAAGTTAGTGCTATATTTTGTCTGTTATTTGTATAATCTGTTGTGTTCACCTTCTTCAAGGAATAAATTATATTTTATCATATCTAAGCCTCGTTCAGTTCAACCCAGTTATATTTTTGGTGTACTGCACCGACACACTTTATTCGAGCAAATACCCGGTATGTACCTGGCAGATACCTGGAATGCGCCGCTCCTCACCTCTGACAAGCCCCGTTGCATTTGCCTTCCCAGCCTGGGTTCATGCCTGGCTGATGGGCGGCTGATCTGTTAAATGATAATGATTAGGATTTAATAGGCTGCAATGCTTCGCGTGTCTACCAGATGGCATAAATTCATGAATTGTAATGCAGTATATATATATGTACTGTGCAGTATTGCAGCCAACGGGAATAAAATGCTTCAATCCCTGCCGGAAAATAACTCAATGCACTCGGGCAGAAAACAGTCACAAACCTCAATACACCCGGGTATACCCGAATTCGTGGGACTAGCCGAGCTCGAATAAAGTGTGTCGCCAGTGTATTATTAATAGCCTGTCACAAAGTTACTGTTACACTCCCACATCCCCATAAAGATGTTGGCGTAACTCAGTGCAAATCTGGTATCCATCGTCGGAGAAAGTAATCCCCATCAAAACAGAAATCATTGTGTTCCAATATATACATTATTGCCTCCAAAAGGAATCCAATTAAATCCTTGTGTATATTCGTATCCTGTTCTAGGGTTCTTTTTACTGCTTCACAGCCTTTATTGGTGTTCTATTGTCGTATCTAGTGATGTTACATCGCAGGTGCCCCAAATATATTGTGGTTACCACAGTATATTTTTTATCACATCCAAGACATGTATGGTATCTCTCAGATATGATGGCAATTTGACCACATATTTTGCAAAAAATAATCTATATACCGGGAAAGGTTGGATGTGAGTGATGAAATTCCAGAGACTATAGGTCTACCAGGGGGATGCGTGATGTTTTTGTGTATTTTTAGTATGAAATACAATACAGGAATCCTGGGATCTTTTCTATCCAGAAAATCAAATTCTCTCTTTGAGAGTACATAACTATCTCTCCCTCTTTCTAGAAGAGTTCTCAGTTCTTCAATATAGATACTGGTAGAGATATTTTCTAATTTGCGGTATATGTTAGTGTTTCCCAACATGTGACGGGTGCTCGCCACAAGCTGGACTGAACCGTGAGGCCGAGGTGGGGATATAGAAACACCGACCTGAAGCCGCGAAGTTGCGTCCGGAATGCAGATGCGTAGTCATGGGTAGCCGGGTCAGGGTTGGAGATGTGAGAGTAGTAGGGGTCACGTAGCTGAGGTCGAGGGCAGTAGAAGTTAGTGTCGTAGGTATCCAAGCAAAGGTCGAGGGTAGGAGACAGGAGGGTAGTAGGTAAATCCATGGCAACGGTCCATGTGAGCTGCAAGGAAAGACAAAGCTCAGCAAGGCAAGGCAGGACAAGGGATAACAGAGTGCTTGCGACCAGCACAATGTCACACAGTACAAACTGTTATGCTCAGCCAAATTGCAGAGGCAAAGACTGAGCATATAAAGGGTGAATCAGCCAATCAGTGAACTGCTGGTCAGCAGAGGCTGAAAGTGAAACCAGAGTGTTGATTTGTTGGTGTTCAGAGTGCACACAGCAGGAGCTGATGAGGAAGCCTGCAGCCAGTCAGAATCAAACTCTGGAGCGGAGCTTCTGCCCAATCCTCACAGTACCACCACCCCCCTTTCAGGAGCAACCTCCGGATGCTCCTGGGATGGTTTTGAGGGGTGTCTGGTAGAATGCCTGAACCAGGCGAGAAGCGTGAAGTCTTGCGCCATTTCATAGAAGACGTGTTGTTTGTATGGGACGGCACTACAGAAAATGGAACAAAATTTGTACAATATATAAACAATAATCCCCTAAAATTAAATTTCACCTGGATTTGGTGATTTTTGTGGAGGAGAACAAAATACATACAAAAACTTATCATAAACCAATAGATGTAAATAATTTTCTTCTTGCAATGAGTCATTGTGATCCAAAATGGATCGGAAATATCCCCCTAGGACAGTTCACCGCTTAAGGCTGAGTTCCCGCTGACACTGAGTGCGGTCATGCTTGGAGAGCGCTCCAAGAATGAGCACCGGGTGTCCTCCGATTTACGCAAGTGCGCGCAGGATGGGGGGGGAAGAGGGGGTGGCATTGCGGGCCAGCTGAGCACGTGGGGAAGTATAGTTTTTTGTTTTGGTAAGCGCCGAACGCGAGTCAGTGTGTGTATAAATGTACGTTAACGCGGCAAGAGCCCCCCGCTCAGCACTGGCGGTGACGCAGCCTATGATGGAATTGCTCCCAAGAGAGGTTTTTGAAGAGCAGTTGAACAAATTAAAAACGAAGTTTCTTGCAAGATGCTATGAAGAACAGGAGGTAGAAGCAGCATATAAGAAAACAGAAACAATGAATAGAGAAGATCTGGTTCCGTACAAAAGTAAAATCGTTGATAGGGAGGAAAAATCCCATAAATCATTTATCACGGATTATAATTTAATGGCACCAGAGATTAAAAGGATAATAAAAAAACACTGGAGTATACGGCTTAGAGATGAAAGTCTGAAGACTCTACTACCTAAACATCCTCAGGTCATCTTTAGAAAGGCTCATAACCTTAAACAATTGTTTGCACCGAGCTATCTAAATGAAAATAAATCTAATAAGAACTGTGTAGGAGGACGTGCACAGAGGTATGCAATAGAGACTTTTGTAAGGTGAAATTAAATAAGGCTTTTACTGCGCCTGTTTCTTTAACATAAGAAATCATCCAAACATATGCAAATAAGGGGTCAAACAAAGCTTCTGTTCCACTTGGGAGTATTTCTAGTGAAACCTATGCAGTCCACAACTCCCTTTAGATAACCATGTCTCCCAGCCCCAAACATATATCTTGACATGTGCAGATATACCAAAAGTCTTATAAAGGAAAGTCTTATCTGTTTCTTGTAGTTGGAGGGAAAGTCTTCTCTGTTCCTGGGTTGCTTCCTTTTTCCTCAGGCAATGTCAGCATTCAGGTCTAGAGGTTCTTTCCCCTGTGTCTTGCAGGCAGCATGCTGTTTCTTCTGGCAGGCTTCAAGACATCTGTCCCTATGGTCAGTCCCACAACTTGTGAGACTCAGGAACAAATCTCCCTTCCTGTTTCAAGGGTAGGCTTTTCTAAGAAACCTAATCAGCCAGGTGGTGTTGGTTAATTGACTACCAGCAGTTAACCACCACACTGCTGGATTAGAGGCACATTTCCTGAACAGGGATAAGTCCCCTGTTACATACCTCCACTGTTTGTGGGAAGCTCGGGCTTGCCACGGCCAAAGCCCATCATTTCACTCTCATTCTAGATATCTCTGTGACTTGAATGAGAGTGGATGGAGGAAGAGAACCCTCAGTCCCACTGGGATTGGAGCCCTTTCTCCAGTTTATTCGTGTCTCCTCCCGAAGGTGCTTGAGATCAGCACTCCTCAGTCGCTCGAGGAGGACTTTTTCTAAGTATAGTCTTTTTGCTACGTGTGCGGTCATGAGATTTCCCTTGCGTCGGGTGCTCGTCTTATTGTAGGCAGACTGTATGGCAGCAGTTGCAGAGCGTTTAAAAATAGCCGTTTGAGTTTTCCGCTCTTGAAGCTGTCTCTTTGCACTTTTTCCACTCAATGGAGTTGCTAGTTCAGCCTCTTTGGGATTAAGTTGCAATTCCACATCCACTTCCAGAGAATGTCCCATCTTTTCAGCTTCATCAGCTAAGGATTCTTCTGGTTTTGATTCAGCACGTGTACCTTCTTTTGTTGCCTGTTGGGTGGCTGAAGGTTTTGCTAGTGCTTGTTTAGGTGGTTCAAATTTTGCAACCTTGTTTTCAGACGAGCGGTATTCCCAGCTCTCACTGTACCCTTGTCTTCATGGGTTTTTGTGGCTGTGGAATACTGACGCTTAGTCAGGGTCAATACTTGTAGAACTGTAATCTCATCCGCGAGAGATCCCTGTTTTTTGAGTGCGCCTTGCAAGTCTCTTCTCAGGGAATTTATCTGCACACTTTGCTTTCTCTGAGCTTGCTTCCACATTTTCATTGCATTGTGAAGCACTATGAATTTCATTGCTCGGGCCACAGTTACTTGTCTCAGTTTCTGGACCTTCTTGTGCTCCCTTTTGTGCCGAATCACCTGGGTTCTAAGCTTGGCCTCTAGCGATACTTTGGTGATGCTCAGGGTAGCCTTCAGTTTCTCATGCTGCTTTGCGGGGGCATACTGGGTAATCAGACGTTCCTGCAGCACTTGTATTTCTTTAACAGCCTGCAGATTGTCTTCCTGCAGAGTTTGCTGCTTCTCCTCGGCCTTCTGGAGGTGCGTAGGCAGACCTTGCAGTTGGTTCTGCAGTCGGTGTTCTGCTTCAAACTTCTCATCTTCCAAAAGTTTATTTCTTTAAGCTCGTGCGCTTTTCATTCTTTTCCTTGACGTAGTCTGCCAAATGAGAATTTTCTTCTTTCAGTTTTAAGTTTTCTCTTTTTTCAGTCTGTGTGCTATTCAGGGCCTCCTTGCAGTCCGCCTTCCATTTTTGCACATCTGCTTGAAGGCGGGCAGTCTCCTGGCGTGAGACTTCCATCTCCAGGTTTAGGTTCTGAAGCTCCTTCTGAGAGACTTTGAGATCTACGTTAAGATGGAGGATAGTTTTCTTTGCAATGTCCAGCTCCTCAGTGAGACTGTGAAGTTCCTTTCTGGAGACTTCCAGGTTTGTGCGGCAGCTGTTGGTCTCATGATGTGAGGCATCCAGTGCTCTGCGGAGTGTATGAACCTCTTTCTGAGATACGTCCACCCCTGTCCGGACACTGTTGACCACCTGTTGTGAGGCATTCAGCTCTACGCGAAGAGTGTGAACCTCTTGCTGAAAGACTGTCATCTGCTTCAGTGCCTCCTCATACTTCCGCTTCAGCTTAGCCATCATTTTATCAGATTGGCTCTGCTTTTCATCCATGGTGGAAATAGTAGCGTTTGCAGTATCTAGCTCAGTCTTGAGATCGTCCAATTCTGTCCTGGCCAAAGAGTAAATTGTGAGCACATCTTTCTGTAGCTTCACGTTATTTTTCTGTAGCTCTGTGTAACCATCTTTCTTTTGTTTCAATTGTTCACGGAGCATATCACAGTGATGCCTGGCATTTTTCAGGGCATCTTCAGGGCTGGTCAAGGGATCGATACTCACTGATTCCGGCTCTGCTTCCCTGGGATGGTTGGTTGAGGGTTCCTCACTGTTGGCACTGGACAGACACTTCTTTGGGGTACACGACTTCTGCCTTGGGCCCTCTGGATATTCGGTTATCCGTGGGACGAATTCTCCATTTTCTCTAGGCTGCAGGGCAACTCTGTCCCCCTTTTTCTCCACAGGATCTGCGGACGTGTCTGTTCCTTCCACGGTAAGTGAAGAACCGCTTTTCTTTTTCCGCCTTTTTGTTTTGGATGACTCCGTCCCATCAGGAATACTGGGGTCTCCTTCTTTATTTGATACTTCAGCGGCTTCATTGTATACGCCAGGTTTTTCTTGCAGTTGCGTTAGCTGACAGAAATATTTGGTGATCTGCTGCTCCCGCTCTTTCTCCTGCCGATCATATTCGTCATCATAGAGAGCGGTCTTTTCGGTTCATGCCGAGTTCAGGCACCCCCACCATTCTTGGGGTGTTTTGTGGGTGTGACTTGGTTTGGGTTCCCTGTAAGAGATGTCTTCCTCTTTATTGGACTGGAAAGGCCACTCTTCCATGGGGTAGGGTTACAGGAACGCTGCATCTTGTCCTCCATTTTGGGGCTATCACGTGTAATTTTCTTCCTGACCTCAGGAGGCGCTATTGCAGCTGTTGCCACTGTATTTGCTAGAACCCCCAATTGTGGTAGTCCTACAGGTGGGCATATTTTGTTTGTAGAGGTCGTAGCTCTCACAGGCATCTCTGTAGACTTTTTCTTGGGTAAGTTTTACAATATCAGCAGTACTGTGCACGCATTCTCTCTCATCAGATATACTGGATGTGCAGTTGCTAGGTAAAAACTTCTATTTGCTTTACACCATTTACTTGCTATGTGTAATCCGTCCGCTTCAGCAAAAATGTGTTTTTTCTGCTTGAGTTCAGTAATTTTCACACTTTTCTGCATATACTCCATTTACAGCTGGTAGTCCTATGCGGTGTGGCAGCCTTTACTTACATAATCAGTACCGCTCGTGGGTCACCATCTGTATTCACTGCTTCAGCGAAACATTTGAAAACAACAAACGCCTATCCCTTTTTAACTAACTTACTTCTTGAACCCTGACTATGGCTGGAAGGCAAAACCCCTATTTCAATTACCATATTACACTTTATTGTGATAGGCAAATAACGTTTACCTGCTTCAGCACAGTTTCTCTCTCTCCTCTTGGAATCGGGGAAAAGAGTTCATCTGTGGTTTTGTAAGTTTCAGTGCAGTGTAGATTTCCTGCCTGGGTGTGTATCCCTTTAACTCTTATCTCTGCTGCATGAGATCTTTGTTTATGTTGCTCAGGCTGTTTGTAGGCAAAAAGCACAAAAAAAATTTTCACAGGTAATCTCCGGGGCCCCTTTTAACTTCAAGGACCACCTCAGTCCCAATTCTGACACCATATGTAGGAGGATGTGCACAGAGGTACAGCATACCCCGGTTTAAGGACACTCACTTTAAGTACACTCGCGAGTAAGTACATCTCGCTCAATAGGCAAACGGCAGCTCACGCATGCGCCTGTCAGCAAGTCCTGAACAGCAATACCGGCTCCCTACCTGTACCGAAGCTGTGTGCAAGCAGGGAGAGTATAGAGCCTGTTACACATGCGTTATTTACATCAGTTATGCACGTATATGACGAATGCAGTACAGTACATGCATCGATAAGTGGGGGAAAAGGTAGTGCTTCACTTTAAGTACATTTTCGCTTTACATGCTCCGGTCCCATTGCGTACGTTAATGCGGGGTATGCCTGTATGCAATGAAGACTTTTGTAAGGTGAAATTAAATAAGGCTTTTATTGCGCCTGTTTCTTTAACATAAGAAATCATCCAAACATATGCAAATAATGGGTCAAACAAAGCTTCTGTTCCACTTGGGAGTATTTCTAGTGAAACCTATGCAGTCCACAACTCCCTTTAGATAAGCATGTCTCCCAGTCCCAAACATATATCTTGATATGTGCAGATATACCAAAAGTCTTATAAAGGAAAGTCTTATCTGTTTCTTGTAGTTGGAGGGAAAGTCTTCTCTGTTCCTGGGTTGCTGCCTTTTTCCTCAGGCAATGTCAGCATTCAGGTTTAGAGGTTCTTTCACCTGTGTCTTGCAGGCAGCATGCTGTTTCTTCTGGCAGGCTTCAAGACATCTGTCCCTGTGGTCAGTCCCACAACTTGTGAGACTCAGGAACAAATCTCCCTTCCTGTTTCAAGGGCAGGCTTTTCTAAGAAACCTAATCAGCCAGGTGGTGTTGGTTAATTGACTACCAGCAGTTAACCACCACACTGTTGGATTAGAGGCACATTTCCTGAACAGGGATAAGTCCCCTGTTACAAACTGGATAAAAGGCCTCAATGGGTACCATACTTGCACTAACTGCAATGGGTGTAAACACAGTGAAAGCGGTAGCACATTTAAACAAACGAAGAGTATAAAATCAAGTCTTTCATAAATTGCAGTAGTGAATATGCAGTATACATGCTTGATTGTCCTTGTGGACTGCAGTATATTAGTCAGACTAGCAGACAAATTGAAGGGAGGGTAGCCGAGCATATATACAATATTAAGAGAGGTCTGAAAACACATAGCGTATCCAATCATTTTCTTTTGCTACACAATCAAAACATAGAAGGTTTAAAATGTAACTGGAGGGGAGGCGATAAGATCACGCAAATATATAGAAGAAAATATTGGATCTATCAACTGAAAACACTGTCTCCACATGGTTTACATTTTGATTTTAATTTGGGATCATTCATTAGGGACTTATGTCATGTCTCTTTTCTGTATATGGATAGATCATTTGATATCCATGTCAGTGGTCTATCACTTCATAGATAAAATCCCCCCTAAATCCACAATATATATAATTTACTGTATGTGGATATTATTCAAAGATCCATAACTGGATTTACCAAGTAACATGGATAGATGGAAATGACAAGTCCTTGATTTCATGCATATACACCCTGTAATGGATCATGGTGTCCTGCCTTGTCAATCCCTCTAATTCCTCTGGTGGTAATTACCATCATTATCTTTATTAACATCATTCTGGACAATTTGATAATTAGATGTAATGATACCCATTGTATCAAAGAGGAATCAATATGTGATCAAGATAAATTTGGCACCTAATAATGCACTTAATTTAGCACAATATGCTGTAAATGCTAAATAATCTCACAAATAAAATAAACATACAAACTGTACAACCATTTGATGGTGTGTAATACCACAAAAGTCCTTGTAGTATCCAACGATGAAGATGATGATTGTAAACCGAGTACATGAAATTAAAGAAAAAACACATATAGCATAATACTGTGGGTGAATAAAACAAATGGGACAAACAGTCAACACACAACAAAAAATATTAAACAAAGTACAAGCCTTAGAGAGAAAACAGGTGATATATTCTGATTAAAAAACACATTTATTAAAAATATATTTTTAAAAAACAAATGGAAACTACGTCCATACAAAAATCCTAATAGTACTCTGCTGCACTAGGTGAATGCCCTACTTACTAGACGGAGATTGTTATCACTTAATAGATCAAATTCCCCCAAAATCCACAATATATATAATTTACTGTATGTGGATATTATTCAAAGATCCATAACAGGATTTACCAAGTAACATGGATAGATGCAAATGACAAGTCCTTGATTTCATGCATATACACCCTGTAATGGATCATGGTGTCCTGCCTTGTCAATCCCTCTAATTCCTCTGGTGGTAATTACCATCATTATCTTTATTAACATCATTCTGGACAACTTGATAATTAGATTTAATTATACCCATTGTATCAAAGAGGAATCAAGATATGACCACCATAATCCAATTTATATGTGATCTGTTTAAATTTCTAATGTTTTTTCAACATAATGCTGTGCTAACTTAGAGAGCTATATAAGGGAGTATCTCTCCCTATGTTGCAATTCTCCTGAGGAAGTGAACAGTGATTCGTGAAACGCGTAGGGTGGGACTGCACATGCGCGACTTTGTGAGATACTGGACCCGAGTGCAGTGTGCCGGTGAGCGGAGACGGTGTGAAGGAGGATCGGAGCAGGGCCTCCATAGAGGAACAGCTGAGGACGTGGGTGCGTCATTACGAGGGACGGCATGTGGCAATTACATCATTGCGTTGGCGCACAGGGCGTGAGGCAGAGCTGGTGCATGGACCAGAGGAGATCTGTAGCAGTGGAAACTGCAGGGAAACTCCAGATGGAAGCCCAGGGTATCAAGGACGCCCTAAAAACACCTGAGGAGCTCGACGCTGAAACCGGAGGGTCAACCGTTCACTTACTGCACATTTTTATCTTGCAATTCGTGAGTGAGATTCCAGAAGTCTCTGTTTTATGTTATTTTATAAAAGTTTTATACGTTATTGTACTATGTGTCATGGGAGACTAGGTTATTTACACCTTTTTACCAGGATCATTCATTGAGCAAAACAAGCAAAACAAGGTAATAAAACTAATTGTAATTTATTCGGCATAAATTAGTTTACACACAATGATACGCAAAATACAGCCAAAAAGACACACTTACTTTGGTTTTGGGGTTCAAAACTAGACTTTCCTAGGTGCAGGAAACTCTGGGCGAGTTTTACTCTGACCGGGCCTTAGCCCGGAATTCCCTGGAACTCATATCCGCCTGAAGTTCCACACGCCACCGGTACGTTCTCTTCTGAGATCTTGGTCCCTCCTGACTGTGAGCTACCACAAATCCTCTGGAACTTAAATCGGCATAAAATCCCAGCCGTGTCCGCTACAATAGTTTCTGAGAACTTGGGCAAAAAAGTCGGGACAGACTCTGGCAGGCAGGCTTCCTGGCCTGAAATTGAAGCCAGTTGCTCTGAGATTCGCCAGAAACAACTTTGAAAAGCCCGCCCGCGCTCTTACTACCGAAGAACTACAATTTAATTGGCTCACAGATTTTTATAGTATTCTGAGGTTCATTCACAAAACTCAGCAGCCAATCAACGCGTGGGAAAATTCCCAAGCAACCAATCAGAGCCAAGCTGGCTAGAAAAGCCGGGTCAGTGGGAAATCTGAAATAGTCAAGGGACATGCGCAAGTTTGCCACCTACGTCCCTGGCGATCTCAATGCCACCCGTTGGGAGAGGCTCCACCAGGTCTGGCAGAACAAGTGGCAGCCTGGATGACTGCGATTGATCTCCGGACCTGGTACTCCTCCTTTCACCGCTGACCAAATGCTATTCTCACCTCTGGCATCCTCTGACTGCTTTGATCTCCGATGTCCAGCAGACTTACCGGCGCTTATGAGTTAGCTCGGTCAGCCTGTTTGGACATCGGTTCCGAATGTAACAACACATTACATTTAATAAAGTATACTTTAATACATTAAGGTATGTTGGTAATATACTTCTGAGTCTCTGGGTACAGGGGACAGAAGAAGAAATATGTTGTACTTTTATTTCTACCTGCCTTATTCCCCACACACTATCTTTTGGATTCATACTGGACTCTCAGAGTCCCCCCTCAACCTTATATATGGTTGGGGCACCCACAAACCCTACACTGGTTCTGGGTTACCTGGCACTAGCTGGGGTACCCCCCTTAACCTAGGGATTCCCTCAGCTACAGGGATACATATTCCTCCCAGTGCCTCATTCTCCTTTCTGGCCTATGCTGAAGCGGGGTACCCTAGTGGTGAGTCGCGCTTGCATTTTCAAGGGGAGATATTGCCGGGACAATGTGCTTACACGTACAGTATCTGAGAATCAGGCATGTCTCCCGGGTACATTTATGGGGGAACCGACAACTCCGGACCCCAACCTCCTAGGCAAATTCTGTCAACGGTTCCTCCGCAAACCCCCCTTGAAACTCATGCCCTAGCAATCCCTGTTCGCTGGCATGCCTGGAAAGTGGAAAACACAAAAAATAATTTTATGACAGGCAATACATTGAAAAAATACAATGTTACTGGGCCCAAGAGCTAACTCTCTTGGACCCTTATACACGGATCAGGGTTAACCAAAACGGGCTTAACTTTAATTTGAGAGCCTGGTTACCCCCTACCATCAGAGGGAGGTAAGAAGGGGAGAAGAGGGGGTATGAAGAGGGGGTGAACAGGGGAGGAAGAAGAGGGAGAATGTGTGAGAGAAAGGAGGGAGAGGAGTATGTGAGAGGCAGGGGGTGGGAGAGAGGATGGGGGAGAGGGAAGAAGATGGGAGAGAGGAGGGGGGTGGGAAGGAGAGGGGCGAAGAAGAAGGGGAGAAGAGGAAGGGGGTGAAAAGGAAGGAGGAAAAAGAGGAGAGAGGAGAAGAGGGGAGGAAGGAGAGGGGAAGAAGAGGGATGAGAGAGGTAAAGGTGGGATGGGGTGGGTATGTTTTAGCGCAAAGAGAGAGGAGATGGTTGAGAGAAAGGAGGGGGAGAGATGGAGGATGTGTGAGAGAAAGAAGGGAGAGGGGGATGTGAGAGGGAGGGAGTTGGAAAGAGGATGGAAGAGAGGGAGGTGGGGGAGAGGATGTGGGTGGGAGAGAAGAGGGGGATGGGAGAGGGAGGGAAAGAGGAGGGGGTGGGAGTGGTTGGAAAAAAAAGGGGGATGGGAGAGGGAAAAGAAGAGGATGGGAGTGGGGAGAAAAGGGGGGTGGGGGATGGGAGAGAAGAGGGGAGTTGGGAGGGGGTGGGAAAGGAGAGGGTGGGAGAGGAGTGGGGAAGAAGAGGGGTGAAAGAGGAGGGTAGGAGAGGAGGATGGGAGAGGGCAATGGAAGAGAGGGAACAAGAGGTGGATGCGAGAGGAGGGGAAGGAGAGGAGGAAGAATGGGGGAGGGGGGTAAGAAGAGGGGGATGTGAGAGGGAAAGGAGGGAGGGAGGGGTGGGGATGTGGTAGAGGAAGGAGGGGGAGGGGATGGGAAAGATAAAGGAGGGAAATAGGGGGGATGTGTGAGAGAAAGGATGGGAGAGGGGGGGATGAGAGAGGGGGGATCTGAGAGGGGGGAAGAAGAGGGGGTTTGGAGAGGAGTGGGGAAGAATAGGGGGTTGGAGAGGGGGAATGGCAGATGGGGATGGAAAAGGGAGAAGAAGAGGTGGATGGGAGGGGGGGGGGGAAGAGGGAGATGGGAGAGGGAAAGGAGGTAGTGGTGGGGGTGTAGTAGAGGAAGGAAGGAGATGGTATGGGAAAGAGAAAGGATGGAGAGAGAGAGGGCGGATGTGTGAGAAAGGAGGGAGAGTGGGATGTGAGAAGGAGGAGTGGGAGAAAGTATTGGAGAGAATTAGGTGGGAGGGAGGATTGAGCCACCTGTGCTTAAGCAGGAACTGATTGAGCTCCTGTGGTAGTGTAAGGGTCTAAGTGGGGACTGTGGAAGATCGTAATATGTATAAAGGGATGACTGTGGTTGATATTACTATTATAGTCGGTTAATTAACCCCTTATAGTGGCCGCTTCTGCCGCTGAAACTCCGGGCACATTAATTATGGCTGATTTATTCAATGCATTCCCTCCGTAAACAAAACGGCCTCACCAGTGTATTGCCTTGTGCAGTTGGGTAATACTGACTGCAACAAAGATATAGGAGAGGTCGTCTATGGCAAAGCTAAGTACCGTAGCTATCAATATAAGGATAGAGCCCTAAGTATCAATATCACTCTGAACCCGAAATCGTGCTGACCCCGGTCGGCCGAATGCAAGCCGTAGCTGAGTCCGCAGGAGCTACGGACCTGAGTAGCAGCTATGGTGAGCGGTCATACGTTACTCAGAACAGGGCATTACTGGCCAATAATGCCCTCGCTGGAAGAGTTGAAAGCCTGAGGCGAAGCCGAGGGACTTTAACCCAGCCAGGGCATTATTGGCCAGTAATGCCCTGTTCTGAAGGGATTATTACTATTGTAGGCTTATTTTTATTTATTAATTTTTTTACATTTTTCATAAAAAAGATAGACACTTTTTTAGTCATATTGATTTTTATCAGCATGATTGTTTACATTATTTTGCTTTTACTGCAAGTTTATTAAAAGGAAATTGTACATACACACAGCCCCTCTATATACAGACACACACACTGCAGCCCCCCTCTACACCCACAACCACACACTGCAGCCCGCTGTAAACCCACAAAACTGCGGACACACACACACCAAAACACACTCTGCAGCTATCCTCCACTCTCTACACCCACTGACACACACACTGCAGCCCCCTCTACACCCACAAAACACACTTCAGACACACACCAACATAACAGATTGCTGCCCCCTCTACATCCACAAAACACACACCAGCAGCCCTCCTCTATACCCACTGCAACCCCCTATAAACCCAAACACTGCAGACACACACAAAACACTCTGCATCCCTCCTCCACCCACAAAACACACACTGAAGACATACACACTACAGCCCCCCTTCTACACACAAAAAACACACACAGCAGACACACACCAACAAAACAGACTTTGCTGCCCCCTCTGCACCCACAAAAAATACACTGCAGACACACACAAACCAACAGACTCTGCCAGCTATACATCCACAAAACAGACACCAGCAGCCCCCTCTCTACATCCACTGCAGCCCCCTGTAAACTCACACACTGCACACACTGTACACACACACACCGACAAAACACTATGCACCCCTCCTCCACCCACAAAACACACACTGCAACCCCTCCCTCTGCTCCTACACAGCAGACATACACCAACAAAACAGACTCTGCTGCCCCCTCTACACCCATAAAACACACACCAACAGAAGACACATACACACCAATAAAACACTCTGCTGGCCCCCTTTACACCCACAGCTGGCCCCCTTTACACCCACAGCTGGCCCCCTTTACACCCACAAAACAGACACACAAACCTTTCCCCTCACTCTCCTGTGCAGAGCTCCCTGCAGGCAGGGTGGGGGAGGAGTCAGTGCCTGGCTACTGCCTCCTGTTCAATCACCTCTCCTGACAGAGAGCTAATTTCACTCTTTGTGAATGAGAACTGAAAGCTGATTGGCTGAAAAACTTGGCAGGGTGCCAAAAATTCCAGGCCATTACTGATTGGATAATGCCTGGAATTTTAACCAATCAGAGAGCAGGGATTTCAATAATGCCCATAATTTACCAGCATTTGCCTATAATACAATTGAATTAATATTTATCGACTGCTATAGAGAGAAATCAGATATTTAAAAAAAAAACAGAGTTTTAAAATAGAGCGCTTGTAAGCTCATCTTAGTGGGACAGGAGGATAGATGCAATAGATGCCATGTTAGTATTCACTCTCCCCAATGACGTCATCAACTATGGACGTTGCAACTTTCCGACGTACGTTTCACTTAATTGCTTTATCAAGGAAATATGCAGCCACCCTTCGGGAGCTGGTATATATAAGGAAGTCAACTGACTAATTGGTTAATTATGATGCACCTTTTTAACGCTCTCAATGCTTCAATCCACGGAGACATATTTTCCTTCAACAGTAAGTATATAATAGTAATGAGGAAGCCACCCACACACTCACAGATTTAAAAGTATAGGTAGATGGACTTGTTATACGTATATCTGATATGTGTGCCTAAAACAAGGTGTGCATGACCAGATAAACAATGCAGTTTGGAAATATCAATATTTGGCAGCCAGTGTGCTCTCAGTGTGCAATTATTATAAGAATCCCCTGCTGCATTATCATGGTGTATCTATCACAGGACTGGGTGTATACATGTACCGATATCACATACAGGTAGAATAGTGACCGGATTGCGGGGAGTATGTACACATTGTATGCTGAGTCTTTGACAGCCAGCGCGACTGAGCGCATTTATGTGTACTGCAGATAACTTTGCAGAACTGTATATTTGTAAGGTGAGCATCATTATGTGCCAGCCCCTCAGTGCGATATAGATGTAATTGTATGTTCTATACATATAGGGTATGGTATCAGAATACCTGTCGCTGGTAGACAGATATGGTGACGGCATATACAGTAGGATACCGAAGAGAAATGTGAGCCACTGCAGTATAAGTTGGAAAGGTACAACTGACCTCAGATGTGTTTGTGTACAGATCATTCTTAAGGTACTGTTTACACTTTCACAGTAGGAGGGTGAGGGTGCTTATATAGAGCCCTGAGTATTGATAGATCTTTTAATTGTTAATGGTCAGCAGGTGTTGTGGGCCATTACCTGATGTTGGTGTAGGGTACCTGAGGGAAGGAAAAGCCCTTATATAGTGTAGTACCTAACTGGTTAATACCGAGCATTGATATAAGCTACTCCCTGTCTTAGATTCCCCAATAATGATAGCACTCATTAATTATCTTACATAATATCTCCGAATACTTGGATCGTGGTAAGTATATTTTCTTATTCCTATCTGTTAGTGATGGTACTGGCCAAGTACTACTGAGATGTGAGTTTTAAATGGAGATCTATTAATAGTCAAAACAATTAATGGTATATAGTAGTGTCATGATCGGTTTTGGGTTCCACTCCCGTAACGACACGCGTGACGCACCCTGCCGTCAGACGCGGGGATGTCTCCAGACTCGGGCTTAGGCTCCGCCCCCGTGTTCCGTCCTGCAGGGACTTGGGCGACGCATCACACCACAGCGTGAGCAGCACGCAAGGGGTTAAACACCACTGAATCCTCACCATTCACACCTGCAGTCTACTCCGCCCCCTCTGCCATTGGGCGACGCCTACCTGGTGGGCAGGACTGCCTACCCTGCACATAGCCCATTGGTTCCTGGCCTCTTAAATGCTCAGCCAGCCCTCTGGCAAACTGGCTGAGCATAAGTCTTCATTGCATACAAAGTGCTTACTGCAATCCTTGCCTCCTTACCTTGTACCTTGCATCCGCTTTTCTTGTTTCGCTCCTTGTCAGACCTTGGCTAGTACCTGGATCCCGATCATCTCCGCTCCTGACCACGGCAAGTAATTACGACGATCCGCACCTCTCCAACCCCTGACCACGGCAAGTACCTAAAATGATCCACACCTCTCCAACCCCTGACCACAGCAAATACCTACGATGGTCTGAACTTCTCCAACCCCGACACGGCTAACTACTTCACGTGGCTGGAGGTCGGTTTATTCTCAATCCCCACCTCAGTCTCACGGTCACGTTCTGTTTGTGGTGAGCACCTGTTACAGTATGCTCAGCCCCACAAACATGGACCCCGCTGAGGTTGGGAGAGTCTTGATCATGCACGCCAACATGTTTGCCAAATTAGAAAAATACCTTGAGCAAAATAATCAACGCATGGAGCTGCTACAACAGACAAATCAATCTATCACGACCAGACACAACATTCTTCTCTCCACTCTGTGCCTCCCGTGGCACCAGTTTCTGTTCTTGTCCCTGTTTCTGGGGCCACAGTCTCTGAACCACGACTACTTACCCCCAATTGCTATGGCGCGACCTTCATGGTTGTTGCAGCTTCCTGAACCAACGTTTCATTCAATTCAAACTAATGCCTTCTCTCTTCATGTCCAGAGATACAAGGTGGTATATATCATTTCTTTATTAACTGATGACACCCTGGCCTGGGCCTCACCTGTGGCCCTGGGCCCTGTGGCCTGTGGCCCTAGGCCCTGTGGCCCTGGCCTGGGCCTCACCTTGGACATCGCACGCTTCACCAATGAGTTCCGCAGGGTATTCGACACACCTGGACACAAGGTTACTGCTGCCTCATCGCTGTTACATATCTCCCAAGGTAAAGGGGAAGAGCAGTGAATAAGCGCTAATGCTATATTATAAATCTGTGACAATAAAAGTGACAGAGGTGAATACAATACACTTTAAACTTAAAGTGGGGGCTGCCTTAGGAAATAATGGTGTACACAAACCAATAAAGACAAAAAATACAAAAAAACGGCGCCTCCAATGAATAAATAAATGAATTCAACCAATGGTATAGTCCAATGTGGGTAGCAGGCAGTCCTGAGTAGAGTCTTCAAAAAAAGCCTCACAGAAAGACATACAAACATATAGGACAAATACAAAAAAAGAGACAAATGAAAAAGATCATAGTGTAACTCAAATAACAAAACAGAAAAATCTAAAAAATAAATAGAGTAAAAAAATCACTGAAAAGATGGGCAAAAAGATAAATTACAAATTTAATGCAATTAACTAAAATATAACAATAAACAGATGTTCATTGGGCTAGAGACGCTATTGAAGCTAAATCATCCGGTAGGGGTAAAATTAAAAACCTACTTACAGCAAAGCTGATTTAAAATGACCTTTGGAACAACAGTCCTGGAAGTGGTTTGTGCAGGTGAAATATCTGTGCGGTAAAGAAAGTGGCCAACAGCTGTCAACCCATGCTGGTGTGTAATCATAGTGTACAGGGATGTCACATCTAGTGTGACCCAAATCATATTAGGTTTCCATGCAATTTGATCAATATGTGTCAGGAGGTCTCCACTATCAAAAATGAAGGATGGCAAAGATCTCACAAGGGGCTGTAAGAACCGATCAACGTAGCGTGAAACACCATCCCCTCCGCCTCTAGGCCGGTGGGAGTAGCAGTGCCATGCGTTCCAGGCTGGAAGCGGGCGCACACGAGTGACATCACCTCAGGGATTTAGTTGATTGGTGGTTTATGAGTTGGCGTCACAGTGTTGCGACGCGTCACTGGCGCGCATGCGCAGTGTATCTTCACGGACCTTTTGGCACGAAATGGGGCTTATAAATGTGAGATTTGTATACATGTTACACCTTGATAAAGTCCCACGGGACGAAACGCGTTGTGCGTGGGCTGTGTCTCTGTCCCTGTGTAGATCTCATACAACGATGGATGTGTCAGAGGTTAATGTTCACTATCATTCACTATACACTGTTGTTTTTTGGTGCTTGAGCAGCACACTTGATTAACGATGGATGTGTCAGAGGTTAATGTTCACTATCATTCACTATACTCTGTCCCTGTGTATTCATGGAATAAATTACCCTCAGTTTTAGTCTTGGAGTTGTGCCCTTTATTTTTTCTATAGGATTTTTTCTTGTGGATTCTCTTACCGGCGGTGCTCCTTTGCTCTCATCGATTTTGTTATTATCCTTGGACTCCCCTGGCTCCAGGTACACAACCCGCGAATAGACTGGACTGACTCAGAGTCCTACAAATGGAGTTCTCACTGCTCGTACAATTGCTCCGTCTCCGCCAAAAATATGCGGGGTTTCGGTACCGGAAGAAGTAAAGATACATTTACCTGAGATCTACTCCGGTTTCCAGGACATCTTTAATAAAGCACAATCTGAGGAGCTACCACCTCACTTGTCATTTGTTTTCCCCATCGATCTGCTGCCCGGCTCAACGCCCCCGAGGGGATGCTCCTACCGTTCTCTCCTCCAGGCTATGAGGGAATACATTCTTGAGAATCTATAGAGGGGATTTATTCGCAAATCCTCGTCCCCCGCAGGAGCATGGTTCTTCTTTGTAAAGAAGAAGGACGGGTCCCTCAACCCTTGATTGACTACCGGGCCTTAACGAGATCACAATAAAGAATCGGTACCCTATACGTTAATTTCCAAATTTGACACACTGCAGGGAGCCACCATCTTCACCAAGCTAAACTTAAGAGGAGCTTACAATCTGGTAAGAATCCACCAGGGCGATAAGTGAAAGACGGCCTTCAACACATGGGATGGACATTACGAGTACCTCGTCATGCCATTCGGCCTTTGCAACGCTCCAGCAGTATGCCAGGATTTCGTTAATGAAATTTTCAGGGACCTTCTTGACCAATACTTCATAATCTATCTGGACGATATTTTGATCTTCTCCAGTCTTTACAGTAACATTCTGGCCATGTTAAACAGGTAATTCTGTGTCTACGAAAAAAACACCTATTTGCTAAATTAGAGACGTGTCAATTCCATCAATCCACAACGGCCTTCTTGGGTTATTTCATCTCTGGTACCGGCCTCGCCATGGATCCAGCCAAGGTGAAAGCGGTCCTGGATCCCACGACTCAGAAAGCCGTACAACGCTTCCTAGGCTTCACCAATTACTACCGCAGATTCATCCAGAACGTCTCCTCTGTGGTAGCGCCCATTACGGCCTTAGCACAAAAAGGCACAGATCCCGCTTCATGGCCCTCTGCCGCTACCCAAGCATTCAACAGACTGAAAACAGCCTTCGTCTCTGTACCTATCCTCGTACACCCGGATCCTAGCTTACCATTCGCTCTTTAAGTAGACGCATCCGACGTCAGGGCCGGGGCAGTATTGTCACAGAGAATGTTTATCAAGGTGATAAAGTACATTGAGTACGAAACGCGTAGGTGCGTTTACCTGTCCGTTTTTTATGTGTAGTTTCAGCATGCAATAAATTCAAATACATTTTTTTCATCTCTGGAGTGGCCTGGCTGTTTCCTTTTCCTGCATGATTTTCACAGGATCCCCTGGCAGTGCGCTATCAACGCTCTCTATTCTCGAGGGCACAGAAAACCCAGTTAGCTTACTGACGGAGCACAAAAATCTTCTATACATTGAAGGTACTCGGCTGCTGGGGTCTCGACAAGCACGATGCTCAGTTTTGTTTTCTCGGTTTATATACAGACACCATTACATCCCCCCAGATAGACACCACTCCCCCCCTCCCCCCAGATACAAACACCACTACTACCCCCTCCCCCAGATACAAACACCACCACCCAAAATACAATTCCCCCCTCCTCCCCACCACCATAAATACAATTACCCCTCCCCCCAAATACACTTACTACTTACCTCTGGTTGCCGCCGCCCCCCCGGCTCTCCCCAGTTGCTGCTGCCTCGTCCCATGGCGGACCTCTTTCTCTCCCACCATAGGCTAAGGCTGACATCCGGGTGTACCCAGGTTGGAGAGAGAGAGGCCCGGCGAGGGAAGAGGAGATAGCAGCTGATAAGAGCCGGGGCCCGGCGGCGGCCACCACCGGCCCAGCCTCTGGTTGTAGTTGCTGCCGCCAGGCCCCGGCTCTCCTCAGCTGCTGCCTCTTCCCACGCCGGGCCTCTCAGGTTCAGCCTCCGGCGCGCACCAGTTGAAGAGAGAGAGAATCGGCGTGGGACGAGGCAGCAGCTGGGGCCCGATGGCCGCAACCAGATGCAGAAGTTGGGCCCACCCTCTAGCCAGGCCCAATGCCACCACCAGCCGGGCCCCCCGCAGCCACCGGGCCCAGGCCACTTCTCCAGGCTCTCCCCCCTTGCGGGTGGCCCTGATTTATACCACTCAGCATGTTATTAGCATCACTCTTGTCATATCGCTCTGCATATTATATATCTGCTAATTATTATACCGCTCTGCATTGTGGTATATCACTCTGTACATGTTATTATATCACTTTACATGTTATCATATCAGTCTGTCTGTAATTACATCACTCTGTGTCATTGTCTCTCTGTATGTTATTATATCACCCTCTTCATGGTATGTCTTCTAAATGCATTAAAGGGCCCACCGACTCTAAAAGACACAAATACCTCAAATACTCTGTGTGGTGCATGAGCTGCACTTCATATACAGGCAGTCCTCGTTTTACAACGCTTCGCTTTACAACGAATGGCTTATCCAACGCTATGCAATGCATACCTATGTTCATTTTTACAATGCCAAAACGGCTTATCCAACGCTCTTACGACGCTTTGCAAAGTTGTTTATGTGTATATATATATATATATATATACATATATACACCATACTATATTATACTATATAATATATTGTATTTTTATATTATATATTATATTATATATATAATACAGTACATACACCATATAATTTATGTGTATGCTGCATATCTTATTGTCTGCATAAACTATTTTGTGTATTTTAGCATTAAAAATGCCTTCAGGAACGGAACCTTTCATTTAAACAGTGTTCCTATTGGAAACGTGTTTCGCTTTACAACGTTTCGCTATCCACCATGTATTATTTGTTTTACTCTGTGCCCAGGACATACTTGAAAACGAGAGGTAACGCTCAATGTATTACTTCCTGGTAAAATATTTTATAAATAAATAAATAATCCAACGCCATTTTGAGTAACGCATTGTGTCGGATAACCGAGGACTGCCTGTAGTTTATTTGCTTCTTTTTTTTCACCCCTAGATTTACATATTGTTGCTTCCTCTGACACTTAATTGGATAGTCTTACAAAAAATGCCCTGTTTGATTCCTTTTATGACAGTCCATCTTTGAAGGCTGCAGTAATCCATTTATTGTTTGGGCGCAGCGTGTTTGAATGCCGTAAAATGGTTATAATACAGGCTGCACTCTGCAAAATAAAACCCCCAAAGATGAGAGGGTGGGACGTAGCTTGTTTGATCCCAGATGCAGCAAGGTTTTTCAGGGGCCGGATATGCTCAGGTAGTGAAGAGAGGGGAGAAGTGACACATACAAGATGCTCAGCTATAATTAGAAGGACGCTGAACCATAAAAATCCAGGCAAATTAGCTGACACACACTCTGATTTCACTGGGATTTGTGGAAAGAGAGCTGGCTGCGCACTGCAGCCTCCAGAACATACCAAGGGATTGTAAAGCTCTTTCTGGTCACTCCTTGTCTGCGAGAGAGGCTGGCAAAGCATTACAAAGCGACACAATGACGCAGAGCGACAACACGCAAGTGATAGACACGCAGAGCGACACAATGACATGCAGAGCGTAGGCAGCAGTGTCAACACGGAAGGGTTAAAATCAGCGAGACAGTGTAGGAGAGAAAATTAAAGCTTTAGTACCACACGAAAACCCTATCTATGGTATGAAATATGGTTGCAATCGTTTTTTCACAATCTTACATTTAGAATGATTTGAAGTCGAGTACAGTACCACTATTTTCTTTAAAGTAGCACTCCTTGCAACATTGTTTTTTTTAAAATTGGATTGAAGCAGGGGGTCTCCTCAGCTGAGGCGCATAGATTTCAGCTCCGGTGACCTACTGCTTCCCAAGATACTTACTTTGGAAAGAGGTGGCGGTATCTCTGCGCGGTTTAAATGTCCCGCGTCACGTTGGCCAATAGGAAGCTGTAAGACATGACGTGACAGCTTTTTACTGGCCCACAGGACATTTAAAGCCGCCATATTGATAGCCCCCTTCCGGCAGCCCCTTCCAAAGTAACCATCTTGGGAAGCAGGGGGTCCCCGGGAACTGAAATGAATGCGATTCAGAGACCATGCTTAAAGTCTATTAAAAAGCATTTAAAAAAAAAAAAAAAAAACACTCAAAAGAAAGTGTTGCCAGGAATGCCGCTTTTTAAGCCCCTCTGACCTCCGACTATACTATAATAACAATTATTGTGAGTCACTGAATGCTAAGGCCTCACTGCAAAACCCATTTGCTGCCAATGGAGATTCATTAAGTAGTTCAACCTCTGAAGAGTGAAGATAACAGAAACGCTATGCCAGATAAGGACTTTGTTTCAATCCCAATGAACAACATATACTGGAAGCTGCAGTGACAAGCATCCAACTAACCACAAACCCTAACCGTATCCGAACAATAAATACAGGGGAAGAAATAACCATGCTTTGGCAATACTGAAATGTTTTTCTGTCGTGCCAATAAAGCTAATTTGATTTGAATTATTCCAGGGCTATACAGGTGCACTTCAGGACTGAATGGAAGGGGTTAAAAGAACCCCATCACTGCCACAGCAGAGCAGTGTTAACCCTCCACTGCCGTAGGAGTCGTATTACTGCTTCACCCTCTGGAAAGGAATGATTTACTGTTGCATTAACCTCTTCACTGCCCAAAGAGCTGGCCGTTCAGCCTTGGAAGGGGGGAGATGACAGACAGTGTAAGCCTGAAGAAAAGGTACAATTTTCACAATGCGTGACAAGCACTCAGCTCTGATTGAGCCACCTGTGCTGAAGCGGGGATATACTGAAAACCTGACCTGTTGGGGGGCTTGAGGGCTGGAGTTGAGCGCCCCTTTGTTGAAATGCATCGCAGTCTGCCTCTTTCTGCACCCTTCTTTTTAGCTTTTGTTTACCCCCAAAACATCCACCAAATCTGGTGCAAGTCCAAAAGTCTGCATCATATGTCAGAAACAGTTTGTACATAGGCCGCAGCTCTGCTCCCAAATACGCAGCACGGCTTACTAAACACACTGGTCTCTACGTTGATACATAGACCCCAAAAATCAGCGCACAGTGTATATTTCACTCTTGTTTATTGAGCAGTTATGATTGGTGGCAGTCAACCAGATATGGAGAGCGAAATATCATGGCAGGGTATAATAACACAGGAAATGATATAACACACAGTCCTTTCTTTTATTAAAAATATAAGACAATTAATATTATCGATAAAGATTCTGGAAACATCAGGGGAATTATCGTCTTACAAGTCAGAAATCTGCACACCAGTAACAGGAACAAACACGGACAAGCAGATAAAGGACATTTCATCTATACGGTTGGCCCATTTTCCATGCTTGGCCTTGGATTTTGCCCCCTCTTCCCAACCTTGAATAAACAGACTGGCACCATACTGTAATTAGTAGATATAAATTGTCACAGCATTTATTAAATACAACATGATAACAATATATAACTTCCCCAAAGACCCACTAGTTTTCTCTGAATCACTACACAAAGCCCCCAGGATACCTGTGGCTTTAACCCTAAATCGCCACCTAACAGCCTGATGACACTGATCAAAACACATTACTGGGGGTAACTCCCCTACCTGCCATGTTAGTCTCGCATGTCACCACCTCCCCCATTACCACACCACAGGAGGTCCACCAAAGAGCCAAACAGGCACTGTGCCCCCAAGCAACATCACACCATCCTGCCATGATAGTAATACAATTAGCACACACAATGCTGACACATTAGTACCCATAATACTGCCACGTCACGAACCCTTAACCCAATAGATGCAGACCACTGGATAATTAACCCCAACATGGAGGGAGGGTAGTATTTCTTCCATGCGGCTGTCTGAAAAGAGAGGCCAGAACAAGGTAAGAGATACAATCTATACAAGCCATTCCTTCCCCCCACCCCAGTGCCCCATATCCTGTCAAACATCCAACCCCCATTAACCTATAACACTCCTTTAACAGGGGACCCTAGGCATGTAGTCATTCCGCCTCTGCACTTAATCAGCTTGAGGCTTTCTTTGTCTCTTTAAGGAGGAGAAGTATGTGTGCAAACTGTGTGTGAGCAAGGAGTGGGCATCTAGGTATGTGTTCAAACTGCGTTTGTGCATCTAAGTGTAACACCCCTACCCCAGCCCAGCATGAGGGATAGGGGGTACAGTGAAAAGGGAGTTGATAGAACTGTCTTACTGGCTTTGAAAGGATGTTACCTGCTCAAAGGGGGTGTGGATGCCCAGCGGTTTACCTGTGCATCTCAGGGTAGATGTGGTAGATCCGTGCCAGCTTGTATAAAGGAGTGGTGAATAAAGGATGGGTGACAGGAACTTTTGAATATTTATTACAATCTTGTGGATGCACAAATCTTGTGAACAGGACAGGTTTTCCGCAGTTTCGGTGCAATACCTTCCCTTCCCTCTCACGATGAGACTGGTAGTGGCTCATCTCATTAAAGAGCCTCTTGCCCTGCCAAGATGCAGATCCAGACCTAACTGGAAATAACTTGCAGTCCACCAGGTCTCTGCCTAGTCCTGCAGATGGGAGCTACGTACGACTGTGGTGTAGGATACGTCCAGCATCTTAACTGTGCGGATTAACTCCAAGGGGTTATCTATCTCGGGCGTGCGCAAACTTCTTGAGCTGCGCCATCCCCCTGCCCGGGAGCCTCAGCGGTCGCTCCCCCCCTCTCGCATGTCATGTGACGTCACATCACATAACCGTCACACGTGGCGTCACATGACCCCGCACCGTCGCGTCACATAACCGCAACGTGTCGTCGAAGACACGGCAGAGAGCAGGTAAGTGAGTTACAGAGGCCTCACACCTCCCCCGGCATTTAATTTAAATGCCGTGGGGAAGAGCGTGGGGCCTCTGTAACCGCCCGCGCCCCCACTAGAAATTCTCCTGCCCTCTGGGAGCACTACTCCCCCCCCCCCCCCCCCCCCCCCCCGGTGTGTGCACCGCTGCTCTAACTTATAGGGCACTTCCCTAACTAGGAAAACAATAAACAGGGAGAATACTTAACTATATACATGTGAGATTCCCTCCTGGAGTCAAAGAGATCTAAAGGGAAAAGCACATGTATGCCCCTTTTATAACCTTGGTAGGGGTACAACCGCACGCTCAGTTACTGGGCAGAATGCATGTTGCAGAAGAGTCACACCATATACATGTGACCTTCTGGCTAACACTGCCCCTCTAAAAAGGCAACATTTAGAAACAACAATGAGACTAACTCACATGTACTGAGGAGGATTTAACCCCTACACTGCCTGCAGCTACCAGGGCTGACATGCAGGGATTCTCTAAATTTACACAGACAAAATATTACCTGCCGCTCACCTATTACAAATCGATAAAGTATTGGTATTAATAGGGTGTATAAAGGAATAATAGCTTATTTACAAAAAGTTTGATAGGTACAACCAAAAAGATACCTAGCTGCACTCACTATTAATAAAAAATGGTTCGGCAAAATTCAATCCGTGGAATATAATAACAGTGTATGACATCAGAGAGGCCCGTTGGCGTGAGACAGAGGGATAGTCATGCAGGCTGCAGCTAAGGTAGAGCCGGGGCCTGGCCAGGGGTGTCTCCTCTCTCCCCCCCCCCCCCGACTCACCGAGCCCGGGACGCCAACCCCGACAGACCCACTCTGTTGGTGGCTCTGTATACAACACATCTAATAGTCTAATGTGAATGATGCCATTGAAGGACTTATTGTACAGGCATACCCCGCATTAACGTACGCAACGGGACCGGAGCAGGTATGTAAAGCGAAAATGTACTTAAAGTGAAGCACTACCTTTTCCCCACTTATTGATGCATGTACTGTACTGCAATCGTCATATACGTGCATAACTGATGTAAATAACACATGTGTAACAGGCTCTATAGTCTCTCCGCTTGCGCACAGCTTCGGTACAGGTAGGGAGCCGGTATTGCTGTTCAGGACGTGCTGACAGGCGCATGCGTGAGCTGCCGTTTGCCTATTGGGCGATATGTACTTACTCGTGAGTGTACTTAAAGTGAGTGTCCTTAAACTGGGGTATGCCTGTATAGCACTGCTAACATGACTGTATGTAGTTAGAGGCACATATGTTAAAAATCGTGCCAGATGCCTTGTGCGCTCTATATACTACTAGTTTTCACCACCGGCATACTATATGTTTATACCCCTGTTACTAAGAAGGGAATCTATATCAACAGCCACATATATGATCACATTGCCTATTTTGCTTTGATGTGATTAAGGTTATGCGACTCATGCCAATAGCTCCTAGCTGTTGTGGATACACTGTACATTTATATCGTTTCAGAATGTATCTGGCAGGGAGAGTGCCGTTCAAGTACCACTACATTTTAAACAACAACACTGCTACATACAGTACTACGGTTGCCCTGAACCAATGGCAACATGAGCACGGCTGAGTCTTTTGATACTAACAGGGCTCAACCTTAGGATTTGCTACAACTGTTGCTCTACTGTTTGTAATTAACATTCATTGCGACTACACATCATTCATATGGATGTTAGTGCGATTTTGTGTATAAGTGTTTTAACCATTCACTTACCTTCTGTGTATACACGGTTAGCTACAAAGCAATGCCTCTAATTGGATAGCAGGATTTCATCGCCACACATATCATCTCAACTTAAATTGGACATATACAGATGAATTGTAGTCTGTTCTAAGGCCGCACTTATAGTGCTGGCGACGCGGCCGATGACGTCGCCACTGGCGAAAGTTGTAATTTGATTTTTAGCGACGACGCTGGCGACAAGGCCAGTGACGTCACTAAAAGGGGCTGGCTGTACAATTTGATTGGTTTAGAGACAGTCACATGTGGCGATTGTCTCTAAAAAAATCAAAAATCAAACTATGTAATTAATATATCTGCCAGTGTCTCAGGTCCCTGTTTATTATAGAAACAATTATGCACTTAACACACAAAAATCTGTTGCATCAAAATGTGTCTGAAACTATAAAGACTATCTCCAGAGTGTGTAACAGTTCATTCAGAGCCCCAAAGCATTGCTTATTAAAGAATTGTTTAATATATATAAAAATACAGTGCTGCAGATTACCGAAAAGGGTAATTACAAAAATGTACAATTACAGTAATTGCAAAACAGTTTCTTAAAATAACAGGATAAAGCATAAACCGAAATCCCTGTACAATTCTTTACCATATGCCATAGGTTTTCCCTAGAGAGGTCACTGGCGTAGAAATATGAGAATTCAGGTGTTTTGTCCAAAATACTGTTCAATCTGTTGAATTCTGATTTCATAACTCCAGGGCAAGACCTATATACCATTATTCTCCCATTGAAACAGCTTAAGCCCACCCCAGTCGTAAATCAGATGCTAGATTGATGGTTTTAGGACTTAGAAAAAAACCCTCCCCATTTAACGTTTAAAAAGGTGCCTAGAAAGACCTCATAACTTTGTAGCCCTGATACTTAGACACATGTGAGTCATATCAATAGATGCAGGTGATTATGACGGATGAACAAGACTAATTGCTGACTAATGACTGTCTTGTTCCTAAATTGGAGTAACACATGGATATCTGTCCTTGGCTACCTTCTAGACCTCACTTGTGTGGCCTCACTGCATGCGTCTCCTTGCAACAAGTACACATATCTGAACGTTATATTTTAGAACCAAGGTTATCCCCAACTAAGACGTGACCTGTGTCACCTCGCTCTGGGATGCACTAGTTATTCAAGAATGTTTAGTTTTCTTTGAAGCTGACAGAGTAGTACCTGGCTATCGTTTATTCCTATGCCTTATAAACGACATATGTCGTATGGAGCCTAGTAACAAGCAGATAAGATGCTGGTCTGGCGATCATGGGGTGGTGGGAGCAGTGAAAAGCCTCTCAGCAACGTCAAGCCTGGTTTTCCGGCTACTGCGCAGGCGGGTGCTGCTATGCACACGAAGCAACATAAACTTTAAAGCCAGACACGTCCCGGGGAGATTAAATATTATAGCAGCTGCTTTATCGCATTTCAATTGGACAGTGTTTAGGCTAAGGTACCTGGTCCAGAGGTCACTAGCCCCATGCACCTGGGAAACCGACCTCCACACTTGGCGCTCGTGGCTAGCATTAAAGGACACGGCCAGGATAAAGGGTAGAGGGAAGGCAGCGGGCGGCTCATAAATTTCCTGCTAACCTAGAAGCAACCAGGGGTGGGTGACATATGCTGGATCCACGTTAGCGGGTTTGGCTTTTTTCCTAAAATCCACAATCGAAAGGATATAGCAAAAGCTTTTATTTATTTTATTTATAAAATGTTTAACTAAGAAGTAATACACTGAGAGTTACCTCTCATTTTCAAATATGTCCTGGGCACAGAGTTATAACAATACATGTTACATTCAATTAACAGAGGTCATACAGTCAATTCACAGACATTTCATGGACAGTTAGAGTTGGGAAATTGGGTGCAGGGGATAAAAGGGCTGGTGAGTTTCAGATTGAAATAGAGAAGCTTTAACATCACCAAACATAGTGAGGAGAATCATCGTGATTCTTTAATTAATAGCTGCAAGGGAGTAGTATGATATCATAGGCATTACTGAAACATGGTGGGATGAAACTCATGACTGGGCAGTTAATTTAGAGGGTTATTCCCTTTTTTGCAAGGATTGAGCAAATGGAAGAGGCGGTGGAGTATGCTTATATGTTAAACCGGATCGAAAACCTATTATAAGTTGTGATGTACTCAAGCAGAAGGTGTTTGAGGGGAGGTACATAGGACCCAGCACCTTCCAGGGTGTGTTCCCTTCCCTCTCACCTGAGCCCTAATTAATGAGCTACAATGTAAAAGGCAGCACAGACAGTTTACTGTGCTGCTGTGCTAATCTGAGAAGCACATATACAGACAGCCCAGTGAAGGATTGCTAGTGAATCAGTGGGAAGCTGCAAGTACAAGAACTGCAGTGGGGAATGAGGTTAGTTCTCCCACTGTTAGTTAGGGACTAAGCAGTATTAGTCAGAACTCCTGAAGGGAGTTAGATCTTTTTCAGTTCCACGAATTCTACGTTTCCTGCCTTTGATCTGGGAAACAAGACCCCACAACATGACGGAGGCATCACAAAGTGAAGATGTTTATGAAGGGAATGATGAAAATGTAGAGACCTTGTGGATAGAAATTAGCAGTGGAGGTAAAAGTATAAAGAAAATGTTTGTAGGGAATATTCTATAAACCACCAAATATCTGTGAGATTGAGGAAGCCAAAATACTTTTGCAAATGGAGAAGGCATCAAAACGAGGTAATGATGGCATAATGGGTGATTTTAATTATCCAGACATAGACTGGGGCAATGAGATTAGCATTACAACAGAAGGAAACAGGGTTTTTGGGGGTGCTTAAAGACAATTAAATGACCCAAATTATTGAGGAACCAACCAGGAGAGGGGAAATAATGGATTTGGTCATATCAAACAATGTAGAAGTAATAAAAAATATTCAAGTTCGGGATCATTTGGGTAACAGTGATCATAACATGGTCTCATTTGAAATAAATGATTAAAAACCATATTACTTGGGTTCAACAATCTTTAGAAAGGCAGATTTTAATAAACTGAGGACTAATCTACAAGTAATACATTGTGGTGATGCTTTTGCAGGGAGAAATGTAGAAGATAAATGGGCAGTCTTTAAAACATTGTTAGAAAAGCACACTTATCAGTGTATACCCTTGGGTAATAAATATGAAAGGAATAAGTCAAAACCAATGTGGCTAAATAAACAGGTAGGGGAGGTAACGGAAAAGAAGAGGTTGGCGTTTAGATTCTTACAGTCAAAAGGGACGGAGACATCGTATCAGAATTATAAGGAATGTAACAAAAGTTGCAAAGGGCAATCAAATTAGCAAAAATAGATAATGAAAAAAAGGATTGCAATAGAACGGTTCCACACGAGGTTAGTGTACAAAATAAAGCAAATTGGACTCAGTAAAAATATTTGCACATGGATTGAAAACTGGTTGAAGGACAGACAACAGAGAGTTGTCATAAATGGAACTTTTTCAGGTTGGGCTAAAATTGGGAGTGGACTACCTCAGGGATCAGTACTGAGACCCCTACTTTTTAACTTGTTTATTAATGACCTTGAGGTTGGAATAAAGAGCAGTCTCCATCTTTGCTGATGACACTAAATTGTGTAAGGTAGTAGAATCAGAGCAGGATGTAATTTCTCTCCAGAAGGACTTGGAGAGACTCGAAACGTGGGCAGGTAAATGGCAGATGAGGTTTAAGACAGATAAATGTAAGGTTATGCATTTGGGAAACAAGAATAAACAGGCAACTTACAAATTAAATGGGGATAAATTAGGAGAATCCTTGATAGAGCAGGATTTAGGCGTGTTTGTAGACAGCAGGCTTAGCAATAGTGCCCAATTTCAGGCATTAGCTGCAAAAGCGAACAAGATCTTATCTTGCATTAAAGGGCAATTGATGGAAGGGAAGTACAGTTCCAAAGTGCGGGGAAACAGTTTCAGGTGAGGAGAATCCGGCTTGTGCAGCCAACACAACATAGACAAACAACATTCCTCAAAATGTAGGTTTCCCAGAACCAGGGTCACGAATGGTGTATGAATGACTCCAGTTAGCTTAACTCATGTCTCACCTCTTCCGAAGCACAAACAAGTCCTTTTCTCTTTCTTAATTTTATTGAGGGAAAATCACAGGGAGATAGGTGCTTGTAGATGTAATGTTGGGAGAGAGTGCTTCCCTGTCTGAAGTGCAGTGTATCAAGGATGAGACAGTGTAAAACAAAAAGGCCTTGCTGGGGTAAATAGCAGGCAGTTACTCACTCAGAGTCCAGGGTGAAAAGGAAGTGAGGAGCAAGGGTCACACTAGATGGGAAGTGAGACTATACTAACTGTCAGCAAGGACAGGGGGGGAAATGGGAAAGCCCATTACCTAGGAGGACTGGAGAGGCTGCAGAAGCAGTTCACTGATTACAAGCCCAGAGGCGAGAAATGCAACATTGTTGCATATCACACAGGCACAGTATGTGTGTGCAGACTCCATGCAGGTGAAAATGAGAACTGACAGGCAGAAGCTGCAAAGGAGAGAGGGGGGTGAATCAGAAATGTAGTGTTTGTTCCATGACAGTTGGTCTCCTCTAGGACAGCGGTACAAAGTAGAGCTCTACTTACAGCAGGGGCGCACAAACTTCTTGAGTTGGGGCCCCCTTCTCGGGAGGCGCAGCATTTGCGACCCCCCTCTCCCAATGGCTCGGCATCAAATGACATTTTATTATTTATTTATTTATAAAATATTTTGCCAGGAAGTAATACATTGGGAGTTACCTCTCATTTTCAAGTATGTCCTGGGCACAGAGTTAAGACAAATAATACATGGTTACAAATACAGTTACATACATGAACAGGGTATACATTATATACAAGACATTGCATGCACGGTTACAGATAATATATATTATGGGCGTATGAAACAGTTACAGACCAGATTTAAATGTGAGACAGCCTTAGATTTGAAAGAACTTAAACTGGTGGTGGATGTGAGAGTCTCTGGTAGGTTGTTCCAGTTTTGGGGTGCACGGTAAGAGAAGGAGGAACGGCCGGATACTTTGTTGAGCCTTGGGACCATGAACAGTCTTTTGGAGTCTGATCTCAGGTGATAAGTGCTGCGTGTGGTAGGGGTGAGGAGCTTGTTCAGATAGCTGGGTAGCTTGCCCATAAAGAATTTAAAGGCAAGACAGGAAAGGTGAACTTTGCGCCTAGACTCTAGTGATGACCAATCTAGTTATTTGAGCATTTCGCAGTGATGTGTGGAGTAGTTGCATTGGAGAACAAACCGACAAATTGAATTGTAGAGGGTGTCAAGTTTGCTAAGGTGGGTTTGAGGTGCCGAGCCATACTGTATACTATGTCTCCATAGTCAATAATTGGCATTAGCATCTGCTGTGCGATACGCTTTCTGACCAGGAGACTTAGGGAGGATTTGTTCCTGTAAAGTACCCCTAGTTTGGCATAGGTCTTGGTTGTCAGGGTATCAATGAGCATTCCGAATGTTAAGTGGGAGTCAAACCATAAGCACAGGTATTTAAAACTAGTGACAGGGGTTAGGGTGGTGTTAACGGTGGTTCTAATCAGGAGCTCAGTCGCTGGAAGCTTTAAAAATTTAGTCTTGGTCCCAAATACCATTGTTACAGTCTTGTCAGTGTTTAAAAACAGTTTGTTTTGGGAAATCCAGTTTTCGAGTCTCAAAAAGTCAGACTGAAGTATGTGTTGAAGGTCAGAGAGACTATGGCTGTGTGCATATAGGATTGTGTCATCTGCATACATGTGTATTGAGGCTTCCTTACAAGCTGTGGGAAGATCATTAATGAACACCGAGAAGAGTAGGGGCCCCAGAACAGAGCCTTGCGGGACACCACGGGTGATATCCAGGGGGTTGGAGTTAGAGACTGAGATGGACACATGTTGGGATCTTACTGATAGGTACGACTGAAACCAGTTTAAAGCATGCTTCCCTATTCCAGAGCTCTGGAGTTTGTTAAGCAGGATAGCATGATTAACTGTATCAAAAGCCTTTGCAAAATTTAGGAATACTGCACCAGTGCGTTGTCCCCGTTCCATTCCACACTGGATTTCATTGCAAACTTTTAGCAGGGTAGTTACGGTGGAGTGTTTGGGACGAAAGCCAGATTGGAATTGGCTAGGGTCTTGGTATAGTTATTGCTTAATTGGGAGTGGACACATTTTTCCATGACTTTAGATAGAATTGGGAGAAGTGAGATTGGCCTGTAGTTTGAGACAGTGTTTTTGTCCCCACTTTTGAAGATTGGGACAACTCTGGCAGTTTTCCAGGTCTTAGGGATATGGCCTGCAGATAGGATAGAGTTGACTATGGAAGCAATTGGTTTGGCAATGGGGCACCAAGTCGTAGGAACCTAGATTGTAGTAAGTCAGGTCCGCATTGGCTGCTTAGTTTTAGTTTGAGGAGCGCTTGTGTAATCTCTTCAGATACTGGGCCAAATTGAAAATTGTGAGCAGTGTTGGGAGGGGGTGGGGCTATGTGGGTACTCCCAGGATGAGATTCAGGTTTGTGGTTTGGGCTGCGTTTTGCTAATAAGTTAGTGGCACACCCCACAAAGTAATCATTGAATGCATTTGCAATGTCAGTGGGGTTTGTCAGAGTAATATCCCCCTTAGTGATATTACTTGGTTGTTGATGGTTAGGAAGCTGGAATATATTGTTGATAACCTTCCAGAAGTTAGCTGGGTTTGATGTATTTTGGTGGAGATTGTCAGAGTAATATTGGGCTTTTGCGTGCCTTGTTTACCTTGTGCACATGTTCCGTAGGCATCTGTAGTGATTGAGATCCTTGGTAGTGCCAGTTACTTTGTAGCTTTTCCACAAGGTATCAGTGAGCTGGTAGAGTGCAATAAGGTCAGTTGTAACCCATGGAAGGTGGGCCCCCCATACCCTTTGTCACGGTGACTTTATGGCAGGCTGTAATGTACACCAAAATATATATAAAATATAATATATATTTATAACTGGGTCTGAACTGGGACGAGACTTAGATATGATAAAATATAATTTATTCCTTGATAAAGGTGAACACAACAGATATAAAAATAACAGGCAAAATATGGACACTTACTTAAAATGGAAATAATGAAACAGTCATATCTAGACTGGCAGTTCATACAGCACTCTTCATAGTCATCAAGACACCAAAGACATGAAAGACCTCTGGCATGAAGACATTGCATAGCGTTTCTCTCAGCAATCAAGATGGTATAGAACAGACAAAGGATAAAGGGTGGACAACAGTTTATAAACCTTTTGTGCCCTATCCTTAACATTGAGTACAGTGGATTGGTCTTCAATTAACTCTAGCCACTCATTAACGTGGGAACACAATTTGATACATGCCCATGCTAGCTGGTACATGCGCAGTAGAGCTCTGGGGTCTAATTTTTGTAACCCCTCCTCTGCATCAGGAATGCCAGCTAGTCTACCAGATTGGATTCCTGGCAGGATATGCTTTGTTTTGAGGTGTGAAATGGAACACTTGAAGACTGCTCTGGTTTGAGTAATCTCCGCCCTCATGTAAACATTAGAGGTGACAAAATCCTTTGAACCATACTTAAGTCCTAGACATTGGGTCGCCTTTCTGGCCATATGCTACCCTGGTATGCAAAGGAATTTCCTCTGGGTTTTACTCATACCTTGGAACACAGTATGAAAGATAAAACATAAACATATTAAAATATCCGGTTCCGTTGGGCCCAGCAGGTCCAAACTTCCCAGTTCTCAATGCCGGAACTGGGACACCCTATGGTCCAATTTGCGACTTGCTACGACCTTCGGAACCGGAGATACACAAATACATTTAAAACCGTTTCACATTTTAATACAAAAATCTCCGCTGTAAATTAAATCACGGTTTTTCACTAAATCCCCATTGAAAACAACGGGTTCCGCCGCCAAAGACTTTCAATGGCAAACCGCCGCCATTGGCGGCTATGGGAATCCCCGCCATAGACTTTCAACGGGGCGACGCCGCCATTGAAGTCAATGGGGGTTTTCCGCCGTAGCCGGTCAATGGGGTTTGGCCGCCATTGGAGTCTATGGGGAAAGTCCTGAACTTTCAAGGGGGTCCATACTCCGTCGGGTTGGTCCAAGAAGGTCAAGGATGGTTCTGCAGCGATGCCGGAGCAGTAACTACAGATACCCCAAACCCTGATCCTCTGGGCTCTCCGGAACCGGAGCTATGGATTACCAAATATCAGCTTTTGACACTTAGCCGTTTTCCTGAGCCGTTTCTGCCGCCGCCATTGGAACCTATGGCGCGACCCGCTCTTCTCGGTTCGACCCTTATCTGGTCTTCTCAGGAAACAGGACCCAACAGCAAGATTCGCCATTGAAACACATGGAGCCCAATGGCGACCTATGGGACACTGCAAAATGGTGCCTGAAAAGGCGGGAAAATTACACAAAGGGCTATAATCACTAAACAACTATTAACCCTTGTGCTCCCGGATGGATCCTAGTGTGTGTGTGTGTGATGCAGACACTGATGTAACAATAAAACAGGGGAACAGTGGAATATACAGTTTCAGGTTATAACAAGGGTTAAATCACATTTCTGGGCCTCAGCCCAGTTAACCCCTTGTCTTCCTGGTGAGGTTAGAGGGTGGCCAATTGGGGTGTAACCCCTTTAATCCCCGGCCAAATCCTCCCCATCGTCACATCTCCCCTGCTCAATGGGTGCCTGGTGCCCCAGTCGCCGCCCCCGGGCACTGGGGTACCACTGGCGCCCTTGAAGCACTCAATAAGTCCTGAGGGGTTGGCCTGGCAAAATTGTCCTCCGGCATTGTCCAGTACATTGTCCTGGCCACAGTGGATTGTAAAGTCCAGATCCTGTGGACCAGGGCTCCACCGTGGCTGCCAGGCATTCTCCTTTGCCTCCCTCTGCCCCCCACCCAATGCCTGGTGAACCAAGTCCATGGTGAAGGGGCCCCGTTGCAGACCAGGCTGCACACTGCCCAGAGACTGGCATGTCTCTGCACCTGCAGGAGACTAGCTATCCAGCATAGACCGTCACTCTCCTGTCAACCAAGTCTGGGAAAGAGCTATGTCACTATCCTGTAGGGACCCTACCTGCTCTGGCCCTGTGCACACCTGTAGCTGCTCTGCTATACTCCTGACTCTCCTCCCTGGCTGCCTATCTACCCTCAGCCCCTCCTTTGGGAACCCAGGGGAACCTGTCAGAGGGGTCACTCCTGGCCAGTCAGAACAAGGGACCTTCTGCCTTCCTAGCCCATCCCTAGCTTCTGCCAGCTGCCTAACACCCCACTGACCTCCTATCTCCCCCTGCTCCACGGTGTCTCCCTGCCTAGCCTCCCCTAGGCCCAGCACCTCAGCCTGCTGCTTACCTCCCTGCAGCCCACCTGCACTCCTCTCCCCCCTGGGCAATCCTAACCCAGACCCTGGAGCCACCTGAGTGCACCTACCTCCCTGACCTTGTCTCCCCCTTACCAGGGATGAGCTCAGGGGCATCTCTCCAGATCACACCCGCCTTAGCTCTAGGCTGGCAGGTATCCCTGGGTGGCACAAGCCTGCCACTGCCCCGGATACCCCCAGCCCATAGCTAGCTGCAACGGGGTTGCTGTGTTGAAGACACCCCCTGAGGCTCTGCCAGGGTAATGGGGAACTCTAGCTGCCATACCGGCTGCTTTCCCTCCCCGCTACCACTAGCCCTTCTTCTCCCACTGAGAACTGATGCTGGCTACCTACCTGCAGCCTCCCCTCACTCCTTCTCTCCCTAGCTAATCCTACCTGGATCCTAGGGCTACTTGAGTGAGGCCATCTCCCTGACACTGTCTCCCCCATTACCGGGGATGAGCTCAGGTTCTGGTGCAGATGCCCCCCCTTAGCTCCTGGCTGGCAGGTAATCTGGGGGTGGTCTAACTTTGCCACAACCCCTGATACCTCCAGCCCGTAGCAAGGCTGCAACAGTGGGGTGTGAGGATTCTGGAGTCACGCCGCTCACGGCGTGCTCCTCACTTACCTGCAGCTCCGTCTGGGTCTCCCCGGCGCACTAGACTCCGAGGCAAGCCGCCGACAGCTGTTCCTCCTATGCGCGCCGCGCACGTCTTCCTCTCTCTTCTGCTCTCGAGGCGCGTGGTCCGCGCACGCACCGTATGCACTGATGCACGGGAGGCGCGGCCACACGGAGGCGCTCCCGCCTCTTAGCACACACAACACCTCTTTTGATGGCCATCACCAAATACAGTCAGGCTGCTGGGCTTTATGGCTCCTCCCCTGGGACTCCTTCTGGACCTATACCTGCTGTAACCTGGCCTTTCCACACACCTCCACCTTGCTGCGCTGCTATTGGATCCTCTCTCTTATTATACCTTGCAGATGTCACTGACTCGTTGGCTGAGCATAGAACCAGTTGTTCTCACCTCTCTCTGCCTCCTTATTCTAATTCGCAGACTTCCTCGTGAACTGAACCGGCTTCGCTACGTCTTCCTGTACCTCTGGCATCCCGAACTCGGCATACGGCAAAACACGACTCTCCGCACCTCTGGCATCCCGATCCTGGCTTACGGTAAACGACAACGTCCCTCTCTCTAACCCCGGACTTGGCTAACGGCCTCTCTACCTACCGTACCTCTCCTACCCCCCGATCCGAATCCCAGACCACTCTTCAATCAAGACTGCCCTCGTGGCTGTGGGTGGTGTTATTTCCTTGCCTAGCCTCCCCTAGGCCCAGCACCTCAGCCCCTGCTGATGACTCCTGCTGCTTACCTCCCTGCAGCCCACCTGCACTCCTCTCCCCCCTGGGCAGTCCTAACCCAGACCCTGGAACTACCTGAGTGCACCTACCTCCCTGACCTTGTCTCCCCCTTACCAGGGATGAGCTCAGGGGCATCTCTCCAGATGCAACCGCCTTAGCTCTTGGCTGGCAGGTATCCCTGGGGTGGCACAAGCCTGCCACTGCCCCGGATACCCCCAGCCCATAGCCAGGCTGCAACAGGGGGTTGCTGATCTGAGACACCCCCTGAGGCTCTGCCAGGGTAATGGGGAACTCTAGCTGCCATACCTGCTGCTTTCCCTCCCCGGCTACCACTAGCCCTTCTTCTCCCACTGAGAACTGATGCTGGCTACCTACCTGCAGCCTCCCCTCACTCTGCTTCTCCCTAGCTAATCCTAACCTGGATCCTAGGGCTACCTGAGTGAGGCCATCTCCCTGACACTGTCTCCCCATTACCAGGGATGAGCTCAGGGTTGCTGGTGCAGATGCACCCACCTTAGCTCCTGGCTGGCAGGTAATCTGGGGGTGGTCTAACTTTGCCACAACCCCTGATACCTCCAGCCCGTTGAAATGTAGGCCGTGTTTTTGTTTTGTTAAATACAGGAATGGCACCGCAGGCTAGCGGGGACACACAGGGACCACCCGAGGACCCCTGTGGGCCCCCCGGACACCCAAAGGAACCACCCGAGGGCCCACAGACATCCGTGGGACCCCAGACACCTGTGGGGATGATCCGGGGACCCCCAGATGCCCATGGACACCACGGTGGACCCTGTTGGGGCCCACGGACACCCACGAGGACCACCTGGAGGCCCACGGAGCCCAGAGGGAACAGACACCCGTGGGAACCCCCGGGGGTGCCCAGTGGGGCCTGAGGACCCCCGTGGGGACCACCCCGGGGACCCCCGCCGGCCTATGGTATTAATCCTGTGTGTAAAAAAAAAATAGTGGTTTCATGTAGGGGCACAGGGGTTGCGTTGTGTATTGGTGGTTATTACATATTTTAATTTAAATTTTATTACTAGTGTAGATGAGCAGGGGGTCTCCGGAGCAGAACCGTGTTGATTTGAGGTCCGGGGACCCCTGCTTCTCGAGATACAGGCCCTGTTATGGGGTGCCGGTATCTTCTATGCATTGAAATGTCCCGGTCACGTGACGTGGGACTCGCCCGGGGCGTGCAAATGTATAGATTTGTCGAACACTGCTTATAAACACGCACATATAAACACACACATACGTATAAACACACGTATAAACACACGCACATATAAGCACTCGTATATTAAACGCAAATACACATACGTATAACCATAAAAATACATATAAACACACATATATATATAAATATATATATACACATATACACACATACATATAAATGCACGCACCCGTATAAACACGCACATACTGTACGTAGAAATAAATACACACACGTACATATAAACACGCAAATACATATAAACACGCGCATACATATAGAAACACAAATGTATAAACACACACATTCATATAAATGCAAACATACATATATACTGTATATATATATATATATATATATATATATATATATATATATATATATACATGCACACATACATACTGTACATATAAACAAACACATACGTAATAACACACACATACAAACACACACAAATAAACATAAACATACTTATGTGTTATACACACATGCATATAATAACACACATATAAACAAACACGTGCATAAATACACATACAAAAAAATGCATACGCATAAACAAACATACTACATAGAAAATGACATATAAACACAAACACATACATAGACATACATATGACCACACACACATACATACATATATATAGTGCAGAATAAATGAGTTCTTCAGTATTAGGTGATACATTTTTTATTGGACTAACAATTTATGTCATAGGACAAGCTTTCGAGAGTTCTCCTCTCTTCTTCAGGTCAAGCAATACTGATATACAAAGGATTCTATGGCTAAAACAGTGTAGAGAAACATAAAAAAAAAAACAGATATGTACTGTAGATAAGGTAGGGTGTTAAAAGTGTTTGAAGCCAGGGGACGGTGAGAAGGGAAGGTGGGGAGAGGGAGGGATCTGCACTATCGCAACTGGACTAACACGGCTATTTTCTGCTTTATACACATATATATATTATATATATATATATATATATATTTAGTTAAGTTATGTTGAGTAAAAAAGTGACAAAAACCCTCCACAGCAAAGCATATAGCAAATGGAAATACAACTGTATGCTCATTTGCGTGTCTTAGGCAGGTCTGCAACCCCGCCTTTCACCATTATCACCCAGCACCCAGCACTTCCACTGCAGCAAGGGATTCTGGGAAATGACATGCAAATGAGCACACAGTGCATAGCCAGTTAACCAACCCCACACTGGTGAGACCCATTAAGGTCAAAACGGCTGTCTGTGGGTGGGTTTTCTGGCTATGGATCTTAACCCTGGCTGTGCTCAAAGCTGTGGCCATGCAGCAAGCTTAAGCCTATAGGGAACCATGTTAAAAATGGTTTTTGAAGCAAAAAGTGGCACTGTGTCCTCATTTGCATGTCATTTCCCAGAATCCCTTGCTGCAGTGGAAGTGCTGTGTGCTGGGTGATAATGGTGAAAGGCGGGGTTGCAGACCTGCCTAAGATATGCAAATGAGCATACAGTTGTATTTCCATTTGCTATATACACACACACACACACACACACACACACACACACACACACACACACCAAACACACACACACACCAAACACACAGAGGTGGTGCTGCAATCAAAACCATCCCCAATAAATCAAAATAAATCACTAGGCCAGATGTAGGGGTTAAATTTACCCTCTGGCTGTGCTAACAACCCAATATGATATACGAACACAAAAAGAAAAAGAGGGTTTGGTGAAAGCACACGAAAAATATGTGAAAGTACAAAATGGATTTTATTAGCAATACAAAACACAAAAATAATATTAAAATATACCTAAACACATACTAAATGAACACTGCTGAACCGAAGAATACACAATAAAAATGTAGGGACCCAAAATATGTAACATACAAAATACATAGGTATGATAATGCAAATCCAGGGGAAAATAATTTCCCCTGGAAATGCAATGGAGTGGTGAGAAAAAGTTTATAGTAACCAATTTGATGTTTTATGAAACAAAATGATGTACTGTATGAATTAGACAAACAATGAGTAATTAAGAGTCAGGGAATGTGGAAAAGTAAGTGAAACCCTGGTCTTACCAGCTAAATTTAAGGGTATAATTACATTCAGTGTTTAAATAATTAGGTAGATTTTCAGGTATGAGTTTGGGAGGCCACACTCTACAGTATATAAAGATTACAACTTTGTGAGTTTGGGCTTCACCATACAAGTGTGTGGAAACATGTCATGCCACAATTAAAAGAAATATCTGAGGACCTCAGAAAATCAATTATTGATGCTCCTCAGTCTAGAAAGGGTTAAAGAAAGACAAAAACTAAACACTGTGTTCGAACAGAAGAACCTCATCCCAACCATCAAGCAAGGTGGTGGGAGTGTAATGGTTTGGAGCTGCTGTGATGTCTCAGGACCTGGACGGCAAGCCATCATTGACACAACCATGAATTCTGCATTGGATAGAAATATTCTAGAGGAGAATGTCAGGCTATCCGTACGTGAGCTGAAGCTGAAGCAAAAGGGGGTCATGCAGCAAGACAATGATCCTACATATACAAGCAGATCTACAAAAGAATGGTTGCAGAAGAAGAAATTATGTGTTTTAGAATGGCCTAGTCAAAGTCCTGACCTAAACCCCATCAAAATGTTCTGGCAGGACCTGAAGTGAGCTGTCCATGCAAGGAAGCCCTCAAATGTGATTGAGTTGTAACAGTTCTGTAACGAGGAATGGGCCAAAATTCCTGAAAACTGATGTGAGAGACTGACCAGCAGTTACAGGAAACGCTTAGTTGAAGTCATTGCGGCTCAAGGTGGCGCCACCAGGTACTGAATCTAAAGGGTCACATACTTTTACACACCTGGATATTGAATGTTTAATCATCTGTGGATAGTTACATAGTTACATATAGTTACATAGTAGATGAGGTTGAAAAAAGACTTCCGTCCATCAAGTTCAACCTATGCTAAATTTAGAAAACAGATACTTTATCCTATATCTATACTTATTGATCCAGAGGAAGGCATACAAAAAACCCCATTAAGGGGAAAAATTAATTGATTCCTGACTCCAAGAATTGGCAATCGGATTAATCCCTGGATCAACATCCTTCCCATGTATACTTATTTGGTATATCCCTGTATACCTTTCCCATCTAAAAAGATGTCCAACCTTTTTTTGAACAAATCTATTGTATCTGCCATCACAGTCTCCATGGGTAATGAATTCCACATTTTAACTGCCCTTACTGTAAAGAACCCTTTCATTTGTTGCTGGTGAAATTTCCTTTCCTCCAACCTTAAGGGATGCCCCCGAGTCCTTTGTACTGCCCGTGGGATGAATGGTTTTTTATAAGCTCCTTGTATTGTCCCTGAATATATTTGTATATAGTTATCATATCCCCTCTTAGACGCCTCTTTTCTAATGTAAATAAATCTAATTTAGCTAGCCTCTCCTCATAAGTTAGAATGTCCATCACCTTTATTAATTTGGTGGCTCTTCTCTGCACTCTCTCTAGTTCCCTAATGTCTTTTCTTTGGATTTGGTGCCCAAAATTGTACTCCATATTCAAGGTGTGGTCTTACTAATGCTTTGTAAAGGGGCATAATTATGTTTACTTCCCTTCCATTCATTGCTCGTTTGATGCAAGATAAGATCTTGTTTGCCTTTGCAGCTACTGCATGACATTGGGCACTATTGCTAAGCCTGCTGTCTACAAGCACTCCTAAATCCTTCTCCATCAAGGATTCCCCCAATATATCTCCATTTAATTTGTAAGTCGCCTTTTTATTCTTCTATCCCAAATGCATAACCTTACATTTATCTGTATTAAATCTCATCTGCCATTTACCTGCCCACGTTTCCAGTCTCCCCAAGTCCTTCTGAAGAGAAATTACATCCTGCTCTGATTCTATTCCCTTACACAATTTAGTATCATCAGCAAAGATGGAGACTTTGCTCTCGATCCCAACCTCAAGGTCATTAATAAACAAGTTAAAAAGCAGGGGTCCCAGTACCGATCCCTGAGGTACTCCACTCACGACCTTAGCCCAACCTGAAAAAGTTCCATTTATGACAACCCTCTGTTGTCTGTCCTTTAACCAGTTTTCAATCCAGGTGCATATATTATTACTAAATGTTGAAAAAGTATCATGTTTTTGTGTCATTTGTTTTATCAGGTTATCTATTATTAGGCCTTAGATTAAGATCTAATAACATTTTTGGTTTGAAATATGTGAAAATTCTAAGGGGTTAACACACTTTTTCTCGTCACTGTACATATAACTGTACGCGTCATGTATATAAATATACACATTCATAGAAACACATTCATAGAAACATACATGCAAATGAACACACACATACATATAGACATGCATATGCATATAAGAACACACATATATATAGACATGCATATGCATATAAGAACACACATACATATAGACATGCATATGCATATAAGAACACACATACATATAGACATGCATATGCATATAAGAACACACATACATATAGACATGCATATGCATATAAGAACACACATACATATAGACATGCATATGCATATAACGACAAAAATACAGGTAAATGTAACCACACACACATCAATATAACCACATCCCAACATATAACTACACAGATACATATAACCACACACATACGTATAAATACACACATGCATATAACCACACACATACTTATAACTATATAGATCCTTATTAACCACACAGATGCATATCAATACACGCACACATATCAACATTCATGTATCGTGTTTATTTGCATATCAACACACATATACATTTAAACACAAACATAAATATGACCACACGTAAATATACACTTGCACACTTATGCACCAACACATGTATACATATAAACATACACATACTGTATCAACATACACATACAAGTAAACACACACAGATATATATCAACCCATGTGTACATATAAAGATACATACACATCAACACACAAGCATTTCCACACACTCATACATGTAAACAAACATACATATTAACACACATAGATATTTACACTGAATACTCACAATAAAGCTAGTCATAACAATGTATGGTACAGATATGATAAATGCTTACACAATGCTAAAGTGTGGGCACGGTACCCCTCAGACACTGTATATAACATGAAGCTGCGATACACTTCTGCTCCCTTTAATTTATCTAATCCGACCCTTTGGAAAATAAGTTGAAGAACACAGTACGTCCTGACACACACATATATATCTACACAAACCCATGATACACACATCCATGCAACCGCCGGACACACAAACGCATAACTACACAAACCCATGATACACACATCCATGCACAACCCCATGGCACACACATATCTTCTCAACCCCAGAAGACACAAACACAACCCCATGTGTCTCGGACACACACATATCTATACAACCTTATGACACACATATATATGCACAACACTATGGCACACACATATCTTCACAACCCCAGAAGACACAAACATATCTACAGAACTGTAGGACACATGCATATCTACACAGCTCATATACACACATATTTATACAACACCAGGATACATACACATCTACACAACCCCAAAACACACACAGACATTACTACACAACTCTAGAACGCACACACATATCCCTTGTACACAACTCATGACACACACATCTATAGAACTGTAGGACACATGCATATCTACACAACCCATATACACACACTTATTTACACAACACCAAGATACATACACACATCTACACATCACCAGAACACACACAGACATTTCTACACATCTCTAGAATGCACACACATATCCCTAGTACACAACTCATGACACACACACACACACACATATATATATATATATATATATGATTATCTTATAGTATAATATATAATATTCACACACAACACCCAGAACACACAAAAACCCATTTACACAACACCAGGACAAATACACATCTACAAAACTCCAGGACAGACACACATATCTGCACAACCCCAGGACACACACAGAAATCTACACAACGGATAAATATACACTCACATCTACACAATCATACATGTAATGACCTCAGGAATATAGAAATACCAGAGATGACACACGCAAACAAAGAAATAAATGCAAAATCAATAGGCCATTGTCACTGTATCACCCTGCATGAGAGGTACAGACACCATAAGCAATACATTTGTTTTGTCACCTTGTTGTCCTACGTTGTTAGATATTTTGTCACTGTGCCACCCTACAATGGGAAGGAAATACTCCATGTCCCATATTTCTCTTCTATTTGTGTTACTGTGTCACTCTGCAGTGGGAGAGACCAACTCCATGGGCCACAGGTCTCTTCTTTCTGTGTCACTGTGTCACTCTACAATGGGAAGGACAGACTATGGGCCATTGGTCCCTTCTGTCACCGTGTCACCCTACAGGAGGAGGAACTGAGTCGATCACAAAACACTTCTAAAAATCCCCTGTGTGAATTTGAATTTTGTTGACCGTTGGCTGTGACGTGTACACAAAGGAAGGGGTTGGTGTGACACAGGGTTATTTTAATGAAAGTACAGAACTGACTCAGATACGGGCTCTGACAGCTCCTGACATGGACAGGTGAGGACCCCTCCTCCTGGTATCACTCTGAATCTGACCTCCTCCCCTCTGTCTCTCTGTCTGACTCACTCTCTCATTCTTACTCTTGTGAGCTACTGACACTGATCTGTATACAAGGTAAATAATATTGGAATACACAGCTCATGCCACAAGGGAATATTGTATCACTTAATAGACTAGCATAAATCTCACAGAACACGCACCCAGGTGCTGCTCACTGCATCCTGATTTGGAGATTTATTGGTAAAGTTAAACTATTTTGTTATTAAGTTTATTACTGTTATTATGTGACTGACTCATACTGAGACATTGCACCAGTTATGGTCCTCTGCAGGGATAAGATATAGTGCAGTGTGTGTGTGATAATGTGAATATAGGATAATGTGAGTATACTGTAGGATAATGTGAGTATATGTGTATGGGTATGTCTGTATATGAGATTGTGTGTCTGAATTATGTGCATGTATGTATGTAACTGTTTATATATACATATATAAGAGTATGTTTATGTGTGTGGGTGGGAGGGTGTATGGGGAGGGGGCGGTTTGATGAGCCATATATCCCCTGTAGATATTTGTAACCATGCTATGTACTGTATTTACTGTATATGTACTATATGTGTGTACACTGTACTGTATGTGTCACTTTGTATGTATGTGACCCACCATAACTTAACTAAGTGTATATATATATATGTGTGTGTGTATGTGTGAGCATGTGCGTGTCTATATGTATGTGTGTGTGTGTGTTTGTTTATGTGTTTGTTTGAGAGTGTATATATATATATATATATATATAGAGAGAGAGAGAGAGAGAGAGAGAGAGAGAGAGAGAGAGAGGATGTGTATTTATGTGTAAGTGTGTGTATATCTGTTTATGTATCTGTGTGTGTGTGGGGGGGGGGGGGGATGTGGAAGATTAATGAGCCATAAATCCCCAGTAATTTTTGGGAACTATGCTTTGTGTATGTGTGTGTATATGTATCTGAGTATGTGTGTGTATATGGGTATGTGTGTGTGTGTGTGTATATGGGTATATATATGGGTACGTGCGAGTATGTGTGTATATATGTTGAGTTTGTGTGTCTGTTTGTATATGAGTGTGGGTGTGTGAGTATGAGTGTGTATGGATAGGTGTATGTGTGTTTGTCTATGAGCGTGTGTGGGTATGTGAGTATTTTTGTATGTAAGTGTATGTATTTGTGTGTGTGTTTGTATGTCTCACTTTGTGTGTCTCTGTGTCAATGAGTGTGAGTGTTTATATGTTCGTGAGTGTATGTGTGTGAGTATGCATGGGTATGTCTGTGTGTGTGTCTGTGTTTCTGTGTGTATGAATGTATGCATGTATGTGTGTTTGTCTGTGAGTATGTGTGTTGGTATGTGAGTATTTATGTACCTAAGTGTGGGTATATGAGTATGTGTGTGTCAATGTGTGTGCTTGTATATGTGAGTATGTGACTATGTGTGTATGGGTGTGTGTGAGAGTATGTGTGTATATAAGTGTGTGTGTGTCAGTATGGGGAGGACATATTGAGGGGTCATAGATCTAATGTGCTTTTAAGTAACCATTCTATATACTGTATATACGGTATGTGTACTGTTTGTGTATACTATACTGTATATATGTCCCTTGGTATGTATGTATGTTACAATGCAGTATATATGGGTTTTTTTTTAATTACGTGTGTGTGTGTAAAAATAGTAACCAGTCCCCACAACTGTCCCGGTTGTAGCAAAAAGGGGGAAACAATGTCGAATAAAGGCAAAGTATAGCAGCTGAAAATGACTCAGTGCCTAAAAAGATACATTAAGTATACAAAAGGAGTCAAATTGTACTATGTATGTGTGTGACTTTGTATATGTGCTGCCATGTAACTTTGTGTCAGGTGCAGTCAGTGGTACATCAGAACTCACATGTTGTATACTGATCATCACAGGCAGCTCCTTAACCTCTCCCGTGCCAGCAATGCACCGTGTGCTCCCCGCCTCAGTGCCAGCTGTTCCTATCTCTACTTCTCTCTCTCTTTCCTCCAACCTCCTTGGAACATTCTGCACAAACAGCATCCGGAGCACAAGCATTCAGCACCATGGACAGGGACAGGGAGGGAGAGAGAGATGAGGGGAGAGAGAGAATGTAGTGAAGGGAGAGAATGTGGTGAGACTGGGAGGGGGGGGGGGGGGGGGGGGGAATGTGGTGAGGGTGAGAGCGAGAGAGAAAGAGTGAGCGAGAATGAGATGGGGAGAGAATGTGGTTGGGTAGAGGAAGAGAGAAAGTATAAGAAAAAGAGAGAGAAAGAGGGTGGAGGTAATAAGCATTTTTCTTTACATATGAGCAATGATTTAATGATATATATGTATATATATACTGTATATATATGTGTGTGTGTGTGTGTGTACAGTATATATATACATACACACACACACAACTGTACATATTGCACTGCATACACAGCATCCTGATACAGAAACCTATTATTTTTCGGCATATCTTGCAGAAAAATCACTACATTTTCATGAAAATTTGAGCAATTATAGTTATGTCGTAGTACACTAGATTATTACATTTAAGAATTATTTGATAATCTAATAACCATTCTTTGGAATTGGTGATGGCGTGATGACCTCATCAAGCCCATAGTTACCAAACAGTGTTACTGAAGAAAAGCACCTTTTAAAGTGCTTGAGACAGAGCAGGACTTATGGTCCAAAACGCTGACACAAAATGTTTCCTGATAAAGGACGGTCACTAGGGGGACTGAAAAGACGAATTAGTAAAACAACGTATTGTTCAGGAGCGGGAGCAGCTGGATCAACATGTTATCGATTATACAATCAGACAGCGGCGTTCCCGTCTCAGGGCGTTTCAGCAGAAGGAGGACATTTTGAACACACACTTTATAGTAATCTTAGTGTTTCACATTAGATTACAAATTTAACACATTTACGAGCTATGAAGCTCCTATTTCTCGTTTAATGAACATGAACCTGCCACAGCGGATCTGGTACTTGTTGACATAATACAGTGACATCAATTTAGTTAACATCAGTTGATTGTTTACAATTGTGCTTCTTACATAGTGTTAATCTACAAAACAGACCTACAATGGTGCAAATTTTCATGGGGATTGAGCGAGAAATATATGATATGATGAAAAACGACAGGGGTCCCTCTTTTCCTGAACTCATTGTGTGTATATATATATACACATATATATGTATTATTACACATATACAAACTATGTGTCTCTCTCCATACTCATATGTCTCTGTGTGATATATATATAATATATACACTGTATAAACACTGAACCCCTGGCAGCCTCCTGTTGAAGCGCAATACGTTCCTGTATCACTATAAGAACATGCGCTGGGCCCGAGGTCGCCATGAGACGTATCTATGCTACATTGTGAAGCGCAGATATAGTGCCGCCTCTTACGCTATGGACTTCGGGCACCTGCGGAATCGCAGCGGTTGCCATGCGGAGGTGTTGTTCCTGCGCTACCTGTCCGGCTGGGTGGGACATGACCCGGACAGAAGATACCGAGTCACCTGGTTCAGCTCGTGGAGCCCATGTTGGGATTGCGCCCGGCGCACCACGGACTTCCTGCTCGCTCACCCGAATCTCACCCTGCGCATCTTCATTTCTCGGCTCTACTTCTGCGAGGAGCGCAATGCGGAACCCGAGGGCCTGCGCAGGCTGCAGAGAGCCGGGGTGCGGCTTGGGGTCATGAACTACAAGGGTAAGGAGGGGCAGAATACAGCACCGGATTTAGTACAGAAGACCATTGCTTTCACTGGGACCCTTCCTTTAATAAGTGGGCGAGGTTTATATATAGCCCAGATGGTGGGAGGGAGGGAGGGAGGGTGGAAGGCAGAGGGACAACGAGAGAGGAGAGGGTGGCAAGTATATGCAACTGCTAAAATGGGTACTGTATGTATCATAAAATGTGGGTCAAATATTGCTAGAAATACTAATAACACTCTCTGTTTCTTTCTTCCTCCCACTCTCTTTCCTTTACCTCCAACCCCTTTTCTCTCATTCCCACTCTCTTTTGGTCTCAACCCATTTTCTCTCCCTCTCTCTAACTTTTTTCTCCCCGTCCTTCTCTTTCTCCACCTCCTTACCTCCCTCTTTCTCCCTCTCCTTCCTCCCTCTTTCTCCCCCTCTCTCATTCCCTCTCCTTACCTCTCTTTTGCCCTCTTTTTTCGCCCCTTGCTTCCTCTCCCCTCCCCTCTTTCTCCCCTTCCTTCCCTCCATCCCTTTCTCCCCCTCCTTCCCTCCCTCTCTTACTCCCCCTCCTTCCCTCCTTTCCTCTCCCTGCTCCCCTCCCTCTCAGATTACTTTTACTGCTGGAACACCTTCGTGGAGACCCGTGAGGCTCGATTCGAGGCTTGGGACAAATTGCACGACAACTCAGTCAGACTGTCCCGAAAACTGAGACGTATATTACAGGTGAGCTCATAACATGACCTGTCCGATGACCTCCCAAGGCCTCAGGGCCCAAAGATCTGTCGCTACGCAGAATTGACACGGACGGAGCGATTAAGTGGTCAGGGGATCGCAATTCCATGGCACTCAAAGGGTTAATGTTGAGACTATAAGCCATAATATAAAAAAAGATGCAGTGCTGCACACCATATATCAGAAAAAAGAGCAAAATACTTGCGTTTCAATACCGGTGCACCATGGTTCAGGGGAAAACCTGTCTAGCGAGATCCTAAGCATTAAAATGAATGGAACATCCAGGATTTGGTATAAGGATTTATTCTGTCAAAGGCATGACGTTTCGAACTACACAAAGTTCTTTACCAAGTGACTGGCATGAGCCAGTCACTTGATAAAGAACTTTGTATAGTCCACAGTGCCCTGGATTTTCGAGACTATAAGCCACACACACCATGTTTTCACTCATTGTCTAATTGTCTAATTCACTCATTGTCTTTTCACTAAAAGCTTGAAAAATTGCAAAATCTCAGACTTATTTGGGGATATTATTAGCTGTATGAGGCTTGGCAAAATATTTCTTCAAAAAACGCATAATGAAAAAAAGGCGAATAATTATGCAAATTAATTTTTGATTCTTTCGCACAACTCTACTAACAATTGTTTAATTGGACCTCTTCCTCATACCTCTCTCTTCTTCTCTCCCTGTGTCACACTCACCTCTGGCTCTCCCTTCTCTTTTCCTCTTCAAGCACTTCTCTTTTCCTCTCTTCCAGTCACATTCTCTCTCACACATTCCCCCTCTCTCCTCCCTCGTCCCTTCTCTCCTCTCTCATCTCCTCCTCTCTCCTCCCTCCTTCACACACTATTTTTTAATTCCTCCTCCTCCTCTGTTCACAGCCACCATATGATATGGAAGATTTACATGAAGCCTTTGACCTCCTGGGACTCTGAGAAGATCCAGAACTGGAACCAGAATAAGATTCCAGAACTTAACCAGAGCTGTAACCAAAACCAGAGCCATACCCTGAATCTGAACCATAGCTGTAATTCAAACGAGATCCAGAACCATAGCTGTGATCTAAACCTGAATCAAAAGAACAGGCAGGTCTAGAACAAAAAACAGAGATGCAAGTTAAACCAGAATCAGAGCCTGAGCAAGAGCTGTAATCCAAACCAGATCCAGAATCTGTATCAGATCGAGACTCAAAGCTAGAGACTATTAGTGAATAATATGAAACTGAAATATTTACGTCTGTTTATCCATCGCTCTCTCGCTCTCTCTCACAACTAGGTAGATAAGGGGAAGATAGGAATCAGGGGTTTCCTACCCTTAAGAGCTTACAATCTAATAGGTATTCAACTTTATGAAGAAGAAATGTTAAACCCATCTCTGCACCCTGTCATGAAATGTTTCGGGGTTTTCTTCTTTGTTCCAGATATATTGCTGTACATGATTTATCTATCTATCTATCTACAGTATCTATCTATCGATCGATCGATCTATATTGCTTTGCATGTACTAAACATGGCTTTGCGTGTAGATCTGTGTAAATATTGCTTCTGCTATACATATAGTTGTGCATGTTTGATATTATATATATATGTGTGTGTAAAATATATAATTTTTCATGTTCTAGAATATCAGGTGTGTGCAAACTTTTTTGTTTGCACGCCCTGCCTGCTCTCCCCCCTGCTAGCGCCCCCCCCCCTTATCTTTTCTCTGGTAACGGTGTCGTCATTTGACGTCACAATGTCATGTGATGTCGCGTTGCCATGGCATCATGTTGCCATTTGACCCGCGGTATCATTTGACTCCGCGCTGTCATAGCGACGCGTCGCCAGAAGTCGCCGGAGGCGAGGTAAGGGATATACAGAGGCCTTGCACGCTTCATCAGCATTCTATTTAAATGTTGTGGGGAAGAGCGCGGGGCCTCTGTAAGTGCTGCGATCCCCCCAGAAAATTTTGCGCCCCCCACTTTGCACACCCCTGTCATTGATATGCTGCTTACATTTTTCAGATGTCATTGTGTGTTCTAGATTCAATATGTTGTATGTTGTAGATACATTGCTTTTCATGTCCTAGATACATTGCTTTGTATGATCCAGACAGGTTGCATTCTCCAAATGCAGTATGTTCCAGATATATTGCATTGCATGTTCTATATACAAAATGTTATATGTTCTAGACACCATGCCTTGTGTATTCTAGATGCATTACTTGGTATGTATTAGAAATGTAGCTTTGCATGTTCTAGCTATATTGCTTTGAAATGTGTTCTAGCTTTCTCTGGCAGTGAACGGGTTAAAGCGCTGGCAGCTACAAATGACTTTTGGGGACAATACAGCAGACGTTCTGCCTACTACACAGCACATTAAAATAAAGCAAGTGAAAGCAAAAACAGCTAAAATACATTCAACTCAATGCAAAACAGCCTCACATACAGAAGGTTTGTCTGAATGTTCTATGTGGGTGTCAGAGTGGAATCTTCTGAGCTGAGGTTTCCATTAGTCTTATTCCCTAATTGGTTGATGTGGCAAACACATAACAAATGAACGTAGGAAAAACAACCCAGACCAAATAGGGACGGGTAACATGACCCTTTACCGGAGGAGCCAGCATTAACGGGTGGGGAGGGAGGGTATTTAAGGGGGAATCAGCCTCCGACCTACCTCTGTCCTCAGGTGATGTCCTCCCCGAAAGGTTCACGCCTGCCTCCTTTTGGTTATATATATATATATACAGTCATGTGAAAAAGAAGGTGCACCCTCTTTGAATTCTATGGTTTTACACATCAGGACATAATAACAATCACCTGTTCCTTAGCAGGTCTTAAAATTAGGTAAATACAACCTCAGATGAACAACAACACATGACATATTACACTGTCATGGTTTATTTAACAAAAATAAAGCCAAAATGGAGAAGCCATGTGCGATATGCACTTACAGAATCATTCAAATTAAATTCATATAAAAGAAACGGTATATAGTCACCGTCCATGACCTGGATACCACTGGCAAGTCCAAGGGTCTGGAAAAAGGTGTCCACTTGGCCGAACTGCCAAACAAATTGTATCTCCAATGATCGATAGAAACAGAGAATAATCTATAGCCCGATCAGAGGAGCAGTGCTTGCCGGGGTTAAAATAACCTCCCGATATACACTGAAAGTGAAAGTAAGCTCTGCTCAACTCCGGCCACTGGCAATAACGTCACCGTGTCAAAACTCCGCCCTACGCGTTTCGTCACCCAACACAGTAACTTCCTCAGGGGGAGGATGAATGTATGTGGTCAAGAGTATGGTACTTGTCAGTTCAGCCCAGGTGGTGAAATGGGGAGGTGTGGGAGGGGGCGGGGTGTCCCAGGAGGTGTTCTTAGGTCAGGGCCAAGTGTGGTGGGCCTAAGGATGTGCTCTGAATTCAGACCCCAGGTATTGCGAACAATGAGTGCCCCCTAGGTCATGTCATGGCTGTGGGCATGGAGGAAGGTTAACCTGGTGAGGCTACTTTCTGACCAGGTGCTGGAATATGATTGGATTAATAAAAGACTGTGGCCATTTGTACCCCACTAAGGTGTCTGTGTTTATTTGGATGGTTGAGGAACGGAATGGTGGAAGTTTAGGGTTCAAGGGTCAAGAAAGGAGAGAGAATGTATCAGTGAAACTGTTGGGATTGATGGTTTCACCCGTTTTGCGGCAGTTTGTTATGTGTGGTGTTTTGGGATGCTCACATTGTATCAAATTCTGCATCTGGGATAGCGCCGTTTTTCCAGAGACCAACGACCTCAATCTGATATCACTCAGTGATTAACCTGATTTTATTTGGAGCAGAAGGAAAACAAAGACGACATTTTTATTCCCATGCATCTACATAAAGGGGTCTATAGTAAGTTTCTGTAAGGGTTCCAGTCCAGGCTTTGGCTGGAACCCGCCCTTACCTGGCTGCTGTGGACATTTTGATCACTGACAGCCTGCTATATTGCCTGTCCCTGTTTCCATAGCTGTCAGTGACTTCCAGCCCCTGCCTGAGCATTGTATGCATTTCCCTGTGGGCCTGGCCCTTTTGTATTCTGATTCCTGAGTCTGCCCTGTTCCTGAGCCCTCCCTGATCGTTTGGATTCCCTGTTGCCAACCTAAGCTTGTTACCCGACCACTGCTCTGGTGCGCCTGCCTTGACCCCAGCCTGTACCTGGACTTGCACCTTTGCCACCTGCCTTGACCTCTGCCTGGATCATGACTACTCTAACAGGACCATGTCCCCTGGCTCTGGTCCGTGATCCTACCTCAGCCCTGTGGGTCCTGACCCCTACCTCAGCCCTGTGGGTCCTGACCCCTACCTCATCCCTGTGGGTCCGCTTCCTATTCAGAGACGACCAACGTTACAGTCGCAAATTAAATATTTGGCGTTAAATTGACTCAAGAAAAACAAAATGTATATTGTATTGTATATGTATGTGAATTGTTTTTTGCTCCAGTATTGCACCAGTATTGCCCCATTGTCCTGTGACATACGACCATCACACATCCCGCCTCACTGCTCAGTTTTTTCGTAACCGCTCGTGATTTATCTGCAAGATCCGTGCAGTCTCGGCATCTCGGCTGCAGATCCAGTTCCTTTGCAAAATACACGGCCAGGCACGAACACCTTGTACATCCAGAGACGCGCAGCCAGAGTTAGGTATCCTGTCCTGGATGCTCCCCCTGCAGGACAGCAGAGAGAGACACACGTTACAGGTGGAGGATTTAACATACTGTATTGGTTACAAGAATGGATGGTAGAAGCGGTGCGCAGCAATCAGATGAACAAACCAGACTTAAAAAAGATTTTATTCAGCCAATGCCATGTAGTACAAAAGACAGCGCAGTCCCACTAACGCGTTTCGCATCCACCGGGGCGCTTTGTCAGAGGGTAAAGAACATCAAGGTTCACAGCTGTTATATAGTCACTCCCCCACGGTGATGACGCGCCCGCTATGACATCAGCAGCGGCTGATGTAAGGGCGCTGTCAACTCCAGTGGAAAGGAGTCACCATGCTGAGTGCCTGGGAACCAGACGCCAGGACCATGGTAACGTGATCACTATATATGCAGAGTCGTGGATCACAAAGGAAATGATGTAATATCGCACACAGGCTCAACACCTGGAGTCCGGTCCAAGCACCGAATAGACTTCTACACCAAGCAGACTATTTAATAACAACAATAGTATCGCAGCGTCCCATACTGACTGCATGGAAACCAGACGCCAGGACCGTGGTAACGTGAACACTATATAAATATATGTGTAGGGCCGTGGATCACGAAGAAATGGATATCTCATACTAGGGCTCAACGCCTGGAGTCCGGTCCATGCACTGAATGGAGTTCTAAACAAAGCAAACAATATAAAATCAGCAATAGCATTATAGTGTCCCTTATAAACAGTGCAACCTATTATCTAATAACTAAACCTATAATATATATAGGACACTATGTAACATGCCCAAATTCTAAACATGAAAATCAACATGGTACAGAGTAATACATAAATATCCCAATAATGGATGTTAGGAAGGGGATCCCGGCAGGACATAGCTACAAGATCCAGAATATTTTATGTAAGAGATGTATCATGTAAATGATACATCTAGAATGGATGCTTTCCCTTGTCGTCAAACCCAAGCCTGTGGAAAGTTCTACCCGATTGACAACCCATACAGGAATATATATAGTAAAGGTATGTAACAGCACAGATTTCAACAGTGAAGATGGGAGCCAGAACCTAGTCCGCCCAAAAAATATAAAGTACCAACCCAAAACAGAGTCTATATTAACTGGGATATATCTTAGAGGAAGTGACTTAGCTCCCAATAACCCGATGGATCAAGTGTGTTCAGAATAAGGATCCAGTAAAATTCTCTCTGTTGAGTTCTGCGATTCTGTTACCCCCTCTGATGGATATAGTTATGGTTTCCAAACCTTTATTTATAACTCAATATAGCCGACAGGCACAGCAGATCAGATCTATTTTTCATACTGTAGACATTGGGGTTTGCTCAGTCTTGATACTATTCTTAACCCATATAATCGCTCTGGTCCCAGACTGGTATTCAAAAGGGCTACGACACATGGGCCTCATCTCTCCCCTAGTCTCTTTGACTCACAAGACAAAATCACTAATAAATTTATTATTCCAAAGGGTTTTTTCAAATGTGGAGATTTACAGATTTCATTAAGAAAATTAGCAGCAATAGGTTGAGATCTCCATATATAATACAATCTTTTATTAACTACAACTACTTTACTGACTGAGTTACAGCTGTGGAAAAGCCTAAGGCTAAGGCCCCGCTGCCACAGACCACGCGCCCGCACTGCATGCAGGCGGCGCGTGGAGAGGCACTTGATCGCTATCTGCGGTCTGTAGGGAGCGGGAGCTGGAGCGGGGGGGGGGGGGGGGGGGGCCAAAAGGGGGGGGGGGGGGGGGGCAATGATGTGGGGGGGTGGGGCCATCACACTGTCTGTGCCAGGGGTTCCCTCCCCCGCCTCCCCCCTGTGCATCTGCTGACAGAGTATGAGGAGAGAGTCTGTGGGAGGGAGGAGGGGGGCTCCCTTGGTGCTGCAGCTGCTTCCCCCCCCTCCCCTCCCCGCTCCCTGAAGCCTCCCCTCCTCCTCTCCTCATTGACTCACAGCCACACAGCCACACAGCCACACCACGTGACGCGTCGCCGCTTGGGATTACAATTCTCTTGCATCCCCTGGCGGCTGACCCGTCACAGCGTGTAGTGTGCCGTGCAGGGAGGAGGGACTGGGACCTGCTCGGGAGGGCACCATCACATGGTGAGTAGTGCGCACACGGCCGCTCGCACCGCCGGACGCAGCGGGACCAAAGCCTTAGTAGAAGAACAATGAGACCGTTAAAGAATCGTTCAAGGAACATCTACGATCCATCAGGCAGAAAGATAATAAGTACTGTATCCAGTTTCAAGACACTTTATGTCCTGCCACGGTGGAGGGATTGAGAATTTCCCATTCTTATGGTTGGAAACCTTACCTATATCCATCAGAGGGAGTGACAGAATCGCAGTACTCAACCAGAGAGAGTTGTACTGGATCTTTATTCGGAAACCCACTAGATCCATAAGGTATTAATGTTGATTGGGAGCTAAGTTGCTTCCTCTAAGATATATATCCCTGCTGATGTAGACCCTGTTTTAGGTTGTTACTTTATATCTTAGGATAAAGGATATAGCATAAAGTATCTGTTGTCTAAATTTAGCACAGGTTGCACTTGATGGACGTATGTCTTTTTTCAGCCACATCTGCTATGTAACTATCTTTCCAGTGGACTAGATTCTGGCTCCATTCTCCACTGTTTAAATCTGTTTTGTTACATACCTTTACTACCGTATTTCCTCAATTCTAAGATGCAGAATTGATTTAATAAAAAAAAATTGGGGGAAAAAAACACTACATTAAATATGCAGAAAAAATGTTTTTACTAGCAGATAATAGCATACATTTATCCATACAATTACTACAATATTCTACACCAGCGGTGCGCAAACTGGGGGGCGCTAGATTTTCTGGGGGGTGCGGCAATTAGAGAGATCCCACGCTCTCCCCCCAGGCATTTAAATTAAATGCCGGGGGACGGCGCGAAGCCTCTACAATACACTTACCTTCCAGCGATGCGTTGCCCTGGTAACCCAGCATCAAATGATGCTGCGGGGTCACGTGACGTCACATAACCGGAGTCGAGCGGGGGGGGGGGCACGAGGCACCGAGGAAAACAGACAGGGGTGCGCACAGGGGAAAAATTTGTGCACCCCTGCACTAGACTAGACTACATTGCAACTTTATGCTCAGCACTACAACAAGGATCCTGCTCAGCACTATGGGAGCTGCGCTAGGGTTGTCAGTGACGTAATTCTGTCATTCATTCATTGGATCATTTGCCCGCCAGACCGCCGAGAGTTGCGGGGGGGGGGGGGGGCATGGTCGGAGTCGTGGTCGGAGCCGGATAATACTGCCAGCACGGGAAACATTCCTGCTGTGGCTGCTCCAGCGTCGCATCCTTGCAGAATCATTTTTTTTTTTACAACAATGATTCTAAGACGCTTCCCAATTTCAGACATGAAAATGGGTAAAAAGGTGCGTCTTAGAATCGAGGAAATACGGTATATATTTTCCTGTATGGGTTGTCATTCTGGTAGAACGCTACGCAGGCTTGAGTTGGGAGACAAGGGAAAGTTACATAGTTACATAGTAGATGAGGTTGAAAAAACACATATGTCCATCCAGTTCGACCTATACTAATTCTTTATCCTATATTTGTACTTACGGTATATTGATCCAGAGGAAGGCAAACAAAAACCCCAGTGACATATCCTCTAATGATGTCTCATAAAGGGGGAAATAAATTCCTTCCTGACTCCAATAATTGGCAATCAGATTACTCCTTGGATCAACATTCTTCCCATGGATACTTATTTGGTGTATATCTGTATCCTATCTAAAAAGATGTCCAACCTTTTTTTGATCTTGTAGCTATGTCCTGCCGGGATACCCTTCCTAACATCCATTATTGTGCTATTTATGTATTACTCTGAACCATTAAATAGTTTGCGTGGTTTAGAACTCCACAAGGTGCTTGGACCGGACTCTAGGCGTTGAGCCTAAGGCTGCATCCAGAATGATTGCGCGCGCATGCTTGAGCGCTGCACGATGAATTATGTTGTGGCAATGTGAACATACATAGTGCGCGCGCATGTGCACGTGAGTGTTCAACAGAGAGCAGCTTGAGGAGACAAATATATTTGTATTTGTAGCGCGATGGCCGAGTCACGTGAGCAGTTCGCCCAATGAGGGTGATGTCATGGCCATGCCCCCGAAATGCTCCTGACATACCCACTCCCCCCCTCACCCCCCCCCCCCCCCACCTGCACGCAACAGCAAATTTTTACAGGCCTGCAATCGCCCCAGCTATGTCAGCGCGTGACGTCACGGTGATCGAGCGTGCGCGCAAACATCATACTGGACGCGGCCTTAAGTATCAATTTTTTCGTGATCCATGGCTATATATATATATATATATAGTGTTCACGTTACCGCAGTCCTGGCGTCTGGTTTCCATGCAGTCAGTATGGGACGCTGCGATACTATTGTTGTTATTAAATAGTCTGCTTGGTGTAGAAGTCCATTCGGTGCTTGGACCGGACTCCAGGTGTTGAGCCTGTGTGCGATATTACATCATTTCCTTTGTGATCCACGACTCTGCATATGTAGTGATCACGTTACCATGGTCCTGGCGTCTGGTTCCCAGGCACTCAGCATGGTGACTCCTTTCCACTGGCGTTGACAGCGCCCTTACATCAGCCGCTGCTGATGTCATAGCGGGCGCGTCATCACCGTGGGGGAGTGACTATATAACAGCTGTGAACCTCGGTGTTCTTTACCCTCTGACAAAGCGCCCCGGTGGATGCGAAACGCGTTAGCGGGACTGCGCTCTCTTTTCTACTACATGGCATTGGGTGAATAAAATCGTTTTTAAGTGCACAGTCTGGCTTGTTCATCTGATTGCTGCGCGCCGCTTCTACCATCCATTCTCCTGCTCGTGTACACGCTGGGAGCACGCCCACGGAGTGCCAGGTGCATGTAAATACGTGAGTCACTTCAAACTTTATTTTCATTATTTGCTGAAGTGAAGTACTGGTCCGTTTATATGCCCATTATCTGAGGGTGGGCGTTTCCTGACCCTGGAGACGCTGAGCAATTGGCGTCAACCTGGTGTCGCTAAGTCTCCATTAACCCTCAGAAGGCTTATTCATGTGGATGTTACACTGTATGTACTCACATAAGTGCCTGTGCATTTATGCATCATATCAACAGTAATACTCACAACCACTCATGATACTGGAATACTCTCCATTACTCTCTGCACCATATGAGGATTACTCTTCATTTGTGCTATGAAAGGTTAGAAGGGGGGAGGGGGGTCAGAATGAGGCGTGCAAGGGGGGGGGTCAGAATGAGGCGTGCAAGGGTGTGGGAAAGTCAGACTGAGGTATGTAAGTATGGGGGGGCTGCCAGGGTAAGGTTCCAGTGTTTACTTTAATACTCACAGGTATGTGTTGCCATCCTCCCAGTACCATTCACCTCGCCCCCTGTCATGGAGTCCGACCCAGTAGGAGCCCGAGATGAGCCCTCCCTGTAGACAGACAGAGATTTGCTAAGCAGGATTGCAGCTGAGACATTCCCTTCACGACACGTTCACTTTCTCAGTCACTGGCCCTGGGAACATTGTCCTCTCCGCTCACTATCACGCACTCTCCTCCTTTCGCCCTCACTCAGTTTGTCAGCTTGTACACTGTACCCCCTCTGTTTCCTAATCACCAGCACCGTCAGTAACCCCCTTCCTCTCTCTCTCTCCCCTCGTGTAAGAAACTCAATCACTTTTGCCCCCTCCCACCTCTCTCACCATCTTGCTCAGTCTTTCCCCCTCTTTCCTGCCCCATCTCTCTGTCCCCAGCGCAGTCACGCTTTCGACTCTCCCTTCCTGTCTCCTTCTCTCTTTCTCTTTTAATAGCTTGTTAGTCTCTTCTCTTCTCCCTTCCATGTTCTCTCTCTCACCAGCTCAATCACTCTCTCCCTCCCCATATCCTGTCTCCCACTCACCCCTTCTCTCCTCCTCCCCCCCTCCCTCCCTACATAGATGGGTTACCCTCACCCTTTCCATATATCATCAGTTTGGTCACTCCCTCCTCTATCGCCATCTCAATCACTCTCCCCCACACCAGCTTGGTCATTTTCTCCCCCCTCTCACCAGCTCATTCACTCTCTCACCTCCCCTCTCCCACCAACTTGATTACTCCCCCCTCTATCCACCTTCCTTCTCTCACTAACTGGGTCACTCTTCCTCTCTCACCAGTTCATCAACTGTATCTCCCTCCATCACTCTCCCTCTTTCTCTCCCTCTCTCTCACTCACCAGCTTGGTCCCCCTTCTACCCCTCTCCCTCTTCCCCGCCCTCTCATCCACTGTATCTCCCTCCGTCACTCTCCACGTCTCTCTCTTTCTCTCACTAGCTTGGTCCCTCTCCCCATCTACCCCTCACCTCTCTCCCTCCTACTCACCCTCTCTCCAGCTCGCTCCCTCTCGCCTCCTCTCACCTGCTCGGTCACTCTCTTCCTCTCTCCCTCTCCTTGCAGTAACCGCCCTCCTTACCCCACACAGAAGTCTCTGCTGCGGTCCCATGTCTTCTTCTCTTTCTGTGACACAAAGTAGCAGGTCCCCTGGAGACAGAGCCACCCCACCGAGCAGAACAGGTATCCTCCTGTGGGGAGGGAAGAAAGGAAAGCTTCGTTAGATACCCTATCTCTGTGCAAACCCCTCAGACCTGCATGTATCGCTATATCTTCATAGCCCCCCTGGGAGTGCCGAGGGTAAAGACACAGTCCTATTTAGGGGTCAAAAACGAAACCGTACGATCGGCTTCCTTAGAAGGCAACAATTTTACTGCTTGGTGTCCAGTGAAAAAAAAACATCTTTCCCTTTTCTTCTGCCACTGAGGAATCATTAAACATCTTACTGACCTTCACTGGGGTGAAGGAGCGTTCATCAGGGGGAAAGTAACTGGCTCATTGTGTGTGTGTGTGAGGCGTGGGGTCCTGTGTCCTTTCTGTGTTTGGGGAGAGGGTCTCCCTAGCTCTGGACCTGTGTGTGTGCTTGGGGGGAGGTTCTCCCTGGCTCTGGCCTGTGTATGTGTGTGTGTTTGGGGGGAGGATCTCCGTGGCTATGGTCCTGTGTGTGTGTTTGGGGGGAGGTTCTTCTTGGCTCTGGTCCTGTGTGTGTGTTTGGGGGGAGGTTCTCCCGGGCTATGGTCCTGTGTGTGTGTTTGGGGGGAGGTTCTCCCTGGCTCTGGTCCTGTGTGTGTGTGTTTGGGGGGAAGTTCTCCCTGGCTCTGGTCCTGTGTGTGTGCTTGCGGGGAGGTTCTTCCTGGCTCTGGCCTGTGTGTGTGTTTGGGGGAGGTTCTTCTTGGCTCTGGCCTATGTGTGTGTTTGGGGGGAGGTTCTCCCTGGCTCTGGTCCTGTGTGTGTGTTTGGGGGGAGGTTCTCCGGGCTCTGGTTCTGTGTGTGTGTTTGCGGAGAGGTTCTCCCGGGCTCTGGTTCTGTGTGTGTATTTGGGGGGAGGTTCTCCCTGGCTTTGGTCCTGTGTGTGTGTTTGGGGGGAAGTTCTCCCTGTCTATGGTGCTGTGTGTGTGTTTGGGGGGAGGTTCTCCCTGGCTCTGGTTCTGTGTGTATGTTTGGGGGGAGGTTCTCCCTGGCTCTGGTCCTGCGTGTGTGTTTGGGGGGAGGTTCTCCCTGGCTCTGGTTCTGTGTGTGTTTTGGGGGAGGTTCTCCCTGGCTCTGTGTCAGGAATCGGCATTATCCGCGCTCCCCACACAGAGCACTCTCTCCCTCTAGGGAGCCCCTGGACACACAACACAATCCTGCCTTACCGTCCTCCGCGGCTCCTCGCCCCTGCCGCCATCGCGGGATCACTCCCCTCGGCGATTCCTCTGCTCAGCGCCGGGCGCGCCCACGCCCTCCCGCACACACACCTGCACCCTCCTCTGGCGCGGTCCACACACGTACACGTGTTATGGAGCGCGCTCACTCTGCACACTCTTCTTCCTGTTCCCGGACCTCAGGCTCCGCCCCCGCATGCCGCACTGGCATACTCAGGTTACCAACAAGACTCACCTGGCTTGTTATGGCTGCACCAATCTGCAGTGTCTTCCTGTAGCTCTTCCTGTCCCGCCTCCGTTCCTGATTGGACCTCCCTGCTTTATCTAGCTCCTCTCTGATCTCAGTCCTTGCTCGACTTAGTCTCTGCATGGAAGTACTTCTGGATTCTCTTAGTGTTTTCTCAGGTTCTGACACGGCTCGTACTACTACCTCCTCTGGCTCTCGATCTCGGCACTCCTTGGACAATGCTCACTCTGGTAACCCCTTGAACACGGCTTGGACTACAACCTATCTCCGCCCTCCACTCCCTGACCTCGGCAAGGCATTCTTCACTCTATCTCTACAACCGGTACAGGCAAGTATTGTCTGAATGACTACACCTGGCCTGGCAACACTTTATACCACACTCCGGACACGCTCCCTTTGCTGCGGGTGCGTGTATTACCACTTTCCCCTTCAGCTCAGGGGACGGGTCTGGTCTGCGGGCACCACCGGTGTAACATTATGTCGAGCCCACAAGACGCAGACCAGACCGAACTTAAACAGTTTCTCTCCAATCTGCTTCTCAAAACCAGGCCATGGCGGATCAAATTGTGGCACTTACACGCCAGGTCGTAGTACTCTCAGCCCAAGTACCGACAGCGACCTCGCCAGTTGTAAGTCCCCACTCCGCAAGCGCAGTTAGCAGCTCCGATATTAAGATTCCACCCCCAAGCCTTATGCAGGTGAACCACAAGAATGTAGGGGTTTCCTAAACCAGTGTGAGGTGCAGTTTGAAATGGCCCCCCATCTCTACAATACTGGTCGCAAGAAGGTAGCCTACATTTATAACCTCCTCACTGGCAGCGCCCTGGCTTGGGCTTCCCCGGTTTGGGAGCGACGTTCTGACCTTACCCAAGATTACCCGGCATTTAAAGCCGAGTTCCAACAAGTATTCGATTCCCCCACTCGTCGGGAGATGGCATCTGTTTCTCTTCTCCAGATCTCTCAGGGGCGGCGAATGGTGACACAGTATGCTGTGGAATTCCGGACTCTAGCAGCCGAGACTAACTGGGGAGAAGAGGCCCTCATCTCCGTATTCTGGCAAGGTCTGGCAGATCCCATCAAGGATGAACTCTCTCGCCAACCCAGGCCGGATCAATTGGAGCTCCTCATTGATTTGGCCATCTGAGTGGATCAACGTATCCAGGTACGCCGCTCAGAGCGTCAGCGCACTCGCTTCCATAACTTTCAAGTTCCTTTCTCCAGTACTCCCAGCAGCACTCCTGCGCTACCAACTGCTACCACACCTCTTCGTCCTGCACTGGAGTTGTCAGAACCAATGCAATTGGGGGTACAACGCATCCGCATACCGATACGGCAGTTCCACCACGCCGGGAGATTGTGTTTCTACTGCGGATCCATGGAGCATCTGGTTTGGGAGTGTCCACTGCGTCCGGGAAACGGGAACACCCAGTGAGTACAGAGGGGCTCTCTCTGGGTGTAATGTCTCCACGTCCCCTCCATAAAGGTGAACTCCCTAACAAACTTACATTTCCAGTCTCCCTTTCAGGCAATAAGTTCCAGACTTCTACCGCTGCTTTCATTGACTCAGGAGCTGGAGGAAACTTCATGGACCTTGAATTTGCCAGGCTAAACCGCATATCGCTCGTGAGGAAGAAAGTTCCCATTGCACTCGTCGGTATCGATGGACGTCCCCTTACCCCGGCACACATCTCCTTAGAGACGGTCCCCTTACTTCTGTCCACACATCTTCACAAGGAGATCCTAGTTCTCGATGCCATTCACGCTCCTGGGATACCCATCACCCTTGGCCTTCCTTGGCTACAGTTTATCAATCCTCTCATTGACTGGACTTCCTCTGCTCCCATATCCTGGAGGCCGAGGTCAGGCGGAACTTATCAACTGCTGGCCAATACCTCTGTTCCTGAGGTCATTCTACCTTCTGTTTACCATCAATTCCGGGACGTTTTCAATAAGGTACAGTCAGACCTTTTGCCGCCACACAGAACTTACGATTGTCCGATCGACCTGGTTCCAGGTTACTCCCTTCCCAAGTCCAAGACCTATCCCTTGTCGCTACCAGAATCTCACGCTATTGATGAATATATCCAGGAGAATCTCAAGAATGGCTTTATTCGTCACTCCAATTCCCCAGCAGGGGCTGAGTTTTTCTTCGTCAAGAAAAAAGGACAGTTCGTTGAGGCCTTGCATCGATTACAGGGGTTTGAACCGCATAACTATTAAAAATCATTACCCCCTTCCCCTTATTACCGAACTGTTCGATAAATTACAGGGGGCCAAGATTTTTTCCAAGTTGGATCTACGTGGCGCCTATAACCTGGTGCGCATCAGGAAGGGGGATGAATGGAAGTCGGCCTTCAACACGCGTAGCGGACACTATGAGTGTCTTGTAATGCCTTTCGGCTTATGTAATGCTCCCGCTGTCTTCCAGGATTTCATCAACGACGTCTTTCGCAAGGTACTCAATATTTTTGTAATAGTATACTTGGATGATATCTTCATTTTTTCCAAAAATCTCCAGGACCATATACGTCACACCTCTTACGTCCTTTCCCGTCTCCGTGAACACCATTTGAACGCCAAGCTGGAGAAATGCACCTTTCATCAGACCACTACTCCATTCCTGGGGTACATCATTTCCGATGAAGGTTTTATGATGGATTCCGGTAAACTTCAAGCAGTTACTGAATGGCCAAGACCCAATTCTCTCAAGGCCATACAATGTTTTTTAGGGTTCGCTAATTACTATCGTAAGTTTATACGTAATTTTTCTTCCATTGTGGCACCTCTCACTGCGCTCACCAAAAAAGGAGCTGATCCTTCTGCTTGGTCATCCGAGGCCCTCTCCGCCTTCGAGACACTCAAGGAAGCCTTTATATCCGCACCTATTCTCCGTCATCCCAACATTGAACTTCCCTTCGTCCTGGAGGTCGACGCTTCTGATTGCGGCGCTGGAGCCGTTCTTTCTCAGAGACCCACGCCTCAAGATAAGTTACATCCCTGTGCATATTTTTCCAAGAAATTCTCATCCGCCGAGAGGAACTATGACGTGGGTAACAGGGAACTTCTGGCCATGAAGATGGCTCTTCAAGAGTGGAGGCAACTGCTGGAGGGGTCGAAAGAGCCGTTTACTATTTTCACGGACCACAAGAACCTTCTTTACATAGAAAACGCTCGAAGCCTTGGTCCACGACAGGCTCGTTGGGCTCTTTTGTTTTCTCGATTCGATTTTCACCTTTCCTATGTCCCCGGGACCAAGAACGTAAAGGCAGACGCACTCTCCCGAATACATTCTTCTAAAGAGAGACCAGAGGAACCTTTGGAGACCATCCTTCCACAAGAGAGTATTCTCGCCATGTCTACTTTCAAGAATCTTGACAAGATTTTGCACTCCCAGAGACGGACTCCCAAGGACTTGGTCGTTCCCGACAACAAACTCTTCGTACCTTCAAAATTTGTTCCAGAGGTCCTGTCTTGGGGTCACCCCTCTAAATCTGCAGGTCATCCAGGTTTTAAGAAGACTACTGATCTCATTCGTCGGAATTTCTGGTGGCCAAGGATGTCTCAAGATATTCTGGAGTTTACCCGCACCTGCCCCACGTGCGCTCAAAGCAAGACTCTCCGTCAAAAGCCTCAGGGGTTTCTGTTACCTCTTCCAGTTCCCGACCGCCCCTGGTCCCACATTTCGATGGACTTTATCGTGGCGTTGCCCAGGTCCAGAGGAATGAAGATTATCTTGGTGGTCGTGGACAGGTTCTCGAAGATGTCCCATTTTATTCCACTTAAGGGATTACCCACCTCCCCCGCCCTTGCTGATATCTTTACGGAACAGATTTTCTGGATTCATGGGATTCCTTCGTCCATTGTTTCTGACAGAGGGTCTCAATTCGTATCCAAATTTTGGAGAACTTTCCCCAAGAGATTGGGCATCTCTTCTTCTTTCTCTTCTGCCTATCATCCACAGTCCAATGGACAAACTGAGAGAATCAATCAATCCCTGGAGAAATACCTGAGATGTTTCATATCCGATTCCCAGGATGATTGGGCTCAACTCCTTCCTTGGGCAGAGTACGCTGTCAATTCTGCCAAAAACGAAGCCACCCGGGAGTCGCCCTTCTTCATAAATTATGGGGTTCACCCTCCCTGTCTACCCATCTCCAACATCCCTTCAGGAGTACCAGCCGTAGATAAACTAATTTCTTCCCTCCAAACCGCATGGTCCAGGATTCAGTCTACCCTCCTCGACTCCTCCCGAAGATCGAAACTACAGGCTGATCGTCGTCGTCGATCGGCGCCCAGTTACAGGCCAGGGGATTTGGTATGGCTCTCCTCTAAGAATAGCCACCTCAAGGTACCATCTCCAAAATTGTCACCTGTTCCTGGGTCCCTTCCCTATTTGTGAACAAATCAATCCTGTGGCATTCCGGCTCCAACTATCACACAGTATGAAAATTCCCAATGTCTTTCATGTGTCCCTCTTAAAACCATTCATCACCAGTGACTTCTTTCCGGATCAGACTCGTAAACCGGACCCCATTACTGTCCAAAATAACGAGGAATACGAAGTTCACTCTTTTGGATTCTCGTCTATCCAGGGGCCAGCTCCAATTCTTGGTGTAGTGTAAGGGCTTTGGCCCTGAAGAGAGATCCTGGGTACCTTTTAAAGGACATTCATGCCCCAGCCCTTCTTAAGTCCTTCAGGAAAAAGTTTCCAGAGAAACCTTTCATGGGCCGTCCTGAGTCCGTTCCTGAAGAGGGGGTGTAGACGGACTTTCACAGAGGTATGCAAGAGAGACTGATTATTGTGAAATTAAAGAAGGCTTTTTATTGCGCCTGTTGCCTCAACATCAGGAAACCATCCAAACAAAGGGTAAACAAAGCTTCTATTCATTTGGGAGTATTTCTAGTTAAACACTATGCGGTTCACAACTCCCCTAGATAAGCATGTCTCCCAGGCCCAAAACATATAGCATGAAATAAGCAGATATACGAAGTCTCTTAAGAATGAAAGTCTTATCTGTTCCTTGGAGGGAAAATCTTCTCTGTTCCTGGTTCCGCTCCCTTCCCTCAGGGTGTGTCAGCATTTAGGTTTAGAAGTTTTCCCTGTGTCTTGAAGGCAGCTATGCTGTGTATTCTGGCAGAGCACAAGACAGGTTGTGAGAGTAAAGACAATCTCTCCTCTCTCTCCAAAGTTCAGCTCAGGTATGAGCTAAGGAGACACCCTTCCTGTCTCAAAAGACAGGCT
>CM071573.1:22311616-22479799 GCA_036426205.1 Ascaphus truei | reverse complement strand
CTCTGCAGGTCTCTAGCAGGGAAGGGGCAACAGTGCGACGCTCTGCAGGTCTCTAGCAGGGAAGGTGGTAACAGTGCGATGCTCTGCAGGTCTCTAGCAAGGAAGGGGGTAACAGTGTGATGCTCTGCAGGTCTCTAAGAGAGAAGGTGGTAACAGTGCGACGCTCTGCAGGTCTCTGACAGGGAAGGGGCAACAGTGCCCCGCTCTGCAGGTCTCTAGCAGGGAAGGGGTAACAGTGCGATGCTCTGCAGGTCTCTGACAGGGAAGGCGGTAACAGTGTGCGATGCTATGACCAGGTCTCTGACAGGGAAGGTGGCAAACAGTGCGGATGCTCTGCAGGTCTTGACAGGGGGAAAGCGGTTAACAGTGCTGATGCTCTTGAAGGAGTGGCTCGGAAAGGGGAAGGCGGGGGGTGGGGGTTGGTGGGGTGGTGACGGGTACTGGTAACAGTGCGATGCTCTGCAGGTCTCTGACAGGGAAGGCGAGGTTGGTTTTGGTTTTAAAGTGGTGTAGAGGGGCGCGATGCTCTGCAGGTCTCTGACAGGGAAGGGGTTGGGGTGGTGGTGTAAGGGTGGTAACAGTGTGCGACGTCTGCAGGGGGGGACAGGTTCTGACAGGGAAGGCGGTAACAGTGCGACGCTTTGAGGTCTGTGACAGGGAAGACGGTAACAGTGCGACGCTCTGCAGGTCTCTGACAGGGAAGAGGCGGTGGTGGGGGTATAACGGTGCGACACTCGCAGGTCTCTGACAGGGAAGGCGGTAGAAGGGTGGTAAGGGGTGTGGAACGGTTGCGACGCTCTGCAGGTCTTGACAGGGAGGCTGGGTTGGGTAACAGGTGTTGCAGACGATACTGGAAGTCATCTGACAGGGAAGGCGGTGGTGGATGGGGGTCGGTGTAAACAGTTGCAGCTCGCAGGTCTCTGACAGGGAAGGCGGTGGGTAAACAGGCGACGCTTGCAGGTCTCTGACAGGGAAGGCGCGGGTGGCACGGTTAGGGGGTACCCGGTGGGTGGGTAACAGTGCGACGCATTGCAGGTTAGCCAGGAAGGATTGGGTAAGCCAACCCTTGATGTCCCGACATTACACCAATGTCCTCAGCTGTACCTCACCTTCAGGGTCAAGCCCCTCTCCTTGAAAGGATAACCTTTGGTACCAGGCGGATTATTAATCTCGCGGGGTACTTAAATAAAGAGTTGGCCAACAATCACTGTGTGGCCGGGAAAAACTGATACAGATGTTGAAGTGTTTATTACAGGCGCCTTCTGGCAGTGAATGAAAGGGTTATCGGAGCCACTCCCCTGGCTTATAATTAGGCACACACCTGTACAAAAGCCAATCAGGGTGTGGGCTGTGCCATATAGCCAGAGATAGAGGCTGCGGCTTATCTCTGGTTTAGGGGGTAGCTTTGTTGATTTTTGTTGTCCATTTGTATGAGAGCTTGGGGGGTGTCATGCTTTGATATGAGTTTAGGTTGCCATATTGGGTTCCCCCTAGCCCTGCCAGGTTTCTGGGGCCCTAGAGTGGAGGCTCCAAACCCCAAACATATGGAATCAGCAGCAGGGGAGACTTCTCCCAACCTGCCGGTGGCTGAGGAGAAGCCCCTGGTATAGAGGGTAACGGATGTGCTAATGTGAGGGGGTTAACCCCCTTTTATGCTGCTGATGGATTCTGGTGTTTCCTCCGCTCCCCAAGGTCTTACTAGTCACTGTCTGTGTGTTATGGAGCTGTGGCCTGTGGGCTTGTATTGGAGTTGTGGCCTGTGGCCTGTGGGTGATTGGAGCTGTGGCCGTGGGTTGTATGGAGCTGTGGTCTGTGGGTGTATTGGAGCTGTGGGCCTGTGGTTTGTATGGAAGCTTGTGGTCTGTGGCCTGTGCGTGTATTGGAGATGCGTGGCCTGTGCGTGTATTAGAGCTTGTGGCCTGTGGGGCGTATTGGAGCGGTGGCTGTGGGCGTTATTGGAGCTGTGGCCTGTGGGCGTATTGGAGCTTGTGGCCTGTGGGCGTTATTGGAGCTGTGGTCTGTGGGTGTATTGAGCTGTGCCGTGGGGTGATTGGGAGCTGTGGCAGTGGGTGTATTGGGCTGTGGCCTGTGGGTGTATTGGAGATGGGCCGGGGGTTGTTGTTTGGAATGTGGCTGGGGGTACTTGGAGCTGTGGCCTGTGGGTGTATTGGAGCAGCTGTGGGCCTGTGGGTATGGCTGTGCTGTGGGTTGTATGGAGCTGTGGCCCGTGTGGGTGTGGGTGTATGTGGAGGCGATGTGGCTGGGGATTGTATTGGAGTGGTGGCCTGTGTGTGTGTATGGAGCTGTGGTCATGTGGGCGTATTTGGAGCTGTGGATGTGGGCGGTATTGGAGCTGTGGCTGGGGCGTATTGGAGGCTGTGGGCCTGTGGGCTGTATTGGAGCTGTGGCCTGTGGGGTGTATTGGAGCTGTGGCCTGTGGGTGGATTGGAGTGTGGCCTGTGGGTTGTATTGGGCCCTGTGGCCTGTGGGTGTATTGGAGCTGTGGCCTGTGGCCTGTGGTGTATTGGAGCTGTGGCCTGTGGGCGTATTGGAGTGTGGTCTGTGGGCATTATTGGAGCTGTGGGGCCTGTGGGTGATTGGAGCTGTGGTCTGTGGGTGTATTTGGAGGAGCTGTGGGTCTGTGGGTGTATTGGACTGTGGCCTGGGGTGTATTGGAGTGTGGTTGCTGGGCGATTGGAGCTGTGGTCTGTGGCGTTATTGGAGCTGTGGTCTGTGGGTATTGGAGCTGTGGTCTGGTGGGTTGTAGGGAGGCTTGTGGTCTGTGGGTGTATTGGAGCTGTGGCCTGTGAGGTATTGGAGCGGTGTCTGTGGGCTATTGGAGCTGTGGCTGTGGGTGTATTGGAGCTGTGCTGTGGGTTGTTATTGGAGTGGCCTGTGGGTGTATTGGAGCTGTGGCCTGTGGGTGTATTGAGCTGTGGCCTGTGGGTGTATTGGAGCTGTGGCTGTGGGTGTGTATTGGAGCTGTGGCCTGTGGGGTATTGGAGCTGTGGCCGTGGGTGTTATTGGGTGTGGCCTGTGTGTGGTGTATTGGAGCTGTGTGGCCTGTGGGTGTGCTGTGGGGGAGCTGTGGGCTGTGGGGTGTATTGGATGTGGCCTGTGGGTGTATTGGAGCTGTGGCCTGTGGTGTTTTGTATTGGAAGCTGTGGCCTGTGGGTTGTATTGGAGCGATGTGCTGTGGGTTGTATTGGAGCTGTGGCCTGTGGGTGTATTGGAGCTGTGGTCTGTGGGTGTATTGGAGCTGTGGTCTGTGGACAATTGAAAAAACAAATTATTCTCTGCAGAAAAGGACTAAATGGGGCAATGCTGGAATCTGGTGCAATGCGGGGCTTATCGCAGGCTGCAGAACAAAGCTCAATCTGAAATGGTGCACTATCGATGTGATGCTCTGCAGATTTACTACTGGCTGGGGGGTGGGGCAATGCTCTGCAGATTTACTACTGGCTGGGGGGTGGGGCAATGCTCGCAGATTACTATGGCGGGGGGTGGGGGAACAATGCTCTGCAGATTTACTACTGGCTGGGGGGTGGGGCAATGCTCTGCAGATTTACTACTGGCTGGGGGGTGGGGCAATGCTCTGCAGATTTACTACTGGCTGGGGGGTGGTGCAATGCTCTGCAGATTTACTGCTGGTTGAGGGTGGTGCAATGCTCTGCAGCTTTATTACTAGGAAGGGGTCAGTGGAGTGATGCGCTGCAGATGTTGTTGTTCTTTGTCTCCTCAGACTGGTCTCCTGTAGCTGCCTCCTCCCCACCTGGTCCCACTCCCCCCTTATCCCCCTCCCACCAGGGTAAGACTGTTGTGAAGAAGCCCAGAACCGCCTTCTCCCAGGCTCAGCTCTTGGGTCTGCAACAGAGTTTCTACAAACAGTGCTACCTAACACCCATGGAAATCCAGGAGCTGTCAGAGCGCCTGAAGATCACGTATAAACAGGTGAGTTGGGAATACCTGGAGCAGGTGGGGTAGTGGCCCTTAAACCAGGTAAGGGGGAGGGCCCCTGGAAACAATTGAGGCATTTCCCTGTGGGTAGAGGGGAAGTGTAATTCATATGACCTAATTAAGCGCATAGTAATGTTGTCTGATGCTCCCCTTTACTGCTCAGAGGTGGCCTAATGTGCATGAGATGTCTACTTTTCAGTGTGGGAGGCATGTAATCTGTGTGTGGGGCTTTATAAAAGATTCTGCTGTGGACCGGTGTGGCAGGGGCATTTACCTGACCCTAATAAGCAGTTGTGATTAATGCGCTCCAGCGCTGGATCCATGCCATTCATATTATGTCATTCAGGAAGATGTAGGAATGCGGCTAGTGAGGTATATAATAAGTACCCAGAAGGGCCAAATGGTCCCTGAAGGTAGCGACTAGTGGTAATAACCCCCGTCAAATCCTCATTGGGATGGTCCCTGGACTTACAGCACACAATAATGTAGAAATAAAGTCAATTGTACTCGCATATACAGTATGCCCCAATCCTTGTGTCCTGGTTTGTGTGCAGCCAAGTTGAATTGCTTGTATTGAAGAGAGGAAAAACTGGTGCAGAGCCAATGGAGTGGGTCACCAAAACAATGAATAAAAAATATTCCTTTATTAAATCCATATTAAAAAAAAAAAACGGAGGTAAACACCCTCCTATGCGTTTGTGTATGGAATATACACTTTATAAAGGAGTCTCCTTGATAAAGTGTATATTCCATACATGAAACGCGTAGGAGGGTGTTTACCTCCGTTTTTTTTTTTTAAATATGGATTAAAAAAGATATATTTTTTTTAGTCATTGATTTGGTGACCCACTCCATTGGCTCTGCGCCAGTTTTTCCTCTTTCTTCATTTACCTGATTCTGCATCGCTGCTACCTATATACAGGACTGGTATAAGTGTGTGTGGGCATGGTCTTCCCTGTGAGATATGCATTACCTGTACACAGCTCACCTGTATGGAGGTACTACCCATTGCCTCTTTATATGTAAAATTTTACCTGTACAGCTTCTCTGTATATAGTTGCCCTGCATTGCTTCTGTACATAAGGGGTGTGTTTCGTGTAGAGCTCCTCTGTATCCTGGTGCCTCCCTTGTGTAAAAACAGCTCTCCCCTCATTCCTCAGGTAAAGACCTGGTTCCAGAACAGGCGCATGAAGGTTAAGAGGTCTCATAAGAATGTGTGGCTGGACAGGAGGCTTTACATCAAACAGGTAAGCAGAGCTAACTGTGGTAGGAACACTGCTGCCTGCTGAAGCTCTCTAATTGGTTCCTTTTCTCTTTTTTTTTCAGGAGAACTCTCCCATGGGACCCTGTTCGGAAATGCCCCAGTTCTACCCTCCAGGGTATAATGTTGCCTCTCCAGCCCCAGGTGCTCTGGGCTACCAGGCAGCTGGATTTGACCCTCAGGTGCCGCCTTCTACCACCCTAAAGCCGATAGACCTCAGTGGTCAGCAGCCTCCACCCCCGCAGACCCTTCCGGACTTGTACTCGGGCTACCATCCACCAGCTGCAGAAGTCAACTACACACCTCTGTCGTACCCAGGTGCACATGGCATCACATATCAACAGTCCTTCCCATACAACCCTTACACCCACTACCTGCCCCCCCACCAACCCTCTGTGCTGCAGACACCCCCAGAGGATTTGGATGATGATGATGATTATGATGATGATGAGAATGACTAGAAGAGCTGAACACCTCCTAGGTCTATAGGACTATACAGTAAGAAGATGGGTGGTCCCTTCCTCTCCCTCTGACCTTGTGTTGAATAGAGAATTGTGGGTCATTCACCTTGGGCTGTACAGCTGCCCCTACCTCTGATGGAAATGACAAACCCTGCTGGGGTCCTTTTTTAAGGGGGGGTGTATTCTGCACTGCACGCTAGACTTTGCTGGGAACTCTGTATTTCTATGATTTTATGGGTTTTTGTAGTTTTTTTCTGTGACGGGCTCCTAAGGTAGCAGTTTCCCCTAAGGATGCAGCATTCTGATACTGCAGCATCAGTCCTAGCTGCAAAGGCTGCCCTGTCTTAGAGGAGGATGGTATGTTAACCATTTAATTTTAATGTGTTGCAGACCCTGGTCATGAAGGGTTAATGTAGGCTACACGGGCTCCTTTTTTTTTTTTGTTTTTAACATGGTGAAGGAGGATTGTAAATGTAATTGGAGGGTGCCAATGTTTCTGATTTTCTGGAACAATTTTACGTGGCTGGTTACCAGGTGAGCTGGAAGTATTATCTGTTCTACTTATTACTACTCTGCAAACGGCTTTTGTTTTTAGGGGAGGTTTTTTTAATTGTGGTTTCCCCAGTCGGCTCCAGTATCTGGACAGTCTGAGCCAGTCCTGCTTTTACACCTCGGCTCCTAATGGTGATTGTTCTAGACCACAGGTGGCCAACTCCAGTCAAAGGCCACCAACAGGTCAAGTTAAGAATATCCCGGCATCAGCACAGGTGGATCAATCGGTGGCTCAGACAGCCACCTGTGCTGAAGCAGATATTTTTAACCTGACCCACTGGTGGGTCTCGAGGACTGGACTTGGTCACCGCTGTTCTAGGTGTAGTTTGTCTGCTGCAGGGGTGGCCTTGGTCACCGCTGTTCTAGGTGTAGTTTGTCTGCTGCAGGGGTGGCCTCACCCCCCCCCCCCCCCCCATCCCCCTCCTGCATTCTGACTTGTAACCACCCCCCCCCCCCCCCCCATCCCCCTCCTGCATTCTGACTTGTAACCCTTCTTTCCCTGTGATGTAATCTTTGTAAATGCTTTGTGACTGGAATGGGTTAATCCCATGTGCAAGTTCTGTATGATTTGCAGGGCTTGCTCCTGTTATTGGGCGATGTCTATTTTAACCTACGAAGCACTGAATTAAATGCCCTTGTTTTCTATCCCTTGTCCTTATTTCATGCTGCTTTGATCAGATGTATTTTTAATTATATTGTGGGATCAATATACACAGCACTTGCACTACTCATTTCCTATATTGAATGTAACAAACAGTTGGACAATGAGTAGGGTGACCATTCGTACCGGTTTTACCGGTACAGTCCCGTTTTTTTGTGGCCTGTCCCGGTTTAAGTCTGTCCCGGTTTTTGTCCCTGGTCCCGGTATTGCGGGGCAGCGGCGGTGAGGAGAATGCGGCCGGTAAGTATTGTCTATGTACAATGTGTGTGTGAATGCTGCCGGGGGGACTGAATGATGGAGAATGCCGGGGGCGTGGGCCACACAGAACAGCTATCTATCACTGGGCCACACAGAACAGCTTTTTGTTACTGTGCCCCATTGTACAGCTGCCACTTTGCCACAGAGCAATGTTATCAGTCACTGCGCCCCACTGCATGACCCTGGGCGCCCCTTACCTTGCACACCTTCCTGCTCTCTCTGGCAGTTGATGAACAGATAGCGGGGGCTTTCAGGACAGAAGGGGAGCGTCAGCATCTGCAGGATGGCCGGCACAATGGACATGGTCAGCATGAAGGGCCACCACTTGTCTGTACCCAGGACACTCTCCAAACTCACCACCTGGGACAGGAAAGAAAGAGCAGACACTGCAGCACAGATACAATAAGGCCCCACACTGTGTCCAGCAGGTCATTCTGTCTGTGTCACCCCACAGTGGGAGAGACCGGATGTAAAGAGCATGGGCACCTTATGTCTATGTCACGGTGTCACCCTACTGTGGGAGGGACAGACTCCATGGGACAAGGGTCCTTTCTGTCTGTCACCTTCCATGGGGATGTAGTAAATAGAAGGTTCCAACATCCATTTCTTGAAAAAGGTGCAGATACCCACGTGGGTCTTTTCAAGGTATGAAATATATATTTGTACTTTTATGCATCATGGTCTTTTCTATTTAGTACATATAACTTCAGTAAGGTTTGGCAGTCTCTTGCTCTTCTGCGTTGGAAGCTACTACATTACCCATTTTTTCTGGTTTATTTTGGCCCTGTAGGGAGGGTGGAGAGGATCCATTGGTCTCTTCTGTCTCTTCTGTCACACTGTAGGTGGAGGGACAGAATACATGGGACAAAGGCCCCTTCAGCCTGTGTCCCTGCTTTACACTCTATGGGAGTGACCACCTCCAACTGGTCCCTACCGTCTGTGTTGCCATTGAGACCGGATCTTCATACCTGTCCAATAAAGATACCCATGGCGTAGGAGAGCTGGTTCATGGTGGAGAAGGCCCCACGAAGGTGAGTGGGTGCCACTTCTTGTATGTACAGCGGGATGAGTGTCATTGCCAGGCCACAGAAAAGACCCATTACAAAGCGACCCACGATCAACAACTCTATATAGTTGGCCATCTTGGAGGCACTCATCAGCACCACAGCACACAGAGAAAATAAGTTAATCATCAGGATGGATTTCCGCCTACACACAATAAAGAGCAAAGAGTTATGGCAACGTTGCCATGACAACGCTGCGTCACATGACGGCGCAACTGCACCCCCCAATCAGATTTTTTGATTGTGTGGCATGGTTTAAAGCATGGGGTCTCTGGGGCTGGACTGCGTTAATTTACCTCAGAAGGGGGTGCCAGAATCAGGTCAGGCTGGGCTAGTTGGGGCTATCGAAATGGCGGTTTTAAATGTCACACTGGCCAATAGGAAGCCATGACGTCACCCCTTGTGGTTTCCTATTGGCTCGCGTGGCTGGGACATTTAAACCTGCTAAGAGATACCGGCACCCCCTTCCGAGGTAAGTGTCTCGGAAAGCACGGGGTCCCCGGAGCTCAAATTAACACAGTTCAGCTCCGGAGACCCCCTGCTTCAATCCACGGGGGAAATACATTTGTTTTAGGCGCACATGCTCCTTTAACGCCTTGGGGTTTGCTTCTTCTTGCTGCTGTGAAAGGATCTGTTTGATTGCTTTTTGACTTGTAACGTGTATTAGCACTAATTATAGCACTAATTACAGGTGGTTGCTGGGCAGCTCATAAGCACTGGATAGTTAGCGATGTGTCTACAATTCATAAAGCAGCAATTCAGAGGCGAATGATCAATTAATTCATTAGAGACCTATGGAAAGTCACCTGAACATTGATCATTTCTGGAGAGATCAAGAAGAAAACGTTTAGGGGGCGAGTTCACACCTACCCATATAACAAAATGTATCAGTCACACTATATATCTTTCAATGCCTTAGGATTGCTGGGAAGGAAATTGAATTGGCCATATACAAAAAGTACAAAGCAAAACCCATGCGCTACTTTCCAATTTGTCTTGCAATTTATTAGTGATATTTTATTTTTTTGATCCTAGGTCTTTTAACAAAAGGAGTTATTTGGTTGCATCTTTTGAGTAAAAAAAAACAAAAAAAAACAATTTAAGGCTGCTAACAGGTACATTTTAGCAGGTACAACTAAATACATACTATTTCCTAATGTCTTGTGGACCTAACGTTGTCACTGTTACAGGAGAAGGTAGCAGGCTGGGACTAAACGACAAGGGAACATGTGAGCCTGGGTGGGTTGTCCTATCAGGAGATCTGGGTTGCCCCGGGGGGGGGGGGGGGGCGGTGCAGTGGGTTTGTGCTATGTCGGCGGTTCCCCAGCTCCCTGATCACCTGCACTACTCTTCCTCCTCCTGTGGGCGCCGGGATCCAACTTCCGACCGACTGGAAAAGGGAGCTGCTGAGTCGCCGGACCGGCTCCTCACCCCAAGGTAAGAGAGAGTGTATGTATTGTAGTGAGTGAGAAGGGGTTGTCTTACATGTTCCGGAGTGGCATCTCCTCCAGCAGCGTCGCGTTGTCATAGCGACCCGACGTCACGACTCCACGATGCTGCAGGAGGGCGGATGCTCTTCAAGGAATCGCCCGGGCCGGTATGTACCTACAATCCGCCCCTGCATTTGATACATCTTAACGTGCCTAAAGGGTTAATTGAATGAAGCATTCATACTATCTGTGTTTCATTGCAATTAAAACGTTTGATCAAAAGATGCAACCAAATCACGCCTTTGTTCATTTCAATAATAAATTGCAAGCTGATTTAGGAGAGTACAGAAAAAAATGGTCGGAATGGCGGTCACTGCTCTCCGAAATCAGGGTACAAACAAGCGCAGTAACAATAAGATAATTATTTATTCATCCAAATAGGAAAAGAACATACACAGAGTGTACTCTGACGCGTTTCGTCTTTGTAGGGGAGACTTTATCAAACACACTAAGGATATTTACAAGCCATTTATTATCACTTACCCCTACACGCTAATACAACCGAAGGATTCATGAGTATGGTGATTATGTGATATATTTACTACATCATTGCTATCGGAGGTTTATTCCTCATTTTTTTTATTTAGGATAGTAGCGTGGGGTTTTGTCTGTGCGTTCCATAAATGCATGGCCAATTCTAGTTCGTTCCTTTCAGGTTCTGACCTACTTACCAATTCTCCAATGAGTAAATAAGTATAAAACACACTTGTACAAAGAGGTAGTCTGCCGTTCCCTCTGTACAGGAGAAGGTGGTGAGTGCCTGTGACTGACATGAACCAGAGAGGTGTGTATATATTGTATTACTTTTCACTAAGACATTTCTGCACATACAATTTTTCCTTCATATTGCTAAGGGAATTTTATTTTTGGTTTGTGACCGTTTGAATTGAACAGAACCGCAGATAGCAAAGAGACTTACTCATAACATAAAGCCCTTTCACGTCACTCACATGGTCCCCTGTGGTTCAGTCCCAGCCTGCTACCTTGTAATAGTAACGATGTTTAGTCCACGAGACATTAAGAAATATGACGTATTTAGTGTAGTTGCCTGCTAAATGGAGTTTACCTTGACGGGGTTAGCAGGCTCAAATCATTTATATTTTTAATCAAAAGATGCAACCAAATAACTCTTTTAGAAGACTCCAGAAATGTAAATTTGAACTAATAAATTGCAAGCCAATTTGGAAAGAAGCCTAGGACTTTTGTCTTTTATTTACAAATTTGGAGCAAAAATGACACATTGTGTCCTTTTGAAGCTGTGTCTCTTTGTATCAAGGGCTCTGCTCCACATGTTGCTTTGTGTGCGTCAGTCTGCAGGTTATCAGTAGGAGGAGTTACACGATGCACAGGATACGATGAGATATATCAAACTCAGCATCTGTGTTACTTTCTTATCTTGTGTATGTGGGAAAACAATCTGGTGTAAATGTATCTGTAGAAAGCCATCTCACTGGCATTCGATGCAACACTAGCACAAAAAACAGAAATGTGTCAAAACAAACGTCTGTACGTTGCTATATCTCCCCCTCCGAGTTCTTTTCTGGCTTCTTGTTGACCTGGAAGAAATCTATGTCCAACTGTCTCACAGTATATATTGTATACCCCGTGCTATTTGTTATCATGCTTTTCACAGCTATGTTTTTGACTTAAATTGGTAAAGCTGTTAGGGTATCTGTAATCAGGGTGGTCTGATCTTAGCAGAATAGGGTTTTCAGGGCAACCCATGTAACCAAGAAAGTTGTCTTAGGCTGAGGCCCCGCTGCCTCAGTCAGCGCGCCCGCACTGCATGCAGGCGGCGCGTTGAGAGGCAATTGACCGCTACCTGCAGTCCGTAGGGAGCGGGAGCTGAAGCGGGAGCTGAAGCGGGAGGGGGGGCGTGGTTTGAGGGGGGGCATGGTTTGAGGGGGGAGTGTCCCCCCCCCGGTCCGCCCCTCCCCCCCCACACACACACAACACACAACACACACACATATACACATATACATATATACATACACACACTCCCCCCCCCCCCTGTCTTTTGGAGCTGGGGGAATCTCTGACACCCCAGCCCCGGCGTTGATATGCTCACCAGAGCACCACGTGACGCGTCACCACTCGGGATCACAATCCTCTTGCACCCCCTGGCGGCTGACACGCCACAGCGCGTAGTGAGCCTCGTCGGAAGGAGGCAGCGGGGGCAGACAGGCATAAGGTAAGGGGCTCAATGACATGAGTCAGGTTGGCAGTACTGTTAAGCACTTAGCGTGGACAGTGGTACTCACCTACCAAAATGATTTGCCAGCATTGCGACAAAGAAAGACGATATGGTGGCCCCGAGGGCCAAAATACTGACAGTCAAGGACCAGAGCAGGGTGAGCATGTGAGGTGACATCCGCTCCCCATAACGCAGCATCCATGTCACATTAAAAAACGCTTCGATAATCTGAGGAGAGAGGAACCCAAACTCATTATCCATAAGTATCAATCAATAACCAATAACTGTAGAGAATGAGGACGCTGAACTACTTATCCATAAGTATCAATCAGTAACTGATTGCTATATATGAAGAAGTACCCAAGCCCTTTATCTATAAGAATCAACCAAAAAGGGTTTTCTCGAAATGTAAACTTCGCAGCATCACAGATTTTACTCTATCTTTTGTCATTTGTTAAAGCTGCAGATCAAGCAATATCCTACATGTGTGGTTTTTTTAAAAAATAAATCAGTTCTGTACTATGAGAAAATAATTGTAGCATTTTTTGTAAACAACCCCGAATTACATTTTTAATGTATTATAATGTAACAAGCATTTTTTGTTTCTATAGCAACCATTTACAAAGTCACATCCCTTCCTCTTCTGAAACAGGCTCTGGCACACCCCTTTTTGAGCCCTGCTCTCTCGCTAGCAGTACACAAATTGTATCTAGTGACTGCCTGGGCACATGATCTTCACCACAGAACTTTGCATCTTTGGTCCTCTTCTGCTGCACTTACAGCCATTTATTGAAACCCCTGAGCTGAATCTTCACCGATCGATCATAGGATCGACCGGCAACTTAGGTAATTACTTATTGTGTGTATTATATTGGGGGGAAAACGCAGCTTGGACTGCTGTTTAAACATAGGAAACGTGTTAATCAGTTTGATTACTGTATCCCATCTTTGTGGCCAGTTTCCTCACCATCTGGGGAGAGTTGATGTTCCCCGTGTGGAATCCGACCTGCACTGACCCCAGCACCGATGAGAAGACAGAGCAGATCAGGGTCCACGTGACTTCATTCTGGAGACAAAGGAATAAAGTCATCAGCTTTAGAACCAGTCCGTGGCATTTCCTACAGGGGATCGGAGGAGGTCTAAGGAAAGAGAGAGACGGACGCAAGAATGGTAAAACCTATCTCCATTATTATTCATTTTCATATTCCACTGGGTGTGATGTAAAATAGAATGACGGTGGTATAATGAGTCCCGGCGCCAGAGATCGGACTATCTAACTTACTTTGGGGTGAAGTGATTTGCCCAAGAAAATACTGTAACCCACCAGTCTTCAACAAAAAGTTAGTGTATTTCAAATATATGTCAATGTTTCTGTGTTTGAGTGTTACCTTCATCATGACAGAGGTGCGACTCATACACCACAACATTCAAATAAACTCCCCTTTTGGTGCAGACTGGGGAGCCACAGCATTTCCTTGTCCTGGAAACAGCAGCAGTAACTACCTGTGAAGCCCCCAGAGTGCACGTAACAGCCATGCTCGGCTTTAAAGACTTTGTAAGGTGTGCTCTTCTACTTCTACAAAGTGATTTGCTCAAGATAACACAGAGATGGCACTGGTTATTGCCCCCTGTCCTTTAAACTATGTTAACCCCTATGTTGCCAATACACCACATGCCTCTGCTTCCCCTCCGCACTATCTTTAGTGGGTACTGGTCAATACAATGTGATGTACAATACCACACTTCGACCAATCAATCTGCTCTGTACCATATGTTGACTGCGAGGATTCACTGGACTGATGGGGGTTGGGGATGAAGGTTACTGACCAATGGAAGGAGAAAGAAAACATAAAATCTCTCTTCTCATCTAAACAGATTACCTGTATCGTTGGAGTCAGCTGCTTCATGTGTCACCTGAAGGTGGCAGTCTTTGGTCTGTTACCTGTGTCATTAGAGTCGGCTCCGTCATCTGACACCTCGTGTTAGTGGTGCTCTCTGGTCGCTTACCTGTGTTTTTAGGGTCTGCTCCTTCATCTGTCACCTGACGTTGGTGGCACCCTCTGGTCACCTCCCTCTGTTAATAATAGAAGGTAATCCAGACATAGTTTGGACCTTTATGAGTATAAAAGACAGTCACACAGCAGGAAGAGACGAGCTGCAGCTTTCGCAGAACCGATCCCCCCACTGTGACATCATACCTCAGTCCAGCATCAGCTCAGGGTTCTAGGTGTGGCTATTAGTGACATCACTCTGAGTGACTGGATGTTCCATGAACTCTGATACCATGTTTCATTGAGACAAGGAGGTAAAAGCTGCTCTAGCCTTTAGCTTACACTGTCAATCACACATTTACATCCAAAACATACAGAGCATTTCCAGGATACGTTTCTTGTAACTTGTTCCACATATCACTGTCAGTCCTATGTAGGACCAGACTGACCTATTAACCTTTTTAATGCCAGAGATGTCTGCAGCACCTAGCAACAATGGGCTCAGTGACTCACATTCCAAGTTTATGGCAACAAGGCCATATCAAACCTACAGTACATATGTCAGTTAAAATGCACCTCATTTCTTTGTTTCTGTTACACATTTTAAATTGGTGAAATTATTAAAATAATAATATCTGTAACTGCGCCTTGTAACTCTTCCAATTGTTTTGTATAACCTTTCCCTATAACTCCTATTGTTCTATAGAACTACTCTTATTGCACCATATAACTCCTCCTACTGCTCCATATAACCGCTCCCAATAACTCCTCCTATTGCTCCATATAACCGCTCCCTATAACTCCTCCTACTGTTCCATATAACAACTTCCTATATCTCATCCTATTGCCCCATATAACCCCTCCCTATATCTCCTCCTATTGCCCCATATAACCGCTCCCTATAACTCCTCCTATTGTTCCATATAACAACTTCCTATATCTCCTCCTATTGCCCCATATAACCCCTCCCTATAACTCCTCCTATTGCTCAAAAACACTGCTCACTGTAACTCCTTCTTTACTCCATATAAGCCCTCCCTATACTTCTCCTGTTTAAGAGTTAGATCTGGATGCTCAAATATGACACCTAGAAGTATTTAAAACATGTTTTAAGTTAGTTTGTAAACCTGATTAATTGAGAGGGGTTATTAATTTCCTCTGGTTGCTCCCTTTTGTCTGATGTCAATGTGTGTCCAATAAGAGTTTGCCCAGGCAAAGTCCCCCACTCTCCCTTTGCCCTTCTCTGATAAGGACAGGGTGAGATAAGGCAGAGAAATCACTTGTTAGACAAAACTCTGTCATTCAGAAGTCCCTTCAAAATTAAACTTCTAATGAATTCCCCAAAAAATGAAAGCAGACAAATCTTTGCTTATGGCATGGTTATATTTGTCCAGGTAAGCCAATGTACAAAAGTGTCCTGGCTGCAAGAGCCATATTCCTCACTGAAAATGAATCCCATTGAATGGGAGTCTTCCCTTTGATAAATCTGGGGCAGTTGTGTAGCACAGACTTTGCCCCAGATTTAGTAAATAACCCCTTACACTGTTAAAGTCTTTATAAAAGTATGTTTTCTGTGCGGCTATGTGGGATTGCACCTGTCAGACAGACCATATCTACAGCATGTGACTTATGTAACCACAGCATAAAAACAGGAGCCGCTTCTGCAGTTTTGATAACGACACACACCTACACATACATTAAAGACGGTACATATACTGCACACAGTGATAGACACCCTCTGTGACTGACCGTCTTACTGTGACCTCTCCACACAGCCTCCTCTCACTCTGCTATTCCAGCGCAGTACTCACTCTCCTTTGTGATGATTTCTGTTTTCCACAATCTTTTTCTTCTCGACGTCTTGCTACTTCTTCCGTTTCACGTATTCCCCCAAATTAAAAACCATCGGAACTGCTGCTATTGGAGTAACCTCTCTGTCCTACTCACTGTGCCCCCTCTGTGTATTGGTCACTGTCAGTGTTCCCTTTGTCTTGCCCCCCCAGTCTGTGTCCCCTCTCCTTGTCTTGGTGTCTCCTCTCTATCTGCTCCTTGTAGGTCCCCTTTCTCTTCTCCCTGTCTCTGTCACCTTTCTGTCCTTATCTCTGTGTCACCTATCTGTTCTCCTGGTCTCTGTTTCCCCCTTTGTCCTGCTCTCTGTCTCTTGACGAGACCCTCTCTTCCTGCAGTCTGCTCTCTGTCTCTTCACGAGCTCCTCTCTTCCTGCAGTCTGCTCCCTGTCTCTTGACGAGCCCCTCTCTTCCTGCAGTCTGCTCCCTGTCTCTTAGACTTGGTCCTGTTTGTCTCCTTTGAACTCCTGTTTCAGATCCTGCTCACTTCTCTCTCCTTGTTTATTCAGATCTCTGCTCCCCCAGCGCCTCCAGCTCTGGCAGGGGCAGAACCCTTTCACTGCACATTTACCCCCAGCACCGCTTGTTACATTTGCCCCTGATTATAACAAAGTGGGACACTCCCAGTCCCACGGGGATCAATTAACACTTTGTATTACAGGAACTCACTGTTAGAACTTGTAATGTCTTATTTCAATGGGGAAACATTTATCAGTTTGATTTACAGTATTTGTCATGAGTCTGTGTCACAGGAGCTGAGATTTACAGGAGTTTGATGCACATAAACAAAATAATGTTGTCGGATTGAGGAAACCCATATTTCTGTTGCCCCAAATATCTCCTCCTATTGCTCCATATAACAGCTCCCTATAACTCCTCCTATTGCTCCATATAACCGTTCCCTATAACTCCACCTATTTCTCCCTATAGCTCCATCTATTGCTATATATTACTGTTCCATATAACTCCACCTATTGCTCCATATAACCTCTCCCTATATCTACTCCAGGATGGGCTGCAGGTAAGCTCCTGCAGGGGAGCCAGGATGGCCTTAGAACCAGGGGTTGGTGGCTGTGTGGTGGAGATGGAAGTAGGAGAGGCCGCAGGCTGCAGCAGTGGTGGAGCTTGGGGAGCCTGATTGCAAGTTACAGGAGAGTTTGGAGAAAAAGGAAAGAGCAGGACAGAATCTGCTTAAGAAAGAAGAGAACCGCTAGCGAAAGGTGTAATTCACTTTCCGGTGACGTCGCGGGCGACCAGGTCTTTGATTGGTTCAGAGGCTGTCACATGTGGCGACAGCCTCTGAAAAATCAAATTTGACTGGCTTCAAAAATTCACGCCGCCCGCGTCACGCTTACTATAAGCGCACGCGACGGCGGCAATACATTTGTTTTGCCGCACCGTTGCGTCGCCGGCACTATAAGCGCAGCCATAGAGTCACATTAAAAGCTCTCAAGAAAATATACGTTTGGAGACGCCTAAAAGAAGTGGGAGAGAAACTAGATCCCAGAACAAGTCTGTGAAGCCCAAAGATAAAAGAGAGAACTTATCCCAGGAAAACTCTGGCTCAGATCCTAACAGTTTACTTTAAATCAATCAACTGCCAAGAAAACCCTGAAGGGTAAAACCCTGAAAGGAAAGCAAAGGACCGGCGACTAGAGGTTTCTACAGGAGAAGGTAACAGCCCAAAATAGGGTCCAAAGTCTTCAGGAAAAGGGACTCACCCCAGGGTGTATCAGACGGTGAGCAAGGATCTGTTCCAGAGCTTCCAGCATCCCAGGGGTTAATAGCAAAAACAGCAGAAGATTTGGTTAAAAGCCCATTGCATGCAAAGACAGCAGCAGACACCTGTGATGTTAGGTTATCTCAGACTCCCACACTTGGAGAAATTAAAGCAATTACAAAGAACTCAGAAGAGCAGCAAAATAAGAATTTAGAAACTTTGGGAGGACATCAGGTGGAAATGGAGTTTGTACCTGAGAGCAATGAGCCAGAGTACCCAATGCTCACCTGGACTTACAGAACCATCCCCTGCTTATTAGCAGGTCCTGTGATTCAGAACCCTGAGAGGGGAGGACAGCAGGAAGTAATTAGCAGCAATGGAGACAGCATTAACTCCGTAGTGCCTGGGAGTGAAATGAAGGTTGTAGAGACTGAAATTGCTGCTCATATGCAGATAGTTTTTGATAATAGAGTGACCCAATCAGAAGATGGGGTAAAGCAAAGTAATGGTATTAAAGTAACCCAGTTCATAGAGCACCTCATTCAGCCTGGAGTGTGAGGTCCTTTGTGAGTGCTGTGACCAGTAATGCTCAACCTTTGAAAAGGAGAAATGTTGTAAGGTTGAGGTATAAAGGCAGAGAGGAGATGAACCCTGACAGGATATTTATTGGAAGTCATTGTAGAGGGAGAGGGGGATTGGCCCGGAATTAAAGGGGTTGCACCCCATATGGCCACCCCCTGACCTCACCAGGGAGGCAAGGGGTTAACTGGACTGCGGTCCAGGAATGTGGTTTTTACCTTGCTGCAACATCCATTTGTGTATTCCCCTGCTATAATGTATTATCATCAGGTCAGTGTCTGCACCACACACACTGGGATCCATCCGGGAGGAGAAGGGTTAATAGTTAGGAAGTTATTATAGCCCTTTGCTCCATGTTACCGCCTTTTCAGGCTCCATTTTGCAGGGTCCCATAAGTCGCCATTGCAGCTCCATTAATTTCAATGGCAAATCCGGCGGTTTTGGACTTGTTTCCCTCGAATACCAGCAGGTGGCATCCGAGAGGAGGAGCGGCGGTTCCCCATTGAAAGGCTATGGCGGAGAAGTCCCATAGACGTCAATGGCGGAGTTGCCCCATTGAAAGTCTATGGCGGCGGAACCCATTGACTTCAACGGCGGAGTTGCTCCATTAAAAGCCTATGGCGGCGGAGCCCGTTGATTTCAATGGGAAAAGAGTGAAAAACCGAGATTCCTTTTAAAGCGGAGAATCCTGTGTTAAAGAAATAAAAGCTTTAAACTGTATTTGTGTATCTCCGGTCTGGAAGGTCGCAGCGGGCTGAAACTTGGCCACAATGGAGAGTCAGTTCCGGCAGGAAAGACTGGCCCGTTTCAACTCGCTCGGCCCAACAGAACGGATTATTTTAATATGCCTTGATATTAAAAACTGTACTGTGTTTCAAAGCGGGGATAAAAGCCCGCAAAGATTTCTGCAATCTGTGGAATGCAAATGATCAGAGGGGCGACCTATTGTCTACAAACAGACCCCCTGATCAAAGGCTCAGCCTCCCTAGCTGTATACATTAAGGCGGAGAAGTGCCGGGCTCGAGTGGTTTGTAGGTGCTATAACTCACCCCTACAAACAAAGAGTATCCTGACCAGATACCCATCTGGTAGATTGGCCGGCGCCCCTGACTTGGGTGTGGGGCTACAGAAATGAGATCCCCAGGGCCCCAGTACGCATGTGCTATCTAGCTGGGGGGCATGGGTTATCAATGTTCCCACGTTAGAGATTAGGTGCAGGTAATTGTTCTCCAGGGGAACTTGCCTGCATGCAGTGTGATTGTGACAAATCTATTACAGAGTGCTTTCCCTGGTAATGTACAGGTTAATAATAGCTTCAATCAGACTTAGAACTTTTGCAACTTATATTGACAGATTTATTATAAATCATTCTTCCTGGCAATGCACAGGTTATTAAGAATTTATATTAGTGTAGGGACCCTTGAAACGTGGTCTGCCGTGAAGTTTGGCTCAAGGGCTTACAACAATTTGGCCAAAATGTTAAACTAAAAGACCATTTTATTTATTAGTTATTTATACATGTATATTTAGGCACTGTACCGTATATAAGGTTTTCTGGATGTGCACTGAGCTTTGTCTGTGTTTTATGTTATGTCTCTGGTTTTAAATATATATTGCCATGCTCAGTAGCACTCCTCTGTGAAACTTATATGCTTATATATCTGTTGTGGGTATTTTGGGGGTTCAATTTGAGCTTGTAGGTGTTCTGTATGTTTTATAATTGTTCTCCAATAGCCTGCACTCAATAGTAAGTATTGGGCTGAAAATATATATAAACTGATGTCAGCCCTATATTAATTGTCTTCTTTGATACCAACTGATTGATGCCTGATTGCTGTGGAATTGCTAATCAAGATTCCTGATTACTTCTGCATTCCCCTTCCCTAAGTAAGTGCTATTCCTTGTTTGTTATTTGTGCTATCTGCTGTGTTCACCTATCTAAGGAATAAATTCTTTTATTATATCTCAGTCGTGTTCAGTTCAACCCAGTTATTTGGTGTATATTATATCCTGTCATAAGTTAAAAGAATCCTTGGGCTTCAGAGCAGATAAAATGTATGCACTTATCCATGTTCCAGACTCTTGTGAATATGATGTCAGCTTTAAGAGACCTCACTTACCATCGGCTCTGCTAGCTGATCCAGAGGGGTCTATACCCTGACTATTAGTACCATCAGTCCCCTTTACCCTATTACTATTAGTTGATAGATAGGGTTTAAATACAATTATTAGGTGACTCTGGTGCTGAGTGATGTTGATTTAATTTCTTTTTATTCATGTTATACACTCATTTGGTAATATATGTTTTAAGTAATTCATTAAAAGGTATATTTTAATTTAGTGGAGTGCAGTTAAGTGAATTCTTTTAGGGGTCCAATCATTTTGCACCCCTTCATTTTGCTGATTCATCTGGATAGGAGGCTGAAAAGTGCAAGCCAGACTTTGGCGACATGGCAATGTTAAAACAACATCTGACCAACTCTTTCTTCAGTGGAAGAGAAAAAGGAAACTGTTTTTTACTATGGTCAGCCAACCTTGTGCCATAGAAGTGGTTCAAAAACACAGAAATCACCAGGCGCTCCTGGGGGTGTTCCAGGTATAACACAATAACTGGTAATAAAACCAGCAATTATAATAGCAGAAAAAAGAAAGGAACAATATATACAGCCAGTGATAAATTGCAGCTCAACCTTCAATGGATCTTCCTTGTTGGTCCTTTACTAATTGTGGTGCCAAGAAGTCAGGGAGCGCAGTACACCAGTGGGGACATGTGGGGAAAGAGCATACACAAATAATAGTGCAACACTGTGTGATAAAACATCGAGCAGCCCGCACCACCATTGGTGGGAAACGATGCAGGCAGCCGATTGGTCTGACGATGTCATAGATGATTCCTGATTGGTCGGTTTTTTTGCATATGTTGTAGCTTACCTATGGCAGGCATCAAAGACTCCTGACGAAGCCGCCAGCAAAATGCAGAAGTGCCCACGCATCGAGTCTTGATTCCTACGCCATTAGGGGCTTGCTGTGTCCGCAGTGTGACGCTGGCACGTGGAGCGGAAGACTGAGTGGGAGATCAAAATCCGGAAGTCCTGTGGTGCCCTGCAGTGGAGGAATCGCCGGTGCAGCTTTACCCCCTGCAGCAGTTTATCACTCACAGGTTATCATCTCCCACAACGGACACTGATTGTGTGTTATATACACATTGCCTGAATTTGGGGCTCTCTTGTAAGTCCCCATTCCATTTGTATGCTATATGGTGTCTGCTTGATCAATACATCTGATGTTCTTCTGATTCGTGTAGCATCTTCATTATTTGTTCACTTTTCATGGATCTTTGTTTTTATATGTAGTTTCATGTTAATCATTATTTTATCACACAGTGTTGCACTATTATTTGTGTATGCTCTTTCCCCACATAGAAGTGGTTCAGCCTGACACTTAAGCAATTCTTGTGATGTTCTAAAATGCAACTTGTGCCAGTCCTTGGGTCACAAGAGGGCAAGTTGTACAAAGATTAAATGTAATTTAATTTAACCTATACGAATTGCGCAGAAGCATGGCATAATATTTCAAGAGTATGGGAGCAGGAAGTGGACTTTGAAGACAATGAAGCACTTTATGACCGAGCCCAGAAAGTTGCAGACAGAATATGTCCGGATCCGCTCGCAGATGGGGTTTGTCTGGTTCCGCCTAGGGATGGTGTTTGTCCTGATCCTCCTGGCGACGGAGCTTGTCTTGATCCGTCTGTGGATGGAGTTTGCCCGAATCCACTTACAGAAAAAACAATTATAGATAGTGTAAACATGGCCCAGGGAATGTCAGAAGATCCCTTAGAGGGAACCTCCTCAAATTTACTTCCAGCAGGGAACCGATCTGGGGAAATAGATGATCCTACTATGATGGTAATCCAAGTGGGAAAAAATAAAGAAAAAGACAGAGCGCAGGATTGGGTAAAAACAACAAAAAAAAAATGAAAAAGGGCACGGTAATAAGACTTGGAGGGACTCTTCGACATCCTTCAGGTTATGCTGGTAAAGTTCCTCAGGTGCCTGTAAAAAATCGTTTTTCTGTTCTTAGGAGGTATTGGGTTTCAAGAGCTGAAGATCCTGATGATGTAGAGGAACTTTCCTTATCCGAAGAGGAGCATAATATGGACGTTTCCATAGTGACAGACTCGGACATGATCCCATCTTCTGTGGTCATTAAGAGGTTTGGGTCATTGGGGGATAATGTGGGGAAAAAGAAAAAGTAATATTGTCTTTTTTTGTGTGGCTAAAAATGTTTGTTTATAAATGAATCCTTTAAAGGTAGCAGCTATTAATGTGACAGTTAAGGCTCTTATTGAGTTTCAATTAAAAATGTATATTTGGGAAATGTGAAGGTGCTGTTGAGAAGAGAAAGGTTGGAACAAATGCTGAGCTAATATTTATATAGTCTAAGTTCGTACATAATGTGCAGTTTCTGTTTGTAGATTGTTTTATGAAATGTAATGCTGGAAAAAAATTCCTCCTTTTGCTCCATATAACTGTACCCAATAACTCCTTCTATTACTCCATATATGAGAAGGAGTGGCTCAGTGAGTCAAAACACTGACTGGCGCTGAGTTTGAAGCAGGGGAACCTGGCTCCTTGTGACTTTGGGCATGTCACCTTATCTCCCTGTGCCTCAGGCACCAAAAGTATAGATTGTAAGCTCCACGGGGCAGAGACCTGTCTGCAAAATGTCTCTGTAAAGCGCTACGCAAAACTAACAACGATATAAAATAATAATATAATCCCTCCTAATGTTCCGGATTCTCACTTCCACCACCAGTCTAAATTCTTTCAAAACTAAAGCTGTCTCACGTTTTAATCTGGCCTGTAACTGTTATATATGCCTAAAATATATATTATCTCTAACTGTGCATGCTATGTCTTGTATATAATGTACTGTATAACCCATTTCACTCATTGTAACCATGTATTTGTCATTATAACTCGGTGCCCAGGGCATACTTGAAAACGAGAGGTCACTCTCAATGCATTACTTCCTGGTAAAGCATTTTATAATAAATATAACCGTTCCCGATAACTCCTCCTAATACTCCATATAACCGTTCCCTATAACTCCTCCTACTGCTCCATATAACCGTTCCCTATAACTCCTCCTATTGCTCCATATAACCATTCCCTATAACTCCTCCTACTGCTCCATATAACCGTTCCCTATAGCTCCTCCTATTGCCCCATACCTCTTCCATTGCCCAATATAACCCCTTTCTATAACTCTGTGTCCCTTTTCTGTTCTCCCTGTCACCTTTCTGTTGCTCCACATAACTTCTCCCTGAGGAAGACCCCTAGACGAGGGACGAAACGTTGAATTAATAGTGATGTAATTCTGATAAAGCGGATGCAGCCTCTTGCTTCAGCACTGCAGAGAAGATTGGAAAGGATTACGGTCTCTAGCATTATCGCTGTTAGGTCTGCTCTTACAGTGATGTCACAGTGATGTCACAGTGTCGGGTCCCCGTCCCTCCCACAGACGCACTACGAAGAGCTGACTCTTCCTTTTAGTTTATTTACAAATACAAATGAAATAAATAGTTTTAAATCTCTTGGAGACCGGCTGGAGGGACATCCAGGACCCGCACTGAGGTATTAAAGGACTGGACTTGTGATCAATCACAAAATCACAAAACAGACATCTTAACGGTCGCATAATGTGTTGCATGGGTGAGTGCTTTCCTACTTACAGCTGGAATTCAATTTCTTTGAGAAAAAAAAATACCCGTTTTGGAATTGATGCCTATAAATTATTCTCTCTCTCAATATACATATATAGAAATAAAAGCGTACAAACGTATTATGCATACATCCCTGTATTTATATTAATACAGTATATATTGTAAGCGCGGTACATGTTTACACACAGAGTAAATCCACTGTCTGTTTCTCCGATCCAATCAGCAGGGATTACCGTGACATGAACATCTTGTTTCATACAGTATCTGATGTCTTGTCCGGCCTGATACAAGTGTGACCGATGTCTAACATACAGTGTGTGACACAGCTTTTGCTAGTGACAACAGTGGCTCAGAATCTGTGTCACTATGAACTGTAGGCCCCACAGGCAGTGAAGGGGTTAATTGCAAAAAGACGATCTGAGTGCGAGCTTCATATTTACTTCTGAGGGTATAAAGTTTACAAATTGGGTGGTACTCCTAATCTATCATCTATTTACCTATTTACCTACCTATCTATCTACCTATCTATCATCTCTCTCGTGTTAAGGCATTTATTGAATGGCAGTTAACGTCAGTGATCGGGTGTGATACACGGCATCAACACTTACTCACTCGCCACATTGGAGGCCTTTAAGGCTCTGTAGGGTGCTGCTGTGTACAGTACCTAGCTGTGAAGAGGTTCTCTGCAGAGCGCTCTGCAGGTGAGGTAGAATTGGGTTATCAGAATGGGAGAGGGACCAGGGCAGTTCCCATGCTGAGAGAGGAAATGTTGCTCTCTGCAATATATATCAAGCCTGGGATCAGCAGAACATCACATCATTATCCCCCTATTGAGACCTGCAGAGTACTGCTCTATTTCCCCCCCCTCCCCCCTTTTGTAATGCTCTGCAGATCTATAACAGGAAAGGAGTCAATGATACAATGCTTTGCAGATCAGAGGGGGATGGGAGGCAGACTCTCTTCCCTCATTGCCCCGGCTCTGGGGGGACTTTAATCTCCATCGGCTCCACGCTGTTGCGCTTGGAGCTCGGCAGGAGGTAGTCTGGACCCTGGAAGACCTGGGCTATCTCCTCAAATGTCCGTCCCTTGGTCTCAGGGACCATGAAGAAGGTGAAGACGAAGAATACGATGAGCAGGACCATGAAGATGATGAAGACGTAGGGACCCAATCCACTCTGTGGGGAGAGAGAGAAGGGGGGGGGGGGGGAGTGTCATCACCAGGGTTCATTCATGCTTTCTTTTAGTATTCTTTTTCTGCTTCCTCTTTACCGCTCTCATCTCTTCTTCTTCTTCTTTCTCACCCCTCTTATTCTGTTATTTTCCCCTCCCGCTCTCCCCCATACCTCTATGCCTCTGTCTCCTTTTCTATCGCTCTCTGTGTCCCCCATACCTCTATCTCCCCATCTCTCTCTCTCCCCACTCCCCTCTTATTAAACCCTTCCACTTTTCTAATATTCATCACTCGCTCTCTTTCTCCATTTCTCCACTCCTTTTCCCTTTCCCCTCCCTCTCTTTCCCTTCTCACCGCGGCATAGGGGAATAACATCCCCACGAGAAAGTTTGCAGTCCAGTTGGAGCAGCCGGACACGGCCATGGCCACCGGGCGAGGGCCCTGACTGAAGAGTTCAGCCACAATGAACCAGGGGATGGGACCAGGGCCGACCTCAAAGAAAGCCACGAATCCAAAAATCGCCACGATGCTCACATAACTCCACGCCATGGCTCGCTCCTGGGGGACACAGGAAAGAAAGTGAGTAAGAGAAAGTAGAGAGAGGAACAGAGGGAGGAAGGGGCAAGAGATGGGAGAGAGAATGAGAGGGGGCGACTGAGAGGGAAAGAGGGGAGAGAAGTAGAGATGGATAAAGAGAGGGAGAAAGAGAGAAAAAGATGGGGTGAGAGGGATTGGATAGGACGAGCAATTGAGAGAAGGGGGAAAGGGAAGAGAGATAAAACAGTGGTGGGGCACCAGGACAATGGTCCTGTGCCTGGCTGTGAAGGACGACCCATCCGGTAGAACCTGGAATTTGGGCCCAACTGGAAATCAGATGCAACTTACTGCATCTGGTCCCCTTGCTTTGCTGGGTCCAGCAAGCAGAACAGGTAGGACCTACGTTCAGGAAGCCCCCAGCACTTATCGCCACCACCCCCACCCCCTATGCTCAACAAGTACTCAACACCCCCACAGCTCTCTGCTCAACATCCCCGGTCCCAGGTGTACACTTGTGTCCTGGGCACTGAGAATGTGGGTGGCAGGCCTGAGGGAAGAGAGCCCAAAGCTCATGTAACAGGGCGAGAAAGGAGAGAGGGGAATAAAGGGAGAAAGAAGGGCGGGAGGGGGTGAGAGAAGAGAGAGGGTAAAAAAGGGGCCAAATGTGTGTGTTCAGATGGCTAATTCTGTACCCCAATTACACAGAGCAAATATAAACTTTACTTTTTAATCAAAGGTATTGATATACAAAAAAAGAATATGTATCTCTCTCTTAGCTCTTCAATGGATAGTAACAGAAGTTTGTTACATTCCTTCCTCATCATCCATGTTTTTATTTATTTACTGTAATTACAGTCTCCTCAGCTGCTCTCTCGCACTTTCTGGGTTTTGCCATCAACTGCCCATCTCCCCATTAAAATTCCAACTGTCACTTTCTGCTGCCAACTGTCGTAGACCCTCTCACTAGCAGCTCCTCTGCAGGTTTCATGAGCTCATATAAAAAGGGGGAAAGAGAGAGCGAGCGAGAGAGAGGAGGGAAAGAGAGAAGAAAGACAGCCAAGATGGGGGTGAGGAAGAAAGGCTAAAAGAAAAGGAGACAGAGAAAGAAAGTGGTGGAGAAGAAGAACTGCAGAAGTAGGAGCGGAGCTGTGGTCTCACATTGAGATTGAGGGCGATAGTCATTACGAGGGCGCAGACGGCCATCCCTCCAAGACCAGTGAGGTGTAGAGTCCTGCGCCCGGTGCGTTCCACCAGGAACAGCTGGAAGTGAAACAGGGACCCTATGAGTATCTATTCAGGTATATACAGTACATGTACACCTCCCACTGTGACACATATACACCCCATACTGTGACACATATACAACGCATACACAACCCAAACTGTGACACAGCATATACACCCCCAAATACACCACATATACAGCCTATATACACCCTGATAATATCATACATATACACCTCATATGCACCCTTTATACACTCCATATACACCTTGACACTATCACACATATACAATGCATATACATCCCACACAGCCACACATGATATACATCCCATATGCACCCATCATTGTCACACATATATACTGCATATACACTTGTCACACCTATACACCACGACAGTCACACACATACTTAGACATTGTCACACATATAAACCCAAACACTGTCACACATATATACACCCGACACTGTCACATATATATACACCCTCACAATGCCAGATATATACACTCTGACAATGTCACGCATATTTCCCCCTGACACTGTTACACATATGCAACCCAACTCTGCCACACATATACACCCGACACTGTCACACTTTACACCGCATATACCCCACAATAGTCCAACACACACATACACACGGTCATACATATAACACAACACAGACACACATATACACCACAACAGAGTCACACATGTACACCACAACATACACACTCAGACACTGTCACGCATATATACACGCACACACTGTCACACATATACACACAGACACTGTCACACATATATACACCATCACAATGCCAGACATATACTGAACACTAGGAGTGTGACAATGTCAGATATATACACTCTGACAATGTCACACATATTTCTCCCTGACACTGTTACACATATGCAACCTAACTCTGCCACACATATTGTAAGGATCCGCGCTGCGAGCATACCCGCTGCCAGCGCCTCCTTGCCTAAATTACATGCCGCCCAGGCTCCCCGGCAGCGTACTCGCTCCTTGCGGCTCCCTCTCCCGCTGCCCCCACACTTCCGGGTCGCACGCGTCACCCCTACGGGTGTGTGCGGACCCAGACTGCCATTTACTGGCGCCGGGCACCTGACTCCGCCCCCGATGACGCGGCGCACACTCCACGCGCTTCCCTGCCTCTTCCCCGTCAGGTCCGCCCCCCAGGCCCTTCTCTCCCATCAGGCTCTTCCCCCGGGTCGCTCCTCCCCTTGCTGTGACAGGCCCCAGCTACCCAGACACCTTTCCCCTATCAGGTCCTCCCCCAGGCCGCTCCTCCATTCCTCCCCTTGCTCCGATAGGAGGGAAGTGTTTGGGAAGCTGGGGCCTATCAGGTCTTTCCTCAGACCACTCCTCCGTTCATCCCCTTCCTCTGATAGGTCCCAACCCCCTATTTAGTCTCCCCTCACCATTACCTCCTTGCTCTGCATAGATTCTGTACCTTGGTGCTGTCTGCTGTTGCCTGGCCCCTTTTGTCTTTCAGTCCCTGTCCCTGTTCCTGGATATTCTGCTGACCTCCCTGGATTTTGACCTTTGGTTTTGGACTTCGTTTATGCTGCTCTCTAGTTCCCTTGGACTTGGCGTTGGACTCTTTACCATGCAGACTTCTATATCCCTTGGACACGGCTTACGGACAATCTACTTTGCTGCTCTCTCCACTCCACGACCCAGGCTCACGGACACTCAACTACGCTGCTCTCTCCATTCCACGACCATTGGCTTACGGATTATACCTACCACCTGTCAGGAATCGGCGTTCTCCGTGCTCCCCACACACAGCACTCACTACCCTCGGCGATTCCTCTGCTCAGCGCCAGGCGCGCCACGCCCTCCCGCGCGCACACCTGCACCATCCACTGGCTCGGTCCACACGCGTACACGCGTTACGGAGCGTGCTTATTCTGCACACTCTTCTTCCCGTCCCCCGGACCTCAGGCTCCGCCCCCGCACGCCGCACGGGCATACTCAGGTTACCAACAAGTCTCACCTGGCCTGTTATGCCAGCACCAATCTGCAGTGTCTCCCTGTGGCACTTCCTGTCCCGCCTCCGTTCCTAATTGGACCTTCCTGCTTTATCTAGCTCCTCTCTGCTCTCAGTCTTTGCTCGACATAGTCTCTGCATGGAAGTACTTCAGGATTCTCTTAGGGTTTTCACAGGTTCTGACACGGTTCGTACGACTACCCCCTCTGGCTCTCGATCTCGGCACTCCTTGGACAACGCTCACTCTGATACCCCTCGAACCCGGCTTGGACTACAACCTATCTCCACTCTCCACTCCTTAACCTCGGCAAGGCATTCTTCACTCTATCTCTTCAACCAGTACCGGCATGTATTGTCTACATTACTACACCTGGCCTGGCAACACTTTATACCACACTCCGGACACGCTCCCTTTGCTGCGGGTGCGTGTATTACCACTTCCCCCTTCAGCTCAGGGGACGGGTCTGGTCTGCGGGCAGCACCGGCGTAACACCACCACTGGAGTTGGCAAGTACGGTACTCTTTCTATTGTTGTTACCCGGACCATCTACGCTACTTCCACACTCCGGCCGTGCCCCCGTTTACTGTTAGGTGTGTGGTATTATCCCTTTCCACCTCAGTCCCGGGGTCTCGTCTGGCTTGTGGGCATTCCGAGCGTTACATTATGCAGAGCCCAACAGACACAGACCCCCCTGAGGTGGAAGATACCCTAACCACCATCTCCAAACACTTTACCTTTTTGGACAACCAGGTTACTGCACTTAACCAACAGGTTGCTACCCTAACCTCTCAGATTCTTCAGCTTAATGTCTCCAGCTCCGTTATCCCTCCCACTGTCTCCCGTGAAGGAACGGGCCCTTCGGAGTTACGTATCCCTTCGCCCAATAAATATGCGGGGGACCCACTTGGATGCCGTGGTTTTTTAAACCAGTGCGAGATACACTTTGAACTGTCACGCTCTCGCTTCCCCACGGATTGTACCAAAGTAGCTTATGTTTTCTCCCTTCTTACTGGGGAAGCCCTGGCCTGGGCTTCACCTATCTGGGAGCTGAAGCCTGAACACATCTACAGATATATACACATAACTGTCGCACATGTAAACCACAACACAGTTACACATATACACCACACCACATACACCCGACACTGTTACACATAGACTCATATAGAGCCAACACTGCTACACATAGGGGCCTATTCACAAAGCTGTGATAAAATCAGTGCAATATCACCTGACTTTGGGGCCTATGCACTAAGCAGCGATAAGCCACTTATTGCCACCTTATCACCAAAAAAGCCTACTGCTATTAAGTAAGCCACGATAAGTCGGCGATAAGAGAGCTTTTCTGCAAAAAAATTGCAGAGAAAAAACAAAATCGCCAAACGCGCGCCGATAAGCCACTTATTGCCAGGTTTTCAAACTCGTGCTATTCTAGTAGCCCTGATTAGCTTATCGAGGCTTATCACGGCTGTAGAACAGAGATTTCCTCTCCAAATCATCTCGCCAGGAAAAGTTGTCAAGAGGGTGGTGAGAAGCAGCCGATAAGCGGCGAGACGGGACTTAGAAAAATAATGCATTTTTCCTGCATCGGATTGATGCTGGGAGTCTCCGGAGCTGATATCCATTAGTAACAGCACCGGAGACTCCCGGCATCAATCCGATGCAATAAAAATGCATTTACAGTCATCCTTATTACCTTAGAGGCTAACCGCAAAGGCAATGAAGGGGTTAAGGAAAAACAGCAGCTTTATTTGGGGGCAAAGGGGGTGAATGAAGCAGGAACTTGGCCCTTCATTCACCCCCTCTGCCCCCAGTAAACATTACAATATGTACTAACCCCCAATATAGAACCCACCCCCAGTGCCCCAAAATAAAAAAATCATTTATTTTTTGATACACAGGATTAATACCAGAGGCCGGTGGGGATCCCCGGGTGGTCCCTGTGGATGTCCGGGGGCCCCCAGATTGTCCCCGCGGGTGCCCGGGGCCCCAGGGAGGTCCCGGGTGGTCCCCGCGGGTGTCTGGGTGCCCTCGGGTCGTTCTCACGGGTGTCTAGGGGCCCTCGGGTGGTTCCCACATGTGTCTGAGGGGCCTCGGGTGGTCCCCATTGGTGTCTGGGGATCCTCGGGTGGTCCCTGCTGGGCTACAGTACCAATCCTGTATCAAAAAATACAATTTGGCATACATTGCAATAAATACACCTTCCCCCAACATATACAGTACAGGGATGCCCCGCATTAACGTACGCAATGGGACCGGAGCATGTATGTAAAGCGAAAATGTACTTAAAGTGAAGCAATACCTTTTTCCCACTTATCGAAGCATGTACTGCACTGCAATCATCATATACGTGTATAACTGATGTAAATAACGCATTTGTAACAGGCTCTATAGTCTCACCCCTTGCGCACAGCTTCTGTACAGATAGGGAGCCGGTATTTCTGTTCAGGACGTGCCGACAGGCGCACGCGTGAGCTGCTGTTTGCCTACTGGGCGATATGTCCTTACTCGCGATGGTAATTAAAGTGAGTGTCCTTAAACCAGGGTATGCCTGTACAGTAATGGGCAAAATAACTATTATCCAGATATGGATAATTGTTCCTTTGCCCATTATTAAATCAAACATTAGCCAGGCATCAGAAATAAAGGAAATAAACTTTTCTACTTACACCTGCCATCATGAAGAGCGTCCTCATCAGCATACTGCAGGTCCATGCCCTCCAATGCCAGCAAGAATACTGTGACAGAGTCACTAACTCAGTAGGCTGGAATAGTGAATGGAGAGACGCTGCAGCCAGTTCACAGAGTGTTAATCTCCTCAGACAGAAAGAAGCACACCTGCAGCCTAATTAAGCAGGAGGCCTGCGAGACTGCAGGTTTAAAAGCAGGAAGTGACACACACACAGGGAGCTTGTTTTTCCACAGGAAGGTGGAGAGAACTCTCCCGGCTCGGAAGCCGTTGCTGTTGATCTGGTCCCCCAGTCCTGCGAGGAGCTAGGCTGCTGGGACCAGCTGGAACCCCAACCCAGGATAAAGATACAGATTGCTGCGAAGAGCTTGTTTTTCCACAGGAAGGTGGAGAGAACTCTCCCGGCTGGGAAGCCGTTGCTGTTGCTCTGGTCCCCAGTCCTGCGAGGAGCTAGGCTGCTGGGACCAGCTGGGACCCCAACCCAGGATAAAGATACAGATTGCTGCGAGGCTGGACACAGCCTGCTCCCTGGAACCGTGTTCCTGTTTGCTGCTGGAGCTGCTATAAGATAAGACTTTATTCTTATACGTATCGGTTAACCTTTGTGTAGCATGTTTTGGGCATGACCAGATTAGCTGGCTGTCCTGTTAGTAAGGGCTCAAGAAGTGAGTTAGTGTCCCTAACGGGACTAGGATTTAATTTTCAAGAAAGTAGTTTCTTAAAGGGACAGTGCACCCGTACTTATTTTGGTTGTGGCTAATAAACCACTAGTGTTTAAAGTTTCCCATCGTGTCTAGCGTCTTACTGACCCCGCCGCGAGGCCGTCCTGCCACAGGTGGTGTCAGAAGTGGGATGCTACGCCTCTGGGGGTCAGTAGATGAAGATGTGTTGAGACACTGAACTCAAGCGGAAAAAAAAAATGATTTTTGCTGAAGCATGGAAGTTACAGCTAGCAAGCGCTGAGTGTAAATTTTGCCTCGTCGGGTATGAAAGGATTGCTGTGTAAAGCTAATGCCTTTTGCTGAAGTGAGTGAATTTGCAGATAGCAAGTGCTGTGAGGTAAAGTTTGCCCTGTCTGGTAAAAAAGAAAGTGAAATTGGATTTTTGCAAAGAAGTTGCCCTAAGAAGAACCCAGAAGGTTCAAATATTGTAAAGCAAGTACAACTTACGTGTGTTGTGCAAAGTCTGCCTCGTCGGGTGTGAAAAAAAAACAAAAAAAAAACGGGGTTTTAAAATGGCCACCGTCATTTGTCAGTTTTGCAATGTACATAACCATACAAAACAGTGTCCCTTCAGGCCATATGATGATTATGATGACGATGCATATGTGGCCCCGAGAAGAGAGACGTACCCGCAGATGAAAGCTGCAAAAGTGTCCAGCGTGTGTGTGCCCAGTACCACTGATGTCTCTGGAACTAATAAAACAAAGAGAAAGAAGAAAAATAAAAATATTTTTCAAGTCACAGAGGAAGTGACCAAACCACTTGAGCCTGCGATATCAGGACAACAGGCGTCAGCAAGCCACCGAGATGTGCTGCAGATTGGAGTGATGGGCAGAATTGTCACAGGAACAGTGGCAAAGGAAAAGGAGGAGCAAAGGGAAGCTGAATCCTTGATCCAGGGAAAAGAGGCCTTAATTTCTGCACTCCAAACTGCCCACCGTGATTATGATGCCTTGCAGGAGCAATTGAATAGGGAGCGAGAAGCGAACGCCGAGGTAAAGAGGTGTATACTCCCAGCTATACTTGAGTATGAGGAGTTAAAGAAAACAGAGCGTCTCTTACGGAGTGAGTTGGAGGAGCTGAAGACAAGCTTGGATAAGGCCAACACTGCAATTGCTAACATGGAATCAGAGAGAACAAGTCCTGACTGGAGACTATGCTATGAGATGTCCCAGAGAGATGTGCAAAACTTCATCAAAGACTTAGAAGTTTCTCACCAAGAAGCTAGCACACTCAAAACAGAGCTGGAGCTCTCACGCCAGGAGGGCCACAGTCTAAACACAGAGCTGGGTATGTTGAAGGAAACCCATGAGAATGCCCTGAGGGATATAGAGACTGTGAAAATGGAGAATATAAACCTGAAGGAAGAGGTTTTAAACCTGACTGGTCAGGTCAGTAATGGGACTGAGAAGCTTCACCAAGCGCAGAAAGTGAAGACGCAATTGGCGCAAGGAAAAAATGAAGTACAGGCTGCTCTGCAGAATGCAGAGAAAATGCTGGAAAAAGAATGCCTCGCCCTGGAGCAGCTGAAGATCACGTTGAGCGCCACAAGAGCATCGCTGGAGGCGGAGCTTAGAAGCCAGGTGACTCTGTGTGAGAGGGAACATGAGAAGGTCCAAAGACTGGAGCAAGAGCTGGAGAAGCAGAGAGGCAACTCCATCTCCATGAGTCAGTATGCCAAGGAGAAAGAAGCCTGGAAGACAGAAGCAACAGCGATACTGGCGACAAGAACTGCAGAGCTCAAAAAGATGGAGGAGGCGTTGATGCAAACCCAGAGTAAGCACCGGGAAGAGGTGAAGGCCCTGAGAGGGGACTGGCAGCATCAGATTGAAGAGCTGCAAACGCAGATGGCTGAGCACGAGATGCAGCGCGCCAAGACGGAGGAGGTGTCCGTCCGTCAAGTGGCTTGCCTGACATTGCGCTATGAAATCGAGATGGCTGATACCCACAGGCTGCTGGACGACACGGCTAATGAGAGGGACCGACTGCAGCTGGAGCTGGACAAGGTCTGGGAGGAGCACAGGCAATTGCAGGTCAGAAATAGAGGAAAAGAGATGTGGAGTCGCGACTCAACGCCAAAGAGGATGAACTGGCAGCGGCACTGAGTGAAAAAAGATATGCAGAAGGACAGCTTCATGACCTGAGGAAGGACCTGGAGTCTGAGCGTGCTGGCCGCAAGTTGGCGGAGAAACAAAAGCGTGACCTGGACGAGATACTCGTGGCCCTAAAGACTGAGCATGTGGCTATGTTGGACACCGCTCAGTTGGAAAATAAGATGAGAAAGACATCACAGGTTATCCAGCAACACTCCCAACGGAGTAAATTAAAGGGACAAGAAAGAAAGGCCCAAGCCTACGAGTCTGCCGACGGTAATAGAGCGGCATCATGGGGTGCACTTAGGGTTGATAAGACCCCCATCCAAATTGAAGTTATAAAGATAAATGATCTGAAAACCAAACACTAAAAATACGCTGATGGAGAAAGGTCCAGAAGCCATCACCACTGAAGCGGAGTTACTGTCTTCACAAGAGAAGGCTAAGCTTCAAGGTAGCCCTCTAAGGAAGCTTTTCACTGGATCTGGTTTAAAGAAGCTTTCAGGCAAGAAGCATAAAGGAAAGAAGGAAGAAGAGACAAAGGCAGAGTATGTGACAGAACAAGTACCTGTCTCATTGGAGTCTCGTGATCCTGCAGAGGTAGATGGAGGAAACAGTTCGCCCTCTTCTCCTGATGAGTCTATAGAGACCTCTCCTACAGAAAATGTAATGGGAGACACAGCACAGACTGTTAAAACAGAAGATGAAGGGGCCATTTCTGATGGAGAAAGAAAGAAGGAAGGCATTACACCTTGGGCCTCTTTTAAAAAAATGGTCACCCCTAAAAAGCGTGCAAAGCTGCCTTCTGAAAGTGACAAAGAAGATGAGGTTGAAAAAGCAAAGAGTGCTACCATGTCCTCTACTGGTAGTGCTGGTTCTGTTGAAAATCAAGAGGAAGCTAAAGAAAATGGTGAGGAACAAAATCTGGAAAAGAGCCCGGAAGATAAGAAAAAGGTTGACAACTCTGTATCATGGGAAGCTTTAATCTGTGTGGGTTCTTCTAAGAAAAGGGCCAGGAAGACTTCTGATTCAGACGAAGAAGTCCAAAAAACCTTTGAGGAAGGTCAAAAAAGGGAGAAGCAGGACAAGCACTGGTGAGTGAATGCTATGAGCTAACTGAGGTCTTGGCTCTTCTACAGGGTAAGGGAGACTCTGAGCCCAAGAGGAAGAAGGCAGAGATAGCTGATAGACAGCAGGAGGCTTGGGGACATTTGCAAAAGGGGACACAACAAAGGCGGAGCTTCAACCCTAGACTCAGGACGGCACAAGAGAAAGAGGTAGAGAAGGATGAGTGTTCAGGCCCAGATGGCCTGGTAATTACCCAAAAAAGAAAATGCCTAAATTGGAAGGCAAGAAAAAAAAAGGGGGAGGGAAGGGCCGACATCAGACATTTTCGCCAAAAATGCTGGTGCACGGGAATGGTGCACGGGCCGCTCCACAGGACAATGTTTCGCTGGGGAGAGGGATATGTGACAGAGTCACTAACTCAGTAGGCTGGAATAGTGAATGGAGAGACGCTGCAGCCAGTTCACAGAGTGTTAATCTCCTCAGACAGAAAGAAGCACACCAGCAGCCTAATTAAGCAGGAGGCCTGAGAGACTGCAGGTTTAAAAGCAGGAAGTGACACACACACAGGGAGCTTGTTTTTCCACAGGAAGGAGAGAACTCTCCCGGCTGGGAAGCCGTTGCTGTTGATCTGGTCCCCCAGTCCTGCGAGGAGCTAGGCTGCTGGAACCAGCTGGGACCCCAACCCAGGATAAAGATACAGATTGCTGCGAAGAGCTTGTTTTTCCAAAGGAAGGTGGAGAGAACTCTCCCGGCTGGGAAGCCGTTGCTGTTGCTCTGGTCCCCAGTCCTGCGAGGAGCTAGGCTGCTGGGACCAGCTGGGACCCCAACCCAGGATAAAGATACAGATTGCTGCAAGGCTGGACATAGCCTGCTCCCTGGAACCGTGTTCCTGTTTGCTGCTGGAGCTGCTTCTTAAAGGGACAGTGCACCCGTACTTATTTTGGTTGTGGCTAATAAACCACTAGTGTTTAAAGTTTCCCAACGTGTCTAGCGTCTTACTGACCCCGCCGCGAGGCCGTCCTGCCACAATACATACAAAAATACAATCTTATGGCCCCTAACCACTTAATCACCTTAGCGGTCAATTCAAACAAGGAGCCAACAAAATATTTTTTTTTATTGTATTTCTTTCTTTTAATGTTTTTTTTATTGCCCATTGACTGCTAATGTATTAATCTGTGGCTGTTTAGAGTACAGATAAATACCGTGATAGCCAATGCATTTTTTGGCAAATGATTGGTTTCTATTGACTGTTATTTTTTCTATTTATCTTAATTGTTTGGATTAAATATTGTGTAATTTATAGGGCTTGTTTTTATGTATTTTTTTGATTGATTAGCGTTTTTAATTAATTATTTTGTTGGCTCCTTGTTTGAATTGATGTGTTGGCTGGGGGTTTTATTAATTAATTGCGCTGTTGGTTACTAGTTAAAATTATTTAATTGTTTTGTTGGTTAGTGCTTTTATTAATTGAATTTGTTGGCTAGTGCTTTTATTTATTGAATTGTGGTGTTTAGGTGCTCGTGTATGTTTTATTATTGTGTATTTTGGGCCTATGTGTATTTTTATTAGGGTGACCTTTGACTGCTATATTGGTTTATCATACCCATATTAAATGGGTATGATGTACCACTATGCCAATCAATGGGTACAGGGTGGGTATAGTGGGTCCGGGGTCGGTGGTTAGGCCTCCCCGGTGAGTAGCGGGGGATGGTGGGTTAACCCCTTAATTACTATAACAGTTAACTGCTAAGGTGATTAAGGAGTTAGGGGCCATTAGATTGTATTTTTGTATGTATTCTTGCTGGCATTGGAGGACATGGCCCTACAGTATGCTGATGAGGATGCCCTTCATGATGGCAGGGGTAAGTAGAAAGGTTTATTTACTTTATTTCTGCTGCCTGGATAATGTTTGATTTAATAATGGACAAATGAGCAATTATCCATATCTGGATAATAGTTATTTGCCCATTACTGTACTGTATGTGTTGGGGGGGAGGTGTATTTAGTGCAATGTATGCCAAATTTTAGTTTTTGATACAGGATTGGTACCACGCGAGGACCACCAGACACCAATGGGGACAACCCGAGGACCCCCGGACACCCACAGGGAGTACCCGAGGACCCCGAACACCCACGGAGAACATCCGCGGGGACCCCAGACACCCATGGGAACCACCCGAGGGCCCTCAGACACCCGTGGGGACCACCCAAGGACCCCCAGACACCCGCAGGGACCACATGGAGGCCCACAGACAACCACGGGAATCACCTGGGGACCCGTTGGGGCCACCGGACACCCATGGTAACCCCTGCCGGCCTCTGGTATCAATACTGTGTATAAAAATATAAACAGGAAAGGGTAAGGATCGGTGGTCCATCCGCTCCGTGGAAAAAGGTAAGAACTCACCAGCAAAGAGGTTAAAAATGCTTCTTTATTAAACTACATAAAAAACATAAAACAAACAGCATAAACTACTCTCCCACGCGTTTCACGCCTACTATGGCGCTTTTTCAAGGAGCTATTGGATAATTATAGTCCTATAACCCATACGTTCCGGTGTCAACACCATAAAGTATTGATTTTATTGATTTTGCCCTCCAAGGCACTATTGACTTATACTCTTGGAGCTCATACACGGTTGTTGTTTCCAGTATAAAAATATAAAATCTGGTTTTATGTGGGGACACGGGGTGGATGGGTTGTGTATTGGTGTTTAGTACATATTGTAATGTTTATTGGGGCAGAGGGAGGGAGTGAAGGGTTACGTACCCGCTTCTGTCACCCCCTATGCCCTCAATAAAGCTGCTATTGTGCCTTAACCCTTTCATTGCCTTAACGGCTATCCGCTAAGGTAATGAAGCTGCTTTAATGTAATTTGTATTCATAGTGTACGGGAGCAGGGGGTCTCCTGAGCTGAATCGCATTGATTTCAGCCTCGGGGACCCCTGCTTCCCGAGTTACAGGCCAAGATAGGGGGTGCCGGTATCTCCTTCATTATTTAAATCCCCCGGTCACGTAATGCGGATGATTTAAAAATGGTGGCAAGACTGGCACCCGATGCCCCATACCAGGGCCTGTAACTAGGGAAGCAGGGGGTCGCTTGAGGCGGAAATCAAAGCGGTTCAGCTCAGGAGACCCTCTGCTCCCGCACACTACAGTATTAATAAAAATTAAATTAAATGAGCTTCATTACCATAGCAGATAGCCTCTATGGTAACAAATGTGTAACATTTTTAATCATGGTTTTAATACTAGTGTATTAGTATATTGTAGCAGGGTCTCTCCAGAGCAGAACCTTGTTGATTTGAGGTCCAGGGACCCCCTGCTTCCCTTGATACAGGCCTCATTATGGGGTGCCGGTATCTCCTATACATTTAAATGTCCCGCCTACAGTGACCGTAGGACTCAAATTCATGGGAGATACCCCCACCCCATAATAGTGGCTGTATCTCGGGAAGCAGGTGGTACCCGGACCTAAAATCAACGTGGTTCTGCTCCGGAGACCCCCTGCTACAATACAATAGTAATAAAATGTAAATTATAAAAATTATTTTTGGGGCGAGATTTGCGTAGGAAGAGGCGGCTCTCTCTGTCTCTGCAGCAGAAAGAACTCGCCGGGCGAGCCCTTTTCAGAGAGGCGATCATCACGTCGCCGACTACTCGCAATTTTTGATATCACTGGTATTCAGGGCTTTCTGCATACCGTGATAGCAATGCTGTCAAAAATGACAATTTAAAAACCATGCCGATTGTTTTAAATCGGCGCTCAGTCCATAGGCCCCATGGCATTGATTTATCGCACATTAAAACATGAGGGCAAAAATGGTATTCACTAAGAATGAACGCCAATTAAAGGTCGATAAAAAAAAAAAGCTGTTGTGTGCTGAGTGCACACGCATGTAAGTGACCTTCTTTGTCTTTTGGTCACTGTTTTGTCACAGAAATTGTATTTGTAGAATGATATATTTATAAAAAATACAATTCAGTGCCAAAACGCAAAGAAGTTTGACTTAGAAACACGTGTTTTAGCTATTTGCACTTCATATATAGTAACTGGGAATTCCGTGTGTGTGTGTCAGTCAGTTCAGTGTGTGTTGTGAGTCAGTCGTCAGTGTGTGTGTGGTGTGTGTGTGTGTGTGTGTGTGGTGTGTGTGTGTGTGTGTGTGTGTGTGTGCGTGTGTGTGTGTGTGTTGTGTGTGTTGTGTGTGTGTTTGTGTGTGTGTGTGTGTTGTGTTGGTGTGTGTGTGTCGTCTGTCAGTGTGCTTCAGTCAGTGGTGTGCATGTGTGTGTGTGCGTCAGTCAGTGTGTCAGTGTGTGTGTGCGTCAGTAAGTGTGTATGTGTGTCAGTCAGTGAGTGAGTGTGTATGTATGTGTGTCAGTGAGTGAGTGAGTATGTGTGTCAGTCAGTGAGTGTGTTTGTGACACGGGGTGTGGGTGGGTGGTCTGCGCTCTGTGTCCTCTTATTTTAAATTCAGTGGGCGCATGGGGGTAACGGCGCCGCTTCTGCGCATGCGTGGCGTCCGGCATGCGTGACTACTGCGCATGCGCGGCGCGGCCAGCGCAGAGCTTGGCGGGAGCTGAACAGCTCCCCTTGCTGCCTTTACTCGAGTGAGCCCAGCGGCGCAGGGGGGCTCTGTCTGAGTCTCCAGCCCGGCAGAGTCTCCAGCCCGTGTATCCTGTGGCAGCAAGCCCACCTGCGGAGGTGTGCGGAGGTGTGTGTGTGTGAAGCAGTAGATGCTGCCCCCATCACCGTGCAGCGGAAGCACTCGCCCCCGATGGAGTACAGGGCTACTACTGTAATTTGAGTTTGGCGCGGGCCTGGTCCCAGGAGCCGGTCAGCGGGTTGTAGCAGGAGAGCCGGTCCCCGCTTCCCCGGATGCCACCCGTGCCCATCTCCACCTGGAGGAAATTGCGGCCGTTAGGAGCGGCGCCGGCGGCTATCGCCGCCGCATATGTCTGCGGCCGTGTGGGGGGAGCGGCGGCCATTAGGAGCGGCGCCGGCGGCGATTTTTGAGCGGTTGGGATCATGTCAGTGTTGGGGTCAGGCTGAGCCAGAACACAGCCCGGCCTCAACTGCCAGCACTGACGTCACATCCGTTTCATTTCTGTCTCCACAATCCATTTTTGTCCCAGGTGCCACTAAAGAAGTTTCACTTCAAAAATGCCCAATCGCACAACTTGTTTTTTTAATCAGTGCTATCGTGCTATAAATCCTAGCGAGAGGCAACTGATAGAAAAATATTCAGACTGGAAGAGCTGCATGGAGAAGCTGCGTCTTCATGCATGGCTCTTACAGGCGATTTTGCAGTTAAAATATTGATTTTGATAATAGTGTACGTCAGCAGGGGGTCTCTTGAGCTGAACCGCACAGATTTCAGCCTCGGGACTCCCTATTTCCCGAGATACAGGCCTCGGTATGGGGGGCCGGTATCCCCTGTGCTTTTAAATCTCCACATTACGTGACCAGGGGATTTAAATCCTGCAGTGGGATACTGGCACCCCATAACGGGGCCTGTATCTCAGGAAGTAGGGGTTCCCCGAGGCTGAAATCAACGCGGTTCACTTCAGAAGACCCCCTGCTCTCGCATCCTAGTATCAAAACCCAAATAAACTAAAAATAAAATCATTACCGTAGCCGCTATTCGCTAAGGTAATGAAGCTGCTTTTATTTAATTTTGACATGTGTGCAGGAGCAGGGGGTCTCCTGAGCTGCTTCCCGAGTTTCAGGACCCGGCATGGAGTGTCCAAATAGAGACAAAAAAGTAGCAGCACACTGCCAAGTGAGCCAGATTGTATAAAAGTAAAAATGTATTGATAATAATACATCACCAAAGGAGGTGTAGGACCTGATAAAGCACATTAGTGTGCGAAACGCGTAGGAGGTCCTACACCTCCTTTGGGTGATGTATTATTATCAATACATTTTTACTTTTATACTACCTGGCTCCCTTGGCAGTGCGCTGCTACTTTTGAAGTGAAACTTCTTTGCTGGCGCCTAGAGGGTTTTCATGGGAAAAAATCTTTGCGTTGTAATGAAAAACCGTAACGAGAGTGATGTCACGGTAGTAATAGGCGCGTGCCATTGCACATGGCCATCATGCTTGCACTCCTCTCGCGTTGCCATCGTACTCACGCATGCGCACAAAAAAAACTGTCTGGTCTTGGCGTGCATGGTGCATGCGTAGAGGCCTCCTGCACTTGGTGCGCACGGCGTGCATGCGCAGAGACCTCCTGCGCTCGGCGTGCAAGTGCAGAGGCCTCCTGTGCTCGGCACGCATGCACAGAGGCCTACAATGCTTGGTGCGCATGCGCAGAAGCCTCCTGCGCTCGGGCACCGGCGCACCAGCAGCAGGACCCGGAGACCACTTACACTGACACACTGACACACACAGACTAACACACACACGGACACTGAGACACACAGACACTTGCACACTGACTGACACACACACACACACTAACTGACACACAAGGAATTCACAGTTATTATAAATATAGAAGTGCAAATAGCTAAAACACGCGTTCTAAGTCAAACGTCTTTGCGTTTTGTCCCTGAAATTGTGTTTTGATTTTTAATTAAAAACACCATTACAAATACAATTTCCTGTGACAACAGTAACAAAAGACAAAGACGTTTCACTTAAAATGCGTGTGCTCGGCACACACACCATTTTGGGGTGCTGGTATCTCCTCCAGTATTTAAATCCCACAGTCACTTGACGTGGAGGATTTAAAAATATCGGCAATACCGGCACCCCATTCCCCATACCCCATACCATGGACCGTAACTCGAGAAGCAGGGAGTCCCTGAGGCAGAAATCAAAGAGGTTCAGGTCAGGAGACCCCGTGCTCTCATACACTAATATTAAAAATTACATTAAAGCAGCTTCATTACCAACATAACCCAGCCCCTGTACCCCCAACAACCCCCCTAACACATACAGTATTGAGCAAAATTACTATTATCCAGGTATGAATAATAGTACATTTGCCCATTTAAAATAAAACATAAACTTGCAGCATAAAGTAAATAAAACTTGCACTTACCCCTGTCACCCTGCCAGGATGAAGGGCGTCCTCATCCTCATCACCGTCCATGTCCTCCGTTGGCAGCAATAATACAATCAAAAATACACTCTAATGGCTCATAATCCCTTAATCACCTTAACGGTTAGTAACCGCTATAGTAATTAAGTGGTTAACCCACCCACCCCCGCTACCCACCCGGGAGGCCTAACCACCCTACCTGGGGACACTATCCCCACCCTCCACCCCTGCTACCCATTGATTGGCACAGTGTTAAAGCATGCCCATATAGTATGGGCATGCTTTGCCACTATAGCAATAAATGGGAAAGCTAAAAAAAAAAAAATACACCACACTTTCATATATACACCAGGCCCTGCAAATATATACACCACAGCAGAGTAACACATACACCATGACACAGTCAAAAATATACAACCGACAGTCACAAATATAGACCCAGACACTGTCACACATATACACCCAAGACAATCACACAAATACACCTGACAGAGGCACACATATTCACCGCTATTCACACATACACCATGATACACTTTCACATATACACCACGGCCCTACAAATATATACACCACAACAGAATACCATATATTCACCATGACACAGTTACAAATATAAACCATGAGACAGTCACAAATATATACCCAGACAGTCACAAATATACACCATGACACAGTCATGAATATACACACCGACACAGTCATACATATACACCCCAAAACAGTCACACATATACACCCTGACACTGTCACACATATACACCCTGACACAGTCACACATATACACCCTGACACTGTCACACATATACACCCTGACACTGTCACACATATACACCCTGACACTGTCACACATATACACCCTGACACTGTCACACATTACAACAACCTGACACTGTCACACATATACCCCCGACACTGTCACACAATACACCAACACTGTCACAACATATACACCCTGACACAGTAACACATATATACCCTGACAAGTCACACATATATACCCTGACACAGTCACCACATATATACCCTGACACAGCACACAATATCCTGACATCACACATATACCTGACACTGTCACACATGTACACCCTGACAACTGTCACACAACCCTCATACAACACCTACAACTGTCACACATATACCCTGACAACTGTCACCATATATACCCTGACCTGTCACACATATATACCTCTGACACAGTCACAATACACCTGACGTCACACATATATACCTGACACAGTCACACATCGTATATACCCGGACACAGTCACACATATACACCCGACACTGTCACACATGTCCACCCTGACACTGTCACACATATATACCCTGACACTTCACACATATACACCCTGACACTGTCACACATATATACCCTGACACTGTCACCATATATACCCTGACACGTCCACATATAACCCTGACACAGTCACACATATATACCCTGACACAGTCACAACATACTTATACCTACACCCCCACACAGTCCACACATATACACCCTGACACTGTCCACACATATATACCCTGACACTGTCACAGATATATAACCTGACACCCGTCACAATATATACCTGACACTGTCACACATATACACATGACACTGTCACACATATACAACCCTGACACTGTCACACATTACACCTGACACTGTCACACATATGCACACTGACACTGTCACACATATACACCCTGACACTGTCACACATATACACCATACTGTCAACACAATATACACCCCTGACACAGTAACACATACAGTATATACCCTGACACAGTCACACATATATACCCTGACCAGTCAGCTCAATACCTGACAGTCACCATATAACTACAGTCACTTACACCGCTGACATGTCACACATGTACCACCCTGACACTGTCACACATGTACCCCTGACACTGTCACACATATATACCCTGACACTGTCACACATATACCCCCTGACACTGTCACACATATATACCCTGACACCGTCACACAAACCATAATAACCGGACACAGTCCACATATGATACCCTGACACAGTCACAACAATATGTATATACCCCACACAGTCACACATATACACCCTGACACTGTCACACATTACACCCGACACTGTCACAATACCCTGACACTGTCACACATATACCCTGACCTGTCACACTATATACCCTGACACTGTCACCGCAATAACCACATCACACTCACATACACCCTGACACAGTCACACATATATACCCTGACACAGTCACACATACTGTAATATACACCCGACACAGTCCACATATACACCCTACACTGTCACACATATCTACAATCCTGACAACTGTCACAGATATAACCTGACACCGTCACAAATATATACCCTGACACTGTCACACATTACACCATGACACTGTCCCCACATATATACTCTGACACTGTCATACATATATACCCTGACACTACGACACCACAACTACACCTAGACACTGTCACACATATCAACTTCATACAGTCACACATACACACCTGATACAGTTACACATATACACCACTACATACATACACACACTTTCAATATACATCAGGCCCTGCAAATATATACACCCAGCAGATAACACATACACCATGACACAGTCAAAAATATACAACCGACAGTCACACAATATATACCCAGCAACCGTCACCCATATACACCCAAGACAATCACACAAATACATACACCTGACACAGGCACACATATTCACACCGCTATTCACACATACACTATGACACATTTTCACATATACACCACGCCATACAAATATATACACCACAACAGAATACCATAATTCACATGACACAGTTACAAATATAACACCATGAGACAGTCACAAATATATACCCAGACAGTCACAAAATATACACCATGACACAGTCATGAATATACACACCGACACAGTCATACATATACACCACCCGAAACAGTCACACATATACACCCTGACAAAGTCACATTATTTGCCAGATTACACCTGACATTTTCCACACATATACACCCAGACACAGTACACTGTCTCATCCGGCTCCTCCCTCTCACCGACACCACAGTGAACACGGTGTTCACCACACACAGCCCCGATTGTTGCATATACTGGCTGTTGAAACTCTGGCCCCCTCAAAATATCTCGTAGAGTAATAAAAAATCTGCAGAGAGAGGTGTGAGAGAGGGAGGAAAAGGAATACAAGAGGTAGGGAGAGGAAGAGGAATGTGAAGCAGCACACTAGTAGATCCACATTCTAGTAGCTGTGCTGGTACTGGGAGATGTGTAGTTTTATCATAGGTTCTAATCCTTAAATGGACCAACATGAGAACTCTTCAAAAGTAAATATGGAAATAAGACAGGTGACATTTTGAAAGCTTTGTACACATGAGGAAGAGACCTGTGAGGCGTTTAGAGCTCTATACACTATAATTCCATCTATGGCCCAGATCCACAGAGGTCCGATAAGTCAGGGCTCCCAATGGTCCAGTATCAAAATTGATAACGGATGTTAGTCTCCCTGAGCTTAACGGAGAACCACAAAGCGGAATATAAACAAAAACAACATTTTGTTTGATTTTTTTTATGTATGTATATACAAATATGTAACGCAAGAAAACAAAAAAAATGTAGTTTCTCCTCTTAATTAATATGAAGTGGGTGTGATTAATAAAACGGGAAACAAAGATAAATTGAAGTTGTGGTGAGTTATCACTTAAATATCATTAGGTGGAAAAGCAACATGTGAAGGCCTTGATAACAAACACAATAGCAATATATAAAAGTAGTGCAAGTATTTCAATAGTTAAATGTGATCAGGTCCCCCCGCCATCAATATAAGATATAATATACTGAAACTAAGTAGGATATTTGTTGTGGAAACGTAGCAGCTTCAAATGAACAAGGTTCCAATTCAATTGAGAAAAAAAATAAAGCCGCATTCTCCAACAAATATACCATCAATGTTTTAAAAGGGTGGTAGCTAATAACAGATAGGTACACTCAAATGGTTAGTTCATATGAACTTGATAGTTGTGTATAGAAACACACTTGAACCCACTGCATGAAGCTGAAGTGCGGATATTGTGAGGATATTGTCCTGTGAATTCTTTTCACAATTAGCATGATACTTGGGTTGGAGGAAGATGGCAAGAGGGTGTTAGCCCCTCTATTAACCCGTCGAAGCGGGGATCAATCTCCTAATACTTGTGGCGCTAAATAATGTCACTACTCAATGGACATTACCTGCATCGCATCCGCGTTTGTCTGGTAAGGATTAGCTGTCACTAATTCCAAGCGATATCCTCTTGACTCCTGTATATAGAGCTCATGTGCGTACCATGTGTAACGTCCTGCACAGTTGATATGTGAAACAACTGACAGTAGAGGCTGAGGTTGTGAGCTCAAAGGGCGTCCGTGCTCTGTCTCTCACTCGCTGGTATTCGTCGGCCTCTCTGCTTCAGCTCAGTGATAGTGCATGCATGCACCGCTGTGAGAGATGGATCCAAAAAGAGGGTCTCTGCAGTGAAGCTGGGTATGAGGTTTGGCAAAATCCTTTCCGGGTTTTCATATTCTGGTTCAGGATTTTTTGCTCTTGCCCTCCCCTCGTGATGGGTCGTCCATTTTTGCTCCTGGCAACTTCCTTTAAAAAAGACAGCTCTGTTACAGGAAGTTTGCCAAGCAAAGTTCAGTTTGTGCGAGTACATGCAACACGCTTACCTATTGTCTTCCTCTCGTTACCAGACCCGGCTCACATACCTCGAACTACCTTGTCTTCAGCCTGCCTCGACCTCTGCATCCACACCGACTACGCAATCGAATCCTGCGGGGCCCGTCCTGCTTGAGAAGAGCATTGTTACATTTTGCTCGGCCCAAACATGGACCCCGCTGAGGACGACGACGCCTCCCCTACACGATCAACAACTGGCACAGATGTGTGAAGGCGGTGCAGACTTACACATTGGCACCCATCAGCCGACTTGAAGTGCCGGTGTGGTTCCAATACCCTTCCGTTATCTCCAGCAACCAGAGAACCTCGGATCCTGACTCCTCTACTATATGGTGGGGACCCTATTGCATGCAGGGGATTCCTTAACAATGCTCTATCCAATTTGAATTACAACCGTCCATGTTCACCACACCACGAGCCCAGGTGCCTACATTGTTCTCTTTCTCACTGACGAGGCACGTGCCTGGGTCTCTCCACTCTTGGGAGAAGGATTCCCCTGATCAGTGATTCCGCTGCCTTCATCCGTGCCTTGAAGTTGGTGTTTTATCGTGAAGGTGAAAGAAAAACGGCGCTAACTCTTTAGTGTACACTAATAATATACATGAATATTTAACCAATCAATTAATTGTTAAACAGTGATATTGTGTTCAAATAACCGGAATATTGAAAAGGTTCAAACACCCCTGCTCAAACCCAGCTTGTGGGGGACTGGTTTCGCTAGTCCCACAATCGTCACTCTCCAGTTGTAATCCAGAAATTTTCTGAGAAAAAAAGCCAAGAAAGAACGCAGAAATATTATCACTTGAATTTTATGTCTGCACTTAGATGTTTTTCTTGTTTTATGTTCTTTTCCCTTCATGCTCCCCTGGATTACAACTGGAGATTGAAGTTGGTGTTTGACACTCCAGGATGAGTATCTTCAGCTTCACTCCTGCTGATTCGACAGTATACCACGGCATAGACCATAAGCATAGTTATCACACCCCTCACGGCTGAGACCGGCTGGAATAATGAAGCTCAAATCGCCGCCTTTTGCAGGGACTATCGGAGCACTTGGATGCACTTGGAGCACTAGGATGAGCAGATTGGCCGGGACCTCCAAGGCAATCCCTCCTTGAGGGTTAATTTTCTCTTGGCGTACGGATCAATTTCAGAATGCAGGAACACCATGTCCGAGAGTGCCGGCTGTTAGGACCCAACTACTCGGTTGGCCCCAAACTTCGTTTCTCGTCCCCTTCCAGATGACGAGCCTATGCGCCTGGGACTACCTGACTGTTAGAACAGGAGAGAAGTAGAGGCGTACTTGGGCTTGTGCTGTATTGTGGATCCCAGGACCACCGGATCCGTGACTGGCCGATCATTGCAGGGCCGGGAAAACGCTGTGTCCAGTGAAGTTGGAAGAGGATTCGCTGGAACATGGGCTACCATCCTTCCTCACTCAGTGCCTTCTTCTGCTGGTTCCCTCTCATGGAGTTCGGCCTCAGTCCTCTACTCAGGCCTTCATGGATTCCGGAGCTGGGTAACTTTCGCTTTTCGTTCGCCAAACAGCACGCAATCCCCTTCGCTCTTTGGAGATTCCTTTGAGATTGCGGCGATAGACGGAAGACCTTAGGACCCAGCACCATCACCCAGGAGTCACTTCCCACCTGGAGTGAAATCGGAGTTCTACATAAGGAGCTACTCCCTTTCATGGTAATCACATGCACATTCAGCACCTATAGGTGTTAGGTCTCCTTGGTTGCTGGACAGAGTAAAAACCCCACTTTCTACAGTTGACTATTTAACGGGGCAAGTGATCACAGTAAGATATGCAGGCTGTATAAGGTCCACATAAATATATATAACAGATGATATATTTATCACTGGGTTCTGAACTGAAAACGAGTCTTATATATAATAAAGTATATTTATTCCTTTGGATAGGTGAACACACGAATAATACAGTAACAGACAGAAGTACACATTACTTAGGGGTTGGGGAATGAGAATATGATGTAGCATTTCCTCAGCAATCAGGTAATCATTCAGGTGATATCAGGTAACCATCTCAGCAACGAAGACAAAGGATATAGGGTGGACAGCAGTTTATAAACCTTTTGTCCCTCTATCCTTAACATTAAGTATCGGTGATTGGGTTTTCAATTACCTCCAGCCAATCTTTATGTGGGAACACATTGTAATACACTCCCCCCTGCTAGCTGGCACAGGCGCATAGAACTCTGGGGTCCTATTCTGTAGCCCCACATATGCAAATGGTATGCCAGCCAGTCTACCACTTTAGATCTCTGGCCGGAAAACCTTGTTGGAAGGTGTTTAAATGGGACACTTATAAAACTGTCTCTGCTTTGAGCCTTCTCCGCCCTCAAATAAACAGGAGGGTACAAAACCCTTTGAACAATACTTAAGTCCTAGACATTGGGTGTCGCCTCTAGGGCCATCTGCTATCTGGTATGCAAAGAATTTCCTCTGGTTCTATCCATACCTTGGGATACAGTACTAAACATAAAACTATAAACGTATTAAATATCCAGTTCCGCTGGGTCCAGCAGGTCCAACTTCCCAGTTCTCATGTCGGAACTGGGACAACCGTATGGTCCAAAAAGCAACGTGCTATGACCTTCGGAACCGAGTTACACAAATGCACCTTAAATCATTTTCCATTTTAATACAAAAATCTCTCCGCTACAAGAAATCACGGTTTTTCACACTAAATCCCCATTGAAAACACGGGCTTCGCCGCCATAGACTTTCAATGGCAAACCGCCGCCGTTGGCGGCTATGGGAATCCCCGCCATAGACTTTCAACGGGGCAATGCCGCCGTTGAAGTCAATGGGAGTTTTCCGCCATAGCCGGTCAATGGGGTTTGGCCGCCATTGGAGTCTTTGGGAAAAATCCCGACTTTCAAGGGGTCCATCTCGGCGTGTTTGGTCTCAGAGGGTAAAGATGGTTCGCAGCGATGCCGGAGCAGTGGCTACAGATACCCCAAAACCCTGACTCTCTGGACCCTCCGGAACCGGAGCTAGGAATACCAACATTCAGCTTTTCACACTTAGCCGTTTTCCTGAGCCGGTTCGGCCGCCGCCATTGGAACCTATGGCGCGCCCGCTCTTATGGGTTCGACCCCTTGTCGGGGTCCCAGGATACGGGGACCTGTCGTGGTCGAGTGGGGGGAATCTAGGAATAGGGGACAGAGAAATATGGAATTACCAGTATACAGAGGCTGCTAACAGGTAGTGCACACACTTTATGGCAACACTTGATTGAAGAGAGACCCAGCACATGATTAATGAAACAATAAGCCTCCGTATTGAAAACAGGGAGTTGGGTAATAGTAAGCCGGGATAGAGGTACAGGGGGACACCTCCTAAGGGGCGCCCCCAAGTAAATCACAGCCCGCACTAACCGCCTCAATAATCTCCCTGAAATACCACGTGGAGTTAGGAGTACTCACAAAAAAGCCGTCCCTGTTGGTGCAGGGAATTCCCCCTGCAAGCGGCTTCCTCCTCCTGGTGTAGCTGGCTCAGCGTGCTCCTCCGGAAAATGATGACACAGGAAAGAAGGGGTAAAGATGGTCCGTGGTTCACAGCAACTTCAGCAGCCAACGCCATGGATGTCTAAAAAAACTTTATTGATCGCTAGCAGCAAACATCAGGCAACCACTCTAACATGTTTCGTCCAGTGCTATGGACTTTTTGAAAAGTCCATAGCCTGGACGAAACATGTTAGAGTGGGTTGCCTGATGTTTGCTGCTAGCGATCAATAAGTTTTTTTTAGACATCCATGCGTTGGCTGCTGAAGTTGCTGTGAACCACGACCATCTTACCCCCTTCTCCTAGGAACTAGGGACAGAAAGAATTTTATATCTAGGGGCCCTTAAGAATGTTTATTCCCACGCCACTTGTCGTTGAAACTTGACTTGTAAGTGATCAAAGCTCTTCTATTGAAAATGTTATCGCTTTTGCGGTGTAAGCGATTTGGACGGCAGCCAACTTGTTCCTGGAACAAGCTCTTACGAGGGTTTCCCATTGAAGTCAATGAGCCCATAGACTTTCAATGGGAAAACCGCCGCTCTCCCTCTCGGACGCCATCTGTGGTCTTCTCAGGAACCGGACTCCACAGCAGATTCACCATGAAAGCATTTGAGCCCTAATGGCGCCTAATGGGAACCTGCAAATGGTGCCTGAAAAGGCGGGAAAATCTACACAAAGGGCTATAATCACTATACACTATTAACCCCTTGTGCCTCCCGGATGGATCCCAGTGTGTGGGGGCTGCCAGACCAGTTGTTACAATAAAACAGGGGAAAACAGGGGAATACACATGTACATGTCATTACAGGGGTTAAATCACCGTCTCGAGTCTTAACCCAGTTTAACCCTTTGACTCCCGGGTGAGGTCAGGGATGGACCAAATTGGGTGTAACCCACTTTAATCCCGGCCACCCCCTTCTCCCCTACACTCCCCTTCTTAATGGGTGACCTGTGGCCCACTGGCCCTAACGGGGAGTGGGGCACTGCTGGCCACCATTATGAATCCAGATCTCAAGGGATGTCCATGGCGTGAAAGTCCGTCAGCATTGCTGTTTTCAACGCCCTTGTCTTGTGTTGAATGGTAAATTCAAATTCTTGCATAGCCAAGATCCATCTCAGATAAACTTGGCATTCTCCCCTGATACCCTCTGTAGCCAAACTCAGGGGATTTGTGGTTCCTTTGGAGGACCGTGAAAGCCCTCCCATATACGTATGGTTGAAGCTTTTTGAGTGCCCACACAATGGCCAAGCACTCCTTCTCAATGGTGGCAAAGCCACTTCCCTGGGGAGCAGTTTGCACTTAGATACACCACACAGGGTGCTTTTTGCCGTCGTCCCCACCTGGCTTAACACAGCCCCCACACCAACAGTCTGAGCATCAGTTTGTATAAGAAAATGCATGGTATAGTCTGGGCAGCCAGGATAGGGTCTCCAGCAAGCGCATTTTTCAGGGACCTGGAAAGCAGTTTTCCAACAGGGCAGAGACCAGGTAATAAGGCACAGGCAGTTGCCTTCTTGGTCGATCAGGTCAGGGTTTACCAGGGCGCTGTACTGTGGGACAAATTTCCTATAGTTACCCTGCGATGCCCAAAAATGCCATGACCTGTTTCTTGTTTTTGGAACCAGGCCACTCAACATGGCTTCTACCTTGGCTGGCTCTAGTGCTTGAGGATGCCCCACCCACCCTGTGCCATAAGTACGGACTTCTTGCCATCCCTACCATACTAATTAGTGGGTTTTTAAGCTAAGCCAGCCTCCCGATCCTATACCCAGCACCGCAGACACATGTCTCGTTGGATTCCCGGAATTACCAAAGACAGCAATTTCACTAAGTAAGCCCTGGCACTAGCTCTGCATCCCTTCCAGTAACCTATTGACCAGGCGTTGAAAGGTAGCCGGGCATTCTTCATCCAAAATGGATCATCACCCAGAACTCTAGAGGCCACTTGGAGTGATGAATGCTGATTCTCCTAGCCTCCAGGGTCAGGGGGATTTGCCAATAGCCTTTGCTCAATCCATGGTGGTCGATATACTTTGCCCCCCGAGTCATCTAGTAACTCATCCATGCGGGCATGGGGTAAGCACTAACACGTCCCAGGCGTTGAGCAACCGGTAGTCCACACAAAAACCTGGTGGTTTTGTCCTTAACTGAGCACTAGGACTACTGGACTTGCCCAAGGCTCTGGACCGAGTAATTCCCCTAGGGTCAGCATCTCCTCAATCTCTCTCTCCATACTGGTCTTGACCTATGCTGACCAATCTATAAGCGTTGCTTATGCAGAGGCTGCAGGTCCCCTGTGGTGTACTGGGGTTTTGGTGAGATGTAGTGGTCCCTGCATGTCATGAAGAGGGCGCTCAAGTATACTGAGCTAGCATGTCCCTGGCTTCTCTCCCTTCTGCCTAGCACTCAACTGTGCCTCTTATCTTTACCCTGCTCTACAGTGTTTCCTTGCTTGCCCTCCCCTAGGATCAGGCGAAGCAATTGCACTCGCCGGAATCCCCCCCAGCCGTGGGCTACAATGGCCAGCACTGCTCCCATACTCGGTGTTTCCTGTACTTCTTTCAACAAAGTTGATGGTGGTATGTCTTGTGCCTCCTTCAGGCGCTACCTGTAAACAACATAGTTGCACTCATTCACCTTTCGAAATAACACGAGTACGGTCCCGACCAGGCAGCCATCAGCTTGTTCTCCCGAGTGGGTTTGAGAACAAGTACTACCTGCTGTTCCTGGGCATGAATTCCTGCTACGGCGGCCTGGTCATAACCATTGCTTTGCTGGTCTATAGGCAGCCTGAGGTGGTTCCATGGGCCACCCCATGAGCATCTCTAACCGGTCTCTGAGATCTCACACAATACGGATCACTGAAGCATCAGTAGCGGGTAGTCTCCCCTTCCATCCCTCACGGAATAGGTCCAGAGGTCCACGTACCCTGTGGCATATAGTAGCTCGAAGGGGGAGAAGCCTGTAGATTCTATGCCGGTACCTCTCGGTATGCAAACAGCAAGTGCTGCAAGGTGAATCTCCCAGTCTTCCCCTCCCCTCTATAAAGGTCCGAAGCATCTGCTTCAGGGTCCCGTTTAAACCTCTCACATAATCTGCTTGGTAAGGGGTTGTGCAACCGGGTGCTGTAACCGCAGCATCCAGAGACAATGTAACAGTTCACTCATGAACTGCGACCCCTGATCGGTTAGGATCTCACTAGGGAAACCTACCCGCAAAATGTTCAGCAAAGCGCTGCTCTGCCACTGTCTTGGCACTATGTGGCCAACGCCGCATACTGCCTCAGGGTACCGTGTGCAAATCCACACGTGAGGAGTTTGCGCTTCCCTGACCTGCTAGGAATCATGAGGGTCCTATCAGGTCCATCGCTCTACTTCTGGAAGGGTTCCCCTATTATCGGTAGGGGTCTCAGGGGTGCCTTCACACGGTCGCCCGCCTTACCTACTCGACTCGCGCATGCTCACAAGAGCGGCAGAAATTGCTTCGATCGCTCTCGGGATGCCCCCGGCCAGATAGTAATCGCGTGCAATACCTGGCTCGCCGTCCTAGTGGACCCCCTGATGATCCCGCTAACGCTGAATAGTAGCTGAGCTACCCGTAACAATAATAAGCTGTCGGTAACCCATGGAGACACTAACTGACTGTTCCCGCTTCCCCGCAATCCCACCTATCCCCCTGGTTAGTTACACCCTCCTTTCTCTGTATAGGAGTCCCTTATGTCCATAGGCCTCCAAGCTTCATGTGTACCCAGCCTGAGCATTCGCACGTCCCGAAAGTCTCACGCGGCCCCAGGGATAGGGTCTGCTCTCATGCCCTCCCTAAACGAGCTGGATACTCCTAAGCGCGCCACCCCCCCAGTCATGTCAATCTAGTCAGGGGAAGGGACAGGCGTAAATGAGAGGAACAGGGTAAGTCCCCCTCGTGTTCTCAACTGATCCCTAGGCTTAACCTCCAGGCTCATACTGTTGCCCTCCGCTAAGTTGGTCCCAAAGGCCTGAGGGGACACGAAGTGGCGCCGCGCCGGAATGCCCGCGGTCTGGCTCCTGCGGTACACGCACGCGCTACTGCAGCGGGTGCAGATGCCGGGAGCAACGGTACCGATAGGTGCCAAGATTCAATCGGTCCCCAGGAGCGTTAGCCCAGAAAGAAGTCGCATCCAAAACAGCGCGGTCAACACCCCCCACCTCCCGCACACCCATATGCCCACCCACCAATCCAAAAAGATGCGGGCCCCTGCAGGAAACGTGGTCCTCCCATCGCCACAGTGATCTGCATCCCAAGCCGCCGGAAGCAAATTCCCTCTGTCGCCGGCACCATACATGGTCGGTACCAAGGTACATGCGCTACCTGAAATCAAGCAAGACCGACCGCCTTGCCGGTCCCGACTGTGCACCGATGGGTGAGAATGTTTTGCTCCTGGCCCTGTCCGTCCTGCTGCCAGGTCTGCGGCCCCTGCAATGTCCTCCCCTCCTGCTGATAGGCAACCGATCGTAAACGGAGAATAGGGGTTGTGACATGGGACGTCCTCCGCTGGGAGTTTTGTTTCGTTTTCCATTATATTTGTGACGGTGTCAGGTTTATATCTGTGACAGTGTCAGGGTATATATGTGTGCGTGTGTCAGGTGTATATGTGTGACTGTGTCGGGGTATTACAGTATGTGTGACTGTTCAGGGTATATATTGTGACTTGTCAGGGTGTATATGGTGTGTACGGTGTCAGGGTATATATGTGTGACAGTGGTCAGGGTGTATAGGTGTGACAGTGTCAGGGTGTATATGTGTGACAGTGTCAGTGGTATATATTGTGACAGTGTCAGGGTGTACTGTGTGACAGTGTCAGGTGTATATGTGTGACTGTGTCGGGGTATATACATATTGGACTTTGTCAGGGTTATTATGTGTGACTGTGTCAGGGTGTATATGGGTGACGGTGTTCAGGGTATATATGTGTGAAGTGTCGGTAATAGTGTGAACAGGGTATATATGTTGTGACAGTGTCAGGGTACATTTGTGAACTGTCAGTGTGTACATGTGTACAGTGTCAGGGTGTAATTGTGACTGTCAGTATATATGTGTGACTGTGTCAGGGTATATAGGTGTGACTGTGTCAGGGTATATATGTGTGACTGTGTCAGGGTATATTACTGTATGTGTTGACTGTGTCAGGGTTATATGTTTTACAGTATTGGTGTATATTTGTGACAGTGTCAGGGTGTATTGTGTGACGTGTCGTGTGCATATGTGTGACAGTGTCAAGTGTAGATTGTGACAGTGTCGAGGTTGTATATGTGTGACAGTGTCATGTGTATATGGTGACAGTGTCAGGTATATATTGGACGTGTCAGGTTTATATCTTTGACAGTGTCAGGGTATATATGTGTGACAGGTCAGGGTGTATATAGGTGTGACTGTGTCGGGGTATATAAAGTATGTTTACTGTGTCAGGGTATATATGTGTGACTGTGTCAGGGTGTATATGTGGACGGTGGCAGGGTATCTATGTGGATGTCGGGTATATATGTGTGACAGTGTCAGGGTGTATATGTGTGACAGTGTCAGGGTATATATGTGGTGACAGTGTCAGGGTGTACATGTGTTACAGTGTCAGGTGTATATGTGTACTGTGTCGGGTATATACAGTATGTGTGACTGTGTCAGGGTATATATGTGTGACTTGTCAGGTGGTATATGTGTGACTGTGTCAGGGTATATATGTTTGACAGGTCGGGTATATATGTGTGACAGTTGTCAGGGTATATATTGTGACATTGTCAGGGGTACAATGTTGACAGTGTCAGGGTGTCATGTGGTGACAGTGTCGGTGTATATGTGTGAACTGTCAGGATATATGTTGTGGCTGTGTCAGGGTATATATGTGTGACTGTGTCAGGGTATATATGTGTGACTGTGTCAGGGTATATATGTGTTACTGTGTCAGGGTGTATATGTTGTGACAGTGTTGGTGTATTTTTGTGTGACAGTGTCAGGGTGTATCTGTGTGACAGTGTCATTTGTGTAATGTGTGACAGTGTCAGGGTGTATATGTTGTGACAGTGTCAGGGTGTATATGTGTGACAGTGTCAGGGTTTAATGTGTGCAGTGTCAGGGTATATGTGTACGTGTCAGGTGTATATGGTGACATGTCATGGTGTATGTGTGACAGTGTCAGGTGTATATGTGTGACTGTTTGGGGTGTATATGTATGACTGTGTCGTGTGTATTCATACGTGTCATGGTGTATATTTGTGACTGTCTGGGTATATTTGTGACTGTCTCATGGTTTATATTTGTAACTGTGTCATGGTGAATATATGGTATTCTGTTGTGGTGTATATATTTGTAGGGGCGTGGTGTATATGTGAAAGTGTATCATGGTGTATGTGTGAATAGCGGTGAATGTGTTGTCCCTGTCAGGTGTATTTGTGTGATTGTCTTGGGTGTATATTGTGTGACAGTGTCTGGTCTATATTGTGACTGTCGGTTGTTTATTTTGACTGTGTCATGGTGTATTTGACTTCTGCTGTGGTGTATATATTTGCAGGGCCTGGTGTATATATAAAGTGTGGTGTATTTTTTTTTTTTAGCTTTCCCTTTATTGCTATATATGGCAGCATGCCCATACTATATGGGCATGCTTTAACACTGTGCCAATCAATGGGTAGCGGGGTGGAGGGTGGGGGTAGTTTCCCCAGGTAGGGTGGTTAGGCCTCCCGGTGTGGGTAGCGGGGGTGGGTGGGTTAACCACTTAATTACTATAGCGGTTACTAACCGTTAAGGTGATTTAAGGGATTATGAGCCATAGAGTGTTTTTTGATTGTATTATTGCTGCCCACGGAGGACATGGACGGTGATGAGGATGAGGGACGCCCTTCATCCTGCAGGGGTGACAGGGGTAAGTGCAATTTTTATTTACTTTATGCTGCAAGTTTATGTTTTATTTTAAATGGGCAAATGTACTATTATTCATACCTGGATAATAGTAATTTTGCTCAATACTGTTGTGTTAGGGGGGGTTGTTGGGGGTACGGGGCTGGGTTTATGTTGGTAATGAAGCTGCTTTAATGTAATTTTAATATAGTGTATGAGGCACGGGGTCTCCTGACCTGAACCTCTTTGATTCTTCTGCCTCAGGGACTCCCTGCCTCGAGTTACGTTCCATGGTATGGGGTATGGGGAATGGGGTGCCGTATTGCCGATATTTTAAATCCTCCACGTCAAGTGACTGTGGGATTTAAATACTGGAGGGATACCAGCACCCCAAAATGTTGTGTGTGCCGACACACGCATTTTAATTGAAACGTCTTTGTCTTTTTTACTGTTGTCACAAGGAAATTGTATTTGTATGGGTTTTTAATTAAAAATCAACACAATTTCAGGGAAAACGCAAAGACGTTTGACTTAGAACGCGTGTTTTAGCTATTTGCACTTCTATATTTATAATAACTGTGATTCCTTGTGTGTCAGTTAGTGTGTGTGTGTGTGTCAGTCAGTGTGCAAGTGTCTGTGGTCTCAAGTGTCCGGGTGTGTGTTAGTCTGTGTGTGTCAGTGTGTCATGTAAGTATCTGTCTCCGGTCCTGCTGCTGGTGCGCCGGTGCCCGAGCGCAGGAGGCTTCTGCGCATGCGCACCAAGCATTGTAGGCCTCTGTGCATGCGTGCGAGCACAGGAGGCCTCTGCACTTGCACGCCGACGGCAGGAGGTCTCTGCCATCACGCCGTGCCACCAGTGCAGGAGGCCTCTAACCATGCACCCATGCACCCAAGACCAACAGTTTTTTTTGTGCGCATGCGTAGTACGATGGCACGCGAGAGGAGTGCAAGCATGATGGCCAACCCTGACACTGTCACACATATACACCATGACACTGTCACACATATATACTCTGACACTGTCATACATATATACCCTGACACCGTCACACATATACACCCTGACACTGTCACACATATACAACTTCATACAGTCACACATACACAACCTGATACAGTTACACATATACACCACTACATACATACACCACACTTTCATATATACATCAGGCCCTGCAAATATATACACCACAGCAGAGTAACACATACACCATGACACAGTCAAAAATATACAACCGACAGTCACAAATATAGACCCAGACACTGTCACACATATACACCCAAGACAATCACACAAATACACCTGACACAGGCACACATATTCACCGCTATTCACACATACACTATGACACACTTTCACATATACACCACGGCCATACAAATATATACACCACAACAGAATACCATATATTCACCATGACACAGTTACAAATATACACCATGAGACAGTCACAAATATATACCCAGACAGTCACAAATATACACCATGACACAGTCATGAATATACACACCGACACAGTCATACATATACACCCCGAAACAGTCACACATATACACCCTGACAAAGTCACAATTATTTGCCAGATATACACCTGACATTTTCACACATATACACCCAGACACAGTCACACTGTCTCCATCCGGCTCCTCCCTACTCACCGACACCACAGTGAACACGGTGTTCACCACACCAGCCCCGATTGTTGCATATACTGGCTGTTGAACTCTGGCCCCCTCAAATATACTCGTAGAGTAATAAAAAATCTGCAGAGAGAGGTGTGAGAGAGGGAGGAAGGATACAGAGAGGGAGGGCGGGAGAGGAAGAGGAATGGTGAAGCAGCACACTAGTAGATCCACATTCTAGTAGCTGTGCTGGTACTGGAGATGTGTAGTTTTATCATAGGTTCTAATACCTTAAATGGACCAACATGAGAACTCTTCAAAAGTGAAATATGGAAATAAGACAGGTGACATTTTGAAAGCTTTGTACACATGAGGAAGAGACCTGTGAGGCGTTTAGAGCTCTATACACTATAATTCCATCTATGGCCCAGATCCACAGAGGTCCGATAAGTCAGGGCTCCCAATGGTCCAGTATCAAAATTGATAACGGATGTTAGTCTCCCTGAGCTTAACGGAGAACCACAAAGCGGAATATATACAAAAACAACATTTTGTTTGATTTTTTTTATGTATGTATATACAAATATGTAAGCAAGAAAACAAAAAAAATGTAGTTCTCCCTTAATTAATATGAAGTGGGTGTGATTAATAAAACGGGAACAAAGATAAATTGAAGTTGTGGTGAGTTATCACTTAAATATCATTAGGTGAAAAGCAACATGTGAAGGCTTGATAACAAACACAAATAGCAAATATAATAAAAGTAGTGCAAGTATTTCAATAGTTAAATGTGATCAGGTCCCCCCTGCCATCAATATAAGATATAATATACATGAACTAAGTAGGATATTGTTGTGGAAACGTAGCAGCTTTCAAATGAACAAGGTTCCAATTCAATTGAGAAAAAATAAAGCGCATTCTCCAACAAATATACCATCAATGTATTTAAAAGGGTGTAGCTAATAACAGATAGGTACACTCAAATGGTTAGTTCATATGAAACTTGATAGTGTGTATAGAAACACACTTGAACCCACTGCATGAAGCTGAAGTGCGGATATTGTGAGGATATTGTCCTGTGAATTCTTTTCACAATTAGCATGATAGCTGTTGGAGGAAGATGCAAGAGGGTGTTAGCCCCTCTATTAACCCGTCGAAGACGGGGATCAATCTCCTAAATACTTGTGCGTCTAAATAATGTCACTACTCAATGGACATTACCTTGCATCGCATCCAGCGTTTGTCTGGTAAGGATTAGCTGTCACTAATTCCAAGCGATATCCTCTTGACTCCTGTATATAGAGCTCATTGTGCGTATCCATGTGTAACGTCCTGCACAGTTGATAATGTGAAACAACTGACAGTAAGAGCTGAGGTTGTGAGCTCAAAGGGCGTCCGTGCTCTGTCTCTCACTCGCTGGTATTCGTCCGGCCTCTCTGCTCTCAGCTCAGTGATGAGCTGCATGCACCGCTGTGAGAGATGGATCCAAAAAGAGGTCTCTGCAGTGAAGCTGGGTATGAGGTTTGGCAAAATCCTTTCCGGGTTTTCATATTCTGGTTCAGGATTTTGCTCTTGCTCGCCCTCTGTGACTGGGTCGTCCATTTTTGCTCCTGGCAACTTCCTTTAAAAAAGACAGCTCTGTTAGCAGGAAGTTGCCAAGCAAAGTTCCAGTTTGTGCTGAGTACATGCAACACGCTTACCTATTGTCTTCCTCGTTACCAGACCCGGCTCACATACCTCGACTATCCTTGTCTTCAGCCTGCCTCGACCTCTGCATCCACACCGACTACGCAACTCGAATCCTGCGGGCCGCTTCCTGCTTGAGAAGAGCATTGTTACATTTTGCTCGGCCCAAACATGGACCCCGCTGAGGGACGACGCCTCGCCCTACACGATCAACAACTGGCACAGATGTGTGAAGCGGTGCAGGACTTACACATTGGCACCCATCAGCCGGACTTGAAGGCTGCCGGTGTGGTTCCAATACCGCTTCCGTTATCTCCAGCAACCAGAGAACCTCGGATCCTGACTCCTCTACTATATGGTGGGGACCCTATTGCATGCAGGGGATTCCTTAACCAATGCTCTATCCAATTTGAATTACAACCGTCCATGTTCACCACACACCGAGCCCAGGTGGCCTACATTGTTTCTCTTCTCACTGACGAGGCACTTGCCTGGGTCTCTCCGCTCTGGGAGAAGGATTCCCCCTGATCAGTGATTCCGCTGCCTTCATCCGTGCCTTGAAGTTGGTGTTTTACGTGAAGGTGAAAGAAAACGGCGCTAACTCTATTAGTGTACACTAATAATATACAGTGAATATTTTAACCAAATCAATTAATTGTTAAACAGTGATATTGTGTTCAAATAACGTGATAATATTATTGAAAGGTTCAAACCCCCTGCTCAAACCCAGCTGGTGGGGACTGGTTTCGCTAGTCCCACAAATCGTCACTCTCCAGTTGTAATCCAGAAATTTACTGAGAAAGAAAAAAAGCCAAGAAAGAACGCAGAATATATATCACTTGAATTTTATTGTCTGCACTTAGATTGTTTTTCTTGTTTTATGTTCTTTTCCCTTCATGCTCCCCCTGGATTACAACTGGAGATTGAAGTTGGTGTTTGACACTCCAGGATGAGTATCTTCAGCTTCACTCCTGCTGATTCGACAGGTAGACCAATACGGCATAGAGTTTCACACCCTCACGGCTGAGACCGGCTGGAATAATGAAGCTCAAATCGCCGCCTTTTGGCAGGGACTATCGGAGCACTTGGATGCACTTGGAGCACTAGGATGAGCAGATTGGCCGGGACCTCCCTAAGGACCTTGAGGAGTTAATTTCTCTTGGCGTACGGATCAATTTCAGAATGCAGGAACACCTGTCCGAGAAGTGCCGGGCTGTTAGGAGCCCAACTACTCGGTTGGCCCCAAACTTCGTTTCTCCGTCCCTTCCAGATGACGAGCCTATGCAGCTGGGTACTACCTGACTGTTAGAACAGGAGAGAAGTAGGAGGCGTACCTTGGGCTTGTGCTGTATTGTGGATCCCAGGACCACCGGATCCGTGACTGGCCGATCATTGCAGGGCCGGGAAAACGCTGTGTCCAGTGAAGTTGGAAGAGGATTCGCTGGACATGGCTACCATCCTTCCTCACTCAGTGCCTTCTTCTGCTGGTTTCCCTCTCATGGAGTTCGGCCTCAGTCTCTACTCAGGCCTTCATGGATTCCGGAGCAGTGGGTAACTTTCTCGATCTTTCGTTCGCCAAACAGCACGCAATTCCCCTTCGCTCTTTGGAGATTCCTTTAGAGATTGCGGCGATAGACGGAAGACCCTTAGGACCCAGCACCATCACCCAGGAGTCACTTCCCCTGGTAGTGAACATCGGAGTTCTACATAAGGAGCTACTCCCTTTCATGGTAATCAATGCACATTCAGCACCTATAGTGTTAGGTCTCCCTTGGTTGCTGGGACAGAGTAAAAACCCCACTTCTACAGTTGACTATTTAACGGGGCAAGTGACTGTCACAGTAAGATTATGGCAGGCTGTATAAGGTCACATAAATATATATAACAGATGATATATATTTATCACTGGGTCTGAACTGAAACGAGTCTTAGATATAATAAAGTATATTTATTCCTTTGGATAGGTGAACACACGAATAATACAGTAACAGACAAGAAGTACACTTACTTAGGGGTTGGGGAATGAGAAGTATGATGTAGCATTTCTCTCAGCAATCAGGTAATCATTCAGGTGATATCAGGTAACCATATCAGCAAACGAAGACAAAGGATATAGGGTGGACAGCAGTTTATAAACCTTTTGTCCCTCTATCCTTAACATTAAGTATCGGTGATTGGTTTTCAATTACCTCCAGCCAATCTTTAATGTGGGAACACATTGTAATACATGCCCCCCTGCTAGCTGGCACAGGCGCAGTAGAACTCTGGGGTCTCATTTCTGTAGCCCCACATATGCAAATGGTATGCCAGCCAGTCTACCCATTTAGATCTCTGGCAGGAAAACCTTTGTTGGAAGGTGTTAAATGGGACACTTAAAACTGCTCTGCTTTGAGCCTTCTCCGCCCTCAAATAAACAGGGAGGGTGACAAAACCCTTTGAACAATACTTAAGTCCTAGACATTGGGTCGCCTCTAGGGCCATCTGCTATCCTGGTATGCAAAAGAATTTCCTCTGGGTTCTATCCATACCTTGGGATACAGTACTAAACATAAAACATAAACGTATTAAAATATCCAGTTCCGCTGGGTCCAGCAGGTCCAAACTTCCCAGTTCTCAATGTCGGAACTGGGACACCGTATGGTCCAAAAAGCAACGTGCTATGACCTTCGGAACCGGAGTTACACAAATGCACCTTAAATCATTTTTCATTTTAATACAAAAATCTCCGCTACAAGAAATCACGGTTTTTCACTAAATCCCCATTGAAAACAACGGGCTTCGCCGCCATAGACTTTCAATGGCAAACCGCCGCCGTTGGCGGCTATGGGAATCCCCGCCATAGACTTTCAACGGGGCAATGCCGCCGTTGAAGTCAATGGGAGTTTTCCGCCATAGCCGGTCAATGGGGTTTGGCCGCCATTGGAGTCTTTGGGAAAAATCCCGAACTTTCAAGGGGGTCCATACTCCGTCGGGTTTGGTCTCAGAGGGTCAAGGATGGTTCTGCAGCGATGCCGGAGCAGTGGCTACAGATACCCCAAACCCTGACTCTCTGGACCCTCCGGAACCGGAGCTATGGAATACCAACATTCAGCTTTTCACACTTAGCCGTTTTCCTGAGCCGGTTCGGCCGCCGCCATTGGAACCTATGGCGCGGCCCGCTCTTATGGGTTCGACCCTTGTCGGGGGTCCAGGATACGGGGACCTGGTCGTGGTCGAGTGGGGGGAAGTCTAGGAACTAGGGACAGAGAATATGGAATTACCCAGTATACAGAGGCTGCTAACAGGTAGTGCACACACTTTATGGCAACTTGATTGAAGAGAGACCCAGCAATGATTAATGAAACAATAAGCCTCCGGTATTGAAAACAGGGAGTTGGGTAATAGTAAGCCGGATAGAGGTACAGGGGGACACCTCCCTAAGGGGCGCCCCCAAGTAAATCACAGCCCGGCACTAACCGCCTCAATAATCTCCCTGAAATACCACGTGGAGGTTAGGAGTACTCACGAAAAAGCCGTCCCTGTTGGTGCAGGGAATTCTGCAGCGGCTTCCTCCTCTGGTGTAGCTGGCGTCAGCGTGCTCCTCCGGAAATGATGACACAGGAAGAAGGGGGTAAGATGGTCCTGGCGTCAGCGTGCTCCTCCGGAAATGATGACACAGGAAGAAGGGGGGTAAGATGGTCCGTGGTTCACAGCAACTTCAGCACTCCCTAGCCTCCAGGGTCAGGGGGATTTGCCAATAGCCTTTGCTCAAATCCATGGTGGTCAGATACTTTGCCCCTGCAAGTTCATCTAGTAACTCATCCATGCAGGGCATGGGGTAAGCATCTGACACCGTCCCAGCGTTGAGCTACCGGTAGTCCACACAAAACCTGGTGGTCTTGTCCTTTTTAGGAACTAGGACTACTGGACTTGCCCAAGTGCTCTGGGACGGAGTAATTACCCCTAGGGTCAGCATCTCCTCAATCTCTCTCTCCATACTGGTCTAGACCTCTGCTGACACTCTATAAGCGTGCTTATGCAGAGGCTGCAGGTCCCCTGTGTGTACTGGGTGTTTGGTGAGATGTGTGGTCCCTGGCATGTCAGTCATCCCCCCCACAGAGAATATGGCCACGGAGAGAGACCAGAGGGAGGTGAGCAGTCCATCTTGCATCCCCCTCCCGTAACGACGCTCGTATGTCTGGTTATAGAACGACCTGATGATCTGCAAAGACCAGCAATAATCAATTAATCAAAAGTCTGCGACAAGACATGGCAGACAGGTGTCACTTTCTACAGATTTATATAGGCATACACTGCACATATACAATGCTCTGCAAATATATATATATATATATACACACACACACACACACACACACACACACACACTGCTCTGCACACACACACACACACACACACACACACACATATATATATACACAAATAACCACATCAAAATATAACTAACATAATAATGATCAAAAACCACAACGTATGACTAACATAGTGCAAGTGGCAGTGCTATGGGGGAAATATATAGGAACACAGGAAGAAAGAAAACCCATGTCAAGCACTCAGATAAATAAAATAAAAATTACAAAAAGTTTATTAATCAACCAATGAGAGGGATATTCCCTATAGAGACAGTGGGATCTCAGCAGTTCCCACTGAAAGTAATGACCAGCTGGTCCACACAACATACACATGCAACAAAAAACACAGCGTACAACGCTAATAGTGAAGTATGAAATATAAAATATGTATTAAAAAATTAAAGGTTTTGCCTACATCAAACAAGAAAATACAGGCAATCAACGTTGCATGGTAAGGGTTACCGCACGCTGGAACGGAGGACCGCGGGTCAGAGTCTCAGCAAATCGCTTGCTTCACATCAGCAGCAGGGTCGGTTGGTGAAACAAAGTCCACAGTCCTCCGTCAGGTGTAACATCAGTCAGGACTGTTCTCCATACCGCAGCATGGGTAAGGAAAGATGGTAAGCTCCCCCTGTAAAGTCCACAACACTCGCCGTACTCCTAGCTTCTCACGGCGCTACCGGCACTTCCGGTAACGTGACTCGGACGCACCGGTCACTCGCTGATGACGTAGGTCTCGCGGGATCTTCTCCACAGAGACTGGGTATTGGTCAGATTGAGTGCAGTGTGACGGGAACAAATTGGCAAGCTCACAATGGGGAGAAGCACAGATATATCAGATATACAGCTACTTGGCATTAATCCATCGCGTTTCGTAGCGGAACGCTAATTCAGGGAATGAAAAAAACTAGGGCATGGATTTGAAATAAATACCCATCATTCCCAGATGATTGGTCAGGTTCTCAAATTACCCGGCCAATCATCAAACTTGCAGGGAAATGTCAAACAGCTGTATGCATAATGAACATTTATACCCTCAATAGACAACATAATAAAATGTGAAAAACACATAATATGTCATGTGTTGTTGTTCACCTGAGGTTGTCTTTACCTAATTTTAAGACCTGCTAAGGAACAGATGATTGTTATTATGTCCTGATTATATATATATATATATATATATATATATATATATATATATATATAATCAAAAAATAAATAGATGATACCGTTCTGTGGCTAACGAAATGCTTTTATTTGTGCGAGCTTTCGAGATACACTGATCTCTTCTTCCGGCGATGTTACAATGAACGATGCAAGCAAAAGCTATACTATAAACAGTGTCTATTGGAATGTTATCTGTGCTTGTCCTTCCCCCGTGTGGATGTGTTTTATGGCTGGAGGTGTCAAAAGGTTCCTGAGAGCAAGTGATGAAAGAGTGTGTATGTGTATAAATGTGAATTAACATGAATGGAGAGCCCACAGTATATACACTGCTTTACAAAAGGTGTGTGTGGAGTGGGAGCGGATATAAATGGTGTGGGTGGGTGTGGAAATGTGAGAGTTAGTAGCATAACTAAAAGTGTGCGTGGATACTATGTGGTCCCTATTGGTGCATAGGGATGGAAAAACAAGGAGTATAAGAATGTGTAAGAGACAGCTGTGTGTGCATACATATAGCACAGTATGTACAGACATGGCCTATAGCGCTCATGGGAAGAGAGTTCACTTGTGTCAGTAATGACTCATAAAATTTCGATCGCTGTTTAGGCCACTGCTAAGTGTCCCAAACAGTTGCATAAATTTGTATTCATGCAACCGTCTCTCTTTCGGTGTTTTAAGATTACCTTTGAGTATGGCAACCCTAAGATCGTTCATCTTATGGCCAGAGTCAGAGAAATGTTCGCCAACAGGACTGTCTCTTGTTCCGCGTGTGATGCTGTGGCGGTGCAGGTTCATTCTCTTGTTTAGCCCCTGCCCTGTCTCACCTATGTAGTAGCAGCCCCCTGGGCATTTCATGCACATGATGAGGTACACGACATTGCTGGAGGAACAGGTGAACCTTCCTCTGATTTTGTATTCCCGATTCCTGTGTGGTATTTGTATTGTGGCCGCTGTGTAGAGCATTGCGCAGGTTTTGCATCGTCGGTCCTGGCATGGTTTTGTCCCGCATTCAGTTGTACTGCTGAATACTTTACTCCTCACCATAATATTCTTGAGATTATTGGGTTGTCTGTATGATAATAAGGGTGCTTCAGGGAAGACCTGTTGCAGTCTTGTATCTTCCTGGAGGATGGGTTGTAGTTTCCTGGCGATCTTGCGTAGGGCTCCTAGGTGTGGGTTATATGTGACCACCAAAGGTACCCTGTCGCTTGTCTCCTTCTGTTTGTATTCAAGGAGATCAATTTTTGGTATTCTGGTGGCTTTGTGAATTTGCTGGTCTACAATTCTGTGGTTGTACCCACGGTTTATAAAGTCTGATCTCAAGGCTTTAATCCGCTGGTCTCTGTCTGCTGTCTCGGAGCATATCCGGTTGTATCGTATGGCTTGACTGTAGATGGTTGCATGTTTGGTGTGTGTCGGGTGGAAGCTGTTGTCCCTCAAATAGCTGGCTCTGTCTGTAGGTTTGCGGTATACAGAAGTCTGTAGTTGGTTGTTCTTTATAGTAATGGTGGTGTCTAGGAAATGTACTTCATCCGGAGAATGGGTGAGTTTGAGGTTGATGGTCGGGTGGAACGTATTGAAGTTGTCATAGAACTGTAGGAGGTCCTGTTCGCCAGAGGTCCAAATCAGGAGGATGTCATCGATGTAGCAAAGGTATGTAAGGGGTTTCAAGTGACAGGTGGAAAGAAAGTCACTTTCCAGTTTTGCGCAGAACAGATTGGCATACTGTGGCGCCATACGAGTACCCATAGCGGTCCCGGTTGTCTGGAGGTATATGTCATTTCCATATGTGAAGTAGTTATGGGTCAGAATAAATTCAATGCATTTAGTCACTGTCTCTGTGAGTGGCTCCTGCGGTCCCAGAAAGTATCTGCAGGCTGAAATCCCATCCTCGTGGGGGATGTTTGTATAAAGTGACTCTACATCCATAGTTGCTAGTAGTGTTCCTGTTGGGAGTGGGCCAATGGCATTCAGTTTGTTTAGAAGGTCGGTGGTATCCTGGATATAGCTGGGTGTGTTCCTGACAAGTGGTTTTAGAATGCCCTCCACCCAGCCAGAAATATTCTCGGTAAGTGTGCCAGATCCAGAGATAATAGGGCGCCCAGGGTTACCCTCTTTGTGAATTTTAGGGAGCATGTAGAATGTACCAGGTTTTGGGTTAGCTGGTATCAGGTCCAGAATTTGTTCTCTTGTGTGGATCGGGAGTGTTTTAATGATCCTGTTGAGTTCTCGCATGTATTTTTTAGTTGGATCCTCCTGCAGTTGGGTGTAATACTTTGAATCAGAGAGTTGCCTGTGTGCTTCCCGCAGGTAGTCTGTGGTGTTCATTATGACCACTGCTCCTCCCTTGTCCGCAGGTTTGATTGTTATGTTGTGGTTGGCCTTTAGCGATTCTATGGCTTTCCTCTCCATCAGTGTCAGATTATATGTTTGTTTCCTTACTTTGTCCAGGATGGTGGTTTTGGCGCTTTGTCTGAAGCTTTCAATGTACCGGTCCAATACCATTGCTCATAGGAAACTCCAATAAAAATACAAAATAATACATTTTATTAACATATATGCAATAAAGACAACTAATGTGCAATAACTATTTACATATGTAAATAAAATCCCCTCTGTGAAAGATGAACAGCATGAGAGTACTGGATGCGCTGGCCAATGCAGCAGCTAGGATGTAGCCATGGTATGTTGCAATATAAATGTTTAAATGTATCAGTACAGAAAATAGATACTAATGCTCAAACATTTGAAGCAGTGAAGCCATAATGTGCCAAAGAACTGTACAGTAGGTGTAAATCCATATGAACATATAGTACCAAAAACAGAAGCTTGAAGATAAACCTCACTAGCAAAATTCAGTCAAAATATTAGAATCCAAAATATCCCTGAATCTGTGGCAACAGAAGACCTCTGCTCATACCTCAGCAGACTCTTCAATGGGATTGATCCAGAGCTGGAAGAGCGGGAGCTGGACTGGGCTCACAGGGCTCTGAGCCCCAGATCAGAAGACCCAAATCGGAAAAGGGACGTGATAGTGAGGATGCACCACTACACAATAAGAGAAAGGATTGTTACCTGCTGTAGAGAGAAAGGTGAAATTCTCTTTGAGGATGTGACGCTACAGATTTTAAACTATCCAAGGTAACTGCAGCCAGACGGCGGGAACTTAAACCACCGACTCTACTACTGAAAGAAAAAGGAATGCGATACAGATGTGGTTTCCCGTTCAAATGACAAGTGCTGAGGAATGGTAAACAGTTGGCCTTACTATACCCCAAAGAAACCGAGAGCTTCCTCCAAAATCTGGGGATCTCCCCATCGCCTAACCCAACATGTCACCAAAATCCCAGAGATCTGGTCACTCGGATGGTCCCTCAGAAAGACTGATTGGACTAAATCAGTAACATATTACAAGCAAAGAGTGAAGGAGACGGACATCCGCCTGTCTTCCTGTTCCTGACACTGACACACGGTTTATCTAATTGATGCGCATTTTTTTCCCCGTTCCAGGCCACGAATGACTGATGAGGAGAAGGGTATCCGACCCAATGGGTCTACCGCGAGGCCGAGAGCAACCCTCATGAGCACAAATACATTCTCTGCAAGTTTTTCTCCGAACACGATTCAGTGAGGGATACTGCCTCTTAATGTGGACCCAGTGATCTGGGATCTTGCCTTACCTTGCTTCTCTCACCAATCTGGGGCTGTTGTGGTTGCGGATTATCGGTTCCGTCGCCACTCCAGACAGCTGGACACCGCGACCGGAGCCTTTGTTTTCCGCCCCCCCTTCTGCGCCCCCCCCTCCTCTGTTCTCGCCTGCCCCACCTGTGGGGTCCCCCAGCAGGGTGTACTGCAGATTTGGGGACCTGGTGGTGATGTGGGGGAAGGGGGGGGTCGGCTGCAAATGTAGGCCATGATTTAGAATGGGTGCCCAGACAGACATCGAACTCCCCAGTTGAGACACTAACAGGCCAGATGAATACCGATCGATGCTCCCGGCGATACACACCAACAGGTTGGATACTAGGGTAAAACGGGGAGCAGATTAATTAAAAACACAAGTAAGTTTACACAGACAATTTTTAGTATGAGAAAATGATAATACCAATGTACTATAAGTGCTGATAGCAAACACAGTGATATTGGTGGCAATGGGGCAAATAAAAAAATTCTAATCTTACTCACACGGCCACGTGTCAGTACACAGGGAGTAATGGGTTTCTTTCAGGTTCCATCTCCCAGTTGAATTTTCCCTGGTTATCTGTAAGCAACTCAAGCATGCATGTAGCGTCTGTCTTCTTAGGATCACCCCCGATCCCTCAGACCGACAGGAACATTGAAGAAACAATGATTTTAAAAATGGGTATTTATTCACACGTAGAATAAATGAACTTACATAGCAAAATAAATTCACTGGCGACAGAACTCTTCGCGTTCACTGCAGAACTGCCAGGCTCCTGTTGCCGCGTCCGGTATTGCTGCTCGAACGCAGGTCCTCCCAGGAAGTACGGTGGCCATGAATGCTCAAACTGCACACAGAACGGAGCTTGCGGTTCGCAGAATCCTCTGCTTAGGCTCATCCGTTCTGTGTGTCAAGTCCCACAGTGCTTAAAGCTGCAGTTCAGTCAATATCCTGCATGTGTGTTTTTTTTAATAAATCAGTTCTGTAGTAAGAAAAAAAAAAAAAGCTGTGTGTGCTGTGCACGCGCATAGTAAGTGAAACTTCTTTGACTTTTGTCACAGAAATTGTATTTGTATTGGTGATGTTTTAATTAAAAATCAAAATACAATTTCATTGACAAAACGCAAATAAATTTGACTTAGAACATGCATACACATCCCTTGTATTTGCACTAAGCGTGAATTCCTCGTGTGTGTGTGTGACTGTGTGACTGTGCGTGTGACTGTGTGACTGTGTGACTGTGCGTGTGACTGTGTGACTGTGCGTGTGACCGTGCGTGTTACTGTGTGACTGCGTGTGACTGTGCGCGTGACAGTGCGTGTGCGCGTGACAGTGCGTGTAGACCAATAAAAACGTAACTTTGTAAGGGTACTAAAAAATGCAAACTTACAATAAAAACATTTGTATTACGCATGTATCATCAAAATGTGATGAAGGAGAATCGATGTGTGCCTGGCTCACCCTCCGCCTCCGGTCAGCGATCGAGTGTTGAGACGCCTCCACAGTCAGCTACCTGCTTCCTGGTTCCTCTCTGGGGTGTCACGTCACATCTGGTTCTTCGCGTCACGTCACGTCCGGTTTCGGTTTCGGGATCCCTTGTCGGATCCCTTGTCTCTTGTTCCACGTGTGATGCTGTAGCGATACAGATTCATTCTCTTGTTTAGCCCCTGTCCCGTCTCGTCTATGTAGTAGCAGCCCCCTGGGCATTTCATGTACATGATGAGGAACACGACATTGCTGGAGGAACAGGTGAACCTTCCTCTGATTTTGTACTCCAGATTCCTGTGTGGTATGTGTATTGTGCCCGCTGTGTGGAGCATTGCGCAGGTTTTGCATCTTGCGTCCTGGCATGGTCTTGTCCCGCATTCAGTTGTACTGTTGAATACTTTACTCCTCACCAGGGCAGCTATGGTACTTTCCAATGCACAGAGAGTTAATCTCCTTAGAGAAGTCAGCAGCAGCTACTGGCTAATTGAGTAGGATGAGCTCCTGATTGCTCTTGGAGTTTTAAAAGTCAGGAAGTAACTATACACAATGTGGCTGACTGCTGTTCCCAGAGAAGAGGGACAGAGAAGAGTTCTCCCCAGCTATGTGAAGCACAGTCCCCTAGGCTCGCTGGACAGTGGTCGTGGAGCCTGCTGGGACTGCCTGGGTTGTTAATCAAAGGAGAAAGAAAGAAGGATGAAGTGGGGACGTCTGCTCCATACCCTGGAATAACAGATAAGGGAAACCCTATATTGCTGTTTGCAGAGACTGTATATGCTTAACTTTAATAGTACCTGTTTGGGGTGGTATCCAGCTTAGCTGTCCATCCAGTTAGTAAGGGTGGAAGCTGAATGTGTAGTTACTCAGGTTCCTGACGAAGCCACATCACGTGGTGAAACTTGTAGGAGGGGGGGCTAAGCACAGTACACAGACTGCACAGATCGCAGCGAGAGCTTTCACAAACCACTCCGTGAGCTGCAGCATTAGCTGGGAGGACGGACAAGGAGAGTGGAAGCCGGCCCGCTGACGTCACAGCGGGAAAAGCCTGGGGAAAACAGCGCGCTGACAGCAATTTGACGGCATCCACAGAGGAAATCTACAGCCCCTGCGCCGATCATCGTAGGCAGCGGTTCTCCACGCGGATCATCGCCCGAAACAGCTGAGCAGCTGAGAATTTTACATTGGCCTTGCAAACTCCAGCCAGCAGCAGAAACTCCACTCTATCTACAGGCAATTATACTTCTTTATCAACCTTTTTATCATATACTTGTTTTTATATTTAAGCATTTTTTCTTGTAAGTGCATAGCATTGTATTTGTTGTCCTTTGTCACCACAGGCGATACATAAAGTTTAAAACATTACATTGCGCCCTTCACATTCTTTTTCTTTCTATTTGAGGTTCTCTCTAAACTAGAGGAGTGCTATCTTCCCCTTGTGGGGCAGCATTTCTTTCACCTGAAAGAAAATCACCTCATACTACAGAAAGACTGAGAGAATCAACCTTTCTCAGATGCACTCTTAACCTAATTGGTCACCCAAACCTAATTGGCAGGGGGCGATTCAATTAATTATCTATCTGTGCTTAGCTTCTGGTCTGCATCTATATAAGGGATAAGAGCTATCATCTTTATACATTTTACTATTTATATACTCTTGTTGTTTAGGTTTTATGAATTATTGTTTTTAGTATTCTATTCCTTGGTATTAAATATTGTTGTTGATTTTTTGACTCTGTAGCCTGGCGGAAAACATTGGTCTATAATCCACACCCCTAAGTCACTATTTACAACTTCGTATACCTATATGCAGTAGTCTCTGGCCACACCTAGCGCACCCCAATTGCACTTAGGTGCGTGTGCATTTGCACATTTTTTCATTATTTAACCCCTGTAAATAAACCCAGAGAAGAGAAGTACAGAGTTTCCTGCCTTAATATGGGACACAAGACACTGCAACGTGATGCAGACATCACAATATATACACTGCTTTGTACATATTAACTGCTTTGCACATGTACATACACAGACACATTGAGTGGGAACTGCCTTTCAACTAATGAAACTGCCCCCGAATAAATGAGACTGGCCCCAATGAATGAAACTTCCCTCTGAGTGAAACTGCCCCCCGAGTGAGGGAGACTGTCCCCCCCAGTGTGTGAGACTGCCACCCAGTGAGTGAGACCGCCACTCACAGTGACTGACTGCCCTCAATGAGTGAGACTGCCTCCCAGTGTGTGAGACTGCCTCCCGGTGAGTGAGACTGCCTCCCAGTGTGTGAGACTGCCTCCCGGTGTGTGAGACTGCCTCCCGGTGTGTGAGACTGCCTCCCGGTGTGTGAGACTGCCTCCCAGTGTGTGAGACTGCCTCCCGGTGAGTGCGACTGCCTCCCGGTGAGTGCGACTGCCTCCCAGTGTGTGCGACTGCCTCCCAGTGTGTGAGACTGCCTCCCGGTGAGTGAGACTACCTCCCAGTGTGTGAGACTGCCTCCCGGTGAGTGAGACTGCCTCCCGGTGAGTGATGAATGCCTCCCAGTGTGTGAGACTGCCTCCCGGTGAGTGAGACTGCCTCCCGGTGAGTGAGACTGCCTCCCGGTGAGTGTGAATGCACTTTTCCTTCTATTGATCTTTCGTTTCTCACCTTTTCTGGAGCATTTATCACTCCCGTGTTGTACCCGAATTGAAAAGAGCCAATCGCTGCCACCGTAACAGCGAAAACCAGTGACCATGTGACCCGCCCCTATGAACAGAAATAAACCGTAAAGAGACATTCTTATAAAGTGGGTATCCACAGCGCTCTGCACATAGGAATGTTACACAGCGCTCTGCACATAGGAATGATACACAGCGCTCTGCACATAGGAATGATACACAGCGCTCTGCACATAGGAATGTTACACACACGCTCTGGCACATAGGAATGATACACACGTTGCACATAGGAATGATACACAGCGCTCGTTGCACATAGGACTGATACACACCGCTCTGCACAGAGAATTACACAGCGCTCTGACATAGGACTGGTACACAGCGCTCTGCACATAGGAATGATTACACAGCGCTCTGCACATAGGAATGTTACACAGCGTCTTGCACATAGGAATGTTACACAGCGCTCATGCACATAGGAATGTTACACAGCCGCTCTGCACATAGGAATGGTAACACAGCGCTCTGCATAGAAAGAAATGTTACACAGCGCTCTGCACCAAGGACTGATATCACAGCGATCTGCATAGGAATGATACACAGCGCTCTGCACGTGGGGACCTGGGAGTGTGAGAGCAGAGTGGAGATAGGAGTGATCCAAAAGCCCCCCCCCCCCAAACACACACAAACTGCAATAATAAGAAGCTCACAGCTGGAGCTGCACAATTCAGACCCCCATGCAGCACCGATAGGATGGGACCCCCATACAGCACCGATAGGATGGGACCCCCATCCATAGACCAGCACGATAGGATGGGACCACCATACAGCACCGATGATGGGACCCCCATACAGCACCGCTAGGATGGGACCCCCATGCAGGCACCGATAGGTGGGCCCCCCATACACGCACCGATAGGATGGGACCCCCTACAGCAACCGATAGGATGGGACCCCATACTGCACCGATAGGATGGGACCCCCATACTGCACCGATAGGATGGGACCCCCATACAGCACAGATAGCATGGGACCCCCATACAGCACCGATAGGATGGGACCCCCATACAGCACCGATAGGATGGGCCCCCATGCACGCACCGATAGGATTGACCCCCATGCAGCAGATAGGATGGGACCCCATGCAGCACCGATAGGATGGGACCCCCATACGCACCGATAGGATGGGACCCCATCAGCACCGATATAGAGGACCACCATACAGCACCGATAGGATGGGACCCCCATACAGCACCGATAGGATGGGACCCCCATACAGCACAGATAGGATGGACCCCCATACAGCACCGATATTGAGTGGGACCCCCAACAGCACCGATAGGATGGACCCCATACAGCACCGATAGGATGGGACCCATACAGCACCGTAGGATGGGACCCCCATGCAGCACCGATGGATGGGACCCCATACAGCACCGATAGGATGGACCCCCAACGCACGATACATGGGCCCATACACGCACACAGAGTATGGGACCCCCATCAGCACCGATAGGTGGGACCCCCATACTGCCGATAGGATGGGACCACAAGACAGCACGATAGGATGGGACCCCCATACAGACACCGATAGGATGGGGGAACCCCCATACAGCACCGATAGATGGGACCCCATGAGCACGATAGGATGGACCCCCATACAGCACCGATAGGATGGGACCCCCATACGCACCGATAGCATGGGACCCCCATACTGCACCGATAGGATGGGACCCCCATACTCACCGATAGGCATGGGACCCCCATACAGCACCGATAGGTGGGACCCATCATGCACCGAAGGATGGGACCCCCATACAGCACCGATAGGATGGGACCCCCATACAGAACCGATAGGTGGGACCCCATACAGCACCGATAGTAGGGACCCCCATACAGCACCGATAGGATGGGACTAATACAGCACCGAAGTATGGGACCCCCATACAGCACCGATAGAGGGCCCCCATACAGCACCGATAGTATGGGACCCCCATACAGCACCGATAGGTATGGGACCCCCATACAGCACCGATAGTATGGGAACCCCGTACAGCCACAGATAGTATGGGAACCCCAACAGCAACGATAGTATGGGACCCCGTACAGCACCGATAGGATGGGACCCCCTGCAGCACCGATAGATGGGACCCCCGTCAGCACCGAAGGATGGGACCCCATGCAGACCGATAGGATGGACCCCCGTGCATCACCGAAGGATGGGACCCCCCTGCAGCACCGATATGTTGGATGGGACCCAATACAGCACCGATAGGATGGGAACCCCCATACAGCACCCGATAGGATGGGACCCCCATACTGAACCGATAGGATGGGACCCCCATACTGCACCGATAGGATGGGACACCCATACTTCACCGATAGGATGGGACCCCCATACTGCACCGATAGGATGGGACCCCCATACAGCACCGATAGGATGGGACCCCATGCGCACCGATAGGATGGGGACCCATACAGCACCGATAGGATGGGACCCCATGCAGCACCGATAGGAGGGACCCCCATGCAGCACCGATAGGATGGACCCCCATGCAGCACGATAGGATGGGACCACCATACTGCACGATAGGATGGGACCCCCATACGACCGATAGGATGGGACCCCATAAGCACCGATAGAGGGCCCCCATACAGCACCGATAGAGATGGGACCCCCATGCAGCACCGATAGGATGGGACCCCCATATGCACACGATAGGATGGGACCCCCATACAGCACCGATAGTATGGGACCCCATACAGCACCGATAGGATGGGACCCCCATACAGCACCGATAGGATGGGACCCCAATACAGCACCGATAGGATGGGACCCCCATACAGCACCGATAGGATGGGACCCCCATACAGCACAGATAGGATGGGACCCCCATGCAGCACCGATAGGATGGGACCCCCATACAGCACCGATAGGATGGAACCCCCATACAGCACCGATAGGATGGGACCCCCATGCAGCACCGATAGGATGGGACCCCCATGCAGCACCGATAGGATGGGACCCCCATACAGCAACGATAGGATGGGACCCCCATACAGCACCGATAGGATGGGACCCCCAACAGCACGATAGGATGGGACCCCATACAGCACCGATAGTATGGGACCCCCATACAGCACCGATAGGATGGGACCCCCATACAGCACCGATAGGATGGGACCCCAATACAGCACCGATAGGATGGGACCCCCATACAGCACCGATAGGATGGGACCCCCATACAGCACCGATAGTATGGGACCCATACAGCACGATAGGATGGGACCCCATACGCACCGATAGGATGGGACCCCATACGCCACGATAGTAGGATGGGACCCCCATACGCAACGATAGGATGGGACCCCAATACAGCACCGATAGTATGGGACCCCCCTACAGCACCGATAGGATGGGACCCCCTACAGCACGATAGGAGGACCCCATGCAGCACCGATAGGATGGGACCCCCATACAGCACCTAGGATGGGACCCCAATACAGCACGATAGGATGGGACCCCCATACAGCACCGATAGGATGGGACCCCCAACAGCACCGATAGGATGGGACCCCCATGCAGCACCGATAGGATGGGACCCCATACAGCACCGATAGGATGGACCCCATACAGCACCGATAGGATGGGACCCCCATACAGCACCGATAGGAGGGACCCCCATACAGCACCGATAGGATGGGACCCCCATACACAGCACCGATAGGATGGGACCCCCATACAGCACCGATTAGGATGGGACCCCATACAGCACCGATAGGATGGGACCCCATACAGCACCGATAGGATGGGACCCCCATGCAGCCACGTGACTCGATAGGATGGGACCCCCATACAGAACGATAGTATGGGACCCCCATACAGCACCGATAGGAGGGGACCCCTACAGCCACCGATAATGGGACCCCCAAACAGCACCGATAGGATGGGACCCCATACCAGCTACCGATAGGATGGACCCCATACAGCACCGATAGTATGGGCCCCATCAGCACCGATAGCGATGGGACCCATACAGCACCATAGGATGGGACCCCATCAGCACCGATAGGATGGGACCCCCATACAGCACCGATAGATATGGGACCCCCATACAGCACCGATAGGATGGGACCCCCATACGCACCGATAGGATGGGACCCCCATACTGCACAGATTAGGATGGGACCCCCATACAGCCACCGATAGGAGGGAACAGCACCGATAGATGGGACACCCATGCCACCGATAGGATGGGACCCCATGCAGCACCGATAGGATGGGACCCCCATACTGCCACGATAGGATGGGACCCCCATACAGCACCGATAGTATGGGACCCCCATACAGCACGATAGTATGGGACCCCATGCAGCAACGATTAGGAGTGGTGACCCCATGCAGACGAAGGATGGACCCATGCAGCACGATAGGATGGGGACCCCCATGCAAGCACCGATAGGATGGGACCCCCATAATGCACCGATAGGATGGGACCCCCAATACAGCACCGATAGGATGTGACCCCCATCAGACCGATAGGATGGGACCCCATGAGCACCGATAGGAATGGACCCCATACGCACCGATAGGATGGGCCCCCATGCAGCACCGATAGGATGGGACCCCAGGCAGCACCGATAGTATGGGACCCCCATGCAGCCATACTGTGACTGATGTCTGAAAGGAATGAGGGGTCCGATTTATAGGGATCCAGGTACAGCTGTAGTAGAAGAGGGGGGCTCAGGCCAGAGAGGGACCTCGTCCCACACACGAAGCATCACCCACCTTTCAGTCCTCATCTTCCAGGAACCTGTCCCGACCGAGGGTTAAATCAAATGCAAGGACAGGGTCCTCTCCAAACAGGTCCCCCTCTCCCCGTCTCACTCTCTCTCTATTTCTGGTACTCGCTCGCTCTTCTCTTTCTAATCTTCTCTCTATATATTTCTCCTTCCCTGCTCTCTCTCTATTATATACATATATATCCCCTCTGATCCTTACTACTCTACATATATAATACTATCTCTTGGATCTCTCTCTTTATGAGTAGAATACACACTTCCCTCCCTCGCTGTGTAATTACCGAATTTGAGTGTGCTGCCCTCCCCTGCCCCTTGGTTCCCTTTTGTCCTGCCCCGAGGATCTAACAGCGCTGCTTCCCTCCTTGTCTCTCCCCCTGCCCTGGAGTAGGATTACAGCGCTGCCCCTTGACGGCCTTTTCTCCCCCTGCCCATGAGTAGGATTACAGCGCTGCTCCTTTCTCCCCACTGCCCCTGAGTAGGATTACACGTGCTCCTTTCTCCCCCGTGCCCCTGAGAGGTACAGCGCTGCTCCTTTCTCCCTGCCCACTGAGTAGGATTACAGCGCTGATCCTTTCTCCCCCTTGCCCCTGAGTAGGATTACAGCGCTGCTCCTTTCTCCCCTGCCCTGAGTAGGATTCAGCTGCTGCCTCCTTTCTCCCTGCCCCTGAGTAGGATTACAGCGCTGCTCCTTTCTCCCCCTGCCTAGAGTAGGATTACAGTCCTGCTCCTTTCTACCCCTGCCCCCTGAGTAGATTACAGCGCTGCTCCTTTCCCCCCTGAGTAGGATTACAGCGCTGCCCTTTCTCCCCACTGCCCCTGAGTAGGATTACAGCGCTGCCTTCCCGCCCCCGTCCCTGAGTAGGATTACAGCGCTGCTCCTTTCCTCCCCCTGCCCCTGAGTAGGATACAGCGCTGTCCTTTCTCCCCCCTTGCCTGAGTAGGATTACAGCGGCTGCTCCTTTCTCCCCCTGTCCCTGAGTAGATACAGCGCTGCCCTTTCTCCCCCGCCCCTGAGTAGGATTACAGCGCTGCTCCTTTCTCCCCCTGCCCCTGAGTAGGATTACAGCGCTGCTCCTTTCTCCCCCTGCCCCTGAGTAGGATTACAGTCCTGCTCCTTTCTCCCCCTGCCCCTGAGTAGGATTACAGCGCTGCTCCTTTCTCCCCCTGAGTAGGATTACAGCGCTGCTCCTTTCTCCCCCTGTCCCTGAGTAGGATTACAGCGCTGCTCCTTTCTCCCCCTGTCCCTGAGTAGGATTACAGCGCTGCTCCTTTCTCCCCCTGTCCCTAAATAGGATTACAGCGCTGCTCCTTTCTCCGGGGAGTTTTTGAATCCCTCTCACGCGCCGCCCCTGGTTTCCTTAGCAGGAAACCCCATTTTAAAAAATAATAATTTTCACACAAGCCGTTTAACTGTCAGCCGCATGTCACCTTCCAGCGCGAGGCTCCCACCTCCCAGCGCGAGGCTCCCACTTCCCAGCGCGAGGCTCCCACCTCCCAGCGCGAGGCTCTCGCGGTGACATTACCGGCTAGCGTCACCATCATCTCAGTAATGGTCTGTGACTGGTTGAACCCGCCTCACTCACACCGCATCCCAGAGACTTTCCTCTGTGCGATACACACCGGCCCTGGGACTGATTTCTATGGTGTAACAGTTTGTTAACTGAGTTATGTCCTCCTGTGCGTGTGCTCACACATCAGCAAAGGAAGAGTTATTAGGACGGCATACATCATTATAAAGCTCATACATTGTGTATCAGCCAGTGCAGAGTTTGCACCTGACACATTGCGGCTGATAGACGTGCAATGAATCATATGTCACACATCTTGTGTTCTCCCTACACAGGCTCAGCTTCATGGTGTGCTATCACTCTTTGATAAAGTCCCATGATGGGATGAAACACGTCAGAGTTTCTCTCTCTGATGTGCAGCACGTTGATTCAATAAAGCTGATTTTACTTCACGTTTGGCTGATTCCCATCTCGCAGTGACCGCCTATCACCTTTATTTCACCCGGTAGAAATCACAAAGGGACCCCTGCTGTGTTAATCTGATGGGCCATTATGACTGCCCCTGCAAAACTTGTTAATATATCTCAACCTACACGCGGCACAACGCAAAATTTACCCAGGTAAATGTTTGAATAACAGCCGCTACATCTGTATATCCAGGAGAATCTACAGAGAGGTTTTATTCAGAAGCCTTCATCCCCAGCAGGTGCAGGGTTTTTCTTTGTTAAAAAGAAGGATGGATCTCTCAGACCATGTATCGACTATCGGGGTCTTAATAAAATCACAATTAAAAACCGGTATCCTTTACCCCTTATTACTGAACTTTTTGACAGGCTACAGGGTACCACCATTTTTACCAAATTACTCTCCGATGAAGCGCTGAGAAATGCGTAAAACGCGTTAGAGTTCACTTACTGTATGCATGCCATGCTGTTACTCAGTACATTGATTTTAATTTAGCCGTACTATTGTAGCCCTTCCATTTTTGCTGCTGTTCTCCGTTTTATCCTCTCCTTGATTTTCGTTTTTTACCAAATTGGATTTACAGGGAGCCTACAACCTGGTAAGAATCCGACAAGGGGATGAGTGGAAGACGGCCTTTAATACTCAGGACGGCCATTATAAATACCTGGTCATACCGTTTGGACCGTGTAACGCTCCTGCAGTATTCCAGGATTTTGTCAATGAAATTTTTAGGGATCTTCTTGACCAATTTGTCATTGTATATTTGGATGACATACTTATCTTCTCCAAAACCGTGATCATCCTGGCCATGTCAAACAGGTTCTCCAACGTCTCCGACAGATTTACCTCTTCGCAAAATTGGAGAAATATCAGTTTCACCAGACCACAACGTCCTTCCTAGGCTACATCATCTCCGACACCGGCCTAGCAATGGATCCAGCCAAGGTTAAAGCGGTATTGGATTGGCCTCGACGACCCGCAACCCTGAAAGCCGTACAACGGTTCCTGAACTATTGGCCATTAAGATGGCTTTGGAAGAATGGCGACATTTACTCGAGGGCACCAAAAATCCGGTTACTATTCTCGCAGATCACAAAAATCTCCTCTACATTGAAGGCGCTCGCCGCTTGGGATCATGACAAGCACGGTGGTCCCTTTTCTTCTCTCGCTTTCATTTTATCATTTCTTACCCAGCTCCAAAAATATGAAGGCAGACGCCCTCTCTCGTAAATTTCTAGTAGAAGACAATGTCAAAATTCGAGAGGAAACCATACTCCCTCCATCATGTATAATCTCCACCAATACTTTTGATTCATTGGAAGACATCACGCAGGGCCAGTCCGAGGTTCCGGAGGGTCTCCAAGTTCCAGAGGGATGTCTCTTTACCGCACCTGCATATCATAGAAAGGTACTAGAATGGGGTCTCTCTTCTAAAAGTTCCGGACACCCGGGTACTAAAAGAACCATCGATCTCCTGGAACTGACATTGTGGTGGCCAGGCATGCGTAGAGACATAAAAAGATTTGTCTCTGCATGTCCCACCTGTGCCCAGGACAAAACTCCCGATAACAGGCCTCCTGGTTTGCTGCAACTGCTCCCGATCCCGGATCACCCATGGACTCACCTCCTCATGTTCTTCATCATGGAACTACCTGTGTCCAAAGGTAGGAACACCATTCTGGTTGTAGTCAATCGATTTTCGAAACAGGCCCACTTCATACCTCTCAAAGGTCTACCTAATGCCCTTAAACTATCCAAAGTCTTTATTAAGGAGGCGTTCCACCTTCATAGGGTTCCCCAGGTCATTGTGTCTGATCGAGGCTCCCAATTTATCTCAGACTTTTGTCGGGCCTTCTGCAAGTAACTAGGGATCTCTCTGTACTTTTCTTCTGGCTATCATCCTCAAACAAAGAATGAATATACTGCTCACTAACAAATAATTTTGTGATATGTGAATATGAGTTTCACGACAAATGCCTAGAGTGCCACTGGGTGCACCTGATGGGCTAAATGTAGTACTTTTCTAAAATTAAAGAGAAAGGTGTCTTATCACCCTCTCTCTAGCTAGAAGCCCATTTGTAGATGCACTCCGGGACTATTAAAACATAACATTTAATGAGTCTGATCGAGGCTCCCAATTTATCTCAGACTTTTGGCGGGCCTTCTGCAAGCAACTAGGGATCTCTCTGCACTTTTCTTCTGGCTATTATCCTCAGACTAACAGTCAGACGGAGCGAACTAATCAATCACTTGAACAGTTCATCCGTTGCTTCATCTCAGACACCCAGGACAACTGGACAGATCTTTTACCTTGGGCCGAGTTCTCTCATAATAATCTTCGCAACAAGTCTACCCAAGACTCACTGTTCTTTACCAACTTTGGCTTCCTACTGCAGGACCCAGGTCCAGGGTACCAAAAGCAGATAACCGGATTCTGCATCTCCAAGAGTCCTGGGCTAAGATTCAGGAGAATCTCCGTAAGGCAGTCTCTATGCAGAAAAAACAGGCTGACCGACATCGTCGATAGACTCCAACATAAAACCCGGGAAAAAAGGTATGGTTGTCCACAAAAAACACCCGTTTGAAGTTTCCCACAGCTAAATTGGCACCGAGGTTCATTGGCCCTTTTCTCATTATCGAGAAAGTCAATCCAGTGGCCTACCGGCTATGGTTAAATAGAGTGGCTGTCTGGCACGTGTTTAATCTGTATGCATAAAATATCACATGCCGGTGCTCACAGATGGCAGGGATAGTCCTGAAACATCCCAAAAGAAATCACATGAAGAAATCAAGATCCAGGCACACGGGCTTCTGTATATAAAATGTATTCAGCAATAGAACCAACGCTTTGACTGCCACACAGTCTTTGTCAAGGTGAGGGCTGACACATATCACTAAAGTACACATATATATACCCCCCTCACTCACCCATCATGAATCACTGCAGCAGGCAAATGGCGCGTAAACCGGAATGCAATTGAACCTTAAATGTTTCCTTGACAGGCGTTAAATGTGCTTCTACAATGATGGACCTGCGTCTTCATACCTCAGTCGGCTTATGTTCATCTATATGTATGCTGGAAGATTTAGTATTTGAGATTATTTAATTATAGTTAAGTGTTTGTGACAGTTCTGTCAGTGTGTGTTTTATGTTAGTAAGTCTTTGTTGTTCATTATGTCTTTCATATACTGTATCGTGTTTATTTATTTTCACTGTACCTTTTGTATATACACTATTTAGTAGTACATGTTGAGTACTGTTGTTCTTATGGGTATTTCACCCTTTATTTATAATACTTGTGTGCTGGGATAGGGTTCTTTAGTTTATTCTTGTCCATTGGCACCCGTGGGTTGTCGCGATTTCCGTCCACAGCATTATGTTCACATCATGAATGCTGCGTTCGGCATTCTGTTGCCATAACTACCGGAGAGGGGGCTGCTGTGATAGCATGACACGTAGCCGTCATTACGGAGTACCGCAACTGGCGCCAGGCTCAAACTGCTGTGGGAGTTGCGGTACGCATACGCGGACCCACGTTGGGGCCGCGACGTCACGGCTGATTCTGGTTCTCACGCCATTTGCCAGCTGCAGTGATTCATGATGGGTCAGTGAGGGGGGTATATATGTGTACTTTAGTGATATGTGTCAGCCCTCACCTTGACAGAGACTGCGTGGCAGCCGAAACGTTGGTTCTATTGTGAATACATTTTCTATACAGAAGCCAGTGTGCCTGGATCTTGCTTTCTTCATGTGACTCCTACCGGCTACAGTTGCCAGCTTCTATGAAGATTCCATCGGTGTTCCATACGTCACTGCTCAAAACCTTCATACATGTCCCTCAGTCTTCAGCTTTGGTCTCCCCGCCTGAACTCCTCTTGGTTGAGGGACAACAGGAGTTCGAAGTACAAACCATCTTGGACTCCAGGCTCACCCGTGGCAAAATCCAGTACCTGGTTAATTGGAGGGGCTTCGGCCCCAAAAAAGTGTTCTTGGGTCTCTAAGGACCAACTTCACGCCCCTAGACTTGTTCGGGCCTTTCATCAACGGTTTCCCTCCAAACCATCCTTGGGACGCCCGGATGTTGCCCCTGAAGGGGTGGGGGGTACTGTGACGATCGTCCTTCGGCCCCACCTCCGTGATGTGACCAGTGACGAGACGGATGACACACGCTGCGCTACCAGGCTGCGGGATACAGCATGGACCACACTCAGGTTTCGCCCCATGACATCACAGGTGATGCGCACTGCACGCAAGCTAAGCGGAGGCACCACATTGCCATGGGTACACAAGGGGTTAATTCCATCTCCAATTATCCTTCACCTGCACACCTCCCCACCACTGCCTATCAGTGGACTGAATATATCTAAGGGGTGGGTTTCATTCATTACCCTGCAGCTGTCTGCTATCTTACCATTGGCTGCCTGTTCCTTAAATGCTCAATCAGCCCTGCTGCAAACTGGCTGAGCATAAACTTCGGTTTATGTAACTAGTTTTTGCCTCAAACACCCTGCTGCCCTGCTATTGCCTTGTCTGACTTGTCTTGCTTCCTTTGCTCCTGTTTGACCTTGGATTGTACCTGAACCTCCGCCTTCTTTGACCCCTGGACTCGGCTTGAATTTTGGACTTCTACATTCTATATTCCTGGACCCCGGCACTGCCCAACCACTATCCGATCTCTCCAACCCTTGACCACGGCAAGTACCATGACCATCCTGTTTTTTCCCACCCTGAACCGGCTTCACGACCTGCACTCTACACTCCAGACTTGGTTGCTCGGATGCAGGTCGGTGGTTACCAACATCCCCACCTCAGCCTCCTGATCCTGTCCTGTTTGCGGTGAGTACCCGTTACATTCCTACACTAACCTCTTCATGGGGTGGTGGGAGTCGTTCCACGTGTTTGGAGATATGAACATTTCTAGGGAGCACATTTTATTTTATAGGTGCTTTATTGATAAACCTTCTTTTCATTTGGGAGAGTGACGTTTCCATACTTTTATCTTTCATTCACACACTTAACACCAACAATTACAATCTTCACTTCACTTACACATTCAATCATCATTACAAACATTATTTATATTTATATATAGACACTGCACTTAACATTCATACCGACACATACCGTAAGCCTAATTAACGCAATACTTTTTTACGAGCTAACAGGTGTCACCCCAAAACTGATTAGGGGTATACTTAAGGGACAGCTAAAGCCCTTACGGCGCAACTGTTCTACTGAACAAGATTACAATCTTCAGGTCAAAGATTTTTATGATAGATTTCGCAAACAAGGTTACAATCAATGGGATTTGAGCAAATCCATCCAGGAGGTCTCCGCTATGGATAGAGGGGAGCTATTTAAGCTGTCTTTTAAGAAACCATTTCTTAATAAATCACCCTTATTCATTACTTCATATAATGCTCAAGATGAGCAAATTAAGTTTATTTTAAGAAAACATTGACTAGTACTTTCTCTGGACCCAATTCTCAAGCCTCTTGTTTCCTCAGGTCCCACTAGATCTAATCTCCCTAAGGGGTCTTTCAAGTGCAATAATTGTAAAATCTGCACGAAAATTAATTCCAACAATACATTTAGCTCTACAGAAAGAGTAGTCTATAAAATCACTCAATTTATTCATTGTAATTCTTCTTCATTATTTACCTAATTACTTGTGTTTGTGGACGTCAATACGTGGGTCGGACCACTAGGTGTCTTAAAATCAGGATGATAGAGCACCTTAGACTTATATCTAAGGGGGATATCAATCATCCGGTCCCGAAACATTTCTCTGGTTGCCCGAGAGGTGGTATAGAGAACTTTAGGTTCCAGGGCATTGAATCTGTCATACCCTTACCCAGGGGGGGTAATAGAACTAGAATGTTGGATCAACGTGAGGCTTTCTGGATCTTCACGTTGAGGACCAGAATGCCCTATGGGAGGAACATAGACTGGGATCTCACCCATTTTCTTTAATTTTCTGATTTATATTGGACAATGTGTTGTGTCGGTATCAATACATATACAGTATTATGTTTAACGATATTTGTAATCTGTTTTGATTTTGTAGAATTTTCTAGATATACTTTTGTATCTTTACTACATGCTTATTGTCCAGGTTATCTGTGGGCTTGATCAAGGCCTCATCATTTCATGAGGGTTCTATGTTGATTTGTTAACAGTGATCACGTGTTTGGTTTATGATAATAATGTAGTGTAGCCGTGACCCCTGATTCACCCCAAAGAGCGGGAGGTTGCGCTTGCAAATAGTAGTTGCAAAAGCCCGCGAAGGAGGAGAGTGCATTTGGCGGGAGAAAGCAGTCCCTTGACCCAGCGGCTCCGCGTGGAGGGTCAGGTGAGAGAGTCTAGCCAATGGGCGGAGGAGGTGCCGAAGATATTGGCAGTGGTTGCGCGCACGTGGAGCTAGAGCTGATTGGAGAGGAGACGGAGAGTCTGTGAGGGGAGGTTGAACCGTCCCGGCGCAGGCCAGGTGCCCCAGGCCCAGTTAGCCCTGAGTCACCTTAGAGACAAGCTGAGCTAGGGATCGCCTTAGTGAGGTTCCTGTTCCCCTAGTAACTATAAGCCTTGACCGGGACTATACTTGCGAGGAGGAGGTCTGGGCTCAGACCCCACTTGTGTTGCCGGAGTTCGGGTGGGAGCGCACAGAGACCCTTTGTGAAGATCGTGGCGGTCCCGAGCACCGGAGTGCTCGGCAGGTATTTCATCAAGTGCACCAACGGTACCATTCATTCACCCGAGACACAGTGGCTGCGCAGTCACCCATACACACACATAGGGCCTGCTGTGAGCGGGAGGACTAATCCGTAAGGATCGGACACGGGGTGGGCTCACCCGGTGGCGGGTGTGGGCAGTATTGGTGGCGTCCGCTGTGGCGCATGTTGTGGGGCGTCCGCCGTGGTGCTAGGGAATGTTGGCGTCCGCCATGGCGTGCTATATAACGTATATATATATATATATATATATATATAGGAATGTTATGGCCTGTAATGTACTGTGAGTTTGGTCTGCAAGTAAACGAGATTGGTTTTATGACTTGGCTGTGTAAGTGTAATTCTTGCATATACGTCCTGCAAAGACCCACTCCCCCTTTGGCGGGAGCTGTCACAGGTGGAGGCGCTGCACCCGTTATACATATTGCTCCCACCCCAGGCTCTCCGTGGCAGAGACTTAGGCCCTGTGAGCCGGCAGGTAATACAGCACATAGTAGCAGCTTGCTAGTGATAGGAAGCAGGGCTACAGTAGTAATTCTTTTGATATATTTATTTAGGTTTGAGAATTATTTTTCTATTAGGGTTGTTTCATCCATGCTCTACAGGTGATTACTGTTCACACTTCAACCTGTAGTTTTGCATTTTTTGCAATTGTGCTATATATCTATAGGGTATTTCACGCATTTTTTAACATTAAATGATTTTCTATACCTTACGTTAGATAAATATGTGTAGAACGGAGAACAACCTCCAAAGACCGGTGCTCCGAGTTATGGTCGAAGGTACTGCAACATATTAAAGTATAATCATATAAGTCCTGCCACTGATCAAATCCAAATAGCGATATGCGTATAAAAAGGCTCGCATATAGTGCAATATGGACTTAGCATCAGGAAGGGGGCTTGGGTTTCAATTCAAGACTTTGTATCATTCATTTTGTATCTGGTTACCCTATGTCTGGGTGTAAGATAGGGTTACAGTATACCACAAGTGGTGTTTTGTAATAATGCACATTTGTTATAGCAATGATTTTATATAATACTTTTCAGTTATTTATTCTGTTTCATTATATATCTCTTTTTGATTAGTTAAGTGTATATTATATATTGCTTTTCGTTAATATCAATTTTTCACTGCTTAGTGCTTATTCGCATTGTCGCCACTTGTGTTATGCAAATTTTTTTTAGTTTGTTTATGTTTTTCACACTGATTAGTTGTTTTTATATTCTTTGTCCGTTTTCGGACTGATTAAAGCCTGTTTTGTTTTTTGCATTATGTCAGCTGACACCAATGACCAATGGGATGAATGCTACGTCAGCACAACCCGGTCTCGGGCCGCGATGATGACGTCACTCACATTGGTTAGTGGCGCAAATTGATTCCTTTAAAATGTGTGCATTTGCACTGTGTACTTACACCTTGATAAACGCCTGGGTGCGTTTCTTCACCACCATTGAGAGCTGATTTTGCCATAAATATTTTTTATTCAATCTGGAGTTGCCCTGGAACATTTTTTTTTCCTTGATCTCAGCCGTGCTCCTGCTTTCTACTATATCTCTTCCCTCTCTTCATGCAGTCTGCTCCGTCTCTTGACAAACCCCTCTCTTCCTGCAGTCTGCTCCCTGTCTCTTGACGAGTCTCCTCTCTTCCTGCAGTCTGCTTCCTGTCTCTTGACGAGTCCCTCTCTTCCTGCAGTCTGCTCCCTGTCTCTTGATGAGCCCCTCTCTTCCTGCAGTCTGCTCCCTTTCTCTTAGGCCTCGCTCAGACAGGCCGCGTTGCGATGTGCACGCGCACGTCCATCGCAATTTCTGGTTGTTCGGTGGTTCTTTTCAAACTGAAAACTCCACCGGCAGCAAAGTGCAGCGTTGTCGCTGCGACATTTTGCCACCACAACCAAAATTGAAATTTTGTGCTACTGTCACGTGACGTGAACCGGTTCAGCCAATAAAGGCGAATCAGCTCCGTGACGTGTGCGTTTCGCCTCCCGCCACGCCCCTAAATGCGGCAACCCAACTCTTGCAGTTTGAGCAGAGATCGTTGGGCTGCAGGAGCGTGCTGGTGGAGGCGCGAACGCAAGCACGCTGAAGAAGCGGTCTGTCTAAGCGAGCCCTTAGACTTGGTCCTGTTTGTCTCCTTTGAACTCCTGTTTCAGATCCTGCTCACTTCTCTCTCCTTGTTTATTCATATCTCTGCTCCCCCAGCGCCTCCAGCTCTGGCAGGGGCAGAACCCTTTCACTGCACATTTACCCCCAGCACCGCTTGTTACATTTGCCCCTTCTTATAACAAAGTGGGACACTCCCAGTCCCACGGGGATCAATTAACACTTATAACACAATAGGGAAACATTTAACAGTTTTATTTACAGTATTTGTCATGAGTATGTGTCACAGGAGCTGAGATTTACAGGAGTTTGATGCACATAAACAAAATAATGTTGTTGGATTAAGGAAACTAATATTCCTGTTGCCCCATATATCTCCTCCTATTGCCCCATATAACCGTTCCCTATAACTCCTCCTATTGCTCCATATAACCTCTCCCTATAACTCCTCATAGTGCTCCATATAACCTCTCCCTATATCGCCTCCTATTGCTCCAAATAACTGCTCCTTATATCGCCTCTTTTGCTCCATATAACCGCTCCCTATAGCTCCTCCTATTGCTTCATATAACCGCCCCCTATATCTCCTATTGCTCCATATAATCCCTCTCTATAACTCCTCCTATTGCCCCATATAACCACTCCCTATAACACCTCCTATTGCCCCATATAATCCCTCTCTATAATTTCTCCTATTGCCCCATAAAACCGTTCTCCATAACTCCTCCTATTGCCCCATATAATCCCTCTCTATAACTCCTCCTATTGCCCCATATAACCGCTCCCTATAACACCTCCTATTGCCCCATATAATCCCTCTCTATAACTCCTATTGCCCCATATAACCGCTCCCTATAACTCCTCCTATTGCCCCATATAACCGCTCCCTATAACACCTCCTATTGCCCCATATAACCATTCTCTATAACTCCTCCTATTCCTCCATATAACCCCTCCCTATAACTCCTCCAGGATGGGCTGAAGGTAAGCTCCTGCAGGGAAGCCAGGATGGCCTTAGACCCAGGGGTTGGTGGCTGTGTGGTGGAGATGGAAGTAGGAGAGGCTGCAGGCTGCAGCAGTGGTGTAGCTTGAGGAGCCTGATTGCAAGTTACAGGAGAGTTTGGAGAAAAAGGAAAGAGCAGGACAGAATCTGCTTATGAAAGAAAAGAACCAAGCTTTATTGCAGAGGTATAACAGTAAGAAGGCAGAGTTGGAAGTATAAAATATAAAATTAAAGAAATGTCGTGGTGCTGGGAGAGACTTGCACAGGAGACGAGTGCAGTGTCTGCGTGATGAATTCAAAGTGCAGACCAGGGTGCAGAGCGGGGCGCAGAGCAAAGTGCAGAGCAAGGCACTGATTCATGTTGTGGAACAAGAAGCCAGAACCCCAGTAAGAGTCACATTAAGAGCTCTCAAGAAAAGATACGTTTGGAGACGCCTAGAAGAAGTGGGAGTGAAACTAGATCCCAGAACAAGTCAGTGAAGCCTAAAGATAAAGCAGAGATTGAAACAGAGAACTTATCCCAAGAAGACTCCGATCCTGACAGTTTAAATCAATCAACTGCCAAGAAAAACCCAAAGGGTAAAGCTGCTAAAGAAAGGAAAGCAAAGGACCGGCAGCTAAAGGTTTCTACAGGAGAAGGTAACAGCCCGAAATAAGGTCTAAAGACTTCAGGAAAGGGACTCACCTCATGGTGTATCAGACGGTGAGCAAGGATCTTTTCCAGAGCTTCCAGCATCCCAGGGGTTAATAGCAGACGCAACAGAAGATTTGGTTAAAAGCCCTTTGCATGCAAAGAAAGCAGCAGACACCTGTGAGGTTAGGTTATCTCAGACTCCCACGTTGGGCGAAGTTAAAGAAATTACAAAGAACTCTGGAGAGCAGCAAAATAAGAATCTAGAAATGTTGTGAGGTCATCAGGTGGAAATGGAGTTTGTACCTGAGAGCAGTGAGCCAGAGAACCCATGCTCATCTGGACTTGCAGAACCAGCCCCTGCTTATTAGCAGGTCCTGTGATTCAGAACCATCAGAGAGGAGAACAGCATGTGGTAATTAGCAGCAATGGAGACAGCATTAACTCTGTAGTGCCTGAAAGTGAAATTAAGGTTGTAGACACTGAAATTGCTGCTCCTATGCAGATAGTTCCTGATAAAAGACTGGCCCAATCAGAAGAAGTAGTAAAGCAAAGGTTAAATTAAGCCCAGTTCATACAGCACCCCCTTCGGCCTGGAGTGGGAGATCCTTTGTAAGCACTGTGACTAGAAATGCCCAACCTTTGAAAATGAGAAATGTGGTAAAGTTGAGATATAAAGGCGGTGGGGAGATGAAACCTGTTGGAAGACATTTATTAAATGAATCCTTGGGCTTCACAGCAGATGAAATGTATGCACTTATCCATGTTCCTGGTTCCTGTGAGTATGATGTCATCTTTTAGAGACCTCAAGCTTTGGACTATTTCTGGACAAGATATGAGAGTATTAAAAATACTGAATTATGGAAGTCCTTTGTTGCTATTCCTGTGTCCAAACCGGAAACAAAGTGTGGAACAATTCTCTTCAGACACGAATCAGTCCCAATATCAGATATTCTGATATGGCTTGGCAGACAATGTGAAGTACTGGCACCACCTACAAGAATTATGGATGAAGAAGACATCTGGATAAGAGGCTGGAAAGTACAAGTCAGACTATGGTGATATGGCAATGTTACAAAACATCTGCCCAACTCTTTCTTCATAGGAAGAGAAAAAGGAAATTATATTTACTGTGGCCATTCAACCTTGTGCCATAGATGTGGTTCAACCAGGCACTTAAGTATTTCCTGTGATGTTCTAACATGCAACTTGTGCCAGACCATAGGCCATGAAAGGGCAAGTTGTACAAAGATTAAATGTAATTTATGTGGGCAATGTGGACATTCCTATTGAGTTGTGCAAAAGCATGGCATAATATTTCAGGAATATGGGAACAGGAAGTGGATTTTCAAGAAAATGAAGTACTTTTTGATCATGCCTTGAAAGTTGTTGACAGAATTTGTTCAGATCAGCCTGGGAAAGGAGTTTGCCCAGATCCACCTGCGAACAAAGTTTGCCCAGATCTACTGGCAGAAGAAGAATTTACAGATTGTGTTGACATGGTCCAAGGAATAATAGAAGATCCTTTAGAGGGAACCTCCTCCTACTTCCAGAAGGAGAACAGTCAGAGAATACAATGGGTGAATTCACCAAGAGTGTAATCCTGGTGGGTAGTAAAGATAAAAACAGAAAGCAGAATTGGATACAGCCTAAAAAAAGGAAGAAGAGCACAGTAAAAAGACTTGGAGGGACTCTTCGTCTTCCTACAGGTTGTGCTGCTACGGTTCTTCAGGTGCCTGTAAATAATTGTTTTTCTACTCTTAGGAAGGATTGGGGTTGAAGAGCAGAAAATCCTGATGATGTAGAGGAGCTTTCCTTTTCCAAAGAGGAGCACAATATGGATATTTCCATAGTGACAGACTCGGACATGATCCTACCTTCAGTGGCCACTAAGAGGTTTGGGTCATTGGGGGATAATGTGGGGAAAAAGAAAAACTAATACTTTTTTTTGTTAGGGTCGCTAAAAATGTGTATTTATAAATGAATCCTTTAAAGGTTGCAGCTATTAATGTGGTAGTTAAGGCTTTTATTTAGTTTCAATTAAAAATGTGTATAAAGGAAATGTGAAGGTGTTGTTGAGAGGAGAAAGGTTGGAACAAATGCTGAGTTAATATTTATATAGTGTAAGTTCGTACATAATGTGCAGTTTCTTTTCGGAATGTTTTTCTATGAAATGTAATGCTGGGGAAAAAAAATCAGTAAAAAAGAGTACCTCCTATTGCTCCATATAACCTCTCCTTATATCTCCTCATATTGCTCCATTTAACCATTTCCTATTACAACCTCCAATTGCCCCATATAACCGCTCTCTATAACTTCTTTTATTGCCCCATGTAACCTCTCCCAATAACTCCTCCTATTGCCCCATATACATATAACCCCATTCCTATAACTCTGTGTCCCTTTTCTGTTCTCCGTCACCATTCTGTTGCTCCATATAACTTCTCCCTGAGGAAGACCCCTAGCCGAGGGACGAAACGTTGAATTAATAGTGATGTAATTCTTATAAAGCGGATGCAGCCTCTTGCTCCAGCACTGCAGAGAAGATTGGAAAGGATTAAGGTCTTTAGCATTATCGTTGTTAGGTCTGCTCTTACAGTGATGTCACAGTGATGTCACAGTGTCGGGTCCCCGTCCCTCCCACAGACGCACTACGAAGAGCTGACTCTTCCTTTTAGTTTATTTACGAATACAAAATGAAATAAATTGTTTTAAATAAAATCACAGACACTGAGTCTTGGAGACCGGCTGGAGGAACATCCAGGACCCGCACTGAGGTATTAAAGGACTGGACTTGTGATCAATCCCCAAATCACAAAAAAGACATCTTAACGGTCGCATAATGTGTTGCATGGGTGAGTGCTTTCCTACTTACAGCTGGACAGCTGGAACTCAATTTCTTTGAGAAAAAAAATACATGTTGGAATTGATGCCTATAAATGATTCTCTCAATATATATATAATCAAAAACGAATAGACGATACCGTTCTGTGGCCAACGAAATGCTTTTATTTGTGCGAGCTATCGAGATACAATGATCTCTTCTTCCGGCAATGTTACCATATTAAGCTCGGCTAACACGGTACAGCTCCTCTACATCGATATATACATATATATACATGTATACAGTATATTGATAGATATAAAACGGTACAAACGTACTATACATACATCCCTGTATATATTAATATATTTGTTTCCTTTTGTAACCGCGGTACATGTTTACACACAGAGTAAATCCACTGTCTGTTTCTCCGATCCAATCAGCAGGGATTACCGTGACATGAACATCTTGTTTCATACAGTATCTGATGTCCTGTCCGGCCTGATACAAGACGTGTGACCGATGTCTAACATACAGTATGTGACACAGCTTTTGCTAGTGACAACAGTGGCTCAGAATGGGCGTCACCATGAACTGTAGGCCCCTCAGGCAGTGAAGTGTTAGTTGCAAAAAAACAATCTGAGTGCGAGCTTCATATTTACTTCTGAGGGTAAAAGTGTGCAATTTGGGAGCTACTCCATCTTTCATTCTCTCTATCCTGCTTTCTCTCTCTCTTTCTTTTCCTCTCTCTCTCTCTTCCTCCCTAATTCCTTTTATCTTAGGCCCGCGATTCATGAACTGTTAAGGTATTTATTGAATGGCAGTTAACGTCGGTGATCGGGTGTGATACACGGCATCAACACTTACTCACTCGCCACATTGGAGGCCTTTAAGGCTCTGTAGGGCGCTGCTGTGTATAGTACCTAGCTGTGAAGAGGTTCTCTGCAGAGCGCTCTGCAGGTGAGGTAGAATTGGGTTATCAGAATGAGAGAGGGACCAGGGCAGTTCCCATGCTGAGAGAGGAAATGTTGCTCTGTGCAATATATATCAAGCCTGGGATCAGCAGAACATCACATCATTATCCCCCTATTGAGACCTGCAGAGTATCGCTCTATTATCAGATCTATAACAGGAAAGGAGTCAATGATGCAATGCTTCGCAGATCTGAGGGGGTTAGGGGCAGTCACCTCTCTCCCTCATTGCCCCGGCTCTGGGGGGACTTTAATCCCTGTCAGCTCCACGCTGTTGCGCTTGGAGCTCGGCTGGGAGGACTGTGGACCCTGAAAGACCCGGGCTATCTCCTCAAATGTCCGTCCCTTGGTCTCAGGGACCATGAAGAAGGTGAAGACGAAGAACACAATGAGCAGGACCATGAAGATGATGAAGACGTAGGGACCCAATCCACTCTGTGGGGGGAGAGAGAGAGAGAGGGGGGTGGGAGGAGTGTCATCAACAGGGTTCATTCATGCTTTCTTTTAGTCTTCTTTTTCTGCTTCCTCTTTACCGCTCTCATCTCTTCTCTCTCTCTTCTCTACCTTCTTTCTCACCCCTTTTATTCTGTTTTTTCCCCTCCCACTCTCTCCCCCATACCTCTATGCCTCTATCTCCCCTTCTCTCGCTCTCTATCTCTGCCCCCATACCTCTTTGCCTCTATCTCCCCATCTCTCGCTCTCTCTGTCCCCCTCCCCTCTCTTTTAACCTCTTCTGCATTTATAATCCCCCTCACTAGCTCTCTTTCTCCATCTCTCCCCTCTCCACTCCTTTTCCCTTCCCCCTCCCTCTCTTTCCCTTCTCACCGCTGCATAGGGGAATAACATCCCCACGAGAAAGTTTGCAGTCCAGTTGGAGCAGCCGGACACGGCCATGGCCACCGGGCGAGGGCCCTGACTGAAGAGTTCAGCCACAATGAACCAGGGGATGGGACCGGGGCCGACCTCAAAGAAAGCCACGAATCCAAAAATCGCCACGATGCTCACATAACTCCACGCCATGGCTCGCTCCTGGGGGACACAGGAAAGAAAGTGAGTAAGAGAAAGTGGAGAGAGGAAGAAAGGGAGGAAGGAGCAAGAGATGGAAGAGAGAAGGAGAGGGGGCGAGTGAGAGGAAAGAGGGGACAAGAAGGGTAGAGATGGATAAAGAGGGGGAAGAGAGAGAAAAGGATGGGGTGTGAGGGATTGAAGAGGGAGAGAATAAGGAAGAGAAGGGGGTAGAGGGAGGGAAGGGCGAGAGGGAAGAGATGTAAGAGAGTTGTGGGGCACCAGGACAATGGTTCTTTGCCTGGCTATGAACGACCCATCCGGTAGAACCTGGAATTTGGGCCCAACTGAAAATCGGATGTAACTTACTGCATCTGGTCCCCTTGCTCTGTTGGGTCCAGCAAGCAGAACAGGTAGCACTTATCGGCACCACCCCACCCCCTATGCTCAACAAGTACTCAACACCCCCACTGCCCTCTGCTCAACATCCCCGGGCCCAGGTGTACACTTGTGACCTGCGGGTGGCAGGCCTGAGGGAAGAGAGCCCAAAGCTCATGTAACAGGGATAGAAAGGAGAGAGGGGAATAAAGGGAGAAAGAAGGGCGGGAGGGGATGAGAGAAGAGATAGGGGAAAAAAGGGGCCAAATGTGTGTGTTCAAATGGCTAATTCTGTACCCCAATTACAAAGAGCAAATATAATCCCTTAACTTTACCTTTTAATCAAAGGTACGTTTTGATATACAAAAAAAACTATGAATTTTATTTTATATAAAATCAAATTGTTATTAAATACAGTACAGCTTATAACTTTACTCCCAATTACCCTGTTGTTCGTGTCTTAGTACATTCTCTCACTCAGTGTCCATTGTCTGCATTGTTAGCTGGTGACAGTCCTGCTGCTTCCAAACGTTACTTGTCTCTCTCCATATAAGTCTGCCTCTGTGCACAGGAGTCTGTCTCCCTACCTCCCTCTCTCCCTCCCTCTCTCTCCCCCTCTCCCCCACTCTCCCTCTCTCCCTCTCTCCCTTGAGAGAGAGAGAGAGAGAGAGAGAGAGAGAGAGAGAGAGAGAGAGAGAGAATATGCTCACGTAACTCTATTCCATGGTCCGCATCCTGCTCCAGGCAGCAACAGGGAGGAGTGTGAGAGAGGAAGTGAGAGAAAGAATAAGGGAGGAGAGAGATGGAGAGAGAGAGACAGGGAGAGATAGAGAGGGGACGAGGAAGAGAGGGTAAGAGAAAAGGACAGAGAGAAAGAAAGTGGGGGAGGAGAAGAGCTTCAGAAGTAGGAGAGGAGCTGTGGTGTCACCTTGAGATTGAGGGCGATAGTCATTACGAGGGCGCAGACGGCCATCCCTCCGAGACCAGTGAGGTGTAGAGTCCTGCGCCCGGCGCGTTCCACCAGGAACAGCTGGGAGTGAAACAGGGACCCTGTGAGTATCTATTCAGGTGTATACAGCACATATACACCTCACACTATAACACACATACACCCCATACTGTGACACATATACACCACATATACAACCCACACTGTGACACAGCATATACACCCCCAAATACACCACCTATACAACCTGATACTATCATATATATACACCACATATGCACCCTTTATACACCATGACACTATCACACATATACAACACATATACACCCCACACAGTCACACATCCCAAAGGCACCAAACATTGTCACAAATATATACCACAGAAACACTCCATATACTCCATACTCCATATACACCCAAAATTGTCACACATATACACTGTATATACACCTGTCACACCTATACATGACAGTCTCACATATACTTTGACACTGTCACACATATATACACCCAAACACTGTCACACATATATACACCTGACACTGTCACACCGCATACACGTTGGCACCAATGACAAAGTTAGAGAAAGATGGAGGGTCCTAAAAAATGATTACAGGGATCTAGGCAAAAAGCTTAAGGTCAAGGACCTCCAAGGTAGTATTTTCTGAAATACTACCAGTGCCATGTGCTACCGCAGGGAGACAGTCAGAGATCAGGGAGGTTAATGCATGGCTAAGAAAGTGGTGCAGGAAGGAGGGGTTTGGGTTTTTAGAGCACTGGGACTCCTTTTCTGAGAGGTGCCATCTATATTCTAGGGACGGATTGCACCTCAATGAAGAGGGATCTTCTGTGCTAGGGGGGGAGAATGCTAAAAAGGTTGGAGGAGATTTTAAACTAGGATGGAGGGGGGAGGGGAATGAAACAGATAATTAACTAAATGGAATAGATGAGGATACAAGGTGGTATGGAGGTAGAATGGGGGCAATTGCAAGTTTGACGAGCAGTGAGACACCCATAGTAAATACAGATAATACTAGAAAACTTCTAAAGACTAAGAAAAGTGGGTGCAGAAAGGAAGGAGCAGATAAGATAATAATACAGGCTAAAAAATGCATGCTTGCTGAAATGCATGCTTGCTAATGCAAGAAGCCTGACAGATAAAATGGGGGAGCTTGAATTAGTAGCTGCAAGGGAGCAGTATGGTATCATAGGCATTACTGAAACATGGTGGGATGAAACTCATGACTGGACAGTTAATTTAGAGGGTTATTCTCTTTTTCGGAAGGATCGAACAAATAGAAGGGGAGGTGGAGTATGTTTATATGTTAAACCGGATCTAAAACCTATTATAAGGGATGATGTCTATGAAGGGAATGATGAAAATGTAGAGACTTTGTGGATAGAAATTAGCAGTGGAGGTAAAAGTATAAAGAATATGTTTGTGGAGATATGCTATAAACCACCAAATATCTGTGAGATTGAGGAAGCTAAAATACTTTTGCAAATGGAGAAGGCATCAAAACTGGGTCATGTTTGCATAATGGGGGATTTTAATTATCCAGACATAGACTGGGGCAATGAGATTAGCGTTACAACAAAAGGGAATAGGTTTTTGGGGGTGCTTAAAGACAATTATATGACCCAAATTATTGAGGAACCAACCAGGAGAGGGGCAGTTCTGGATTTGGTCATATCAAACAATGTAGAAGTAATAACAAATATTCAAGTCCTGGAACATTTGGGTAACAGTGATCATAACATGGTTTCATTTGAAATAAATTATCAAAAAACAGATTACTTGGGTTCAACAAAGACCTTCAACTTTGGAAAGGCAGATTTTAATAAACTGAGGTCTAATCTAGTAGTAATACAATGGGATGATGTTTTTGCAGGGAAAAATGTAGAAGATAAATGGGCAGTCTTTAAAACATTGTTAGAAAAGCACACTTATCAGTGTATACCCTTGGGTAATAAGTATAAAAGAAATAAGTCAAAACCAATGTGGCTAAATAAACAGGTAGGGGAGGAAATGGACAAGAAGAGGAAGGCGTTTAGATTCTTTAAGTCAGAAGGGACAGAGACATCGTATCAGAATTATAAGGAATGTAACAAAAATTGCAAAAGGGCAATCAAATTAGCAAAAATGGATAATGAAAAAAGGATTGCAATAGATAGTAAGGTAAACACTAAAAAATTCTTTAAGTACCTTAATAACAAAAAAATGAGAAAAGAAAATATAGGACCCTTTCAGTGTGAGATGGGTAGGCAGATTATTGGAGATAAGGAAAAAGCAGAGGTATTAAACAAATTCTTTGCCTCTGTGTTTACCAGGGAAGAATCAAGTTCAATAGTAGTGCCGCAGGAGGAAGCCACAACCTCCATATTAATGAACAATTGGTTAACTGAGGAAGAAGTTCATAAGCGACTTGAAAAAATTAAAGTAAATAAGGCACCTGGCCCCGATGGCATACATCCAAGAGTTCTCAAGGAGTTAAGCTCAGTAATAGCAAAACCATTATATTTAATATTCAAGGACTCCATTTCCACAGGCTCAGTACCACAAGATTGGCGTAAAGCAGATGTGGTGCCTATATTTAAAAAGGGAGCTAGATCACAACCGGGAAATTACAGACCTGTATGCCTGACTTCAATAGTAGGGAAACTACTTGAAGGTTTAATACGGGATAATATTCAGGAATACCTAATGAAAAACAAAATTATTAGTAATAGTCAAAATGGAATTATGAAGGATAGATCTTGCCAAACTAACCTTATTTGTTTCTTTGAGGAGGTAAGTAGGAATTTAGACCAGGGTAATGCAGTTGATGTGGTCTACTTAGATTTTGCAAAGGCTTTTGATACGGTTTCACACAAGAGGTTGGTGTACAAAATAAAGAATATTGGACTCAGTAATAATATATGCACCTGGATTGAAAACTGGTTGAAGGACAGACAACAGAGGGTTGTCATAAATGAAACTTTTTCAGGTTGGGCTAAAGTCGTGAGTGGAGTACCTCAGGGATCGGTACTGGGACCCCTGCTTTTTAACTTGTTTATTAATGACCTTGAGGTTGGTATCGAGAGCAAAGTCTCCATCTTTGCTGATGATACTAAATTGTGTAAGGTAATAGAATCAGAGCAGGATGTAATTTCTCTTCAGAAGGACTTGGAGAGACTGGAAACGTGGGCAGGTAAATGGCAGATGAGGTTTAATAAAGATAAATGTAAGGTTATGCATTTGGGATACAAGAATTAAAAGGCGACTTACAAATTAAATGGAGATATATTGGGGGAATCCTTGATGGAGAAGGATTTAGGAGTGCTTGTAGACAGCAGGCTTAGCAATAGTGCCCAATGTCATGCAGTAGCTGCAAAGGCAAACAAGATCTTATCTTGCATCAAATGGGCAATGGATGGAAGGGAAGTAAACATAATTATGCCCCTTTACAAAGCATTAGTAAGACCACACCTTGAATATGGAGTACAATTTTGGGCGCCAATCCTAAGAAAAGACATTATGGATCTAGAGAGAGTGCAGAGAAGAGCCACCAAATTAATAAAGGGGATGGACATTCTAACTTATGAGGAGAGGCTAGCTAAATTAGATTTATTTACATTAGAAAAGAGGCGTCTAAGAGGGGATATGATAACTCTATACAAATATATTCAGGGACAATACAAGGACCTTTCAAAAGAACTATTCATCCCACGGGCAGTACAAAGGACTCGGGGCCATCCCTTAAGGTTGGAGGAAAGGAAATTTCACCAGCAACAACGGAAAGGGTTATTTACAGAAAGGGCAGTTAAAATGTGGAATTCATTACCCATGAAGACTGTGATGGCAGATACAATAGATTTGTTCAAAAAAAGGTTGGACATCTTTTTAGTTGGGAAAGGTATACAGATATACCCCACTTTAAGGACACTCACTTTAAGTACACTCGCGAGTAAGTACATCAATAGGCAAACAGCAGCTCACGCATGCGCCTGTCAGCACGTCCTGACAGCAATACTGGCTCCCTACCTGTACCGAAGCTGTGCGCAAGCGGGGAGACTATAGAACCTGTTACAAATGTGTTATTTACATCAGTTATGCACGTATATGACGATTGCTGTACAGTACATGCATCGGTAAGTGGGGAAAAGGTAGTGCTTCACTTTAAGTACATTTTCACTTTACATACATGCTCCGGTCCCATTGCGTACGTTAATGCGGGGTATGCCTGTACAGGGATATACCAAATAAGTATACATGGGAAGGATGTTGATCCAGGGATTAATCCGATTGCCAATTCTTGGAGTCAGGAAGGAATTAATTTTTCCCCTTAATGGGGTTTTTTGTTTGCCTTCCTCTGAATCAATAAGTATAGATATAGGATAAAGTATCTGTTGTCTAAATTTAGCATAGGTTGAACTTGATGGACGGAAGTCTTTTTTCAACCTCATCTACTATGTATGTAACTATGTATATACACCACGATAGTCCAACACACACCTGCACACTGTCACATATATACACCCAGACTGTCACACATAATTTCATAGCACAGGCACACATACAACAGAGTCACACATATACACCACAATATACACACCCAGACACTGTCACGCATATATACACCCAAACACTGTCACGCATATATACACCCTCACAATATCAGACATTTACTGTACACTAGGAGTCTGACAATGTCACACATATTTCCTGACCTGTTACACATATGAAACCCAATTCTGCCACACTTATACAGTACACCGGACACTGTCACACACATACACCCCATACACACAACAATGTCACTCATATACACCTGACACCCGCAGATATACACACAAAACTGTTGCACATGTACACCACAACACAGTTACACATTTACACCACACCACATATACCCGACACGGTTACACATATACTCATATACAGTCAACACTGTCTCAAATATACACCACATACATAACCCATATACACCAAAAATGTCACACATATATACTACAACAGTCACACAGATACACCTCACATACACTTCGATACCATCACACATATACACCCCGACACTGTAACACATATTCACCAGACAACGTCACGCATACTCCCCACACGTCACACATATCCCCCTCAACACTGTCACACATATTTCAACACTCTCACACATATACTCCATAGCAAAGTCACATATATACACACTAAACTGTCACACATATATAAAAAAGAGTTACACATATATACCATACACAGTAAACCATATACACACTCGACACTGTTAAAAATATACACATAGACAGCCAACATTGTCACACACATACACAGTGTACCCACCACATTAACAACCCATATAAACCATATACATCCAACACTGTCACACACATACAGTATAGCACAACACTGCCACACATATTCCCCTAACAGCGTCACACTTACCCACCACACAGTCACACGTATCCCCCGACAGTCAAACTTATCCAGCTGAACACAGTCACACAAATTCCCCCTACATGTCACATGTATCCCCCCTGACAAACTCACACCTCACACATATACACCCTGACACAGTCATACATATACACCCTGACACTGTCACACATATACACCCTTACACTGTCACACATATACACCCTGACACTGTCCACATCATATGATCAAACCCCCTGAACACAGTCACACTGTATAACACCCTGACACAGTCACACATATACACCCAGACACTGTCACACATATACACCCTACACGTCACACATATACACCCTTACACTGTCACACATATACACCCTGACACACTCTCACACATATACACCCTGCACGTCACACAATCACCCCTGATACAGTCACACATTAACAACCCTTACACTGTCCACACATATCACCCTGACACTGCACATATACACCCTGACACAGTCACCATACACCCTGACACTGTCACACATATACACCTGACACTGTCACACATATACACCCTGACACTGTCGCACATATACACACCCTGACACTTCACAACATATACACCCTGACACTCTCACACATATACACCCTTTATACACCCTGGCACAGTCACACATATACACCCTGACACTCTCACACATATACACCCTGACACAGTCACACATATACACCCTGACACTATCACATATACACCCTGACACTGTCACACATGTACCACCTAAAACAGTCCACAATAATACAACCTGACACTGTCACACACATACACCCTAAAACAAGTCACCATTACACCCTGACACTGTCACACATATACACCCTGACACAATCACATATATACACCCCTGACACAGTCACACATATACACCTGACACTGTCATACATATACACCCTGATACTGATCCCACATATACACCCGCCCATCACTATATACACCCTGACACTGTCACACATATACACCCTGACACTGTCGCACATATACACCCTGACACTGTCACACATATACACCCTGACACTCTCTATATTTGTGACTGTGTCATGGTGTATATTTGTGACTGTGGGCTCATGGTGCATATTTGTGACTGTGTCATAGTGTATATTGTTACTCTGTTGTGGTGTATATATTTGCAGACGTGGTGTATATGTGAATTGTGTAGTGGTGTATGTGTATGTACTGGTGGATATTTGTGGCCTGTGCCATGTGTATATGGGTGTATGTGTGAATGTCTCGGGTGTATTGTGTGACAGTATCAGGGTGTATATGTGTGTACTGTGGTGAGGGTGTATATGTGGGTCAGTATCAGGGTGTATATGTATGACAGTGTCAGGGTGTATATGTGTGACTGTGTCAGGGTGTATATATGTGATTGTGTCAGGGTGTATATGTGTGACAGTGTCAGGTGTATATGTGTGACTGTGTTAGGTGTATGTGTGTGTGACAGTGTCAGGTTGTATATTTGTGACTGTGTTAGGGTTTACATGTGTGACAGTGTCAGGGTGTATATGTGATAGTGTCAGGGTGTATATGTGTGAGAGTGTCAGGGTGTATATGTGTGACTGTGCCAGGGTGTATAAAGGGTGTATATGTGTGAGAGTGTCAGGGTGTATATTGTGTGACAGTGTCAGGTGTATATGTGCGACAGTGTCAGGGTGTATATGTGTGACAGTGTCAGGGTGTATATGTGTGACTGTGTCAGGGTGTATATATGTGATTGTGTCAGGGGTATATGTGGACAGTATCAGGGTGTATATGTATGACAGTGTCAGGGTGTATATGTGTGACTGTGTCAGGGTGTATTATGTGATTGTGTCAGGGTGTATATGTGTGACAGTGTCAGGGTGTATATGTGTGACTGTGTTAGGGTGTATGTGTGGTGACAGTGTCAGGTTGTATATGTGTGACTGTGTTAGGGTGTACATGTGTGACAGTGTCAGGGTGTTATTTGTCAGGTGTAATGTGTGACTGTGTCAGGGTGTATATGTGTGAGAGTGTCAGGGTGTATATGTGTGACTGTGCCAGGGTGTATAAAGGGTGTATATGTGTGAGAGTGTCAGGGTGTATATGTGTGACAGTGTCAGGTGTATATGTGCGACAGTGTCAGGGTGTTATGTGTGACAGTGTCATGGTGTATATGTGTGACAGTGTCAGGGTGTATATGTGTGACTGTGTCAGGGTGTATATGTGTGACAGTGTCAGGGTGTATATGTGTGACAGTGTAAGGGTGTATATGTGTGACTGTATCAGGGTGTATATGTGTGACTGTGCCAGGGTGTATATGTGTGAGAGTGTCAGGGTGTATATGTGTGACAGTGTAAGGGTGTATATGTGTGACTGTGTCAGGGTGTAATTGTGACAGTGTCTGGGTGTATATGTGTGACTGTGTCAGGGTGTATATGTGTGACTGTGTCAGGGTGTATATGTGTGACAGTGTCAGGGTGTATATGTGTGATTGTGTCAGGGTGTATATGTGTGACAGTGTAAGGGTGTATATGTGTGACAGTGTCAGGGGTAATGTCTGACTGTGTCCAGGGTGTATATCACCATGACACAGTCACAAATATACACCATGACACAGTCACAAATATACACCCCGATACAGTCACACATATACATCCCCAACACAGTCACACATATACACCCCAACACAGTCACACATATACACCCCGACACGGTCACACATATACACCCCGACACAGTCACACATATACACCCTGACACAGTCACACATATACACCCCGACATAGTCACACTTATGTACCAGATATACACCCGAAACTTTCACACATATACACCTAGACACTGTCACACTGTCTCCATCCAGCTCCTCCCTACTCACCGACACCACAGTGAATACAGTGTTCACCACACCGGCACCGATTGTTGCATATACTGGCTGTGGAACTCCGGCCCCCTCAAATATATTCGTAGAGTAATAAAAAACCTGCAGAGAGAGGAGTGAGAGAGGGATGAGGGATACAGAGAGGGAGGATGTGGCGGAGTCACTAACTCAGTATGCTGGAGTGAGGAGCATATATGTACTTCCAGCATACAAGCCGTTAAACTCCTCCTTAAGAGGCTACATGCACCTGCAACTAATTAAGCAGGAAGGACTCCTGAGAGACTGCAGGTTTAAAAGGCAGGAAGTGGCTTACACAAGCTGAGTTAGTTTTTCCCCAGGAGGGTAGACAAGCTTCGCCCAGCCAGGAAGGACCTTGGCTGTTCTGGTTCCCCAGCCCTGCAGGAAGCAAGGCTGCTGGGACCAGCTGCGATCCCCACCCAGGATAAAGACTACCACGGACTGGACACAGCCTGCTCCCCGGAACCAGCGTTCCTGATTGCTGTTGGAGCTACAAGGAGACCTTGGGATAGGAATCCCCTGCAATAACAGATAAGCCCTAAATAAGATTCTGCAATGTTTAAAGACTGTTGTTTGCATAGGATAGGACATGTTTTGGCTAACAACCACTTAGCTGGTGGCACCATTAGAAAGGGCCACAGTAAAGTTTAGTAAGTTCCCCTTAGAGGAATAGTTGTTTATTTTATGGTTTATTTTGCCTTAAAGGGACAGGGTACCCATTCTTTAGTGTTAGTGTGGACCAATAATACCACTATGCTTAAAGCCTAAAAAAAACGTTTTTTTTTAAATAGCCGACGTCAAATGTCTGTTGTGTAATGTACATAACCATGTAAAACAGTGTCCCTTCGGGCCATACGATGATGAGGATGACAATTATGACTCATATGTGGCCCCAGGAAGAGAGCTGTACCCACAGAGCACAGGACCCCATAACCTTGGAGTCAGTGACCAGGAATTCTGAGCCATGCCGGCTAGAAGGAAACCAGGTGACTTTCTAAAAGATTCAATATGCTGGGCCTGTCATGAACCCCAAATTCTCAAATATTTACAGTGGCAACAGGAGCAGCACAATGAAAATTGTCTCCCACAGCTGCAAAAGCAAGCAACACATTGTGACTGCAAGAAAGACGTGGAACCTGATAACAGGGAGTGTATGCTCAGTACTACTGATGTCTCTGGAGTTAATAAAACAAAGAGAAAGAAGAAGAAAAAGAACTGTATTACTCAAGTCACAGAGGAAGTGACCAAACCACTTGAGCCTGCGATGTCAGGACAACGTGTGTCAGAAAGGCGCCGAGATGTGCTGTGGACCAGAGTGACAGGTGAAATTGTCACGGGAACGCCAGCCAAAAGAAAGGAGGAGCGAAGGGAAGCTGAATCCTTGATCCAGCATAAAGAGGTGCATTTGGAGTTAACGATAACTCCGCAAGAGATGAAGACAAGTCTGTCGACTCTGAAAGAGAAGTGCTATGGAGTGTACTTGGAGTTGAGAACTCCATAAGAGTTGAAGACAAGTCTGCCGATTGTGAAAGAGAATAGTCAATGCAAAGAAAGGGAAGACAACCAATATTGTTTAGCCTTCGGAAAGGCTGATCGCTTTGGAAACGATCCATGGAAGTTGTTAGCTGGATATATCCAAGGGGACGCTAGACCCAAGGGTCGACAGAGCCCCTTTTGTTAGAAACGAGGGGGCGCCACGTGAAGGCAGGTTTGTCGATTGATAATGAGAGGCTCTATATTCGCATCAATTATCCTTGTCTCAAAAAACGCCATCTCCAAACGTGGATCAGTCCAGACGGAAAGACTAGAAACCAAATTGACTACATATTAATCAAGCAAAAATGGAACAAATCAATCAGTGATTGTAGGTCTTTTTGGGGACTTGATGTGGTAACCAACCATGCTATAGTTTGTGAGAAAATTCACCTTAAGTTCCAAAATAGGACAAAGAAACCATTTCAAAGACACTCCAACATTATCAGTCTTCAAAATCCAACAACAAGAGACCAAGTTCAAGAATCGCTTTGGGATAAAACAACACCAACTGCCCAAAAACCCAATTCAGTAGATGAAGCATGGTCGCTCCTCTAAGAAAAATAAAAGATACAGTCAGTCAATGTATTCCACCATGCGAACAACAGAACAAGGACTGGCTTTCACATGATACTATCCATCTTTCTCAAAGACGGAAAACAGCACTTGCAAATAACAACCACCCTCTTGCTACACAGCTCACCTGTGAAATAAAAAGGAATGCCAGACAAGACAGAGAGCTTATTACAATCTTATAGCCGCTGAACTTGAAACTGCTCAATAACATGGTGATTATAGAAAATTCTTCAGACTGGCCAAAATTACTGCTGGCAAATATTCAAACCCTGTCAGCCAATGCATCAATGTCAAAAACGGACATAAAATTACGGACATGGAAGCTAGATTAGATAGGTGGGGCGAACATTTTGAAGAGCTGCTTAATCGAACCCCCTCCTCTCACAGGTGACATTGAAAATCCGAATATGCTTACTCATGGGCCATACAACATTTGCGACACCCCTCCAAACAGAATCGAAATCGCCGCAGTCATCAATAAACTTAAGAACAACAAAGCCCCAGGGGATGATGGTCTGTGTGCTGAATTCTTCAAAGCTGGTGAAGTTCATGTTATTGGCGCTATGGAAGATGTTCTCTCACTTATTTGGGAAAAAGAACGAATCCCAAAAGAATGGGAAACTGCGCTGCTGCTGCCCCTACACAAAAAAGGAGCAAGAAGTGATTGGAAAAATTATCGCGTAATCTCCTTGATCAACCTGGCGTATAAGATACTGGAAGCCATAATACTAAATCACATAAAAGATGGACGACAAAAAAGAACACGTGAAAATCAGGCCGGTTTTAGAGCAGGAAGAGGATGTATTGACCAAATTAGTGCATTATGACAGGTAGTAGAGCTGCGACAAGAGCTCAGGCAATCAACTTACATAGCCTTCCTAGACTTTACTGCCGCCTTTGATATCATTCATAGAGAAAGCTTGAGGAACTTACTAAGACTGGATGGAATACCTAATAAATTATGTAGCATAATTTCAGCCCTTTACCTCCGCACATCCTGCAAAATAAAAGCCTACAATGAGGAAAGTCACGAATTTACAATAAATTCCGGAGTTGGGCAAGGGGGCATTTTGTCACCAACTTTATTCAACATTGGAATTGATGCTGTCCTGACAAAAGCATTCTATAATCAGTCGGGAGGTGTGATCGTTTATCCAAATAACTTTGTACTGACTGATTTAACATTTGCTGATGACATTGCTCTGATCACAGACTCATTGGACTCGTTACAGTGCATGGTGGATCGAGTGACAAACGGGGCCCGTAAAATAGGCCTAGTTTTGAGTAGTAGTAAATCCAAACTTTTAATGTGCTGCAACCACCTAGTTGACCCAACGATCCACATTCAAAATGAGCCCATCGAGACTGTAGACCACTTTACCTACTTTGGAAACAATATTACCGGAAATGGAGACATCTCATCAGAAATAAACGCTAGAATACAAAAAGCTACGTTTGCGTGGGGCTCACTTCAGAAACTTTGGGCCAGTAAAGTCATACGCTTAAAGACAAAAGTCCGCATTTACAAAGCTGTTATTCTACCGACTTTATTATACGGTTGTGAAACCTGGCCGGGAAAGGTTCCACACCAACATAAACTCGACTTATTCCAAAATTGGTGTCTGCGCCGACTAACAAAAACCAAATATACAGGTAGAACGACCAAAGCAGAAATTCAACGAAAATACGACGTTTCCGAAAATGTGTCGGCCGTTATAGAAAATAGACGGTGGCGTTGGTTAGGCCACTAATTGCGGATGCCGACACATATAATTCCAAAAATAACCGTAACGGCTGAACCTGGTCAGACATGGAAACGACCGAAGGGTGGCGTTAGGTTTACAACATTGAGATACTTTAAGTGAAAAGCTGAGGACCTGGTTATGCGCCCTTTCAACCTTAGCCGAAGAACATTTAATGAAGACTGGTTATACCACCCAACAACATCTAGCCCAAGACCGCAAACAATGGAGACAAATTTTCATGGACGTTGCCTATACCCACCCTGGGTGAAGAAGCGGAAAAAAACAAACAAGCAAGGAAAAGAGGAGGTAGCTAAATACCAGTCTTCAGGCCCAGAAGGCCTGGTAATTGCTCCAAAGGGAAAATGCCTGATTTGGAAGTCAAGAAAAAAAAAGGAGGGGGGGCGACATTGGACATTTCTGAGAAAGATGCTGGTACATGGGAATTGTGCACGGGCCGCTCCACAGGACAATGTTACACTGGGGAGGAGGATATGTGATGGAGTCACTAACTCAGTATGCTGGAGTGAGGAGCATAGGAGTGCTTCTAGCATACAAGCCGTTAAACTCCTCCTGGAGAGGCTACATGCACATGCAGCTAATAAAGCAGGAATAACTCCTGAGAGACAGCAGGTTTAAAAGGCAGGAAGTGGCTTACACAAGCTGAGTTAGTTTTTCCCCAGGAGTGTAGATGCTTCTCCCAGCCAGGAAGGACCTTGGCTGTTCTGGTTCCCCAGCCCTTCAGGAAGCAAGGCTGCTGGACCCCCACCCAGGATAAAAACTACCATGGGCTGGATACAGCCTGCTCTCCGGAACCGGCGTTCCTGATTGCTGTTGAAGCTACAAGGAGACCTTGGGATAGGAATCCCTTCCAATAACAGATAAGCCCTAAATAAGATTCAGCAATGTTTAAAGACTGTTGTTTGAATAAGATAGGACATGTTTTGGGCTGACAACCAGCTTAGCTGGCGGCACCGTTAGAAAGGGCCAGAGTAAAGTCTAGTTAGTTTCCCTAACGGGAATAGTTATTTATTTTATGGTTTATTTTGCTTTAAAGGGACAGGGTGTCCATTCTTTAGTGTTAGTGCGAACCAATAAAACCACTATGCTTAAAGCCTAACACTGTGTCTGATGTCTTACTGATCCTGCCGCGAGGCCGTCCTGCCACAGAGGGTGAGAGAGGAAGAGGAATGGTGAAGCAGCACCCTAGTAGATCCACGTTCTAGTAGCCGTGCTGGTACTGGAGAAGTGTAGTATTATCATAGGTTGTAATACCTTAAATGGACCAACATGAGAACTCTTGAAAAGTGAAATATGGAAATAAGACAGGTGACATTTTGAAAGCTTTGTACACGTGAGGAGGAGACCTGTGAGGCGTTTAGAGCTCTATACACTATAATTCCATCTATGGCCCAGATCCACAGAGGTCCGATAAGTTAGGGCTCCCAATGGTCCAGTATCAAAATTAATAACGGACGTTAGTCTCCCTGAGCTTAACGGAGAACCACGAAGCTGAATATATGCAAAAACCATGTTTTGTTCGATTTTTTTATGTATGTATATACAAATATGTAAGCAAGAAATCAAAAAAATATGTAGTTCTTCCTTAATTAATATGAAGTGGGTGTGATTAATAAAACGGGAACAAAGATAAATTGAAGGTGTGGTGAGTTATCACTTAAATATCAATAGGTGAAAAGCAACATGTGAAGGCTTGATAACACAAATAGCAAATATAATAAAAGTAGTGCAAGTATTTCAATAGTTAAATGTGATCAGGTCACCACTGCCATCAATATAAGATATAATATACATGAACTAAGTAGGATATTGTTGTGGAAACGTAGCAGCTTTCAAAGGAACAAGGTTCCAATTAAATTAAATGAGAAAAAATAAAGCGCATTCTCCAACAATTATACCAACAATGTATTTAAAAGGGTGTAGTTAATAACAGATAGGTACACTCAAATGGTTAGTTCATATGAAACTTGATAGTGTGTATAGAAACACACTTGAACCCACTGCATGAAGCTGAAGTGCTGATATTGTGAGGATATTGTCCTGTGAATTCTTTTCACAATTAGCATGATAGCTGTTGGAGGAAGATGCAAGAGGGTGTTAGCCCCTCTATTAACCTGTCGAAGACGAGGATCAACCTCCTAAATACTTGTTCGTCTAAATAATGTTACTACTCAATGGACATTACCTTGCATCGCATCCAGCGTATGTCTGGTAAGGATTAGCTGTCACTAATTCCAAGCGATATCCTCTTGACTCCTGTATATAGAGCTCATTGTGCGTATCCATGTGTAACGTCCTGCACAGTTGATAATGTGAAAAAACCGACAGGAAGAGCTTTAGGTTGTGAGCCCAAAGGGCACCCGTGCTCTGTCTCTCACTCACGGGTATACGTCCGGCCTCACTTCTCTCAGCTCGGTGATGAGCTGCGTGCACCGCTGTGAGAGATGGATCCAAAAGAGGTCTCTGCAGTGAAGCTGGGAAGATTCAAGAAACAGAGTTCCAAAATCACCCAACGCGTTTCGTCGCATCTCTGCGACTTCCTCAGGGACAGCTATTCATTTGTTCAACTGAGCAGAGAGGCCGGACATATACCCGTGAGTGAGAGACACAGAGCACAGGTGCCCTTTGGGCTCACAACTTCAGCTCTTACTGTCATTTGTTTCACATTATCAACTGTGCAGGACGTTACACATGGATACGCACAATGAGCTCTATATACAGGAGTCAAGAGGATATCGCTTGGAATTAGTGACAGCTAATCCTTACCAGACAAATGCTGGATGCGATGCAAGGTAATGTCCATTGAGTAGTGACATTATTAAGATGAATAAGCAATTAGAAGGTTGATCCCCGTCTTCGACAAGTTAATAGAAGGGACTAACACACTATTGCATCTTCCTCCAGAAACTATCATACTAATTGTGGAAAGTATTCAGAGGACTTGAGCTCACAATATCCGCACTTCAGCTTCATGCAGTGGGTTCAAGTGTGTTTCTATACACACTATCAAGTTTCATATGAACTAACCATTTGAGTGTACCTATCTGTTATTAACTACACCCTTTTAAATACATTGTTGGTATAATTGTGGAGAATGCACTTTCTTTTTTCATATCTAAATATGTGTGTGTGTATATATATATATATATATATATATATATATATATATAAACTGAACTGTGGGGTGGGGGATAGGTTTCTTAGGGGGTGTGTGTTATGGGATAGGCACCCTGGGGCCAGAGGTTTAGGCCACCCAGTGGGATTAAGGGGGAGGTTAACCCCTTGTATGCGATAGCAGTTGTACCGCTATGTCATACAATGGGTAGTAGGGTAATAAGAGTGTTTGTATTAACCTCTTGGCTGCCTTAGTGACCATGAAGGCATGCAAGCTTTCATGGCCACTGTGGCTTCTAATTGTTTAACACTTAGGTCCGGTTAGCACCTAACGCAATTTCTTTTGCCTTTAAGTCCTGCGTTCACTTTAACAGCCTACTGTGTCTCTGCGAGGAGGTTTTCCGCACTTCTTTTCCACATCAATAACACCAAGAGCCGTTACAGTTACCGGCAGCCCGTCTTAGCAATAAGATGGTCCTTAACACCATTTTTGGGAGCTTGGAAGATCCCCATAGCACTAAAACAGGCACTAATGCCTCTGAAAGAACTTAACCGAGTTCTGTGGATCTGGGTCTATGAATGAATTTCATGTTGGTCTATGAAAAGGGTAGATACACAGTGGCTGACATGACACATATGAAGGATAATATAGCATATATGTAGGTGGTATAAAATCATAGAGGGTGAAATAACAAACACATATAAGGTAATATAACACATACGCAGAGGGTATTATAACACACAGTGAGTGATATAACACACAGGGTGGTATATATGGTTACTCACAGCATTGATCCCGGACAGCTGTTGGGACAGTTGCAGCATGATGGCGATAATTATCGGGTGCCGGTATTGTCTGGAGCTGAATAATTCCAGGAAGGACACCGGCTTCTCCTGTGCCATGCGGGCGCTCTCCTCTTTCATCTCCTGGATATCGTTAGCCACATCCTGAGAACCGCGCAGCTTCTGCAGGACTGAGCACATGTATATATCATATATACGCACACTGCATATATACTGACTAAAACTGTGTATGTATATGTGTGTGCGCATGTGTGTATATATAAGAAGCAAAAAGTGAAACACTGAGTGCTCATTTGCATGTCATTACCCAGAATCCCTGGCTGCAGTGGAAGCATTGTATACTAAGAGATAATGGGGAAAGGCGGGGTTGCCGACCTCTCTGAAATATGTGAACGTGCTGACAAGTGGGATATTTATCTTTGCCTTACGGTGGTGGGGTTTTATAACTTCTTTACTCCCCATAACTTACTTTGTGTACATATATATATATGTATATCTTTATTTATATAGCGCCCACAATGTACTCAGCACTTTATAAAGACAATATAGTACAGGGAATTATAATACAATAAGCGCAACAAAGTCAGTCAATAGGAAAGGAAATCCCTGCCCTGGAGACCTTACAATCTAAGTGTATATATGTAATTCTATCCCACAAGGCAAGTTCTATATATAGCAAAGTGTGGCATAGTGTGTTCACATTCCTCACTTCTCCCTCTGGCTTCTGTTTCTTGAACAGCACAAACCTGTCCCCTGTAGAAGGTGCTTCACCTGCACATCCCAAATGACCTCACAAATCAATGATGGCTAGATTCTGATGCCAAGCAGCACCTAATGGGTACCGTTAAGATAAACTTAAGGGGGGAGTTTGCACAAGAGACCGAAAATTGTAAAAATGGGACTGTAGGTCATCGTGCTGATATTACACATAATGACACAGTACTCACTGTCATGTGCCTTGTCCTGCTCGCCCTTGATGATGAGGAGGTATCGGGGGCTCTCAGGACAGAGGGGGAGCAGCGCACATTGAATAATTGATAGGAAAACTGTGAGACCCAATAACAAAGGCCATAGAGTCACCGACCCCAGGATAAACTCCAGCCCAAAAATCTGAGGGATGAGAGAAAGAAAGAGGTGAGAAGGTGGAGGAGGAAAGAGGAAGAAGAGAGCTAAAAAGGGGGAGAGATAAAGAAGGGGGAGAGAGGGGGGAGAATGAAAGAAGGAGGTTAGAGAGGGAGAGAAAGAGCAAAGAGGGGAGGGAGGGTTAAAAAGAAGGAAGAAAGGAAAGGGTGGGGAGAGAGATGTGAGATAAAGCAAGAGGAATTGGTGAATGGAGAGCAAGGCAGAAAGAGAAAAAAGTAGGGAGGGGGATATAGAGAGCGTAAGGGTTAGTTATATAGATGACATTTATTCCCATGCTATTCCCAGGTGTGACCACAAGATGTCACAAGAGCAGCACAGAGCACAGGATACTGTTCCACACACAGCCTGGTACCCACCTGAGCCACTAGGATTCCAACCACAATGCCCAGCTGGTTGAGGGTCCCCAGTGCTCCACGCAGCGCGGTTGGTGCCAGTTCCCCAATGTACATAGGCACCAGACCAGTGCAGAACCCACAGTAAATCCCGATGACAAAGCGCCCGATAATCAGCATCTCTGGAGACCAGGCAAGTTTAGAGAGTCCCATGAGAGCACCTCCCACTAGGGCGGCAACATTCACCAGCAGCATGGCATTCCTCCTGGGGGGAGAGGGTATATTTACAGGGGGGCTATATATAATGGGGGTCTTTATATACAAGGAAGTCTATAGATACATGAGGTACAATATATATATATATATATATATATAACCGGTTTTTTGACAATCACCAAAAAATCTACTCGCCACACCAAAACAATCTACGTCGACACCTAGTACCAAACGGTGTGCGCTTGGCCAATATTTACTCGCCCGGTTAATCCACTCGCCCGGGCGAGCAAATGTATAGGTTTGTCGAACACTGTATATATATTATATATATATATATTTATATATATATTAATATATATATATAATATTATATATATATATATAATCATAGACCAGGAGTACTATATATAAAGGGTGATACTATACATACAGGGAGATCTATATATACTGTATATAGTTTTATACATGCAGGGGGTATTATACATACAGAAGGTACACTGGATATAGGGGTCTACATATACAGGAGGTTCTGTACATACATGGGGTACTATATATACAGGGGTGTACATAAACAGGGGAGTCTCTGCTTCCTTCATGTTTCCCCTCCCCTTCCCCATAGTCTTTCTTCCACCCTCCATCCACCTCCTCACCTCCCAAATCGGTTGGCGAAATAGCCCACGCAGAGGGAGCCCACCATCCCCCCCACAGAGAATATGGCCACGGAGAGAGACCAGAGGGAGGTGAGCAGTCCATCTGGCATCGCCCTCCAGTAACGACGCTCGTATGTCTGGTTATAGAACGACCTGATGATCTGCAAAGACCAGCAATAATCAATTAATCAAACAGGCTGTGACAAGACATGGCAGCCAGGTGTCACTCTTTACAGATTTATATAGGCATACAATGCACATATACACTGCTCTGCACACACACATATATATACACAGCATATATACACACACACATTATATATAAGGACACCCAGTACACCAGTAAATGTATTAAAACACACAACATATATCAGTAACTTACAATTGGGACAAATAAAATGCGCTCAGCTTGAATCCGGATTTTTGAACACTTAAGGAATATTAAGAACATTATGAGAAATGTCTTAGATAGACGCAAGTCTCTGACATTTTTATTATCTATTTATCCAACCCATAAAGGTTCTTTATTTTGTGTAATCGATATACTATATATAGTATATAGTATATCTCTATATATATATACTATATATAAATATAATATATCCAATGATCCTCTTATTATCTCTAGCATATCAAGATATGTCATATATGTATATATACATATTGTCATTATTAATTAATATATCTTCACTTATTTATTGCACTTAATCAAATTGATACACATTTATGCATTATATAGTTTTAGTAATTAGTTTGATGATAATTTGGGTGACGCCAATGTACATATTCCTGAATTCTCAACCTCCATTGGAAGATTCAGTGCCTGAGAGTGTAACCGACATGGCTTTATACTGTATACTGCTGTCTTTTACCTCTGCGATAATTCAAAAGAGATCCCCTCTCTTGTTTGAGAGCCCGTTGGTACGCTTGCTCTGCAATATCCTTAGCATAATGTGTATGTTCAAACTTTTAAGAGATTAGCCTGATCCACAAATGATGACACTTCTATACAATTCCTCCTAAAACGAAGGGATTGACTATAGGGGATATTGTGTATCCACTTAGTGTCATGATTGCTAGAAGGCTCCAAGTAGAGTCGACAGTAACACATACTGTACTTTTTTAGAGAAGGTTTTGGTACAAATAATGGAGTTGCACACTGTTGCACTGTGATTGTGGTATACACAGTATTTAGGTGTCTAAAGATTAGGATTTTTGAACACTTAAGGAGTATTAAGAACATTACAAGAAATTTCTTAGATAAAGGCAAACATCTACAGTAACATTTTTATTTGATCATTTTTTACAGATACACCAGTGTGACGCCCAAGCACTGCATTTTTAAGCTTTTGAGTCCCTCAAAGATAATATTAGAGTAGGTAGGTAACAAAGACTTACAGTTGTTACGGGGGGAACAGTACTGGATTTTCACATTTAAAACCAAACATCCTTTTGATTTTAACGATGTGGTAGATATCACTCCTTTTTTTTTAAATGAATGTATTCCTGAGTTACTGTAGTTTCAAATGAGATGTTTTCCATATTTTTCTGATATTAAAATTATTATATACGGAACACATTTTTGAGTATCCTCTGGCCATCCCATGGTGTGTGTGAGTTTATCTACTCACAGAATGTTTGATTTAATCATGTTTTATTTATTTATATATTATCTGTTTTGTAATTAAAAATATGTATTTATTTGTTTATGTACTCCATCCCTGCAGAACCTGGGGTGTACCTGAATTGGTGATCGGTAGCGCCTCCACCTATATGGGATTCCGCTGTGCGTAATTACCCCGTTAGAGGACAATAAAGAATACACACGTGTAAAGCATAACAGTTTTACTATACACCTCATAGCACGAATAATAAGAAGATAGACACTCACAGACGTCACAGGGCCATAACCCCTCACCGTGCCGTCCCAACATCGTGTCCACACCCCTGTGGGGTTTACCCCAATATACCGAGGTGCTCCTAGCACTGAACCGTTCCAGTGTCCCAAGAGCCAACCCACCCCCACATGTGTGAGACAGCGCTGCCCCACTAAAGTGGTGAGTTGGTGCACGTGATGAGTTGGGTACCTGCCGGGTGTATCCACACCCGGGCGAGCAGATGCTGTAGAGGTTGATGGGATCCACGGATCCGTTGCTGTAACCCTCGAAGCCTCCGCCTCTACGTTGGGTGGTGTCCCGCCTGGACAGTGTCACCATGAAGAATGTCCTTTGCTGCAGGTGATGGTCCGGTCCCAGACCACCTGACGCCAGAGCGCAGCCGCGTCCTGTCTGTGTCCCTATCTCTGGTGCTACAAGGGCAGTGTCCCTAACTACTGGGGCGGTCCCTGCAGCAACCATAAGCTGAAAAGTGAGTTGGGGCCTAACAGGGGGTATCTGGCCCAGTGCAGGTGCCACAGACACCTGTACACACAACCTACCCCTTCCTTGTCCCAGCTCTGACTGGCATGGTCTGCAGAGCGCGAGAAGTATCAATATCCTGAGCAGGGAATCCTCTCAGCCCTATTGGCTTAGCTGCGTCCATGTGACATGCCCCAGTGCATCGTGGGGCTTGTAGTTCTCCTTTGAGCCCTTCCCTGCACTGATTGCCTACTCTGCGCATGCATGCGCTTCCCTCTAATGACCGTCGCAACCTGCGGTGTTCCGCGCATGCTTAAAGATGGCGGCTCCCTGCACTTACCGGAGGCTCGTGCACACTGCACCGGCACCTGCGCGCCCCCGCAACCCTCCCGGCACCCACCTGATGTACTCGACTCTGCAGTGAAGGTGAGGGCTTACGAGGGACCAGGGCTACACAAGCATTTGCCAAAAAATGCATTGCCTGTCACTGTATTTATCTGTACCCTAAAGGGGCACAGATTAATACATTAGCAGTCAATGGGCAATCACAAACATTAAAATAAATACAATAAAAACACCTGAAAAAAGACATTTACATACATTCAATATTTTACTTACCTTTAGAAGTCTTCACCCTCCGAATGCCGGCGTTTCAGGAAGCTCTCGTACCGCGAAGTCATCACCCGCAATCCAACGCCATCCTCATTGAAGATCAGCATCAGGTAAAAAAAATCTTCTTTCTTTGATCTTCTGTCACCTTCTTCTATCTTCATCTGTCATTGTTTTCTTCTTTTCTTTAATCTTCTTTCTCTCAGTCCAAACCCCATGTTAAATCCACAACGGATGTTGTCCCGTCGTCTTCTTGAGCTAAAATCAGACGTAATAAGCCTTATATAGGGCCTGTGACGTCACATTTTAGGGTCAGATGGTACAGCTCCAATCCGATTGGACGCCGTATCATGTGCCCACCTCTTTAAAAAAAAATTTTAAGGATGTTACGTCATCTCCAAGGGAGGTACAGTTAAAAAGGATGTGACATCATTTTAAGGGAAGCTGTCACATCCTTTAAACTAATGTAACATACAGTATCACATGGTACATATGTGACGTATCCCTTGGAAAAGACGCCACATACTTAAAAAAAAAAAAAAAAAAAGAGGCGGGCACATGATAAAGCATCCAATCAGATTGGAGCTGTATCATCTGAACCTAAAATGTGACGTTACAGGCCCATTATAAGGCCTGTTCCGTGCCATTTTAGCTCAAGAAGACGACGGGACAACATCCGTTGTGGATTTAACATGGGGTTTTGAATTGAAAGAAAGAAGATTAAAGGTAGTAGCCCTAAGAATGGATGTTTAGGCCTATCCGGTGGTAGCAGGAGTGAGGTTAACTCCGTCATTAACTTAGTGGTATTAACCGCTAAGATAATGAAGGGGTTATCCCCACCCGCAAACCCCCCCTCCCCCGCAAGGCCTAAACACCCACCAAGGGCCAAATACCACCTTCCACCCATCCCCACTACCCATAATAAAACGTCCGCTGATGGTTAACCCCTTCATTGCCTTAGCGCAGCGGTGCGCAAACTTTTTGAGCCGCGGCCCCCTTCCTGGGAGCCGCAGCATTCGCCCCCCCCCCCTCCTCTCCCGATGGCTCGGCGTCAAATGACGTCGCGTTTCATGTGACGTCACGTCAAGTGACCCCGCGGCGTAATTTGATGACGTGTTGCCGTCGCCGAAGACCCGGCTGGCAGCAGGTAAGTGAGTTACAGAGGCCTCACGCCTCCCCCGGCATTTCATTTAAATGCCGTGGGGAAGAGCACGGGGCCTCTGTAACCGCCCGCGCCCCCCTACAAATTCTCCCGCCCCCCAGTTTGCGCACCGCTGCTTTCGCTGAGGTAATGAAGCTATTTTAATATTTTTTTTTATACTAGTGTATGTGAGCAGGGGGTCTCCGGAGCAGAACCGCGTTGATTTCACGTCCGGGGACCCCTGCTTCCCGAGATACAGGCCCCGTTATGGGGTGCTGGTATCTCCTATGCATTTTATTCCCACGGTCACGTGACGCGAGACATTTAAATGCATACGAGATACGGCACCCCATAACGGGACCTGTATCTCGGGAAGCAGGGGGTCCCGTACGTTAAATCAGCGCGGTTCTCTCAGAGACCCCCGCTCATCTACACTAGTATTAACATTTATATTAAAAGCCTGTGATTGCGGGCGAGGTATGCGCAGGGGGAGGCGGCTCTCTGTGCGGCTCTCTCTGAAGCTGGAACAAATCGCCGGGTGAGCCCTTTTGAGAGGGGCGATCATCACGCCGCCGGCTACTCGCCCGTTGGGGGAATTTTGCTATCACAGGTAATCGAGGCTTTCTGATACCGTGATAGCAACGCTCAAAAAACTGGCGGCGTAAATGGCCCGGCAATGTTTTATATGAAGGTTTACAGAATAGGCCCCATTGAGTGGGAACTGCCTTTCAACTAATGAAACTGCCCCCGAATAAATGAGACTGGCCCCAATGAATGAAACTTCCCTCTAATGAGTGAAACTGCCCCCCAATGAGTGAGACTGCCACTCACAGTGACTTACTGCCCTCAATGAGCGAGACTGCCTCCCGGTGAGTGAGACTGCCTCCCAGTGGTGAGATGCCTCCCCGGTGAGTGAGACTGCCTCAGTGTGTGAGACTCCTCCCAGTGTGTGAGACTGCTCCCGGTGTGTGAGACTGTCTCACGGTGAGTGAGACTGCCTCCCGGTGAGTGAGACTGCCTCCCAGTGTGTAGACTGCCTCCCGGTGATTGAGACTTCCTCCGGTGGATGCGACTGCCTCCGGAGTGAGCGCTCCGGTGTGACTGCCTCCGCGTGAGTGAGACTGACCTCCCAGTGCTGTGAGGACGCTCCCGGTGGGTGAGACTGCCTCCCGTGAGTGAGACTGCCTCCCAGTGTGTGAGACTTCCTCCCGTGAGTGAGACCTGCTCCCTTGAGTGGACTGCCTCCCGTGAGTGAGACTGCCTCCGGTGAGTGAGACTGCCGCCTAGTGTGTGGAGACTGCCCCGGTGAGTGAGACTCCTCCCGTGAGTGAGACTGCCCCGGTGAGTGTGAATGCACTTTTCCTTCTATTGATCTTTCGTTTCTCACCTTTCGAGCATTTATCACTCCCGTGTTGTACCCGAATTGCAAAACCATCGCTGCCACCGTAACAGCGAAAAAGTGACCAGTGGACCCGCCCCTATGAACAGAAATAAACCGTAAAGACATTCTTATAAGTGGGTATCCACAGCGCTGCACTAGAATTCACAGCGCTTGCCATTGAATGATACACAGCGCTCGCACATAGATGATACACAGCGCTTGCACATAGAAGTTACACATAGGAATGATCACAGCGCTCTGCGCATAGGAATGATACACAGCGCTTGCCAAGGAATGATACCAGTGCTCTGCACAAGGAATGTTACACATAGAATGATACACACGCGCTCTGCACATAGGATGTTACCAGCCTCTGCACTAGGAATGATACACGCGCTCTGCTAGGAATGAACAGCGCTCTGCACATAGGAATGTAACACTAGGATGATACACACGCTCTGCGCATAGGAATGATACACAGCGCTCTGCACATAGATGATACACAGTGCTCTGCACATAGGAATGTTACATAGAATGATCACAGCGCTCTGCACATAGAATGTACACAGCGCTCTGCACATAGGAATGATACACAGCGCTCTGCACATAGGAATGATACACAGCGCTATGCCCAAGGATGTTACACATGAATGATACCCGCTCTGCGCATAGAATGATACACAGCGCTCTGCACAGGAATGACACATGCTCTGCCCAGATATCGGCTCGACTAGGAATGATACACAGCGCTCTGCGCATAGGAATGTCACACGCTCTGCGCATAGGAATTTACACGCTCTGCACATAGGATCACATGATGATACACATCGCTCTGCACATAGGAATGTTACACGCGCTCTGCACAAGGAATGTTACAACGCGCTCTCATAGGAATGATACACACCGCTCTGCACAATATGAAGTTGTCACACGCGCTCTGCACATAGAATGTACACAGCGCTCTGCACATAGGAATGATACACAGCGCTCTGCACATAGGAATGTTACACATAGGAATGATACACAGCGCTCTGCGCATAGGAATGATACACAGCGCTCTGCCATAGGAATGATTACACAGTGATACCAACGCACATAGGAATGATACACAGCTCTGCTCATAGGAATGAACACAGCGCTCTGCGCATAGGAATGTTACACACCGCTCTGCGCATAGGAATGGTTACACAGCGCTCTGCACAGAAGTAATGTTCACCATAGGAATGATACACAGCGCTCTGCACATAGAAGGTTACACACGCTCTGCACATAGGAATGGTTACACAGCTCTGCCGCAGGAATGATACACAGCGCTCTGCACAGTAGAATGTTACACAGCGCTCTGCACATAGGAATGATACACAGTCCGCTCTGCACATAGAATGATTCACACCTCTGCCATAGGAATGATACACGCGCTCTGCCATAGAATGAGACACGCGCTGCACTGGAATGTACACAGCGTTCTGCACAAAAGGAATGTTACACAGCTCTCGCCCATAGGAATGATACACAGCGCTCGAGCATGAATGATACACACGCTCTGAGCATAGGAATGATACCACGCGCTCTGCACATAGGAAATGTTACACAGCGCTCTGCACATAGGAATGTATCCAAGCGCTCTGCACTCGGAATGTTACCAGCTCTCTGCATAGGAATGATACACAGCGCTCTGCGCATATGAATGATACACACGCTCTGCCATGCATGATACACCGCTCTGCCCTAGGAATGTTACACACAGCCGCTCTGCACATAGGAATGAACACAGCGCTCTGCACATAGAAATGTTACACAGCGCTCTGCACATAGAATGTTACACAGCGCTCTGCGCATAGAATGATACACAGCGCTCTGCACATAGGAATGATACACACCCGCTCTGCAACATAGAATGATACACAGCGCTCTGCACTGAGAATGTTACACAGCGCTCTGCCATAGGAATATACACAGCCTCTGCGCATAGGAATGATACACAGCTCTCTGCCATAGGAAGATCACAGCGCTGCTGCATAGAATGATACACAGCCTCTGCACATAGGAATGATACACAGCGCTCTAGCACCTCGGAATGATCACAGCGCTCTGCAATAGGAATGTACACAGCGCTCTGCACATAGGAATGATACCAGCGCTCTGCACATAGGAATGAATACACAGCGCTCTGCACATAGGAATGTTACAACAGCGCTCTGCCATAGGAATGTTACACAGCGCTCTCACATAGGAATTTACACAGGCTCTGCACATAGAATGTTACACAGCGCTCTGCACTAGGATGTTACACAGCGCTCTGCACATAGAATGTTACACAGCGCTCTGCACATAGGAATGTTACACCGCTCTCTGCACATACTGAATGATACACCAGCTCTGCACATAGGAATGATACACAGCGCTCTGCACATAGAATGTTACACAGCGCTCTGCACATAGGAATGTTACACAGCGCTCTGCGCATAGGAATGATACACAGCGCTCTGCACATAGGAATGATACACACCGCTCTGCACATAGGAATGATACACAGCGCTCTGCACATAGAATTGTTACACAGCGCTCTGCACATAGGAATAATACACAGCGCTCTGCGCATAGGAATGATACACAGCGCTCTGCGCATAGGAATGATACACAGCGCTCTGCACATAGGAATGATACACAGCGCTCTGCACATAGGAATGATACACAGCGCTCTGCACATAGGAATGATACACAGCGCTCTGCACATAGGAATGTTACCAGCGCTCTGCACATAGGAATGATACACAGCGCTCTGCACATAGGAATGATACACAGCGTCTCTGCACAGTAATGTTACACAGCGCGATGAATCTGCACATGAATGTTACACACCTCTGCACATGGAATGTTACACAGCGCTCTGCACTAGGATGATACACAGCGCTCTGCACATAGGAATGTCCAAGCGCTCTGCACATAGTATTGTTACACCGCTCTGCACATAGGAATGTTACACAACCGCTCTGCACATAGGAATGTTCCAACAGCGCTCTGCGTCTATAGGACATGATAGAACAGCGCTCTGCGCATAGAATGATACACCGCGCCGGCGCATAGGAATGTTACACAGCGCTCTGCGCATAGGAATGTTACACAGCGCTCTGCGCATAGGAATGATACACAGCGCTCTGCGCATAGGAATGTTACACAGCGCTCTGCGCATAGATGAAGGTTACACGCGCTCTGCCACTAGGAATTAACAGCGCTCTGCGCATAGGAATGATACACAGCGCTCTGCGACATAGGAATGATACACAGCGCTCTGCGCATAGGAATGTACACAGCGCTCTGCACATAGAATGTTACACAGCGCTCTGCACATAGGAATGTAACACAGCGCTCTCGCATAGAAATGCGTTGTCACCAGCGCTCTGCACATAGAAATGTACACGCGTCCGCACATAGGAATGATACAACACGCGTCTGCGCATAGGAATGATTACCAGCGCTCTGCGCATATGATGATACACAGCGCTCTGCACATAGAATGTTACACAGCGCTCTGCACATAGGAAGAATACAAGCGCTCTGCACATAGAATTTTACACAGCGCTGCGCACATAGGAATGATACACAGCGCTCTGCGCATAGGAATGTTACACAGCGCTCTGCGCATAGAACGATACCACAGCGCTCTGCACATAGGAACGAATACACAGCGCTCTGCACATAGAACTATACACGCGTCTGCACATAGAAATGATACACAGCGCTCTGCACATAGAAATGTTACACAGCGCTCTGCACATAGGAATGATCACAGCGCTCTGCGCATAGGAATGTTACACAAGCGCTCTGCCATAGAATGATACACAGCGCTCTGCACATAGACGATACACAGCGGTCTCTGCACATAGAACGATACACAGCGCTCTGCCATAGAATGTTACACAGCGCTCTGCGCATAGGAATGTTACACAGCACTCTGCACATAGGAATAATATACAGCGCTCTGCGCATAGGAATGATACACAGCGCTCTGCACAGAGGAATGTCACAGCGCTCTGCCATAGAATGTTACACAGCGCTCTGCACATAGGAATAATACACAGCGCTCTGCACATAGGAATGATACACAGCGCTCTGCACATAGGAATGTTACACAGCGCTCTGCACATAGGAATGTTACACAGCGCTCTGCACATAGGAATGATACACACCGCTCTGCACATAGGAATGATACACAGCGCTCTGCACATAGGAATGTTACACAGCGCTCTGCACATAGGAATTATACACAGCGCTCTGCACATAGGAATGATACACAGCGCTCTGCACATAGGAATGATACACACCGCTCTGCACATAGGAATGATACACAGCGCTCTGCACATAGGAATGATACACAGCGCTCTGCACATAGAAATGTTACACAACGCTCTGTACATAGGCATGATACACAGCGCTCTGCACATAGAAATGTTACACAGCGCTCTGCACATAGGAATGTTACACAGCGCTCTGCACATAGGAATGATACACAGCGCTCTGCACATAGGAATGATACACAGCGCTCTGCACATAGGAATGATACACAGCGCTCTGCACATAGGAATAATACACAGCGCTCTGCGCATAGGAATGATACACAGCGCTCTGCACATAGGAATGTTACACCGCTCTGCCATAGGAATGATACACAGCGCTCTGCACATAGAATGATACACAGCGCTCTGCACATAGAAATGTTACACAACGCTCTGTACATAGGCATGATACACAGCGCTCTGCACATAGAAATGTTACACAACGCTCTGTACATAGGCATGATACACAGCGCTCTGCACATAGGAATGATACACAGCGCTCGCGCATAGGAATGATACACGCGCTCTGCACTAGGAATGTTACACAGCGCTCTGCACATAGGAATGTTACACAGCGCTCTGCACATAGGAATGATACACACGCTACTGCACATAGGAATGATACACAGCGCTCTGCACATAGGAATGATACACAGCGTCTGCACATAGAAATGTTACACAACGCTCTGTACATAGGCATGATACACAGCGCTCTGCAATAGAATGTTACACAGCGCTCTGCACTAGGAATGATACACACCGCCTGCACACTAGGAATGATACACAGCGCTCTGCACATAGGAATGATACACAGCGCTCTGCACATAGAAATGTTACACAACGCTCTGTACATAGGGATGATACACAGCGCTCTGCACATAGAAATGTTACACAACGCTCTGTACATAGGCCATGATACACAGCGCCTGCAATAGGAATGATACCAGCGCTCTGCGCATAGAATGATACACAGCGCTCTGCGCATAGGAATGATACACACCTCTCTGCACATAGGAATGATACACACCGCTCTGCACATAGAAAACAGCGCTCTCACAGGAATGATACACAGCGCTCTGCACATAGGAATGATACACAGCGCTCTGCACATAGAAATGTTACACAACGCTCTGTACATAGGCATGATACACAGCGCTCTGCACATAGGAATGTTACACAGCGCTCTGCACATAGGAATGATACACACCGCTCTGCACATAGGAATGATACACAGCGCTCTGCACATAGGAATGATACACAGCGCTCTGCACATAGGAATGTTACACACGCTCTGTACATAGGACTGATACACAGCGCTCTGCACATAGGAATGATACACAGCGCTCTGCGCATAGGAATGATACACAGCGCTCTGCACATGGAAATGTTACACAACGCTCTGCGCATAGGAATTATACACACCGCTCTGCACATAGGAATGTTACACAGCGCTCTGCACATAGGAATGATACACAGCGCTCTGCACATAGGAATGTTACACAGCGCTCTGCACATAGGAATGATACACAGCGCTCTGTACATAGGCATGATACACAGCGCTCTGCACATAGGAATGTTACACAGCGCTCTGCACATAGGAATGATACACAGCGCTCTGCACGTGGGGACCATGAGTGCTGAGAGCAGATGGAGATAGGAGTGATCCAAAAAGCCCCCCCCCCCCCCCAAACACACACAAACTGCACTATAATAAGAAGCTCACAGCTGGAGCTGCACAATTCAGACGGGACATAAGAGTGGGCAGCAACACAGACAAGGACCCCCATGCAGCACCGATAGTGTGGGACCCCAATACAGCACCGATAGGATGGGACCCCCATGCAGCACCGATAGGATGGGACCCCCATACAGCACCGATAGTATGGGACCCCCATACAGCACCGATAGTATGGGACCCCCATACAGCACCGATAGGTATGGGGACCCCATACAGCACCGATAGGATGGGACCCCCATACACACAACGTATAGGATGGGAACCCCCATACAGCAGACCGATCGGATGGGACCCCCATGCAGCACCGATAGGGATGGACCCCCATTCAGCACCGATAGGTGGACCCCAACACACCGATAGATGGGACCCCCATACAGCACCGATAGGATGGGAACCCCCATAACTGCCGATAGATGGGCCCAAGACAGCACCGATGGAGGGACCCCCATGCAGCACCGAATAGGATGGGACCCATACAGCACCGATAGGATGTTGACCCCCATACACACCGATAGGATGGGACCCCATACAGCACCGATGGGCTGGTGACCCCCATGCTGCACCGATAGGATGACCCCATGCAAGAGGAGGGACCCCATGCAGCACCGATAGGATGTGACCCCCATGCAGCACCGATAGGATGGGACCCCCATGCAGCACCGATAGGATGGGACCCCCATACTGCACCGATAGGATGGGACCCCCATGCAGCACCGATAGGATGGGACCCCCATACAGCACCGATAGTATGGGACCCCCATGCAGCCATACTGTGACTGATGTCTGAAAGGAATGAGGGGTCCTATTTATAGGGATCCCAGGTACAGCTGGAGTAAGAGGGGGGCTCAGGCAGAGAGGGACCTCGTCCACACACCGAAGCATCACCCACCTTTTCAGCCTCCATCCTTCCAGGAACCTGTCCGACCGAGGGTTAAATCAAATGCCAGGACAGGGTCCTCTCCAAACAGGTCCCCCTCTCCCCGTCTCACTCTCTCCTCTATTTCTGGGACTCGGCTCTTCTTTCTTTTCTACTTCTTCTCTCTATATATTTCTCCTTCCCTGCTTCTCTCTCTATATATACATATATATCCCTCTGATCCTTCTCTCTACATAAGATATCAGTTCCAATATAATATATAATCAATATATCAGTATATATCATATATGATATATATATATCAACTTGGATCTCTCTCCTCTCTCTCTCTCTCTCTCTCTCTTTATATGCAGTATATACACACTTCCCTCCCTCTTCTTTCTTTTCTACTTCTCCTTCTCTGTCTCTCTCTCTCTCTTTCTATTCTTCCCCTATCTCTCACTCTATATATATTTCTCCTTCCCTGCTCCTTTCTCTTTTTCTATAGATATATATATATATATACTTATACTATATATTCACTTATAAAAAATTATATATGTATATAAATATCCCTTTAATCCTTCTCTCTCGTCCTACTCCCTCTGTCTATGTATATATGTATATCCTCTCTCGCTCTCTCTAAGGGTATATAAATATATATTTACTCTGTCTCTCTCTCACTTTATATACAGTATATATACCCTTCTCCCCCTCAGTGTATAGTTCTCTCTGTGCTGGCTCCAGTGCTTCATGCATGCCCAGAGTTTGCAGTATATATACCCTTCTCCCCCTCAGTGTATAGTTCTCTCTGTGCTGGCTCCAGCTGCTCCTGCCTGCCCCTGCGTTTGCAGTATATATACCCTTCTCCCCCTCAGTGTATAGTTCTCTCTGTGCTGGCTCCAGGCTCTCTGCTGCCCCTGCGTTTGCAGTATATATACCCTTCTCCCCCTCAGTGTATAGTTCTCTCTGTGCTGGCTCCAGCTGCTCCTGCCTGCCCCTGCGTTTGCAGTATAGCGCTGCTCCTTTCTTGCGAGAGCTTTTTAATCTTTCTTACATCACGCGCCGCCCGTGGTTTCCTTGGCAGGAAGCCCTATTTCAAAATATAATTTTCTCAGAAGTCGTTTCAACTGACAGTCGGATGTCACCTTCCAGCAGGAGGATATCACCGTGACATTACCGGCTAGCTTCACCTGCAATCTCATATCATTGGCGACAGTGGTAACGTAACAGCATTTGAAGTGGATGAACCCTGTTCAAATCTCAGTGACGGCTCCTTGTGTCCTTGGACAAGACATTTTATCTCCCCGTGCCTCAAGCACCAAAATTAGAATGTAAGCTCCTCCGGGGAAAAACTTTGGACACAGCGCGGTGTAAGAAAAAAAAATTATTATTATAAATATGATACGACCCTGTTTTGGACCCCCCCTCCCCCCCCCCCCCCCCCGCAATCTCCTGAATCTCAACATGGACCGCAGATCGCGGTGAAGTGCTGTGCACGTGCTGCCACCCCGCCGGGTGCACGTGCTACAGTGCAGACTGGGACCGCGGCCTTAGCCAGTGCAGAGTTTGCACCTGACACACTGCGGCTGATAGACGTGCAATGAATCACATATCACACATCTTGTGTTCTCCCTACACAGGCTCAGCTGCATGGGGTGCTTTAGCTCCATGAAGCACTGTGCGGTTATATGATGACGTAGAGCAGGCCTGCACAACACGCAGCCCGCGGGCCGCCTGGCACTCACTGTGCGGCCCGCGGCGGCTTTCCCCCTCCTCCCTCCTGAGTCCGCACTCCCTCCCCCGAGTCCGCTCGCCCTCCCCCGAGTCCGCTCTCCATCTCCGCCGAAAGCCGAGCCCGCTCGCCCGCTCCTCCCCCCCCCAGCCCGCTCTTAAGACTGCACGCTCTAGCAGTGCGGCACTTGCGGTGCCCGCTGCTTGCGAGCGCGCGCAGTCCTGTCTGCTCTGCCGCCGTGATCTGAGGTGCGGGGAGGTGTAGGGGTGTCATGATAGAGAGGATTTGGCCCAGGATTAAAGGGGTTACACCCCCATTTGGCCACCCTCTACTCTCATCTGGGAAGCAAGGGGTTAGCTGGACTGAGGTCCAGTAATGTGTTTTGCCTTGCTGCAATATCCAAATGTTTATTCCCCTGTGTAACTGTAATGTGTTTTCCTGGTGTTTGCACTCACACATACACTAGGGTTGATGCGGGAGGGAAGGGGTTAACGTTAGAATAGTGATTATAGCCCTTTGTTTAAGTTACCCTCAAAGATGCCTGCCTACTAAGGAATGCGACCAAATGTTTGCAGGAAGCTGGAGTGGTTTGTGAGTGTTATAACACACACTTACAAACCATAGTATCCTGCCAGACACCCCATTTGGTAGACTGGCCAAACGCCCCTGATTTAGGAGTGGGGCTACAGAATGAGTGACCTTATTAAATATAAGAATATTATCAGATGTTCTCGGCTGAACGTGCTAAAAGCTACATATGTGTATTCGTGGGACTGATTCGCACATAAGGATTACAGACACGATGTTTAGCCGGTACTAAGAGCCAGATATTAATATCTCTCTTAATTTTAGTACTACACGGTAATATTTAGTCTCATTGGGAGCGTCATGCGTGACGGAATGTATTAATATGTCTCGCGTGCCAGTAAGTATCACTGAACTGAAGTTATGAAGTTATTTACAGTGTATATGGGATTATGGATCTGCTCTGAAAATGCAGACCCACATCTGCTATGCTAATAGGGCAGGGAGAGCATCCTGCAAGAATTAGCATAGGCCAGTGATCAAAAGGTAACTGCCCTAATTGTTTATACTGGGGGCAGGAACCAAGGAACTGAGTGTTTTTAAGTGTGATACTTCACACTTACAATGGAAGCCAAAATCTGCTTCAAAGAGATTTTTTCTAGCCAACTCGGCATCTAGGGTTAAGAGATGGGTTTGAAATGGTATTTAAACCAGAGTCATCCCTTACTCAAAAGTCTTCATGTATGGTCTTCATGATCTTCATGTATTGCTGTGATGTCTTCATCTGAAACTGAATTATGGAAGAAATGGCCCATCCTGTATCCTGATGGCTTTTCTTGTCCAAACCTTTACGTAAGTGTCTATATTTTGTCTGTTATTTGTATATCTTGTGTGTTCACCTTTTTCAAGGAATACATTATATTTTATCATATCTAAATCTCGTCCAGTTCAACCCAGTTATATTTTTGGGTGTGTATTATTTATAGCCTGTCACAAAGCTCCCGTCACAGGCTATTAATAAAACTGGTGGCAGCGGCGGGATTGAACTGGACCGGTATTACAGTGTACTGAGGGATATTGTAATATAGTGGGAACTCGATGGTAATTGCGAGAGTTCCTGGGACTAAAGATATTGAACACACAGTGTACAATGTACAGTGTACACAGATGTGAGGTGCAGGGGAGTGAAGTGCAGGGATGTGAAGTGCAGGAGGGTGAGGTGCAGGGATGTGAGGTGCAGGGATGTGAGGTGCAGGAGGGTGAGGTGCAGGGGATGTGAGGTGCAGGGATGTGAGGTGAGACAAAAGGGGGGGGATGGTGAATGTGCAGGGGGTGAGGTGCAGGGGGGGTGAGGTGCAGGGGGTGAGGTGCAGGGGATTGATATGAGGTGCAGGGGGGTGAGATGCAGTGCAGGGGGGTGAGATGCAGTGCAGGGGGAGAGATGCAGTGCAGGGGGGTGAGATGCAGGGGGTGATGGGAGGTGCAGGGGGTGATGTGAGATGCAGGAAGGGTGATGTGCAGGAGGGGTGATGTGAGATTGCGGGGGGGGGGAGATGCAGGGGGGGTGGAATGTGTGTGGTCTGCAGGGGGGTATTGTGTGTGATGTGGAGGGTGAGTATTGTGTATGGGTGAAGGGGAGAGATGGGCATGTGAGAGAGGGGGAGTCACAAACGTTGATGATGAGGGGTGAGGATGAGGAGTTCTGGGGGAGATATGAGGATGAAGATGATGAGGGGTACTGGGGGGATATGAGGATGATGATGAGGGGCGCTGGGGGAGATATGAGGATGATGATGAGAGGTGCTGGGGGAGATATGAGGATGAGGGGTGCTGGGGAGATATATATCAGGATTAGGGTTGCTTGGGCAGATATGAGGATGATGAGGGGTGCTGGGAGAGATTGAGGGGTGCTGGAGATATGAGGATGATGATGAGAGGTGCTGGGGGAGATATGATGATGATAATGATGATGATGATGATGATTTTACCCGTGCGGACCGAATCTGTATTCCTTGGAGCAGTTCGGCCCTTCTCACTTGACAAGTTGTGCAGGCCTGATGTAGAGTATCCCAACAGACCTCTACTGTTGCCAGTTAGAGCACTGGTGCTCAACTCCAATCCTCAAGAACCCCCAACAGGTTAGGTTTTAGGGATATCCCTCCTTCAGCACAAGTGGCTCAATCAGTCTTCGACATAGCCACTGATATCCTTAAAATTGGCCAGTTGGGGCATCTTGGGGACTGGAGTTGAGCCCCCCTGAGTTAAAGGACTGTTAATGTATCTACATAGCGGCCTCATCTTTGCCCAATAACTTGTGGGTTTTCTCTTGACAAATTGTCACCTTCTTGACACATGTCCCCCAAATGGCGGAAATACAAAGGCAGCGTTCCAAATCAGTGACACCCTGCCCAGACCCGATCTCCAGCCTGCCTAATTCTATCCAATGTGTCCCCAAGCCATCGTACCGCTCCTCTCTCATTCCCACCATCCTCTATCTTGTCGTTTTCTTTTACTTCCCACTCTATGTACAGTGTGTGTCATGGGAGACCAGGACTTTTAACACCTTCTAACCGAGATCTTTCACTAGGCAGAACATAGTAGTGGAATAAAATTGGGTTTATTCAGATAAAATCCCAAGACACATACATGGAACACAATACACACTTACTGGGGGTCTGGGGTCGGAAACTAGCCTCAAATAGGTGCAGGGCGGCTGCTTCGGAAGGCTTACCCTGACCGGGACTTAGCCCCGAGATTCCTGGTCCTCTTTTCAGCTAGAAACCCTAACCGTGAGAACTTGGACTTCGCGTCTGACGTAGTCTCTGCTGGACAGGCTTTCCTAGCTTCAGAAACTAAGCTGGCTGCTCTGCTATTCGTAACAGAGCAACTTTGAAATGCCCGCCCGCGCTTCACCGACTCAAGCCACAGGATAGTCTGGTTCTCTGCCTCGGCCATCTCCTTACATACACTGCACTGTTCTATCTTCATCATAGAAGTAGGAGGAGAGACCAATCAGAGCGTGGGAATTAAGTCCCACAAGCCAATAGAAACGGGGGCTCGTCTCTTGGCTGACGTCAGAGGAGGAGGCGTGCCAAGCCGGCTAGAAATGCCGGGTGAGCGGGAAATATGAATTGGCCGATGGGAAATGCGCCTAGAGCTGCATCTTCCTCCAGCTAACTCATTGCCACCCGCTGGGCAGGCTCCACCAGGTCTGGCAGTCCTCAGAGGTGTCCCCGCAGGGTGCCCTTGTTCTCCGGACCTGGAAAATCGCCCTTCCTCGCCACCAAACGTTTTTGTCACCTCTGGACATCCTCCCTCCTTTGAACTCTGATGTCTGTGCTGACATCCCGGCCCCTATGTGGTTGCCTGGGATGACTGTATAGACATTTATACAGAATGTACCAAACATTATAAAACATGTTTTAATAAAGTAGATTTCTTGGGGAACCTTATACCTGTGAGGGAAATGGGTCTGGGATACTTGGGCTCGAAAACCAGGATTCTGGTGGACGCTGTATAGCCCCGGAGTAATTCACCTTGCGTACCTGCAAATCATGCCTGCCTGTCCGGGAGAATTATGGGACTACTGGTAACTTTGTCCCCGAAACAAGGGAAATACATTTTGACCCGAACTTATATTCCCGAAGTTATAAAACTTATATTCCCGAAGTTATAAAACTTATATTCCCGAAGTTCTGGAGCAAGGGGAACAGGTAAAGCCCAAAACAGGTCAGGTTTTTGCTATACTTTACATGGGACATCCATAACACTCCCCGTCCTCATCTACAGACGGGTACCCGCAAATCATACGTGATTTGCGGGTAAAATACCAGTACTACAGGCTACTCCGGTCAGCAACATTTAATACACTTTTTAAGTCTAGTTGCCCCCCAATATCCACCCTTAAACTCCTGTTCCTAAAGTCCCTGTTCTGCAGCTATCTCCTACTAGGGAACCTAACCACACATGGCATCCATCCCTAGCTATGGAGCTTACAGGGGACAGTAAAAGGGGAACAGAGTGCATTGCTGGTCCCAAGAGCTGACACTTTAGCCCTTGACACACGGTTTTAGGGGCAGCCAGCTGGGCTTCACCTTTATTTATAAAGGCCGGCTACCCCCTACCGTCACATAGTGCCCCCTCCCATACAGATTAATTACACCCCTTCCCACACTATATACAATATATTGGGAATGCTACATTAAAATTAGATTGCAAGTTCCGAGGGCCAGTGTTATACATGGGTGCACAGGGTTTGATTCTCCCCGTCAGCTCTGTACAGCACAGGGTTCACAGAAGGTCTTTCAAATGAGTGTTAGCTCTTCAAAACAGCAATGTGATAGTATTGTAGTGCTGGGTTTCTTCAGCTTTTGTCACTCCCCTCCCTGTCATAGAGAGGTGCACAGTACCAGCGGGATGTGACATCCTATCTGTCTCTCTTCTTTATCACACTGGTTTCTGTCTCTCACTTGTCACAAACTTCTCTTAAAACTCCCTCTTCCTCTCTTATTCATTCCCTCCATGCCTCTCTTACCACATGCACTCAGCAACACTCATCAAACGTGGTTTCTGCTCTCCCTCCTTCCCCCCATTCCACTCTTTGCCCATTTCCCTCCTTCCCCTCCCCACCACCATTTGCCAATCTGTCACCCTCTCCTTTCCACTCAGCCACAATTTGTCCACCTCTCTCCTTCCCCCACTCCCTCTCCTCCCCCGCCACTATTTGCCAATCTTTCTCACTCTCCTCCCCACTAACCAACTCTTTGCCCATCTCTCTCCCCCCTTACCCACTCTTTGCCCATGTCTCTGTAGCCCTGTTTCCCCCTAAACAAGAAGGCTACTGGTGCTGCCGCTACCTTTTGGCTCACAGAGGACCTAAGCCTCCGCCACTGGGAGCCCGGGGTGATATAACACCAGTCTTGGTCCAGCGCCTCCACCTGAGAGGGATCCCAACGTAGTGGGAGGAGCCCCTCAAAGGAACCATTAATGATAATACACAGGTTATAATGATAACTTTTACTGTAACACATGTATATCTTAACGGCTTTACTAATAAGATACAGCTACCCGCCAAGGCTCGCACTGCCGTAACCCACCACCGTGTACCCAACACCGTGTCCTTAGAGTCCCGCACCCATCCCCATGGGTGAGACAGTCTTGCCCCTCTTAGGATAAATGTACAGATGGTGCACGTGGTGTATTTAAGATACCTGCCGTGTGCTCCAGCACCCGGGCGCGCCGACTGACAACCAGAAAGGATCCGCTGATCCGGCGAGGGAGTCTGCCTCTGCGATGAGTCCGCCTCCGCGTGGGGTGATATCCGTATTATAAAGTGTGGGGAATAAAAAATAAACATGCAGAGGGAACTGCAACTTTAAATATTTATTTATTATAAAATATTATCAATGGAAGTTCCTCCATCTCCGTAGTAACCACACACATTACTATTTAGCATCTGCTGCTTCTCCCTCCTCAGCACCCAACCTCTCAGCGGGAGGGGTCAGGGACGTGGCCCATAGCCATTACTGTTCGTTAGCGGGCATCTGCACTAACTTCCTTCTTAAATATTAGGAAATTATTTAATGGGGAAATGTACAGAGAGGTTAATGACCATGAGAATGTATTACTCCATCCTAACCACACACAGAAATATATATAGTGATATACACAACACACACACACACAGATACATTCTGCTATACACAACACACAGATACTCATACAACATCGATTCATGAAGAGATACAGAAAGACACAAAAATACACAGACACACAAATAACACAAAAAAAATCAAACACATGCACAGAAGAAATAAATACAGACACATTATGTCAATGATATAAGCAAAAAGAGATACAATCACATACAGATAAGGACACACAGTAACATACGCACACACACACACACACACACACACACACACACACACACACACACACACACACACACACACACCTGCACAGGACACACAAACTCCCCAGTACAATGCTGATGATGCACAGAGCGTCACAGCAGGGGTTGTGTAAGAGCTCAAGATAAGATAACATTAAGAACGGAGAACGATGCCATTGTAAATACTCTACCAACCTTTCATAGCAGAGCTATGCCCCGGCACAGACCCAGGTCGCAAAGGATTCTGGGAACAATAAAGAGCCAGGGACCAAGGAGTAATAAGAGAGAGGGGAAAGGGAAGAGAGGGGGAAAGGGAGAGAGGGGGAAAGGGAGAGAAACCAACGGAAAAAGATAAAAGTACTGTATACAGGAAAGTGGGATGTAGCTAGGCGCAAAGTTTTAGGAAAAGAAAAAGGGAAAACCATAGTGTCATTTGTTTACCAATGTAAACCTCCCCACGTGGTAAGTATTGCACTTATAGCTATTGTCATTACTTAACATTTTTTTTATTATAGGTAATGTTATTGTATATATTATTTTATATCGATATTCTAATTAATACAGGTTGATTGATATGTTTGTTTGCTATATATAATCTTATAGTGTATAACATGTATTTTATTTACTATTTTAATTTTGAGTGAATCTGGCAGTACATCCATTTTTGAAAGTATGCCAATCATTGATAGAGATATGCCATTATGATAACCCAACACTATTTGTAGCTGATTCTTGGACTGTATTCTGATTGGATGGACTATCAGAGTAGGGTATATAAGGGATAGAAACATGAGAAGCAAATTAACCCCTGAAGAAGCCATTCAGTGAAAAACCGAGAGATGCATGTATATATACACATAGATATACAGTTATATATACACACACAGAGATGCAGATATAGACTTAGTACATACACACTGATATGCAGGTGCTGTATACACACACACAGAGATACAGGTATATATACACACACACAGAGATGCAGGTACAGTAAATATGCACAGAGATGCAGGTACTGTATATATATACACACACACACACACACACACACACACACACACACACACACACACACACACACACACACACACACACGTAGTTATATATGCACACAGATGCAGGTATATATACACACAGAGTTGCAGGTATATAAACACAGATATGCAGATGTATATATATATGCACACAGAGTTACAGTTATATACTTGCATCTCTGGGTGTGTATATATATGTACAGAGAGATGCAGGTACTGTATATACACACAGAGAGATACAGTCACACACACACACACACACACACACACACACACACACACACACGCAGGTATAGATGCACAGAGAGATGCAGCTATATATACACACACACAGATGTAGTTATATATGCACACAGAGATGGAGGTACTGTATATATACACAGAGATGCAGGTATATGTACACACAGAGATACAGTTATATATACTCACACAGCTCTGTCATCACATTAACTTCCTTTCCTTCTATGTTTTGGCTAATTTTATTCCCCGCTAACATAGAGGAAGTGATAAAGAGAGAGATAGCTGTGTGTGTCTCAGTGATATTGTACTTGTCGCTGTGTATAAATTACCACACAGCTAATGAGCAGGGAGGTTGTGGGGGTCATTAATAATAATAATAATAACTATATATATATATATATATATACTAAATACACATATGTCGCCGGAAGAAGAGATCAGTGTATCTCGAAAGCTCGCACAAATAAAGCATTTCGTTAGCCACAGAACGGTATCATTATTTATTTTTTGATTATTGAACTCGGCTAACACGGTACTGATACCTCTACATGTGTATATATATATATATATATATATATATATATATATATATTATATATAGCGTTTTTCTCCCAATGGCACTCAAAGCACTTCACAATTGCAAAAAGAAGAAAATATTTAAGGTTTAAACGAGACCAAACACAAGAAAGATACAATTTATGCCGTTTACGCCGCCAGTTTTTTGAACTTTACTATCACGGTATGCAGAAAGCCTCGATTACCTGTGTAGCAAAATCCTAAACGGTCGTGTAGCCGGCGGTGTGATAATCACCTCTCTCAAAAGCTCACCCGGCTATTGTGCAAAGCTGCAGAGAGAGAGACGCCCTCCCTGCGCATATCTCGCCAGTGATCGCAGGATTTTAATATAAATGTTATACTAGTGTAGATAAGCAGGGTCCCGGAGAAGAACCGCGTTGATTTGAGTTCCGGGGAGCCCCTGCCTCCCAATACAGGCCCCGTTATGGGGTGCCGGTATCTCCTATGCATTTTAATATCCCGCGTCACGTGACCTGGGAATAAAATGCATAGGAGATACCGGCACCCCTAATGGGGCCTGTATCTCAGGAAGCAGGGGATCCCGGCCCTCAAAATCAATGCGGTTCTGCTCCGTAGACCCCTGCTCACGTACACTTATTTAAACATTTTTATTAAAACAGCATCATTACCTTAGCGGCTAGCCACTAAGGCAATGAAAGGGGTTAACCACCAGTGCCCGTTTTATTGTGGGTAGCGGGGGGGTGAAGGTGGTATTTTGGCCCTTGGTGGGTGTTTAGGCCTTGCGGGAGGGGGGGTGGTGGTTTCGGGTGAGTAACCCCTTCATAACCTTAGTGGTTAATACCGCTAAGGTAATGAAGGGGTTAAACCCTCTCGCTACACCCGGTAGCCTAAACATCCTTGGGGCTACTACCCCCTCACCCAATCCCTGTACCCACATAACAAAAATCCACACAACAACCTTACTACCCACCTCCTCTACCCCCAACAACCCCCCCCCCTCCACCCCCCCTCCGCCCCCCAACACATACAGTACAGTAATGGGCAAAATAACTATTATCCACATATGGATAATAGCTCATTTGCCCATTCAAAATCAACATTAGTCCAGCCAGCATAAATAAAGTAAATAAACCTTTCTGCATTCCCTTGCCATCATGAAGAGCGTCCTCGTCAGCATACTTCAGGTGTATGTCCTCCGTTGCCAGCAAGAGTATATGAAAAAATATACAATCTAATGGCCCCTACCCCAAGCGATTAATACCACTACACCCTCCCCCCGCTACCCACTCGGGGGGCCTAACCAGGGGCCACTACCCACCCTCTACCCATTGATGGCACAGTGGTATATCATACCCATATAATATGGGCATGATAAGCCACTATAGCAGTCAATGGCCAACCTATTAAAACAATCAAGCACAAAATACACAACAATTAAAGAAATAAACAAGCACCTAAACACCACAACAATAATAGAACTAAAAAGCATCACTTCACATCAATAAATTATTCTAACACCAAACCGCTAAAGAATAAAAATGTAGTATAACACAATAATAGAATACAATTACACCTAACCAACAGAATAAATCAAGAAATGAAACGCTAGCGAATCCACAAATGTACTAAAAATAGCCATCCAATTCAAAACAATTTTATCAAAACAATAACAAAAATGAGAAAAAATACCAACCAATATAAAACAAGCATTTCCAAAAAAAAGCATTGCCTGTCACTGTTTATCTATACTCTATGGGGCACAGATTATACATTGGCAGTCAATGGGCAATGAAAAACATAAAAATAAAATTTAAAATAACGCATACCCCACATTAACGTACGCAATGGGACCGAGCATGTATGTAAAGCGAAAATGTACTTAAAGTGAAGCACTAACCCTTTTCCCACTTATTGATGCATGTACTGTACTGCAATCGCCATATACGTGCATACTGATGTAATAACACATGTGTAACAGGCTCTATAGTCTCCCGCTTGCGCACAGCTTCGGTAAAGAGGGAAGCCGGTATTGCTGTCAGGAGGTGATGACAGGCGCGTGTCGTGAGCTGCCGTTTGCCTAATGGCGATATGTACTTACTCGCGAGTGTACTAAAGTGAGTGTCCTTAAGCGGGGTATGCCTGTACCTGAAAAAAGACATTTACATCATTCGATATTTATCTTACCTTTAGAGTCTTCACCCTCCGGATCCCGGTGTATCAGGAAGCCTCCGACCCGCAACGTCATCCACTGCAATCCGACTCATCCCTCTTGAAGAACAGCATCAGATTAAAAAAAAATCTTCTTCCATCTCTTTCTCCTTCTGAATCTGTTATTCTTTTCTTAATCTTCTATCTTCTCTTTTTTTGTAATCCAATAGAGCTCCATAGTAAGTCCACAACGGAAGTTGCCTCCACTTTCTTAAGCTAAAATGAGACGGAACAGGCCTTATATATCACATTTTAAGTCCTATGGTACGCTCCGGGGGTTGCAGACCTGCCTAAGACATGCAGATGAGCATACAGTTGTATTTACATTTATATATATATATATACACATACACACTCTTTCTTCACTTGCTTTCAGTAACCTTTTGACACCTCTAGCCATAAAACACATCCACACCGGGGGAAGGAACAGCACAGATAACATTCCAAGAGACACTGTTTTTAAGTAATCCTTGCTTCATTCATTGTAACATCGCCGGAAGAAGAGATCAGTGTATCTCGAAAGCTCGCACAAATAAAAGCATTTCGTTAGCCACAGAACGGTATCATCTATTTATTTTTTGATTATTGAAGCTCGGCTAACACGGTACTGATACCTCTACATGTGTATATATATATATATATATATATATATATATATATATATATATATATATATAGCGTTTTTCTCCCAATGGCACTCAAAGCACTTCACAATTGCAAAAAGAAGAAAATATTTAAGGTTATAAACGAGACCAAACACAAGAAAGATACAATTTATGCCGTTTACGCCGCCAGTTTTTTGAACTTTACTATCACGGTATGCAGAAAGCCTCGATTACCTGTGATAGCAAAATCCTAAAACGGTCGTGTAGCCGGCGGTGTGATAATCACCTCTCTCAAAAGGGCTCACCCGGCGATTTGGACAAGCTGCAGAGAGAGAGACGCCTCTCCCTGCGCATATCTCGCCAGTGATCGCAGGATTTTAATATAAATGTTAATACTAGTGTAGATAAGCAGGGGGTCTCCGGAGAAGAACCGCGTTGATTTGAGTTCCGGGGAGCCCCTGCCTCCCGAGATACAGGCCCCGTTATGGGGTGCCGGTATCTCCTATGCATTTTAATATCCCGCGTCACGTGACCGTGGGAATAAAATGCATAGGAGATACCGGCACCCCATAATGGGGCCTGTATCTCAGGAAGCAGGGGATCCCCGGACCTCAAAATCAATGCGGTTCTGCTCCGTAGACCCCCTGCTCACGTACACTATTATTAAACATTTTATTAAAACAGCATCATTACCTTAGCGGCTAGCCACTAAGGCAATGAAAGGGTTAACCACCAGTGCCCGTTTTATTGTGGGTAGCGGGGGTGGGTGAAGGTGGTATTTTGGCCCTTGGTGGGTGTTTAGGCCTTGCGGGAGGGGGGGTGGTGGTTTCGGGTGGAGTTAACCCCTTCATAACCTTAGTGGTTAATACCGCTAAGGTAATGAAGGGGTTAAACCCTCTCGCTACTACCCGGTAGCCTAAACATCCTTGGGGCTACTACCCCCTTCACCCAATCCCTGTACCCACAATAAACAAAAATCCACACAACAACCTTACTACCCACCTCCTCTACCCCCAACAACCCCCCCCCCCCCCCCCCCCCCCCTCCGCCCCCCAACACATACAGTACAGTAATGGGCAAAATAACTATTATCCACATATGGATAATAGCTCATTTGCCCATTCAAAATCAAACATTAGTCAGCCAGCATAAATAAAGTAAATAAACCTTTCTGCATTCCCTTGCCATCATGAAGAGCGTCCTCGTCAGCATACTTCAGGTGTATGTCCTCCGTTGCCAGCAAGAGTATATGAAAAAATACAATCTAATGGCCCCTAACCCCATAGCGATTAATAACCACTACACCCTCCCCCGCTACCCACTCGGGGGGCCTAACCAGGGGCCACTATACCCACCCTCTACCCATTGATTGGCACAGTGGTATATCATACCCATATAATATGGGCATGATAAGCCACTATAGCAGTCAATGGCCAACCTATTAAAACAATCAAGCACAACAATACACAACAATTAAAGAAATAAACAAGCACCTAAACACCACAACAATAATAGAACTAAAAAGCATCAACTTCACATCAATAAAATTATTCTAACACCAAAACCGCTAAAGAATAAAAATGATAGTATACCAAAATAATAGAATACAATTAAACACCTAACCAACAGAATAAATCAAGAAATGAAACCGCTAGCGAATCCACAAATGTACTAAAAATAAGCCATCCAAATTCAAAACAATTTTATCAAAACAATAAACAAAAATAGAAAAAATACCAACCAATATAAAACAAGCATTTGCCAAAAAAAAGCATTGCCTGTCACTGTATTTATCTATACTCTAATGGGGCACAGATTAATACATTGGCAGTCAATGGGCAATGAAAAACATAAAAATAAAATTTAAAATACAGGCATACCCCACATTAACGTACGCAATGGGACCGGAGCATGTATGTAAAGCGAAAATGTACTTAAAGTGAAGCACTACCTTTTCCCCACTTATTGATGCATGTACTGTACTGCAATCGCCATATACGTGCATAACTGATGTAAATAACACATGTGTAACAGGCTCTATAGTCTCCCCGCTTGCGCACAGCTTCGGTAAAGATAGGGAGCCGGTATTGCTGTTCAGGAGGTGATGACAGGCGCGTGCGTGAGCTGCCGTTTGCCTAATGGGCGATATGTACTTACTCGCGAGTGTACTTAAAGTGAGTGTCCTTAAAGCGGGGTATGCCTGTACCTGAAAAAAGACATTTACATACATTCGATATTTATCTTACCTTTAGAAGTCTTCACCCTCCGGATCCCGGTGTATCAGGAAGCTCTCGACCCGCAACGTCATCCACTGCAATCCGACTCCATCCCTCTTGAAGAACAGCATCAGATTAAAAAAAAATCTTTCTTCCATCTTCTTTCTCCTTCTGAATCTGTTATTCTTTTCTTTAATCTTCTATCTTCTTTTTTTGTAATCCAATAGAGCTCCATAGTAAGTCCAGCAACGGAAGTTGCCTCCACGTCTTCTTAAGCTAAAATGAGACGGAACAGGCCTTATATAGTCACATTTTAAGGTCAGATGGTACAGCTCCAATCCGATTGGACGCTGTATCATGTGCCCGCCTCTTTTTTTTTTTTTTTTTTTTTTAAAGGATGTGACGTCATCTCCAAGGGAGGTACGTCACATCCTTAAAACCACATGGCTATATCACATGGTATTACAGCCAATGGGATTGAAGATAATCCCATTGGTTTGTGTACCATGTGATATGTTACATTAGTTTAAAGGATGTGACATCTTCCCTTAAAGTGATGTCACATCCTACGTGTTGCTGATGTATGTTAAAAAAACAGCACATTTTTGATGCAATAAAAGGTGAAAACAATGATGGTTTCATTTGATACATCTCATTCTAATCAGGGCCGCCGACAGGGGGTAGCACCTAGACAACAGTTCCGGCTCCGGCGAGCCCAACCTGCGAGCCCCCCACCCTCTCCATGTAGGGCCCTGTTCCCCTCCCTCCCGCTGGGCAACTTGTATGGCCCGCTTAAGCACCACCACCACCTCCGCCCAACAACCCTTCGGCACCCTCCTTTCCCTACTCAACAACTTTTGGCCCAGGTCAAGACTGTAGTCCTTGCCCAGGGAGAGTTATAGGTGGTAAAACATATAGAACACCTACAAGCTCATATTGAACCCCCAAAATACCCACAACATATATATAAGCATATAAGTTTCACAGAGGAGTGCTACTGAGCATGGCAATATATATTAAAACCAGAGACATAACATAAAACACAGACAACAGCTCATTGCACTCCGAAAAACTTTATTTACGGTACCAGTGCATAAATATACATGTATAAATAACTAATAAATAAAATGGTCTTTTAGTTTAACATTTTGGCCAAATTGTTGTAAGCCCTTGAGCCAACTGCACGGCAGACCACGTTTCAAGGGTCCCTAACGCTAATATAAATTCTTAATAACCTGTGTAATAACAGGAAGAATGATTTATAGTAAATCTGTCAATATTAATTGCAAAAGTTTTAAGTCTGATTGAAGCTTTTATTAACCTGTACATTACCAGGAAAAGCACTCTAATAGATTTGTCACAATCACACCGCATGCAGGCAAGTTCCCCTGATAGTGGGAGATGCCATGGAGTGAGCTTTTAACCATTTAAATGTGGGAGGGGGTGAGCTTCAATTAGATAGGAGGTTGCCACCCTCAAATCAGCGAAGACTAGCTGAACAAGAATTATAAAACATACAGAACACCTACAAGCTCATATTGAACCCCCAAAATACCCACAACATATATATAAGCATATAAGTTTCACAGAGGAGTGCTACTGAGCATGACAATATATATTGAAACCAGAGACATAACATAAAACACAGACAAAGCTCAGTGCACATCCAGAAAAACTTATATACGGTACAGTGCCTAAATATACATGTATAAATAACTAATAAATAAAATGGTCTTTTAGTTTAACGTTTTGGCCAAATTGTTGTAAGCCCTTGAGCCAACTACACGGCAGACCACGTTTCAAGTGTCCCTACACTAATATAAATTCTTAATAACCTGTGCATTGCCAGGAAGAATGATTTATAATAAATCTGTCAATATTAGTCCTGGCCCAGGGAGAGTTATAGGTGGCCCTGGTTATTATCTGTACCTTGTGTACAGCAAATACATAATACCAGTTGTGAACACAATCACAGGCTACAAATCTGTCTTTCCCCATTATCTCTTAACATACAATACTTCCACTGCAGCCAGGGATTCTGGGTAATGACATGCAAATGAGCACACACTGTCACCTTTTGCTTCTTATCCATTTTAACCCCTCTAAGCATTTGCCTGCCGTATTACACAGCGTTTCAGCACAGCCGGGGTTACAGAAATGCATAGCCGTAACCTTATGTAAAAACACTAGATATTACATATTGGAGCACATAGGGTGAGCAGATTTATTACTAAATGCCACTGCTGTCAGTCCCCACAGGAATGTGACTCTTGGAATTACAGTAAAGGTGCAAACACACACATAGCCGACTGCAAAACCACGTTTGGTAAAGAATTTAACAGTCTAACGGACTTCACTTAAATAGTTTTCTTTACCCTTATCCTACTCTGTCTTTATCAGAGAACCAATAAAGATAGGAGGAGTGGGAAGAGAAGGGGATCTGCCTGAGCAAACTCTTATTGAATGTATCTGTGTATATATATATATATATACAGTGTTCGACAAACCTATACATTTGCTCGCCCGGGCGAGTGGATTTAACCCCCGGGCGAGTAAATATTGGCCCAAGCAGCACACGTTTGGTACTAGGTGGCGAGTAGATTTATTTGTGTGGCGAGTAGATTTTTTGGTGAGTTGTCAACCACTGTATATATATATATATATATATATATTCAGAGAGGAGAGAGAGAGAGAGAGAGTGAGATGTCATTTCCCAGAATCCCTTGCTGCAGTGGATACACTGTATGCTAAGTAATAATGGCAAAAAGCAGGGTTGCAGACCTGTCTAAGACATGTGAATATGCTCACAAGTAATATATATATATATATATATAACTATATATAAAAGACTAAGGAAGTCTGCAACAATCAGAATGCCTCTTCAAAGAGGGGAGCAAAGAGGGGAGGCGACAGAGAGAGAGAGGCAGCAAAGAGAGGAGAATGATGGATGAGGTGGAGGGAATTGTGAGCAGTAGGCACATGGGGCAGGAAGGAGTGCAAAGAGAGGGGAGGAGAGACAGCAAGGCGAGTAGTAACTGGAAACAGAGAGACAGTGAGGAGAGATCAGATGAGTAGGAGAGGACGGAGTGTAGTGTGCACAGAGAGGAGCAGACACAGTAAGGCAAAGAGGGCAAAGAGGAGCCGGGCATGATGGAAGAGAGAGTAAGGTGAGGAAGAGGGGACAAGAGAGGAAGGCATTACAGGGAGGGATGAAAACAAAGAGTAATGTTTAATGAATAACCTTTCAGATCTGCTAAATCGGGGAATGCTATGCCAGGTACAGTTTACAGTTTATTTATAAAATGTTTTACCTGGAAGTAATACATTGAGAGTTACCTCTCGTTTTCAAGTATGTCCTGGGCACAGATTTATGATGACAATACATGGTTTCATTAAGTGAGCAGAAGTTATACATTACATTTACAGACATTGCATGGACAGTTAGAGATATATGATTATGGGCGTATGTAACAGTTACCGACCAGATTAAAATGAGAGACAGTTTATGTCTTGAAAGTACTTAGTCTGATGGTGGCTTTGAGAGCCTCTGGTAGGTTGTTCCCAGTTGTGAGGTGCACAGTAAGGCTGCGGCAAGGCAGGGAACAGGCGCGCTTGCGCTCGTCCGCTGCGCCCTGCTCGGCCGGTGCGATTCGTAGCAGGCTAGGCGCACGCTCGCCTGGGGGCGCGGCCACAACGTCACGGAGCTGGTTTGCCCTCATTGGGCGATCTGCTCACGTGATGCGCTTGCAAGCGACAAATTCAAATTTGCTTGTTCTGAGCGCCGAGCGGGCACAGGTGGCTCACGCTGGCCACACACATTGCCGCACTGTGTTTAATCGCGGTCAGTGTGAGTGCGCCCGCCCGCTCCGCGCCACCCTGGACGAGGCCTAAGAGGAGCAGGAATGTCCATATTCCTTGTTGATCCTTGGGACCGTGAACAGTCTTTTGGAGTCAGATCTCAGGTGACAAGTGCTGCATGTGGTAGGGGTGAGGAGCTTGTTCAGGTAGCTGGGTAGCTTGCCCAGAAAGAATTTGAAAGCAAGACAGGAAAAATGTACTTTGCGTCTGGACTCAAGGGAAAGCCAATGTAGTTCTTTGGACATTTTGCAGTGGTGTGCTGTAATTACATTGAATACACAGTGATATCAGACAAAAGGAAATCAAACCCTCCAGAGTATCAGCTCACCTTGTTTACAAACGGACTTACAAAAATTATGTTCAAATATTTCTAGGTGTCAGATGTCGGTAAAATAGGCATCACCCAGATGTGAGCTTTTAAACATGCCATTGTCATTAGTACACTTTGGTCCATGCAGGGATTGACCCCTTAACTCTGAGTGCCGGAGGGGCCACAGGGTCAGGGTTTGCTGCGGCCCTCCGGCACTCGTGATCACTATCACTGATGACAGAATTGAAGGGGAGGAGTCATTCCCCTTCCGTCCGCATCAGTTCAGATCGCGTTCTGAGCTCCATAGGAGTGCAGGACATGGTGTCCCCTAGCAAAACAAGCATTTTGGGGGGGGGGGCGCAGCTACTATGCAGGGACGACTGGGAGTTTGGTGGCGCTCTGTCCTGGGGGAGAGCGCGAGGCCTCTTACCGTCTCCTGCTCCTCATCTCCTCCAACTACGTTGCTGTGGCATCAAATCGTGTGAGGTTAAGCTTGGGGCTCAGTGCAACTAAACCAATGGCACTGCCATCAAGCTGGCCCTGCTTACTACATCATGGGTGTAGAGGGAGAGGGGGGTTGGCCCGGTATTAAAGGGGTTGCACCCCATATGGCCACCCCCTGACCTCACCTGGGAGGCAAGGGGTTAACTGGACTGCGGTCCAGGAATGTGGCTTACACCTTGTCATGTCAGGAAACTGTATGTTCCCCTGTTCCCATGTTTCATTATAATCCTGTATTTTAATGTTTTAAAGTGCATTTCTGTATCTCCAGTTCTGGAGGTCACAGAGAGATGATATTTGGCCAATATGTGGAGTCACTGTAGGCATTAAAAACTGGCAAATTTCGACCCACTGAGCCCACCAGAATGGAACTTATTAATATGTGTAGATATTAAAGAGTATATGTATGGTATTTTGGATCTGCTCTGAAAAATGCAGACTCCATCTGCTATGCTAAATAGGTCAGGAAGGGCAGCCGGATGATTGAGCCTAAGTACTAATCAACAGATTAAGTACTAATCAACAGACTCTGCCACTCTAATTGTTACCTGAGGATGGAGAATCATCAAACTGGAGTGGTTTGTAAGTGTTTTGTCTACACCTACAAACAATGAAGATCCTAGCAGATACTTCATTTGGTAGACTGGTCGTTGCCCCTGATTTAATTATGGGGCTACCCATAGAGTCCCAGTACACATGGGCTAATTAGCTGGGGAGCATGGTTTAATCTGTGTCTCCACGTTAGGGATTGGATACAGATAATTGTTCACCAATAGTCTGTATTCAATATTAAGATTAGGGTTACACAGTTATATAAACTGTGTCAACCCTACAGTTTTTAGTTGTGCTTCTGATTCCACCTGGAATGTCACCGGATTGCTGGAGAATTGCTAGCTGATACTTCTCCATCCCCCAAACCCTAAGTAAGTGTTACCTTCTTGCCTGTTAATTGTACTATATTGCTGTGTTCACCTTTTTTAAGGAATAAATATATTTTATTATATCTAAGCCTCGTTCAGTTCAAGCCAGATATTTGGTGTTCATTATATCTTGTCATACGTTACTGTGACAATGGGTCAGAAACAATGATGTAGAAGCTATATCCTAGGGCATTCAAAAGCTTAAACATGTCACTGCCAATACCGTAGTACACTTTGGTCCTCGGAGATGCTGATCCCCTTAAATTTCTTCTCTGTTTTAAATTCCACTGGACACTGAGATCAAAGATATTGATTTTTAAGAACAAGAATCTGTGAGATTTGGCAGTATTGGACCCAAAAAATGTAATTTAATGTTAACCCAAGTAACATTGTGCCAGGCATTAGCTGGCACTGAAAGCACAACATGCTCCATTTGATTCAGTTCATCAGGACCCGTCCTGAAGGTGTAAAAACACCGAAACGTTGAATAAAATCTTTTTGTGTTTTTGGAAGGTGGGGTGTCCCTCCTCTCTTGTGAAGTGCATAGATATTGGCTGCTGCAGTTTCTGCCGGGACTGAACCCACAGTTTATTTGTGTCTGTTTAGCTGCATGTCCCCTCTCCATTAGCGATTGAGTTCCCTGTCAGCTCAGGAAACACAGGATATTACAAAAACAGCACCAGGTTGATCAACTTAAATAAAAAAAAGAGATGAATCTGATGCTCCCCTATTGAATTTTTAATTCAAGGACAGAAAAGGTGAATAAAGGGTGAGCAGGGTGGAGGGTTTGCCAGTGTCCCAACATCTGCACATGACGGGGCACTGCGTCTCCTCCACTCGTTAATGACCCTGTCAGCTCCGATTTGTGTTACTCTTCCTGCCCCTCGCTCATTCCCTCGCTCTTTTCTCCACCATTTGGTTTCTCAGGTTGATGTTTCTGTGTGGGAGGGGGCACGGGGTCATACAGAACACGTTTCCTTCTCCTTGGGATTTATTTATTTCGTTTTTTTTTTTATCTTGGCTAAATTTACCAAAGGTAGCTCCTCTCCCACTTCCAAGGTCAGTAGCCTTCCTGTTGTGCTTTTGCGTTTGTGAACGGAAAGCTGGCACAGCTGCTGTCCTCTTTGTAGACACAGGGCACAGTAGGTCAGGGTGTGTGTGTGATGGAGGTGTGTGCCGACACTACACCCTCTATTTTCAGTTCTATGTATAGATGGAGGAATTGGCAGCATGCGTGGAAGGGGGAGGCTGGCACTGCTGCTGCTTGTGCTGTACCTAAGCTGTGTATACATGTCATGGTGTAGCTTTGTGTGTGTATGTGTGTGTGTGTGGGGGGGGGGGGGGGGGGGGGCGCGGGATCGGCAGAGCGGTGCAGGAATAGGGGGTGCGTGGGGTAGAGTGACAATAGGGGGCGAGGGCGCGTATAATATATATATATCTATAAATCATATATATCTATATATTATCATTTATCATTATACTATATATATCTATATTATATTCAGGTAATTACTTAGTTGCGACTACATTACTGAAGGAAATATTACATCAAGCAATCATATACAGTATACGTCAGTCCAGAAACTCCTCCCACCGTTCCTGAGCTTTACTGTATTATAGCAGTCCATCCCCCCCCCGAAATCCTATATGGATTTACTAATATAATGTTAGTCTTGAGCCCTGGAAAATGTTCTGCTGTTTGAAAAAGAAAATAAATTGTATTGGGATGTAGGAAATCATGTTGAGGTTACCAATGTTAACCTTGAGGACTGCTGGGGGAAGCTCCATTTTAACGCTAGACACGTAAGTATTTCAAATAACGCTTATATTTCTTAAATCGGGTGTCGGGGGGCACTCCAGTCCTCAAGGCCACAATCGCGAGGTAAGTTTTCAGGATATCCCTGCTTCAGCACAGGTGGCTCACACACTGATTGAGCACCTGTGTCTTGAAGCAGGATATCCTGAACTGGACCTGTTGGGCCCTTGACTGACTCTTGAACTGCCCTGATTGAGCTACCTGTACTGAAGCGGATATTTCTGAAAACTGGACCTGTTTGGTGGCCCTTGACTGAGATCTTTGATTGATGACAGCTGATTGAGCACCTTAACGAACGCAGTGGATATCGAAAACTTGGAGCAGTTGGGGGCTCTGAGGCCGCAGTTGCCCACACCTGTCCTAAATGGAGCATCATATTTAAAAAAATAAATCAGCGTTGGTAAGGTCAAGAATACATTTCTCCGAGGTAGCTAACACAATGAAATAACATTGGCAATCAGCACAGACTGCCTTTTTGTAAGCATGGTGAGCTGAGACTTTGGCGGGTTTGATCTTCTTTGTCTGAAATCACTGTGTTAAACAAGAGTTTGCACAGGCAAAGCCCCCTCTCTCTCCTCCTCCCCTTATCTTTATTGTCTCTCTGATAAGGTCTCCTTTAAAGACAGCCTCACGACACACACCCTGATCTGCCTGATCTCCATATATACAGCTGGCAGTGCCAGCTCTCACAAAAACAGACACAGCTTCGCTGATCTCATACATGCACAGAGTGAGTGCCAGCCTCTACGACAGCACACCACTGCTCTGCCCTGATCCCCATGTAAACACGCTGGCAGGGCCAGCCTCACAACAACACACCACACTGCTCTGCCGATCTCGCTACATTTACAGCGAGTTGCCAAGCCTCAGACACAACACACTGATCTGCCTGTATCCCCAAAATTAATACACAGCTGGCGTGCAGCCTCACGGTACCCCACACTGGTCTGCCTGATCCCATATTACACAGGCTGGCAGGCACAGCCTCACGACACACGACCAGCTCTGCTGATCCCCATATTATAACATCTGACAGTCCAGCCTCACAACACACATAATACTGCTCTGCCTGATCTCTATCAATGCAAAGACGGGCATTGCAGCCTCCAGCGACCACACAATGATCTCTGGCATGATCCCCATATATACACAGCTGCAGTGCCAGCCTACGACACACAGCTCTGCCTGATCCCCTATATACAACAGCTGCAGTGGCCCGCTCCTACAAACACACACACTGCTCTGCCTGATCTAAAATACATACACAGCAGGCAGTGCCAGTCCTCACAACACACCACGCTTGCCGATCTCCAATATTACAACAGTTGCACCCGCCTCACGACACACACACTGCTCTTTGCCGATTCCATATATACACAGGTGGCAGTGCCAGCTCAAAACACACAATCACACTGCTTCGTGCCTGATCTCCATACATACACAGCAGCGTGCCAGCCTTATGTCTCACACACTACCGACCTGACCCACATATATATTATATACAGCTGACAGTGACAGCTGTAGACATGCTTCTGCCCTGACCCCATAGTATACATAGTGGGCAGTGCCAGCCTTAGACACCATGCTCTGGCCTGACCCCCATATATACATAGTGGCAGTGCGAGCCTTGAGTGACACAGCATGTGCCTGACCCCCATATATACATAGTGGCGCAGTGCCAGCCTTAGAAACACCTTCTGCTTGACCCCCGATAATACATAGTGGGCATGCCAGGCCAGCCTCACGAACACACCTTCTATCCGGACCACAAACATACAACACCGAGCGCAGGCCTCCTCTACAAACACATAGTGTCTACTGACCATAATACACAGCGGGCAGTGACCTCCAATCAAACACACACACACTGACTGCCAAAGAAACATTAGTCCTTAATGAAATCTGACATTATCAAGATCAGGGATAATCTGGGATGGGGCCGTAAACTAAACTACCCAACTGGATCCTGTAGCCCAAGTCCAGGTCAGCTACAGATCCAGCTTCCCCTCTCAATTAGAAAGGATTTTAGGGTGAGTGTGTCCCCGCCGCCCTGTAATAGAAGCATAATGCACCTGAATATAATTAGTATTTGAAAAATTATAAGATATGAAACAGCATTAAATTATTTATTGCATATAGGGCAGGCAGCAACATATCAATATTACAGCGAGACTCTCACTCCTCACTGCCTATATATCAGTAGGCCTCTATCTGTAAGGTTTACATAGGTACGGGGGACCGCCATGAGCACTTGTAACTTATCCTATGGTGTCATTCAGCTGGCTTGCTGGTGTCTTGGCTACGCCGGCGCATGGTAACGCCGGAATCAAATGACATTTGGGCGGGTGTCAGTGGCGTACGTGTGCTATGGCAATGTGACATCCCCATGAACCCGCTGCATCTTTGAGGACCCCAGAGTGGGAGGGGGGGCGCAGGAGTGAAATCTTTACACATCACCCCTGCTGTAAGGTTTGTAGCGCAGATTGACTACACCATGACTGTATACCAGCACAGGCAGCAGCAAGTGCCAAGGTCCCCCTTCAACACGGAAGGTGAGGTACTGTAGCCAAGATGGCTGCAGACCCTGGAGAGGGAGAGGAGTTGGAACCAGGTATCATCTGTTGAATACCAGTAATGTGCGGAAGAGAAGTTACCCCGTGAACTCAAGTGCATGAACTTCTGCAAAAGAAAGAGCAGAAAGGATGTAAAAAAGAGATGATGGAAAAGTTTGGACAGAATGAAGCTGAATGGAGGAAAACCGAAAGTCAGTCCTCAGAAGAGACAGGTAAGAGAATACGTCTAAAAATGCTCAGGCTACGCAGCCAAGAGTAAAGGCGCAGAGCATGAGAAAAGAGACAGGGAGTCACAGAAATTGTATCCCACAGTCAGTAAGGAGATTACAACACTTTAGACTGCTACCACGAGCGCCAAAACTACCTGGACGAGCTCTCACACTCTGACAGGACCCGCAAACGCGACGAACCAGACCCATCAGCGCCCTAACTGAACCGCAAACGCAGATGACCTAACAGCTGCAGACCAGACCTGCACACATCTACTGCAACCTGGGACAGTGGACCCTCAAACTGCTGCACCTGAGACTGAGAACCCTGCAACAACTGCACCTGAGACTGAGACCCGCATACAACTGCACCGTAGACAGTGACCCTGCAAACGCTGCACTGAGACCGCAGACTTGCGAACACGCACCTGAGACAGTTGACCCTGAAAACAGCTGCACCTGAGTACTGAGACCCTGCAACAATTGCACCTGAGACTGAGACCCTGCAACAACGCACCTGAGACAGTAGACCCGGCAAACAGCTGCCCCTGAGACAGAGATCACTGCACCTGGACAGACCAACAAATGCACCTGAGACTGAGCCTGCAACCCAGAGATGAACCCTATGCCGAGACAAGGACCAACAGCTGCATCGAGACAAGACCCAACAACGCACCTGAGACAGTGACCGCAAACAGCTGCATATGAAACAGAGACCCTGCAAAGCAGCCTGCGACCTAGACGAACCCTGCAAACGACTGACCTGAGGACACAGAGAACCCCTGCAAACAACTGCACGCTGAGACAGAGACCCTCAACACTGCACCTGAGAACAGAACCTGACACAACTGCAACTGAGAGAACGTGCACCCCTGCAAGCTGAAAACTGCCCTTGAGACAGTGACCCTTGCCACAACTTGCACTGAGACGTGAACCCTGCAACAATGCACCCTGAACAGAGCTAACATGCACTGACAGCCTGCAAACAACTGATCTGACAGAGCCCTGAAACAACGTTTACTGAGGACAGTGAACCCGGTCCAAACAGCTGCACCTAAACAGTAGCAAGCTGCACCGAGACATGACCTGCAAACAGCGCACCTGAGACAGTACCCTGCACCAGCTGCACCTGAGACAGGACGCGGACAGCTCGCAACAAACTCTGCAAAAGCACCTGAGTAACAGTGACCACTCAGACAACTGCACCTTGACAGGACCATGCAACAACTGTACTGAGGAAGGTGACCTGCAACAAACTGCCTGAAAAAGTTGACCATGCAACAAATGCACCTGAGCACAGAGACCGCTGCAACCCAAATCCACCTGAGACATGACCCTGGAAGCCAGCTGAGGAAGAGCAGAAAAGTGCAGGAATTAGCAGCCCACACCAAGGCAGACCACTGCAAACGCCCAGCTGAGATCCTGAATAATGTGGAAAGACACTGAGACAGGCCACAATCATCCAAGCACAGGAAAGAAGTGTTCGAGATAGAAATGGCTGAGGCAGTGGAAAGCGCTGAAGCAGTGTATGCAGTAGTAGAGGCTTTGAGGCACAAAGAATGGAAATCTAAAATGGGAGAGGAAAATCCATGTAGGCTCTGCAGCAGCATCAAGCCAACCGAGCAATCCTAGTCCGTCCTCCACAGCAGAGCAGCATGGAAGCACGAGACACCACAGGTTAATCTATGATATACTATGTCTGTGATGTACAAAAAGCGCAGAAGAGCATAGTCAGACGTGCAGTATGTGGGGATGTGGGGAGCCGCACGGACGATTTGTTATGGAAGACTTGGGTGGTAAACTTTCTCTTTTCTTCCACAGTCAGTGAGGTTTAGTCTTATACATACACCTAATAGCAGGCAAACTATGAGAATCAGCGTTATAAAGATCCGAAGGGCTAGACAAATCTGGTTTCGTTACAAAGAAGTGAAGTGGATAATCCAGAGTGGAATTTTAAAACGTTGATCCCAGGTATCTCCGCCCCATGACTGTGGACAGTTAATGTGAATTTTTGATATGATGACGTAGGTGGGTAGAGGAATAATTTTGTTGCTACAAGGACGACTGGTCATTCAAATACACATGGATGCTTGAAGGTTTTCTTCTGGAGCGGGGGGAATACAAGTTTAAAGGTTCAACTCAGAACCACCAGAACTTGGATGTCACCTCCCCAAACTCCATATATATTGGAAGGCTGTGTTGCGATTGTTTCTAAATGGGACAACCAAAAAATGTTTTTAAAGTGTTACCCAGCACTTAAGTCAAGCATGATAAAATCAGATGCACTTGGTCTGGTTCAATTGGTTCCATCACAGCTCTGAGTGTGACAAGGATTCGGTAGGAAACAAAAAAATTCAAAAGCGCAAAGCCCATAGAGTAGTGAAAGAATCTAGTTATTAGATAAAAAAGAACGGTTATAAACACTCACAAAGATTAGATAATACAGGCACTTCGTACTTTGAATGAACCGCGGGAACAGGAGAGTAGCTTTCACTCGTCTGTGGTTTGGGGGGGTGAATGTCTAGCCCTCTCCTTCTGCTCCGAATCGGTGGCCAGTTTACTCACTTCGCATCAGGACCGTTGGCGCTCAGCGCGTGTGTCGCAAGGGGGGTTGGACTACGGGGTCAGCCCACTGCCCCCAGCTCCCCTCCAAACTTAGCGGTCTTGAACATTTCAATCGGTGTCCCACGTATCCCCGTAGCCTAAGTGTTCAGAAAAATTAGCAACCATAGCATGTCAGCCCTAGCGTTTCAAGGACACTGTCCTTCGTCAGGGGCATTCCAACGTGCGCGATCGAGAAAGGCGAAAGGGCTGAGACATCACCACCTCCAAACAGACGGTGAAGTACTACGTTCCCCGCGGTCATTCAAAGTACCGAATATGCCTGTATTTCTACTCTTCTTGGGAGTGTATAATCGATCGTTCTTTATTTATCTATGAAAAGACTTACTTACTCTATGGGCTTTGCTGCTGTTTTTCTCTTTTTTTTTCCTCTATAGTTTCTAGCAGTCCTGATGGTTGGCTCCGGTTTCATAAAGCAGCGAATACCCATATTTTTACATCTGACATGTGACTCTATATTTGGGAAAATGGTTGTGAGACATAACACAAAATATCAAGTATTCTTTTTATAATTGTTCTGCTCTTTTTTTCACTGTGTAACCATTTTTTCTGTATGCATTTATTTTTTCCTTTACGTAGGAGCGCTGGTTGAACAGTTAGTATACACAGAGGGTGAACCATCTGACTGTTTCTGTGTCAACTTACCCCTAAAACAAAAAAGGATTACTGTTAAACTGCAACCTGTGCTCTGAAAGTTGTGCTTCGTTTAAAGATTGCCCCAAGAAGCGAACACAACCATTATGACAGAGGGAAATGCAGTAATCCAGTAGGAACAGCAATGCTCATGTGATAGAAAGAATTAAAACCGATTACTCAGAAAGACTTCCACTTACAACTGTAGACGAAGTTTAAAGTGTTTGGTTTGACATATACACCTCCAGCACAAAGAGAGTCAGCGGAGAACAGACAGGGAGCGATCATGACTTTTCTACAGATCAGAGAGATATCTACTCAGGAGGGAGTACCTTGCACAAGATGGCGGGAACACTTGCAAAGATTGGCGCGAACCTGCAAAAGATGGGCTGTGCAAGATGGCGAGAACCTTGCAAAGATGGCGGGGGAACCTTGCAAAGATGCGGCGGCGGACCTTTGCAAGATACGCACAGAAGTGGTGGTGAACCTTGCAAAGATGGCGGTGAACCATTGCAAAATGGCGGCGTGATGAATGGGGAAACAATATAAAAGGAAAAACAAGCTGCCCAAACCAGCTCAATCAGGAACGAAACTACAAAACTGGAGGTAAAAAACTGTTCCAAGAAGATGTCTCACGCAAACAAATATGCGAATTAGAAGGAAGGTTGGGGTGAAAAGAATGATGCATACCCGATATGTACGACATTCAACCCCGCAAGCAGGTCAAGATTATTCAGGACATGAGATGGGCGTACCCATCAAATAACAAGAACCTTGCCTCATAGAGCCGCCGTGGGAAGAAGAAATGGTCAAAAAGTATAAAAGCTACAGAGAAAAAATGGTGGAGTTGATCACTAATATCCCAAGGGCCCCTACTGAGGAAGTGGCAACGTTTAAGGTAAATAGAAGTGAAAGGAGAAAAGATACGGACTTGAAGCCTTTTCTCATTTAAACGAGACTTGAACAATGTCGATTTCCCTTTGCAGGAAACTTGCTTGACAATTGGTTATTATTTATCGGAATAAAGTAGTATATACACGGAGGGAATTCCTGAGATGGGTTGAGAGAGATATGTGTTCACAAATCGCTATGAAAGGAAATCCCTAAGATAAAGTAATGTTGTTTGTGATTTCTGGATCTGTTCTGTAATTATTCTGGTGTTTGTAAATTATGTGATTTGTGTATTTAAATTAAAAAAACACACTCTCTTCTGACAATGAAATTATACAACAGCACACCTACAGCATGGGTAGTGAGGACCCATGGAACACTCACACTAACATACACTACCATATGAATTATTATTATCCGCAGTGCAGGCACACCAGTGCCAGCTCCCGATCCACATGCTTCTATAACCATGATGTAAACAACACAGGGTACAAGCACGGGCCGTGGCAGCCAACCCTCACATCACATACTGCTACACATGACATGTACATCAACGTGGGCTGCGGCCATAGTGCCACGAGCACAAGGAGGCGCGCGGCCGTCCCGGAACGATTCTGGGACCAGATCAGATGGCGCAACGGGGAGGCGAGTGGCCGTGCAAACCAGGCTGGTACGGCACCGTGATTGGCCAAACGCTGCAGTGATGCTTGCCTGCGGCTTGAAAAAGCAACAGTTTTTGATCTGCTCACAATACTCCTGGCGCGACTCGCATGAGCGCACAGCATGACACAGACTAGTGCACTTACATAATTTGTTTGGCGTGCGGTCGCCTGCACATGTCCATGCCTTAGGTACGAAAAGCAGGCGGTCATGTTCCATCCTGCCCCCCCCCTCCCACATAACACACAACGCTGCCACCATGTCATGTTTAATGCCAGCTTAGGTACACAGCAGCAAGCAAGCAGCGGCAGTGCCAGCCTTCACCCCCCCTCCCCCATAACACAACAAAGCTTGCACCATGTCATGTATGCCACCGCTTAGGTCAGCACAATCCGGCAGTGCAGCCCTGCACCCCCCCCCCCCCCGCCCGCCCACAACACCCACAAAGCTACCCCATGACTGTATTGCACATGCTAGGTACAAGCACAGCAGCGGCATTGCCAGCCTAACCCCCCCCCCCCCCACCCCCCCCCCCCCCCTCGCCACATACCACACAAAGTTACAACACCATTAACATGTAACGGTGCTGCACAGCTTAGGTACAGCACAAGCAGCGGCAGTGCAGCCTGCCCCCCCCTCCCACATACACACACAGCTACCAACACCCATGTCATGTATACCAGCTTAGGTCCACACATGCATAAGCGGCAGTGCCAGCCTAACCCCGCCCCCCCCCCGCCCCCCCCCCACACACAACACACCAATACTGTATATATATTTAAATATATATACACACACACACACACACACATATACAGTATGATCAACTCTTTTGGCTTTGGGTATTATCTCTATGCAGATGATATGCAAATATAGCTATTCACCTGTACCCTCACTCCTGCGATCCAGTCCCAAGTCTCAGATTGCCTCCTGGCTCTATCCTCGTGGCTGGGGCTCTGCCGCCTTAAACGTAATATGCATAAAACTGAGCTCCTCATATTTCCCCCTAAATCTGGCCTAATATCCCCTTTTTCCATCACAGTAAACGGTACTAGCATCTATCCTGTCGCCAAACCACAATGCCGGGGTGTGTGTCACGAGACTATAGGAGTGCTCACCACAAACCGGACTGGACCGCGAGGCCGAGGTGGGGATACAGGTAAACCACCGCCCTACAGCCGCGTGAGCGGGTCCGGTAAGCAGAGTAGTTATGGATAGCCTGCGTCGGGGTAGGAGAGTGTAGAATCGTAGAGGTACTTGCCGGAGTCAGGGTCGGAAAGGTCAAGAGTAGTCGAAGTCCAAAGCCAGGGTCGAGGAGAGGGTAGAAGTCCGTAGGGCGAGCCGGGGTTCAAGGGTGCCAGAAGTCGGGAGTCCGGATACAAAGCAAGGGTCTGTAACAGAACAACAAGAGCAGACTGCAAAGTGGCTTGTAGCAAGCACAACCAGAGACTGACTATGCTCAGCAATCAGCTCAGGGCTGGTAGCACTAAATACTGATAGGAGCCAATGGGAACTACCAGCGGTGAGGTCAGATGTAGGTAGAGCGCTGATAGGCTGAGGCTGGATGCAGGACAGGTGTGGGAGGAACAAGTACATTGGCCGCAGTGGAGGTGGACATACTTGCGATCGCGCGTGCAATGCCCGCGGCGGAAGGGAAAGCGGGAGCATGCCGGGAGGATAGGCAGAAGCCGTCGGCGCGCGGGGGTCTGCCCCGGCGGCGCGCATGTCCGGAAGCAGATGGAGGAAGGGAGGAGAGGACGCGGGGCCGGACGCCGCGCGCCCCGGCTGCGGAGGTGAGTGCTGGAGCGTGTGCTGCGGGCGGCGTCCTTACAGTGTGACATTTGACTCCTACCTTTCCTTCTCGATGGCATGGCTAAAATGTGTCGCTTCTTCCTCCATAACGTTGCCGAGATCTGCCCTTTCCTCTATCAATCTACTGCTAAAACGCATGCCCCTATCCTCTCCCGTCTGCATGATTGTAATATTCTGCTAACAGGCCTCCCTGCCTCATAACTTTCTCCTTTGCAGTGTATCCAAAATTCTCCTGCTAGAATAATTTCACTTACTCCCTGAACAGTCCCTGCTCATCTCCTCCTTAAATCCCTCTGCTGGCTTCCCATCAAGTTTTGTATCACCCACAAAGTTCTCCTCATTACCTTCACGGCTCTCGCCTCATCTGATCCTCACTACAGATCTGCTTTAATCTCTCGTTATGTCCCTGCTCGTCTCCAGCGCTCTACTCATAACCGTTTCATTTCCACCCCTTTCACCTTTTCTGCTCTCGCTCACCTTAAACCCTTTTCCCTCCCTGCTCCTTACCTGTGGAGCTCCCTCACACTCGGTATATGCCAAGCACCTCCACCTACCTTTAAGTCAAACCTTCAAACTCACCTCATAAATGAAGCATTTCAATAGCCCAGACTAATGGCCAGGGCCGCAGGCAGGTTTCCCGGGGCCCAGCACTAGAGTTCTGACCAGCACCCCCCCCCCACCACCGTCGGTAGTGTTGCGAGACCCCCCATTTCACACCTCGTGTGCCCCCATTACAAACCTCATGAGCCCCCTCTATTTCCCTCCCTCTTCCCATGTATTTCTCTCACCACCCTTTCCCCCCTCCGTCAATTACCCCACTTTAACTCATTCCCTCCCCCGAACACAATCCCCCTCACAAAACCGCTCCCCTAAAATATATACCATCCCCCCTCAACCCCCCCAAATACATACAAAAAAACCTCCACACCCCAATACATATAAAAAAAAACAATATACTGTATATAAACCCCCCCAATACATATATAAAAAAAACAAATACATATTAAAAAACAAATAAAATACATAGAAAAACCCTGATACATATATAACCCACCCAAATGCATGCAAAAAAAAAAATACATATTTAAAAAAAACAAATACATATAAAACCCACCCAATTACATATAAGCCCCCCAATACATATTTAAAAAAAAAAAAAACATGCAAAACCCCCAATACATATAAAAAATCCCAAATACTTATAACCCCCAAATACATATTTAAAAAAATACATATAAAAAAATACATTAAAAAAACAATCCATAAAAAAACAAATACATGAATAAACCCCAAAATACACATAAAAAAACCATACATATATAAAACAAAAACATACATATAAAAAAAAATACATATAAACAAAAAACCCAAATACATATAAAAAAAAAACAATACTTATATTAAAAAAACATTACATATTAAAACAAAAAAAACAATACAGACGATTCCAAGATGGCTGCTTAGGAGAAGGCTGCTGCCTGCTGAGGCTCCCAGTGATACGGCTTTTTAAATGTTTTAAGGTGACTTTTCCTCACAAAAAACATGCAAGATGTTGAATTAGGGATTGGAAATCATTTTGTCATGAAGAAAAAATAACTTAGACATTTTATCATCTGTTTAGGGAATCTTAGACCTTCACAGAGGCAGTTAGAAGGGACAGAAAATGACATTTGACAAGTGAAGGCGGCTTTACATTCTACGTGAGGACCCTTTCTGGGCACACAGCGACTCCCTGCGGTTGTGACAGACCTCACAAATGACTATACACGTTCTGTGTGTGAGGGACTGGCAGCCCGCACAGCCATTTTAATCAGTGCCAACTGTTTCTGTCAGACTGCTGTTTTGTAACCTGCTGCAGCTTCTGTGCTGGTATCCATGCAAACGCCCTTCTGACTTGTGGCAGTGTTTACAAATAAAGAAACATCTATGAGTGGCTCATAAATGGTGAAAGAGTTACAGATATTTGCTGAATCAGATAAATAAAACCATCTGTGCTATACATATAGCTACATGTATACGTATATACATATAACCAGTGTTCGACAAACCTATACATTTGCTCGCCCCGGGCGAGTGGATTTAACCCCCGGGCGAGTAAATATTGGCCCAAGCAGCCAAGCTAGTTTGGTACTAGGTGGCGAGTAGATTTTTTTGTGTGGCGAGTAGATTTTTTGGTGATTTGTCAACCACTGCATATAACTACATATTACTGACGGGGTGATTAATGTGACATTCTCCTCAAGTAGCTGGGCTTTGTTTACACGCAAGGCCATAGGCTGGGGCTGGTGAAGTAGGCCCCAACCAGATACCAAGCTTGAAATGCCCTCCAAACAAAACAAACATCAAAAAGTGAGTGAATACTCCCACATATGCTCAGACTAAAGCAAGGTTAAAAGTGATATGTTTCAGATGGCAGCTACAGGTAATAAAAAGAATATGGCTGATCCTACATCTTCAACAAAGTCACATGATCAGTTTTCTATGGAAGCTTTGTTTAAAGAACTGGCAAAGATGAATTTGACGATTAACACTATTGATGAACGAACAACTTTAATTCAAAAGAATTTACTCACTTCTCAAAAACAAATACAAGAGGCGTTAACCAGAATTACTGAAGTAGAAAATAGAGCTAGTATAATGGAGGATTCAATTGCATTATTAGATCAAATGAAACATCAAATAGATGATCTTAAAGTGCAAAAAAACAGAATTGGAGGATCGCCAGAGAAGGAACCACATACAAATTTATGGTGTACAGGAAGAAATTGAGAAAACGTCGCCTGAAAAGTTTTTAGAACAATGGCTATCTAAGCCCCACAAAACATCATTTGATCCTTGTAACAGGGGACTTATCCCTGTTCACAAATGTGCCTCTAATCCAGCAGTGTGGTGGTTAACTGCTAGTAGGCAATTAACTAACACCACATGGCTGATTACAGGTGTTAGAAAAAGCCTGCCTCTGAGACAGGAAGAGAGACTCCTGAGCACACATGTGAGCTGAACAAGGAGACAGACATCTTGAGCCTGCCAGAAGAGACTGCACGCTGCCAGCAAGACACAGGGGAAAGTACTTCTAAACCTTGATCCTGACATTGCCTTATCGCACAAAGGTGTGGACACCAGGAGAACAAAGAAGCCTTCCTCTACAAGAAAACAGATAAGACTTTTCTTATAAGACTGTTATCTATGTCTTTATGTATATATAAATGTCCCTATGACTTGGGCCGGTGAATCGTAACCACACAGTTAAAGAGAGCTGGACTACAAGTGTACAGTATATATACTCCAAAGTGGAGCGGATTTTGTTTGCTGATTTACATGTTTGCTGTGTTTAAAGTGACAGGCGCAATAAAGCCTAATTTCACCTTAAAACAGTCTCCATTGCATACCTCTGAACACGTCTCTTACATATGGTGTCAGAAGTGGGATGAGAGGTGGCCCTTGAAGTTAAAAGGGGCCCCGAAGATTGCCTGTGAATTTTTTTGTGCTTTTTGCCTGCATACAGTCTTGCAAACAAACCTGAGCAACAAAAACAAAGATTAACCTGCAGCAGAGATCAGAATTAAAGGGATACACATCCAGGCAGGAAATCTACACTGCACTGAAGAAAGCCACAAAACCACAGATGGACTCTTTTCCCCGATCCCAAGAGGAGAGACGGTGCTGAAGCAGGTAAACCTTACTTGCCTAACACAATAAAGTGTAATATGGTTGTTGAAATAGGGGCTTTGCCTTCCAGCCGTAGTCAGGGTTCTGAGCCCGCTTGCCCCCCCCCGTCTCCCCTCCCGCGAGCCCGCTCTCCTCGGCCGTGGGGTAGAGCCCTTTCCCCCCCCCCTCCTGGCCGCGACCACTTCTCTCCCCCCCCCCCCCGCAGCCAGCTTGCCCCCTCCTCTCCCCTCTCCAGCGAGCCGCTCTCCGCCGGCAACGGCCCGAGCCACTTCTCCCCCCCCTCCTGGCCTCGCTCTCTTCTCTCTCCCCCCCCTCCTGCCCGAGCCACTCACCCCACCAACCCCCACCACTTCTCATATCAGGACTGCAGAGTGGGTGCGAGTCTGCCAGCTCTGCCACCTGAGGTGCCGGTGGGTGGGGAGGTGAGGTGCCATTGGGGGGGAGGTAAGGCTGCAGGGATTTGAGGTGCAGGAGGGTGTAGGTGCAGGGGAGTGGGTGCAGAGGGTGAGGTGCAGGGATTGAGGTGCAGCGGATGTGAGGTGCAGGGATGTTAGGTGCAGGAGGGTGGAGGTGCAGGGGAGTGAGGTGCAGGGGGTGAGGTGCAGGGAGTGAGGTGCAGGGATGTGAGGTGCAGGGGGGTGAGGTTGCAGGGGGGAGTGAGGTGCAGGGATGTGAGGTGCAGGAGGGTGAGTGCAGGGATGGAGGTGCAGGGGAGTGAGGTGCGGATGTGAGGTGCAGGGATGTGAGGTGCAGGGGATTTGAGATGCAGGAGGGTGAGGGTCAGGGGATGTGAGTGCAGGATGTGAGTTCAGAGGTGAGGTGGGCAGGGGAGAGGTGCAGGGCAGGGGGATGAGGTTCAGGGGATTAGTGCAGGGATGTGAGGTGCGGGGGAGTGCATGGATGTGAGGTGCAGGGAGGTGAGGTGAGGGATGTGAGGTGCAGGGATGTGAGGTGCAGGGATTGAGGTGCAGGAGGGTGAGGTGCAGGGGAGTGGAGTGCAGGGATGTGAGGTTCAGGAGGTGAGGTGCAGGGAGTAGGTGCAGGGGAGGTGAGGTGGCGGGGAGTGGAGGTGCAGGGATGGAGGTGCAGGGGGTGAGGTGAAGGGGCATGGTGCAGGGATGTGAGTGCGGGATTGAGGTGGGGATGAAGTGCAGGGATGTGAGGTGCGGATTGAGGTGCGGGGAGTGAGGTGCAGGGTGGAGGTGCAGGAGGGTGAGGCAGGGGAGTGAGGTGCAGGGATGTGAGGTGCAGGAGGGTGAGGTGCAGGGAGTGAGGTGGCAGGAGGGTGAGATGCGGGGGATGAGGTGAGCAGAGGGTGAGGTGTCAGGAGGGGTCATGAGGTGAGGGGGGGTCTTGGGGGGCAACAGGGGGGGTCACTGAGGTCAGGGGGGTATTGGGAGGGTGCAGGGGGGTCATTGGAGGTGCAGGGGGGGTGGGATCTGTGTGTGGTGTGCAGGGGGGTATTGTTGTGTTTGATGTGAGGGGGGTATATGTGTGGTCGGTGAGGGGACAGGGGGTATGAGAGGATAGATGGGGAGTATACGCAAGGTTGATAGTGAAGGGGTTCTGGGGAGATATGAGGATGATGATATATGATGATGAGAGGTGTTGGAGGAGAGATGATGATGATGATGATTTTACCCGTGCGGCCCAAATTTTTTTCCTTGGAGTCAGTTCGCCTCTCTCGCTTTTACGAGTTGTGCAGGCCTGGTGTAAAAGTAACCTAAAGCCAATTGCTGGAGTTTGAGTCCACTGCCGGGAGTGAAAGAATATTCCCTGCAAAAGATATATATTTTTTTTCTGCAAGTAAAGTCTGTCTATGTATCTTGGGAGTAAAACAGGCACCCAAAGTTGTGAAGAGTGAATGCCACAATACCCAAGATGAGACTGAAAATTATGAACTCAAGCAGAAAACCACATTTTTTGGTGAAGCGGAGGGATTGCCGCTAGCAGTAATGGTGTAAAGCAATAGAAGTTTTTACTTAGAAAACTGCCACATCCAGTATACCTAATGAGAAGAATGCGTGCCAGTACTGCTGATGGTTTAAAACTTACTAAAGAAAAAAAAGTCTACGGAGATGCCTGTGAGAGCTAGCGCCTCTACAGCAAAATATGCCCACTGTAGACTACCACACTTGGGGGTTCTAGCAAATACAGTGGCACAGCTGCAAATAGCGCCTCCTAGGTCAGGAAGGAAATACACCTGATAGCCCCCAAATGGAGGACAAGATGCGGCGTTCCTGTAATGAACCTACCACCCATGGAAGAGTGGCCCTTCCAGTCCGATAAGGAGGAAGACATCTCTTACGGGGAACCCAAACCGAGTCCACAACCCACAAACACCCCAGAATGGTGGGGTGCCTGAACTCAGTACGACCGAAAAAGACCACTCCTTATGATGACGAATATGATCGGCAGGAAGAAAGAGCGGTGAGCAGCGGATCACCGAATATTTTCCGTCAGCTAATACAGTTGCAAGAAAAGCATGGTGGATCCAGTGAAGCTGCTAAAATTTCAAATGAAGATGGAGACCCAGTATCCCTGAGGGGACGGAGTCAACCAAACAAAAGGCGGAAAAAGAAAATCGTTCTTCATGTACCGTGGAAGGAACAGACACGTCCATCCCGCGGAGAAAAAGTGGGACCAGAGATGCCCTGCAGCCTGAGAAAATGGAGGATTCATCATGCGAATGACCAAATATCCAGAGGGCCTAAGCCCAAGCGGGTTGACCAAAGAAGTGTCTGTCGTGGTCCAACATGAGAACCCTTTATCAACACCCCCAGGGAAGCGGAGCTGGAACCAGTGCGTGACAATGCCTTTGACCAGCCCTGAAGTGCCCTGAAAATTGCCAGGCTTGACTGTGATCTGCTCCGGGAACAATTGAAACTCAAGAAAGATGGTTACGCAGAGCTACCGGAAAATAACGTGGAGCGCAGAAGAATGTGCCACGATTGTACTCCTTGGCCAGACAGAATTGGACGATATCAACTGAGCTAGATACTGCCAACTGATAAAATGATGGCTAAGCTGAAGCGGAAGTATGAGTAGGCACGAAGGAGATTACAGTCTTGCAAGAATGTTCACAATCTTCGCGCAGCACTGGATGCCTCACAGCATGAGATCAACAGCGGCCACAAAACTGGAAGTCTCCAGAAAGGAACTACACAGTCTCGCTGACGACTGACAATTCTAAAGAAAAATTGTCAATCTAATACAGATCTCAAGTCTCGCTCTAGAAGGAGCTCAGACCCTCACCAGACAGGAAATCCACACCAGGAGTACTGTCATTCTCAAAGCAATATGTGCGTAAATGGAAGGAGGACACATGGAGGCCCTTGAAGTTACAGAACTGCAAAAAGAGAAAATGTAAGACTGAAAGAGAGAATTCTCATTTGACACACACACGTCAGGACAAAGAATGAAAAGCTGCACGAGCTTAAGAAATAAATAAACTTTTGGAAGAGGAAAGTTTGAAGCAGAGCACCGACTGCAGAACCAACTGCAAGTCTGCTACGCACCTGTAGAAGCAGAGGAAGAAGCAGCGAACTCTGCAGGATGGACAATCTGCAGGCTGAAAAATAAATAAAGTGCTGCAGGAACGTCTGATTACCCAGTATTCCCGCAAACAGCATGAGAAACTGAAGGATATAATGAGAATCACCAGATCATTGCTGGAGGTCAAGCTTAGAGGCCAGTTGACTCGTTACAAGAGTGAGCACAAGAATAAGGTCCAGAAACTGAGACAAGTAAATGTGTGCCCAAGCAAAAATTTTTACGTGCTTCACAATACAACATGAAAAATGTGGAAGCAGCTCAGAGAAAGCAAAATGCGCAATAATCCCTGAGAAGAACTTGCAAGACGCACTCATCAAAAAACAGGGATCTCTCGCGGATAGGAGATCTTGCTGTGGCAAGAACTGATTAAATAAAACCCTGAGCAGCGATCGATTACAGGAGAATGGATCGATCTGCAGCTTAGCTAATCACTTGTCAGTGTGCAGATTGTATGATGCACATATTGAATCGGGAATATATATTATTATATTTATATATATATATATATATATATATATATATATATATATTAATATATATATTTTTTTTTAATGGCGCTTGAACTGCACTTGTTTTAAAAAAACCCAATTTCCAGTAAAATGTCTTTGGTGAAACCGGAACAATGGGTAGATATAGAGAATGCCATCACTAAAATTTCCTTAGGCTGCGCTTATAGTGCCGGCGACGTGACAGCTACGTCCGGCTGCGGTCGTTGGAAAAATCAAATAGAGGTGACTTCCAGCGATCGCGACCAATCCGTCGCGTCGCGCTTACTATAAGTGCACGCAACGGCGGCAATGCATTTGTTTTGACGCGGCGTCGCTGTCGCCGGCACTATAAGCGCAACCTTACATAACATTATTTGGTTACCT
>CM071573.1:22294116-22306616 GCA_036426205.1 Ascaphus truei | reverse complement strand
GCAACCGTTCTGTATTTGCAGTGCATTCTGGTCCCTGTAGCTGTGATCCCTCACTGGTTCTGTATTTGCAGTGTATTCTGGTCCCTGTAGCTGTGACCCCTCACTGGTTCTGTATTTGCAGTGTATTCTGGTCCCTGTAGCTGTGATCTCTCACTGGTTCTGTATTTGCAGTGTATTCTGGTCCCTGTAGTTGTGTTCTCTCACTGGTTCTGTATTTGCAGTGTATTCTGGTCCCTGTAGTTCAGGTCCCTCACTGGTTCTGTATTTGCAGTGTATTGTGGTTCATGTAGTTCAGGTCCCATTCTGATTCTACATTAGCAATGCATTCTGGTCCATGTAGTTCTGATATTGTATTGTATTGTATGTCTTTATTTATATAGCGCCATTAATGTACATAGCGCTTCACAGTAGTAATACATGCGGTAATCAAATAAATAACAGATAATATAAATAACAGATCATGGGAATAAGTGCTTTAGACATAAAAGTAACATTAAGGAAGAGGAGTCCCTGCTCCGAGGAGCTTACAGTCTAATTGTTAGGTAGGGAGAACGTACAGAGACAGTAGGAGGGAGTTCTGGTAAGTGCATCTGCAGGGGGCAAGCTTTATGTATCATGTGTTCAGAATATCCACAGTGCTATTCATATGCTTCTTTAAGCAAGTGTGTCTTAAGGTGGGTCTTAAAAGTGGATAGAGAGGGTGCTAGTCGGGTACTGAGGGGAAGGGCATTCCAGAGGTGTGGGGCAGTCAGTGAAAAGGGTTTAAGGCGGGAGAGGGCTTTAGATACAAAGGGGGTAGAAAGAAGACATCATTGAGAAGAACGCAAGAGTCTGGATGGTGCATAACGAGAAATTAGGGCTGAGATGTAAGGAGGGGCAGAAGAGTGTAAAGCTTTAAAAGTGAGGAGAAGAATGGAGTGTGAGATGCGGGATTTGATCGGAAGCCAGGAGAGGGATTTCATGAGGGGAGATGCTGAGACAGATCTAGGAAAGAGTAGCGCGACTCAGGCAGCAGCGTTTAGGATAGATTGTAGGGGAGACAGGTGAGAGGCAAGAAGGCCGGACAGCAGGAGGTTACAGTAATCAAGACGGGAGAGAATGAGGGCCTGAGACAGAGTTTTAGCAGTCGAGCAACAGAGGAAAGGGCGTATCTTAGTTATATTGCGGAGGAAAAAGCGACAGGTTTTAGAAATGTTTTGAATGTGAGGGGCGAATGTGAGAGAGGAGTCGAGTATGACCCCTACGAAGCGTGCTTGGGCTACTGGGTGAATGATCGTAGTTCCAACAGTAATGTGGAAGGAGGTAGTAGGGCCAGGTTTGGGAGGAAGTATGAGGAGCTCTGTTTTAGCCATGTTGAGAGTTTAAGGTGGCGGGAGGCCATCCAGGATGATATAGCAGAGAGACATTCAGAAACTTTGGTTTGTACAGCAGGTGTAAGGTCGGGTGTTGAAAAGTATATTTGTGTGTCGTCAACATAGAGGTGATAATTAAACCCAAAAGATGTTATTAGGTCACCTAGAGAGAGTGTGTACAGAGAAAAGAGAAGAGGTCCCAGGACAGAGCCCTGGGGTACCCCCATAGAGAGATCAATAGAGGAGGAGGAGGTGTTAGCAGAAGAGACACTGAAAGTACGATGGGAGAGGTAGGATGAGATCCAGGATAGAGCTTTGTTTCCAATACCAAGAGTATGGAGAATGTGAAGGAGAAGAGGGTGGTCCACTGTATCAAATGCTGCAGAGAGGTTGAGTAATATGAGCAGAGTGTAATGACCTCTGTCTTTGGCAGCATGGAGGTCGTCAGTTATTTTAGTGAGGGCTGTTTCCGTGGAGTGAGCAGTGCGGAAGCCAGATTGTAGAGGGTCTAGGAGAGAATAGGTGTTGAGAAAATGGAGCATGCGAGAGAATACAAGACGTTCAAGGAGTTTAGAGGCAAAAGGTAGGAGGGAGACAGGCCGATAGTTAGAAAGACAGGTAGGGTCAAGTTTGCTGTTTTTGAGTAATGGTATGACTGTTGCATGTTTGAAGGAGGATGGAAAGGTTCCAGAGCAGAGGGAGGAGTTAAAAATGTGTGTGAGCGTAGGGATTATAGTAGGAGCAAAAGGTTTTAGGAGATGGGAGGGAATGGGGTCAAGAGGGAAAGTGGTAGAGGGAGAAGAGGCAATCAACAGCGACACATCCTCCTCTGAGACAGTGGAAAAAGAGTCAAGGAAGGCAGGAGGAGAGTTAGGAAGAGGTGTATGATGGGAGGAAGAAACAGAGAGATGTTCTGCCGTATGGTTTCCACATTTTCCTTAAAATAGTCAGCAAAGTCCTGAGCGGAGATGGAGGAAGGAGAGGCAGTTGAGGGTGGTTTGAGTAGAGTATCAAAGACAGAGAAGAGTCGGCGTGGGTTAGACTTGTACATGTTGATTAGTGAAGAAAAGTAGGCTTGTTTAGCTTGCGAGAGGGCAGAGTTGAAACAGGATAGCATAAATTTGTAGTGAAGGAAGTCTGCGAGAGTATGAGATTTCCTCCAGAGGAGTTCAGAGGAACGAGTGGAGGAACGCAGCATGCGCGTGTGGGAATTTAACCAGGGTCTAGGGTTAGAAGGGCGAGTGCAGCAGAGAGAAAGCAGGGCATGAAGATCAAGAGAGGAGGACAAGGCAGAGTTGTAGTTCCTGACCAGGTTGTCAGGGTCTGTAGCAGAGCTGAGAGAGGAGAGGGAGGAGTGTAAAGTGGACTCAAAGTCAGGTAAGTGAATAGAGCGCAGGTTTCTGAAGAACCGGGGGGTAGACGGAGGTGGAGAAGGGGAGAAGCGAGATAGAGAGAATGAGATGAGGTAATGGTCAGAGAGAGGAAAAGGGGAAATGGAGAGAGAGAGAAGTTTTTAGTGAAAACCAAGTCTAAGTAGTGGCCATCCTTGTGGGTGCTGGCTGCAGTCCACTGTTGAAGGCCAAAAGAAGAGGTTAAGAGAAAGAAAGCGAGAAGCCCAAGGGAGAGAGGGGTCATCAATGTGGCAATTGAAGTCCCAAAGGAGAAGAACAGGGGAGTTTGAGGAGAGAAAGAAAGAGAGCCAGGATTCAAAGTGAGAGAGAAAGGCAGAAGGGGGATGAGTGGAGGTAGGTGGGCGATAGATGACCGCCACATGGACAGGGAGAGGAGAGAAGATCTGGACAGTGTGAAACTCAAAGGAGGGAAAAGCAAGAGAGGGGGGAATAGGAAGGGTTCGGTAACGGCAGAGAGAGGAGAGCCGGAGCCCCACGCCTCCACCCGTGCCATCAGGGCGCGGAGTGTGGGAGAAGGAAAGGCCACTGTAGGAGAGGGCAGCTTCCAGAGCAGAGTCAGACTAAGTGAGCCAGGTCTCAGTTATAGCAAAGAGAAGCAGGGAGTGAGAGAGAAAGAAGTCATGCACAGAGAGACACTTGTTAGAGAGGGAGCGAGCATTCCAAAGGGCACAGGAGAAAGGGAGAGAGGAGGGGTTAACACCAGAAGGAGTAGAAGTTGCATGTGGGAGGCGAGGATGAGAGCATACAGAAATAAGGCAGGGACCAGGATTGGGAGAGATGTCCCCAGAAGCAAGGAGGAGAAGCATGGAAAGAAAGAGAATGTGTGAGGATGATTTGTACGGGTGTGTTTTAGTGCAGGGTGTATAGCTGTGTGGTGACAGAGGGCGCAGGTAAGAATGGAGTTCATGTGAACTGAGAAGTGGGGAAGAAAGGAGAGATGGAGATATATGAATAGAGTTAGAGACATAAGGGGACTGGTGGAAGGAAGTGCATAATTTGAAATTAAGTGAGGTTACAGCAAATATAAAAAATAAAGGTGGCATCACAGCAATAGTTAAGTATTGAGATGTGCAGTCTGGGATAGATGATATCCTCCTTTCCAACGTAGATCAAATGCGTATATCTCTCTGGGACTGTATTTGCAATGTACTGTGGTCCCTGTAGTTTTTTTTTTAATCTCCTCCTGGGTCTGGATTAGCAATGCATTCTAATCCTTGTGATTTAATTAAAAAATAAAAATAAATGAAATAATACAATAAACATAAGGTACACAGGTGGTATGACACAGTGCAGTGTCATGCAACTTGATACCCCCCCCCCCACGTGTGATATATGTGCACATTTACACACTGACCACCAGATGGCACTAAAGACAGATAAACCTTGTAATGCCAGCCATGTGACATATCCTTATAAGGGGCTGCTCTTATAGTGGGCGTTCTCTCACAGGAAGCAGCGCATTGAGGCTGTGAGGAGGAGATCTGCTTATAATTGTGTAGCAAAAGGACGTGTATCAGATGTTTAACAGGAATATACATGTTGCCCTTTCCCGTGATTTACCAAGATGCAATGCTGGTTACTGTCCCCTGATACGCCAGTAACTGCCATTTAAAGCACATGAGCCAATAGGAAGCTACTCTGCTTTTCTTCTCCTGTGTACTCCCATCCTCCCACCCCCTTCCCCTATTTCTGGAAGGGGACCCCCCCACAGCAGGTTCTGGCATTTGTGATGAATTCTTAATATTCTCCAGGATTTGATGGCGAATTATTGAGTGTTCAGGGGTGAGAGAGAGGACAGGACGTGCTCTGTCCCACAAGGGACTCCATATTCCCGCTGCATTTATACCGCAGATACAAGAGAACAAGACGTGGGGAGCAGGGGAGGCAAGAGAATGGGAAAGGGGGAAGCGTATCAGGGCGAGGGGAGCAAGGGTGTGTAGGGCAGGGGTGCGGAAACTTTTCCATCTGCGTCCCCCTGTCTACTCTCCCCCCGTCTACTCTCCCCCCCTGCTCGTGCCTCCTGCCATACCTGTTCGCCGGTGTCTTCTGACGTCACATCATGTGACGCTGCGTTGCCATGGTGATGCGTCGCCAGAATCCGCCGTAGACCAGGTAAAGCACTCACAGAAGCCTTTGCGTGCGCTCCCCGACATTTAATTTAAATGCTTTGGGTAAGAGCGCGGGGCCTCTGTAAGTGCCGCGCCCCTCCAGTTTGCGCACCCCTGGTGTAGGGTATGGGAGAGGGGGAATCGGGTGTACAGGGGAGAGGGAGATAAGAAGGAAGGAGCAGGGGTAGGGGGGAAGCCGATCAGTGTGATGGGGAGTGGAGAGGGCAAGGAGAGGAGCAGGGTAGGGGGGAATAGGAAAGGAATAGGGGTGGGGGGGGGATGTCTGGGCTGACATCAGAAGGGTGAAGAAAGGAGAGAATATTTGCTGCATTGTATCATGTATAATAATGAGTGGTCATTAGTGACACTGATGTAAACGATCAGTTTGAGTATAGGGGTGTGTGAGAATGTGAGCAGGGATTTTGGCAGGCACGTGCTGCTGTATAATACTGGGTACATTTTCTCGGTATGGGTTTGGCTGTAGGGTGAGAAGCTGCACGGTGCCAGGATAAACAATCACACACCAGGAAATCCAGCCCGGATCCTGTTCATGCTGAGAGGGAGAAGGTCATGTGTTCAGTTTGAAATGGGAGAATGAAATCCTTAAGTATGGACGTAGACGTGAATTTATTACAACATTTATATAGCTGTACATTAGTTAGTAAAACAATGGTTTGGTTATATATGGAACATTTCATGTGATGGGCATAGAGTAATTGTTTATATGTCTTTTTGGTGGGCAGGGGTGGTAACATTATGGTCAGGTTATGGGTTAGATGCATTGAGAGCTTGCTTGGTTGGTGGGCAGGGGTTGGGTCAGGTTTCTGGATTTAGTCTTGTCTGTGGCATGGTGATGGGCCGGACAGCGGGGACATTGAAGGCGATTGGTGAGGTGGGGAACTTTGGAGGGACTTTAAGAAGGTTTAGGAAGTGGTGAGGGTAGGGGAGATCATGGGCATTGGGGAGGGTGGGATGAGGGAGGGGATGGAATAGATGGGGGATCATGAAATGCAATGGAGAAGAGATGAGTTTTGAGTTGGCTTCTGGAGATATTTAGGGAGGGGGGAGATTGGATGTGATGGGGGAGCTTGTTCCAGTGGAATGGGGCAAGTCAGGCAAATGATCTGAATCAAGAGGAGGCACGGGGAGTGAGGGTTGTGGCAGAGCACAGAGGATGGGAAGGGATTTAGCGATATATGCGTGCTGCAAGGTCAGGACGGCAAGACCATGGAGCGATGTGTAGACCAGGGTGAGAAATTTGAAGGGGGAACGTTGGATGGGTAGCCAGTGGCTCTGGAAGAGGAGAGTGGTGGTGTGGGCAGAGCAAGGGAGATTGAGAAGTGTACAGGCTGCAGCATTTTTGATTAGTTGGTGGCGAATGGAGCAGTAGATGGGGGGACCGAGGAGAAGTGAGTTACAGTAGTCGAGGCAGGTGAAGATGAAGGAGTGGATAAGAAGTTTTACGGGGTAGAGGGAAATTAGTGGAGACATTTTTCTTATGTTGTATAGGTGGAAGCGACAGGTGGTAGTGCTGGAGCTCATGGTTTGAGTGAAGGGAAGGGTCAAAGGTGACTCCTTGGTTGCAAGCAAAAAGGGAGGGGGGGGGGAAAGGAGGAAAGTAGAGGACTTCATTCTTATCTGGGTTATTACGTAGAAACTAACTGCTCAGTCCAACAAAATACACACAAGTAATCTCAATTAATAAAATGACAATGGTGAAAAGGGGATATATAAACATATAGAGTACATCGAAAGATGGTCTATCATAGACTGCTATTAGGTATATTTTTGGTAAACCGATCACTGCATTCAATAACACAATCTAAATACACTTAAGGATGTTGAATCCATGGGAGCTGATGAGGTCAAAGAGGGGGGCAGTGTAGTGGGAAAAGAGGAGAGAATAACATGAGAGACCTATCTGCTCTCCTGGAGGAATCCAATAGGGTGGAGGGTGAGGGACCATTCTCGGATCTTAAACCGAAGTCACACTTCACCCCACCCCTTGCTACGAGCCCAAATGTTGAAATGTTTATCAGGCTTGTCACTAAGGATTTAGAAAATTTGAGAACTTGTAAAAAGACAGACAATTTAAAGGTAGCGGAACGTCAAGGGCTGAAAGAACTACAGCAAGATCTGACAATTACTGTGAAGCCTTCTGACAAGGGAGGGAACACAGTAATTATGAATACCACTGATTCTATCAAAATGTGTACACGTTTGCTATCTGACAAAAAATGTTACAAGACACTGAAACAGAGTCCAACTATACAGTTTAAACAGGAACTCAAATGTATTCTAGATCAAGGCCTCTTAGATAAGGTACTATCCAAAAAAGAGTATGACCAGTTACTGTCACCCACCCCGGTTTTGTCAACATTCTACTGTCTTCCAAAGATTCATAAGGGCACTGTACCCCCACCCGGAAGACCCATAGTGTCGGGAATTCTCAATCTGACTGAACAGTGCAGCAAGTACGTAGATCAGCTACTACGCCCGTTTGTGAATGACTTACCTTCATTCCTCAGAGACACTAAGGATGTCCTGAATAGGCTGAATGATATCTATTTGGACGAGGATGTATTGTTGATTAGCCTCGATATAGAGTCTCTCTACACCTCAATAATTCATCAGGTGGGGTTAGACTCTATAGCATACTTCCTCAGGAGTAGGAGCAGTGAATTCACGAAACACAATCAGTTGGTGCTGGATTTGTTACAATTTATCCTGACCCACAACTATTTTACCTTTAATGGCTCTATCTTCCACCAACTAAGAGGAACAGCCATGGGAACCACCTGCGTCCCCACGTACGCCAATCTCTACCTTGGGTGGTGGGAGGCGGAGGTGGTTTTCAATGAAGTACATAAGATGTTCACTAATCACATCTCGTTGTGGGTCCGCTATATTGATGACGTCCTGATCCTGTGGCAGGGCTCAGAGGCGTCATTCAAGGATTTTGTGAAAGTCCTGAATGTTAACGAATTTAATCTGCACCTTACCTTTGAAATCGACAAACAGGAGATTAATTTCTTAGATCTTAAAATCTCAAGGGGTGTAGATAACACAATATCAACAACGGTACATCGGAAGGCTACAGCAACTAACAGTTTGCTGCGTTTTGATAGCCACCACCCCAAACACCTAAAAGAGGGGATACCTGTGGGCCAGTTTCTGAGAATTCGTCGTAATTGCTCCACCCTTGAGGCATTTGAAATAGAGGCTACAGATATGAAGGTGAGATTTAGGGCGAGGGGCTACAGCCAAAGATCTATTACCAAAGCGTACAGACGAGCTAAATTTAGTGATAGGAGTACACTGCTTATGGACAATAGGATTCAACCAGAAAATCCCAATCTAATTAGATTTGTGGGAACTTTTAACAATCAATGGCCAGAAATAAACACGATACTGAGCAGACATTGGCCAATTCTGATTGAAGATCCTGACCTAAGGGAAGTCTTAAGATCGACTCTAACACTAGTCAGTAGAAGAGCTACGAATCTCAAAGATAAGCTTGTCCATAGCCATTTACGTCCCACAAATTCCAGCACATGGCTGGCTAGCAGATCAGTTGGCAACTTCAAATGCCGTGGCTGCAAAGCCTATCCCTTCATATCACCTACCAACACATTCCATAATTGGAATGACACAAGATCTTTCAAAGTTAGGCAATTTATCAATTGCAGAACCAGAGGGGTTATTTATCAAGGGGTATGTCAATGCTCCAAAAAATACGTTGGCAAAACCATAAGGGAGTTTCGCCAGCGGATCTTGGAACATCTGGGAGCAATTCGAAACCACTATGATACCCCTCTGGCCAGGAGGCGTGCTACACTCTGTGTATCGAGGTTTTGCAAGGTTGTATCAGACTGATCTTGAGCACCGCCGTGTGCATGATTAATTCTATGTGCTACTATTGCTACATTTGGGTACTATGATATGTTGAATAGTTATTTGTTACACATCAACAAGGCTGGATGCTTAACATTACAAGTGCTCTATTTAGGTGTTTAAAATGCACACCTGTCACGCCTGTATGCCCGCAGACCTGGCCAGTTCCCAGTACTGAGGTGGGAAGGGTATTACCGCGCACCCACAGCAGTGAAGGCGTGCCCAGAGTGTGGTATGGCGTTGCCGGGCCTGTAGAGAGATGGTTAGTAATACTTGCCACGCCTTTGGAGTACAGAGTAAGAGTAGTGGTGTCCGTGCGCCAGACCGCCTCACACCCTAGCAGGACCCCCACTCACAGACAGCACTCACAATCCACGCGCCACCTGACACCCTAGCAGGACCCCGACCCACAGCCAGCACTCACTACCCACGCGCCACCCGTACAGAACACCCATCCGCCGCCTCACACACGCTCACACCCTAGCAGGACACACGCCTCACATTTTTACATCTGTTATGTCACCAAAGAGAGAGAGAGAGAGAGAGAGAGAGAGAGAGATACACTGCATGATGCTACACAGTTTGTATTTTTCTGACCTTATCGTAACAAACTCAAATGTGATTTTACATTTCTCACTTTAGGATGTTTGCTGAGTGAAGAGTTTGCCGTTTTAAACTTCCTCTTACACTCCATCTGTTTCTTATTACATTTTTACATTGTTGTTGCAACCATCAAAACCGATCACCAGCAGCAGACGTGGAATCCGCGGGGAATTGCCAGTCACTGAAACATATTTCCAAAAGCAAAACAGAAGTTCCATGTTGTCCGGTGTTTGATTTTTTACAGTGGTCAGTTCCGCAGAATACAAATACCCCGTCGGATCAGTCACAAACCCCAAATCCTACGTACTCAGGGCGCAGTTTTTATACCTTTTGCAAAAGGTAGATACACTGCACCAGCGGTGCGCAAACTGGGGGGCGCCCGTCACTTACCTGCTCTCAGCCAGCTCTTCCCTGATGCGTCGCCATGACAACGTGGCATCACATGACGCCGCAGGGTCAACTGGCAACGCGTCACGTGACGTTGTGACGTCATATGGCGCGTGGAGCCCGAGAGCAAGTAAGGATGGGGGCGTAGGCATGGGGAGCGGAGACAGGGGGGGCGCGAACTTAAATGTGTGCGCATCCCTGCATTACGCCTCTCATCCCACATTCTGTGCATGCCCCACCCCGTCCCTACCTTCTTATCTTCTATAATACTGCTGTAACTTTTCTCCGTTTCCTTCCCAAGCATAACGTTCTTCTTTGCCTGGGCCTAGTATGTGTATCACTAGTATGCGATGAGTATCACTGTCCTGTGCCAGCAGGACAATGCAATGTCCGACTAGCATTCTGTCCTGGGCAAGGGCATTGCAAAGATACTGTAACAGCTTAAAGCTGCAGTTCTAGCAATATCCTAATGTGTATTTTTTTTTTTTTTTTTAAATCAGTTCTGTACTATGAGAAAATACTTAATTTAAAAAAAATTAAAGACATTTTTAATGTATTCTAATGTAACAGGCATTTTTGTTCCTATAGCAATCATATACAAAGTCACATCCCCTTCCCCTTCTGAAACAGCATCATCGTTTTGAGCCCTGCCCTCTCTAGCAGTGAACCAATTGAATCTAGTGCCTGCCTGGTCACATGATCTTCCTCACAGAACTATGGCTGTCAGTGCAGCAGAAGAGGACCCAAGATGCATTTAGTGAACCCCGAGCTGAATTTCAGCGATCGATTAAGGGAGAACGGATCGATCAGCAACTTAGCTAATCACTTGTCAGTGTGTAGATTTTTATTAGAAAACGAAAGCTTGAACTGCAGCTTTAATAGAATTTGGGTAATTGTTCCCCCTTTAAACCTGCCTATTGTATCCTTGGAGCATTATTCCATCCCTTGCTGGTTCACACTGGCCCAGTTTCAGACAAACACAATCCCACAATTCTTACCCAGAATCCTCCATGGGTATGAGGTCCAACACAGATGTACTGTAACAGTCCAGGTTCTTTGCACTTATCCAATGTACCACCCACAGACCTAATATATACCAGAGATCCCACAGTAGAATTAATACAATACGGCGGTGCCTCCCCCTGGAAGGAAACTAATCACAAACTACGGTGTTGGCAAATAAATCCTGCCATGGGGAGGGTGGTTAGGTTCCTGGGGGTGGTGGTAAGGTTTAACCTCATGTTCACCTTGGCGGTTAGTAAGGTTTTGCATGGCAATGCCTTCCTAGCCACTAAGGCCGTGCGTATAGTGCCCGCGACGGGCGACGCAATGCGACGGGTGACATCACCCATCGCCGCTAGTGAAAGTTATATTTCGCGTCGCGGGCGTACCGGCAATGCATTTGTTTTTGGGCGACATCACCGTCGCCCTTCGCGGGCACTATATGCGCGGCCAAAGGTAGGCAAGGGGAGGTAGCGTCGTCTTAGTTCTGTCCCTTAGTGGTCAGCTAGTCATGGAAACCCATAACGAGCTGACCACCTGGGCTAATAAGGGGTTAAAGCAGCAATATGAGTTAACTTAAAATCTATTTATATATATATTTATATATATATATTTTATTACATGATTAAAGCAGGGAAACTGTTCCTTAATCTAATGGTGGCGTTTAAATGTCCCGCGTCACACGGGCCAATAGGAAGCCGTTACGTAATTCCGTGCAGCTTCCTATTGGACCACGTAACTTGGACCTTTAAACCCCGCAGAGATACTGTCACCCGATACGGAGGTAAGTATCTCTGGAAGCAGGGGGTCCACAGAGCTGGAAAGAGCACAGTTCAGCTCTCCAGAGACCCCTGCTGCAAACTTGTAATTAAAAAAAAAAAATATATATATATATATATTTTTTTAATTTAACCCAAATTGCTGCTTTAATATATAGTTAAATGTGTAATAGTTAATGTTTTATCACCTATCCCATGTTGGTTTAGCTTATCTTGCCCTTATATATAATGGCCATTACATACAGAGCACACAGGAACCCTATAAGCTTATAAGAATTTATTTTTGTGTTAGGAGCCTTGAGACGTGGTCTGCCTTGGCGGGGCTCAAGGGCTTACAACACTTTGGCCAAATAGTTAAACTAAAAGACCATTTTATTCAAAAGATATCTATATATATATGTAGCCCTTTTTCTGACACTCTAAAGAGACTACGGGTAACTGCACGCACCTGCGGCTTCAGGAGATCTGAGCCTCCGCTAGCTGGGAGCCTGGGGTAACACTTATAGCGCAGCGCCTCCACTTACCCAGGATCCCCGTGATGTGAGATTCCCCTGGGCAAGAAACATATACACACACATGTGATGCAACCAACTTTACTGTAACGCAACAGTACCTTAGCACTCTATCATATTAATTCACACCCAGCATATAACCCAGCACATAACCTATAACGTAATAACCTTAACTCAGCTAAATGATAATGTCCTTATAACGTGAGTGGCTCGGCCACGCTCTCAATGAGTATTGTCCTGTACAGCAGTGGCTCAGCCACGCTCTTAATGAGTATGTCCTTGTCCCGTCACCGCGTGCCCCACACACCGTGTCCTTGCGCTAATAGAAAGGAGTGCTCCGTGTATTAGGCCTTTGGTCACTCACTAGTGTCCTCAAAGAGTTACGCCTAAGGCGGGATCAGCGCCTGTTGACCCGTGTTGGTGCACTTAACGTAAATACCTTCCGGTCACG
>CM071573.1:22260478-22294101 GCA_036426205.1 Ascaphus truei | reverse complement strand
TCCGGTAACGGCGGTGACCGGTAATACTTCGAAAAGGGTCAGACGAATGCTTGCTTGTTTGATGTCTGCAGTGCAGCTGTCTGGTCCCAAGCAGCCACCAGCAAACCTGCTCGCACGCTTGTCCCTAAACTGTCTACACAGTAAGGTGACTGATCGCTACCACTAGGGTGTCCCTGCAGCACAGCAATCTACTGTGGAGAGGAGTTTTCTAAGGCCCTGCGGGGTAAAGCTAGCCTATGAAGGCGGGTCACGGACCCCCTGCACACACAACACCTTCTCCTTTACCTTCCGGATACCTCTGCCTAGCGTGGTCTTTCCCCCAGTTCCCTTTCCTCCTCCCGTAATCTAGCCTTTGATTGGCTATCAGGTGACCATCGAGCTCATGGGAGTTGTAGTTCCTAACGGAGCCTTCTCTTACAGGCCGCGTCGTTCGCGCGCTTCATTGCGCATGCACGACCTTCCCACTCTCTCAGTGCCTCGCGAAGGTTGCGCCAACAACCATGGCGGCGCCCTATACCAGCGTGCCGCCGCGGAACCTGCCACACTCCCACCGAACGCACAAGTGAGGTTTCTAACCACATCCCTAAATATATATTTAGGCACTGCAAGTTGTATTTGTGACTTTGGATGTAGCAAGGGTCTGTCTGTGTTTCATGTTCTGTCTCTGGTTTTAAACATTACATAATAGGCACGATAGGGCTAAGGTCAGCCTGGGTAGGGACTAAAAATGGGCATTTTGATATTGTGTTTGACTGACGACTCGGTCCCGGTCCCCCATAATGTATCCGATGGACTAACAGTAAATTATTTTGCGGTACAACATTGATCACGTACACCTTAAAAAACACCTTTTGTTGCTATAATGCCCCTTTTTGGGCTAATGCAGTTTGACTCCAGTCTGTGCTTTATCTCTCTCTCTCGGGTTAATCACACTGCTGTTCTCCCCGTATCCACATACAGTACGCATCAGATTGCCATGGCAACCTGACGCCACCGTCTGCATGTCTGAGCGAGGACAGGCGTCCCCGACCAACCATCCCCTAATTCTAGGTCCTAACAAAATAAAGTGTAGGACGCTCAGCCGACGCAAGGTTATGTGGGGACCACTTGAAAAGACCTGCGTTGAGTGACAGCTATGCCACCACCACTGTCTGTAACTGCAGTGCATTTTGGTACTTTTCTAAATTCACCTCACCCGCGGATGAGGAACCAAATCATGCGTCTGAGACTTGTCAGGTTCATTAATTAAATGTTAAAACAAGTACAATTCTACAGTTTTTGCTACCCCGCCCTAATTCCTATATTTTTCACTCATAAGACAGAGTATACAAGAGCATTTTTTGAGCTGTGATCATTGATAACTCCTCTTATTATACTGACACATAATGGATATACGCTACATATAAATAGTGTCACCCTCCGTCGCTGGCTCCAGGAGTTTACATCAATTCTCTGAACATGGCTTGCTCAGAGATGATTACCCTGTCAGGGTCGCTGGATACGTGGCAGTCTGGGGGCTTTGGTAAAGCATGGTGGGCACCAGGAACTTTATTCATTCAAACACCATCTGTATTAATCACCATGGATAAAGTTCGTATACACGTAACTTTGTGTATAGCCCATATATCTCTGTATGTGCTGCCTGATACTCTCAGCTGCCTATACTTGGGCGCCTAGGAAGGTGTGAGGGTGCGTGACTAACTCCTGTTAACCTGAAGGATCCTCTGCTTTGTAAAGTCAATAATGCTCCATTCGTTGGACCCTTTTGGGGTCCCTCTTGTTGGGTCAGGACCCTCTCTCTCTCTCTCTCTTTCTGTGGTCAGTACCCCCATCGTGGGTACTGAATGCATCATGTTGGCATATCATGTGGCCTTCTGGGAGGCAGTAGCATGGGCCCTCCCAATGGGGCTGGGTCTATGCTTCGGGCTGGGCCTGTGGGAGCCCCTCTGGGTACAAAGCTGCCTTTGTGAGTCTTATAGTGTGAGAGCCATCCTGGGAACGCTATCTAAACAGGGACTGTCCCTAGCTAGAAAACAATAAAGGGAATCCTTACCCTATGTAGACAATCGTATCAAGCAGTTGAATACAATATAATGCAGCATAGAATCGGTTTGTACCGGATTGGAAGTGCTGGTGCTACACCGGCACCGCCGAAAGACTGCACGGAGAGCCGCCATTGCAGGAGAGGATCTCCATGCACCCCGCACCTTTGGCGAGACGCCAGGGAGCACGGGGAGCGTCACCACCCGTGGCGTGTACCTGCCTACCCCAAGGACTGCGAGGAACACACACACATGCGTGTGGAGAAGCGCGGCGCCAGACAAGCCGAAACAAGCCGGGCGGGAAAGCAATTTATTTTAACTGCTTGATCAAAGAATCGTTTGTGAGCGCAAAGTCGCAATTGCTTTATAATAATTTAATAAACGGTATTGCCATGCACTTCTTCTATTTTTCTAACCAAGATGCAGTAGATTATTGTACAAGCTGCGAAAGGATGCGAGAACAACAGAGTAAACAAAAGCCCCGCCTACTTTATAGAGCCCACTACTAAAGTCACATTAAGTGCACTTTAATCATTTTGTGAACAATTGCTGCATCAAAAATGTTGTGGTTCTATCGCCTCGTTTCCTCTTTATGAAACCACTGTTCAGTCCACGACGCCAAGACGGCCGCGCTTCACCATAACCGTCATTTTTTTGGAAGGGACGTGAAATCCCCACTCCTTGGACTTGGACAGAGGACTGAGACTCCTAGATTGGAGTTTTTCTTTCTTCCTTTTTATTGTATTTTACACTTATTCTATATCTGTGATTCTTGTATTTATATGGGTTACATTGACCTATCAATTTTGTAGTATTAGCGCTTTCTTGTCTCTCAACCCCAAAAGGTTGGTGCACATCTAGCAAAAGTGTTGTCCATATGTAGTGCTCTATGGATTTTGATCAACAGTAGACATTTACTTGGGGATCTTGTACAATACTTTAAAGAAACAAAATGTCTATGAAACTGAGCATCGCAAACGCTTTTTCAGACAAAAAGTTAGACAACTATCTAAATAAATTTCATTGAGGGCATGACCAGTGCTAAAATTACACGAGTCAGCTCCGTGTATTAGGCCTTTGGTCACTCACTAGTGTCCTCAAAGAGTTACGCCTAAGGCGGGATCAGCGCCTGTTGACCGTTGTTGGTGCACTTGCTGTAAATACCTTCCGGTCACGGCGGTGACCGGTAATACTTCGAAAAGGGTCAGACGAATGCTTGCTTGTCTTTGATGTCTGCAGTGCAGCTGTCTGGTCCCAAGCAGCCCACCAGCAAACCTGCTCCGCACGCTTGTCCCTAACTGTCTACACAGTAAGGTGACTGATCGCTACCACTATGGGTGTCCCTGCAGCACAGCAATCTACTGTGGCTCAGGAGTTTTTCCTAAGGCCCTGCGGGGTAAAGCTAGCCTATGCAGGCGGGTCACGGACCCCCTGCACACACACACCCTTCTCCTTTACCTTCCGGATACCCTCTGCCTAGCGTGGTCTTTCCCCCACGCTTCCCTTTCCTCCTCCCGTAATCCTAGCCTTCTGATTGGCTCATCAGGTGACCACTCGAGCTCATGGGAGTTGTAGTTCCTCAACGGAGCCTTTCTCTTACAGGCCCGTCGTTCGCGCGCTTCCATTGCGCATGCACGACCTTCCCACTCTCTCAGTGCCCTCTGCAAGGTTGCGCAACAACATGGCGGCGCCCTATACTAGCGTGCCGCCGCGGAACCTGCCACACTCCCACCGAACGCACAAGTGAGGTTTCTAACACATCCCTACATATATATATTTAGGCACTGCACTGTGTATTTGTGACTTTGGATGTAGCACTGGGCTCTGTCTGTGTTTCATGTTCTGTCTCTGGTTTTAAACATTACATATATAGGCACGATAGGGCTAAGGTCAGCCTGGAGTAGGGACTAAAAATGTTGGCATTTTGATGTGTTTGACTTGACGACTCGGTCCCGGTCCCCATAATTGTATCCGATGGACTAACAGTAATTTTATTTTGCGGTACAACATTGATCACGTACACCTTAAAAATAACACCTTTTTGTTGCTATAATGCCACTTTTTGGGCTAATGCAGTTTGACTCCAGTCTGTGTCTTTATCTCTCTCTCTCGGGTTAATCACACTGCTGTTCTCCCCGTATCCACATACAGTACGCATCAGATTGCCATGGCAACCTGACGCCACCGTCCTGCATGTCTGAGCGAGACAGGCGTCCCCGTACCAACCATCCCCTAATTCTAGAGTCCTAACAAAATAAAGTGTAGGAACGCTCAGCCGACGCAAGGTATTGTGGGTAACCACTTGAAAAGACACTGCGTTGAGTGACAGCTATGCCACCCACACTGTCTGTAACTGCAGTGCATTTTGGTACTTTTTCTAAATTCACTCTCCCCCGCCTGGATGAGGAACCAAATCATGCGTCTGAGACTTGTCAGGTTCAATTAATAAATGTTAAAACAAGTACAATTCTTACAGTTTTTGCTACCCCGCCCTAATCCCTAATTTTTCACTCATAAGACGAGTATACAAGAGCATTTTTTGAGCTGTGATCATTGATAACTCCTCTTATTATTACTGACACATACTGTATATACGCTTACATATAATAGTGTCACCCTCCCTGCCTGGCTCCCAGGGAGTTTACATCAATTCTCTCTGAACATGGCTTGCTCAGAGATGATTACCCTGTCAGGGTGCTGGATACGTGCAGGCTGGGGGCTTTGGTAAAGCAATGGTGGGCACCAGGAACTTTATTCATTCAAACACCATCTGTATTAATCACCATGGATAAAGTCTCGTATACACGTCACTTTGTGTATAGTCCCATCCATATTCTCTGTATGTGCTGCCTGTATCCTCTTCCCTAGCTGCCCCCTATCTCGGCCCGCTAGGAAGGTGCTGAGGCGTGACTAACTCCTGTTACCTGAAGGATCCCTCTGCTTTGTAACGTCAATACTGCTCCATCTCCGTTGGACCCTTTTGGGGCCTCTCTGTCTGTGGTCAGGACCCTTACTCTCTCTCTCTCTTTCTGTGGTCAGTACCCCCATCGTGGGTACTGAATGCCATCATGTGGCATATCATGTGGCCTTCTGGGAGGCAGTCAGCTATGGGCCCTCCCAATGGGGCTGGTCTATGCTTCGGGGCTGTGGCCTGTGGAGCCCCCTCTGGGTACAAGCTGCCTCTCTGTGAGTCTTTATAGTGTGGAGCCATTCCTGGGAACGCTATCTAAACAGGGCACTGTCCCTAGCTAGAAAACAATAAAGGGAATCCTTACCCTATGTTAGACAATCTGTAATCAAGCAGTTGAATACAATGAATAATGCAGCATAGAATCCGGTGTACCGGATTTGGAAGTGCTGGTGCTACACCGGCACCGCCGAACAGACTGCACCGGAGAGCCGCCATTGCAGGAGAGGATCTCCATGCACCCCGCACCTTTGGGCGAGACGCCAGGGAGCCACGGGGAGCGTACAACCCCGTGGTCGTGTACCTGCCCTACCCCAAGGACTGCGAGGAACCACACACATTGCGTGTGGAGACGCCGCGGCGCCAGACAAGCCGACACAGCCGGGCGGGAAAGCATTTTATTTAACTGCTTGATCAAAGAATCGTTTGTGAGCGCAAAGTCGCACTTTTCTTTATAATAATTTAATAAACGTTATTATGCCATGCACTTTCTTCTATTTTTCTAACCAAGATGCAGTAGATTATTGTACAAGCTGCGAAAGGAGAGAACAGAGTACACAAAGCGCCCTACTTTATAGAGCCCACTACTAAAGTCACATTAAGTGCACTTTAATCATTTTGTGACCAATTGCTGCATCAAAATGTTGTGGTTCTATCGCCTGTTTCCTCTTTTCCATGCAACCTGTTCAGTCCACGCGCCACAGACGGCCGCCGTTCACCATAACCGTCATTTTTTGGAAGGGACGTGGAAATCCCCACTCCTTGGACTTCGGCAGCAGGACTGAGACTCCCTAGATTGGAGTTTTTTCTTTCTTCATTTTTATTGTATTTTACACTTATCTATATCTGTGATTCTTGGTATTTATATGGGTTACATTTGTACCTATCAATTTTGTAGTATTAGCGCTTTCTTTGTCTCTTCAACCCCAAAAGGTAGGTGCCTACATCTAGCAAAAGTGTTTGTCCATATGTAGTGCTCCTATGGATTTCTGATCATACAGTATACATTTACTGGGGAGTCTTTGTACAATACTTTACAGAAACATAAATGTCTATGAACTGAGCATCGCAAACGGCTTTTTCAGCACAAAATGTTCGCATCTCTAACTCCATTTCAGTTGCGCATGCGTGCTCACATTTACTAGCGTCAAATTCGTCCATCTACACCCAAAATGTGTTTTTTTCTTTTGCTTTGGCAGAAATGGAGGGTGCTAGGCGTACAGTGAAAATGGTACGTACTAAAAAAAATGTTTCTGAGAGCCCAAAAAAAGGAGAAAGTGCAGCAAAATCGTCCGCCATGTTAAACAAGGTGTGAGCCAGACACTTAATAATGTTAGAGCGTTTGCTATGCTATCAACCCCAAACATGTATGTGACACAGCACGTATGTACATTATATAAGTTAACAAAATGTATTATATTATATTCACTGTGACAATTCTAAATAATATTTCACTAATAATTGATATTTCCTAACAATAGTTATACCTGAAAATATTATGTCAAAATAATATGCTAAAAATCATTTCAAACAACAAATTATGCATCATATGTATATAAGGTTTTCATACATACAACATATTTTTTTAAGGTTTGTACTTTTTAGCACTTTTGACTCAACACAAATTATAAAAAAAAAACATGTTCGAACATAAGCCCCAAAGTGTTTGTGCTTTTCTGTCTTGTGATCATTGTGAGTGTAAACTCTGTGTGGTGCTGGTCTTGTACTCAGCGCTGAACTGAATACGAAATGAATCAGTCACTGGGGTTCACTAAGCGCCGATGTAATTAGCACACCCCGATCTGGCGTTAACTGCGACGACTTGCCGCCCAGATTGGGGTTTGATTCCCCACATCGGCGCTTGGTGAATCTCCACGACTGAGCGGCGATAGTGCCGGAGATTTCACTTCCTCACTGTCCCATATCGCTTTCGGCAGAGTAATCACATTTTGCGTTGTGAAAAAAGGGAAACGTCAGGATGGGAAGCGTGATAAAATGACTTTACTGAAATAGATAGTGAGAAAATAGATTCATACTCATATAAAGAACTTGAGACCGGAAGGAAGTTGGCTTGATTTGTTAATAAATAGAAGGCATAAGTATGTGTAGTGTCAGATTCACTGAGAGTCCCGCACTCAAATAATAGCATCTCTGCAGCTGGAAATCAGAAGTGGTAAGGTTCTCCCTTCTCATTTACTATATCCAATAGCTTTAAGTGTACGGACATTCCTAACTATATTACTGATCTAATCGCACCATTGGTGATGATAGAAGTTGCTGTACATTATTATATCAAAATTATACATACATGTGTATGCGTACGTACACATATGTTATAAAGGTATATATGTATATAAAACACACATTGGTGATAGATTGTGGGCATTATTATATATACACAATTATGGGTGCGTGTGTATATAGGTCATAAACAAGTACATGTATATAAAACACGTGTGTGTATAGTGTACGATAGACAATTTCTAAAACATTGACATAAAAAAAAGACAAATGTAGACAAATATTATGCTTGCGATATGGATATGTATATTTAGAATCTATATGAATTGATACACAATATTTTGTAACGTAATCATTAACTTGTTTTATTCATGTGAAGTATACTGATATACACTATTTCATGTGCATTGCTAAGTGAAACTGTCTTTAAAAATGTATTACTCAAAGTCACTTACACATAGATTCCCCCCCCCCCTTCCCCTCTCAAAGATTAAACCCTGTTGCTAAACAGGCGATGATGAAATAATGTGTTTTCTATACTTCCTTAAAGAAACAATCCAAGCAGTTAAAAAAAAAAAAAAAAAAACCTTTTAATATATTCAGCCTTTGATTACCTTTTTATTGAAAGCCAATTACCTAACCTGCCGATCGATTCATTCTCCCGTGATCGATCAGCAAAGATCCTGCTTCCCAGGGTCCACTAAATGGCCGCCTTTCAGTTTCAAAATAAATCCTTCAGTCAGTGTAACTCAGCAGCTACAATGTATACTAATATTACTAAGGTAACGTTATCTATTGTTACAGTTTGCAGCTCAAACGGCTGGGAATATTGGCAACAAATGATTACAAACAGGAAAGTGTTACACAGATCTTGCACTGCTGGGGAGGTGGCTAAACCTGCTATAGAAATCAATGGATGCTCAGTATATTAAAACTTATTAAAAATGACATCAAGAGTTGAATTTTAAAATTAAAAAAAAACATATTAAGTATGATCTAATACAGAACCGATTCGTTTAAAAAAACACACATGTAGAATATTGCTTGGATTTCTCCTTTAACATGTACACATGTAGTAAGCGTGTCCCCCACTTCTCTTCAAGTTCCTGGCAAGATCTTCACCTTTAAATTAAATATCCAGATAGTAGGGCCTGGAATCGTCTGACTGAGAAGGTGTAGGGTTTCTGTATGGCACATGCGGGATATCACACCCGTTCCGGCATTAAATCCCAAATGGGTGCGATAACCCACCCCGGCACTTTATGCATCCTGCCCTATATACTAAGATTTTATTTAACATTTTTATTTTGTGCGTCAAAATGTTAGTGCTGAAAATGACACATCCATTTGTGGCTTGAAATGATTTGATGCATCGATGTTGAATACCATATTGATACAATTTGGAAACAGCATGATGTGTATTGTTTAGTTATAACTAGGGTTGGTAAGTATACATTGTTAGTGTGTTATTATATATAGGAGGCATCCTATGGAAATAATACATTTTGTTAACCTGTTTAATGGAAAATCCGTGCTGAGTGAAAGACAATTTTTTGTTCATTATACATAGCAACTTCATTCTGCGTTAACATTATTTCATAGTCTTTTAGGAGTTCCTGGGGTAACCAACTCCAGTCCTCCAGGGCTACCAACAGGTCAGGTTTTCAGGATATCCCTGCTTCAGCACCGGTGGCTCAACCAGTCCCTGCTTCTGCACAGGTGTTTCGTTCAGTCCCTGCTCCAGCACAGGTGTCTCGTTCAGTCCCTGCTGCAGCACAGGTGGCTCATTCAGTCCCTGCTTCAGCACACATGGCTCAATCAGTCCCTGCTTCAGCCCCGACCCCCCTTCCGTTCCCCGTTCAGATTTCCCCCCTTGCTCCGATTCACCTTCCCCCTGTGTGTATTTGCGTGTGTGTGCGCGTGTGTGTGTCTGTGTGAGTGGAGGGGAGCAGGGAAGGAGCTGCATGTGTGTGTCCTGGTTTTTTTTTTCTACTTTGGCCAGCTCGGGAGGAGGAAGCAGTGACGTGCGAGAGGCAGAATCTTGACAGAATTTGTATTTCCCGCCCCCTCCCGCCCCCCTCTCGCTCCGGCTCCTGGCTCCCTGCAGACCGCATAACGCGGTCTGTGCCAGTCAGCGCGCCGCCTGTCTGCAGTCGGGCGCGCTGACTGAGGGAGCGGGGCCTTAGCCTTATCCCAGCTCCGTGCTCTGTTACTTCTGAGCATACTGGGTCTTAATAAGCTACGGACCGGCCACGTGTGCCAATCCCAATATGCCCTGGGTTCCCTATCTGTGGGCCCTCTATAGGACACCGGCTTCCTCGTGCATACACGCACAGTGTTTCTAGGGGTTGTGTTTCATGGGCGCTATTTTAGTGGGGGCTTTCCCTGACTGAAAAACAATAACCAGGAACAGATCTATTATAACTCATGTACACAAGATAACAGCGAGCGCACATGAAAAAAATTATATTGGTAAGAAACATATTAGATGTCTACTAATGATACATCATCAAACAAGTTGGGGTATAGAGATGATGTATGGGAAATGATCATATAAACAAACACTCACACGGCCAAATGTGAGCGACAGTCACATCTGCTGCAAAGTATAGATATCTCCGATATCGTCACTAATGTACTCACGACTCCCAATCGTCAGGTCTTCCTTCTAGGGTACATAGGTGAGTATGGAAGCCCTTGTAGACAGTGTATATGAATCTTCTAAGGTATTCCCGCTGTGCCTCTCCTCCGATCGTACCTCAAAGAAAGGGTAAGAGTGGCAGGGGTTGGTCCCAGACAACCAGATAATAGGTGACTGATAGGGAATATGGGTAAAATCAGATATATTATTCACTCACATGGGCATATGTGAGTGCCCTTGTGTAAGGGATGTGCAGATGGTCTCTGATGCTCCTACTGCGTATCTCGTCCAATGGTACCTCAGACAAAGGGGTGAAAACAATGGGGGTTGGTTCCAAAACAAAATGGCAGGGGATGACTTATATGATGAATGAATATATTAAAATGAATCACTCACATGGGATTATGTGAGTGCCCTCATATAATATGAAAGATGATTGGCTCCAGGTAAGTTATTTCACACTCCGCTTCTCTCAGTCATGAAGTAGAAGACGGAGAAAGGATGGTGTCAGGGTTAACAGTGAACCTGAGGAAGGATTGTTATCCGAAACGCGTTGTTCAAGACTACAAGAAGTTTCCATCCAGTCCAGTAATTTGCCAGAAGACCTCTGCGTTAGACCTCCGGATGTGGAGAGATTAACAACTCTAAGCAGGAGCCTGACAGCATTTCAGACACAGGACATATTCGTTTTTAGTGCAAGTTATACTTTTTATTTGTTTTTAATCACTTGTTTGTGAATAAAGCTGTTACCCCTGACATCATCCTTTCTCCGTCTTCAACTTCATGACTGAGAGAAGCGGAGTGTGAAATAATTTACCTGGAGCCGATCATCTTTCATATTATATGAGGGCACTCACATAAGCCCATGTGAGTGATTCATTTTTATATATTCATTCTAGATCTGGTCTAGGATGCAGCCACGTCTTGATTGTGTCCCTCACTCTAATGCTACAGGGCAGTGTCCCTATCTCATGGGCCGGCCCCTGCAGCAACCACAAAGCTGAGGGGAGTCGGGGCCTAGCTGGGGTCTAAGGGGGTCTCTGGCCTAGTGCTGGGGTCACAGACACCCTGCACACACACCCTACTCTCTTCTTGTCCCAGCTCCGACTGGCGTGGTGTCTGAAGCGCCAAATGTATCAACTGCAGTCCTCTGTGAATGCTGCAGCCCTACCGGCTGTGTCCTTGCACCTGACTTGCTGCCCCTGTGCATTGTGGGGCTTGTAGTCCCCGCGAAGCCCTATGTTTGTAATGGCCGCCGCCACTACTAGCACCTCTCTGCGCATGCGCGGCTATACCCAAGATGGCGGCGCCCTGTCCCTCGTGGGACTCTGGCGACCCGGTCACCGCAGCTCCTGCACACCTCACGGGTTGCGCACACCCCACCACCAGCACCCGCAGCGCCACTGCAACCTCCCCACCCTGCTCCACATAGTAAGGGACCTATAAGGGGACCTGGATATATTCTCCCCCTGGTGAAAAGACCAACGTCCCCGCTTGAGAACATTGTAAATAAGTACCAGTGTTGATCAAAAGATTGATCAAAAAGAATCCCCTTATATATAGCACTCAGATGTCATACATATTATATTAGTGGACACAAATGGTCCTGCAGTAATATGCTGCAAGTCTGACAAGTTCCCAGAATCACCGAGGATATCAAAAATAATAAAATTTTATTAATTCTAGATAGATAATTAAAAACACAGATACATTGTTAAAAATCCCCATACTATTGTGGCTGATATGTGTAAGTCAAATTGGGTAAGTATAATTGACAATTAGGTATATTAACATATCATGACTTCCAAAATATTCACTACTGGTAATGATATCTCTTACCATCAGGTTACATACATATATTGTATAGTTCAATCAAAGAGCAGACCTGATAGGGTAATGGTATATCTAAGTATTATCATGGTCTCTGTAGTCATACAGCAATTATGTTTCTAGGAGCATGGTAGCGATGAGTATGGTATAAATCACTCCTACGTGGAATCGGTAATTGATAGGTCAAAAAGTTTTTTATCTCTCTCTGTATGTCATATAAAACACAACAGTAAAATAACCTTATTCCTATATCCGCTGTTTGTGCCAAGTTAGCCTTCACAGCGGGTTAATAGTGCAGTGTGTTGCAGTATATCACATCTGCCACATATGGTAAGTAAATGTGCAATATTGCATCCAGGTTTTCACCAACAGCCCTGCAGTCTTAGGCCGAGTCCATGGAAGGACAGGCCGTGCTGAGCCGTGCGGACGCTCCGCGCTGAGCCCCTGCATCCTCAATGAGGATGCCTTGAGAGGGGGCTCACGCGAGCGTCCGCAGGCGTGCTGATGAGATGGAGGTTTCAGCCGAGCGCCAAGCTGTTTTTCAGCGCGCTGTCAGCTGAAAACCTCCAATTCCAGCACAGCAGCGTCAACTTCACGGCGCTGTGACGTCGGCGCCATGACGTCGACGTCAGTGCGTCGCGGGCGATTGGCCCAGCGACGTCACTGCCCCGCCTCCAACCACCTCCCCCCGGCTCCGATCGCGCCCGCTGGCTCGCCTGTATGGGCATGAAATCGCTCAGATTTCAGCAGGCGAGCCTCAGCATCAGAGCGGCTCGGATCGCCTCACCCCTCTATGGCCCGGGCCTAACACAATGTATCGCAGTTGTAGCAATATAGTACATAATAGTCCTCTATTGTAGCCAAAACTCCTAGAAAAAATATAACAGCCACCGCTTATACCGATTGACTATGGTTAACACTGCGAAATAACACAACCTGTAGCAGTTGTAACAGGTGGTACACGAATAACCTATCTCAGCGTTTCCCAAATGGTGGGTCGCGACCCGGCACCGGGTCACGGAAGCAAAATTGCCGGGTCGCAGCGAGGCTGGCCGCACGGCGTCCCCCCCTCCCTCCTTGCGGCGGCCCCTCCTCCCTCCTTGCGGCGGCACCCCCTCCCTCCTTGCAGCGGCCCGAGGTGAGGTGCAGGACGGTGCTGAAGTGGTGCAGGCTGCTATCGCTGGGGTGTCAACGGTGATTCGCTGACTCGGGCTCCTACTGCAGCCCTGCATCATGATGTTGCCGCCCATGACATGCTCCGCCCCCCCACAGGACACGATGCCCGGCGTGGTAGGAAGTGGTAGCGGGGGCGCACCTGTGCCTCCGTTCCTGGCGCTCCCTTCCCCTCAGTCCCCTTGGTGCGGGTGCGGGAGATAGGCGCGGGGGTGGGCAGTGGTGGCTGCGCGGTCGCTGGCGGGCAGAGGGAGGCGTGGAGCCGCCTGCTCGGATCGCGGGCCTTTCCTCTCTCCCCCGCCCCCCCCTCTCCAGTCACTCACATCCGTCGCTGCCTCTGTAATAAATTGTGTGTGTGTGTGTGTGTGTATAGGGGTGTGTATCTGTGTGTGTGTGTGTGTGTGTGTGTATCTGTGTGTATCTGTGTGTGTGTGTGTGTATCTGTGTGTGTGTATCTGTGTCTGTGTGTGTGTATCTGTGTGTGTGTATCTGTGTCTGTGTGTGTGTATCTGTGTGTGTGTGTGTGTGTATCTGTGTGTGTGTGTGTGTGTGTGTATCTTTGTGTGTATATGTATGTATCTGTGTGTATGCATGGGGGAGAGTGTGTGTGTATGTATCTGTGTGTGTATGTATCTGTGTGTGTATGTATCTGTGTGTGTGTATGGGGGAGAGTGTGTGTATGTATCTTTGTGTGTGTGTGTGTGTGTGTATGTGTATGTGTATGTATCTGTGTGTGTGTGTGTGTGTGTGTGTATGGATCTGTGTGTGTGTGTGTGTATCAGCCACAGCCACTGTGTGTATCAGTGGCTGTGTGTGTGTCTGTGCAGGCCAGCAGTGGCTGTGTTTGTTTGGTCTGTCTGTGTGAGTGTCTGTAGGTCAGTGACTGTGTGCGTCTGTGCAGGTCAGAGAGAGGGTGGGGGGGGGGAGAGAGAGAATAGAGGGGATTGGGAGAATATATGAAATCTGTATGGACATTCATAACGGTTTTATTTTACCTATAGGCGATAAAAATTTTAGTGGGTCACGAAGGAGAAGTTCAAAAATAACCGGGTCACGGAAAAAAAAGTTTGGGAAACGCTGACCTATCTTATAACCAAGTCTTCTAGGTATCAGAGAGACATTTAAGCCGCCATGTATGCTGCTTTGATCGATACAAGCCTGCTCGTGATTTCCAGTAGTAGGATGTCGCCACTCGAGTGACGTCACAGCTGTGACGCCCTACGTCCCAACGTACGTTTCACGTGTCCACCACGCTTCATCAGGGGGAAGAGGGATAAGAGTAGGATGTCCCCGGTGATGGTTTTATACTCTCAGACAGAATAAAAAGGTTCAATCCCTATGCTGCAATAGGTGGGATATGAACCAATCAGTTCGTATCAACACAGGAGGTGGAACGAACCTTAAGCTGTATTGCTGTTACCAAGTATTGTTGTAATTGTAATAACAGGCCAAAGATAATTAACTAATTAAATGTATTTGTGTATTTATTGGTGTCTAGTCGTTATTATACCACCTAAACCACTAAAAGCTGGTTATGCTTGTGTAGGAATGTGTTGACATAAATATAAATATAACGACCTGCCCGTAGTGGTCAATGCAGGTCAAGTTAAAGCCGAATTTAATCTATTGAATATTATAATATATAAGTGTAGGAGTGATAATTGGGTCCAAATAAACTCGTGATGTATCCCACATAATAAATAACCTAAATCAAAAATAAAAAACATATACATACATAATAAATAATTATATAGTGATTGTGCTTTGTTGTTCAATATAAAGTGATGTAGGAGTGTTACTCAAGTAAGAAAGCCTGCCCCTAATGGTCAATGCAGGTCTATTTAAATAAACACTTAAAATAAAATGTGTTATGTGTAATGTACTGTGTAGAAATGGATGAATAAGGATTCTAGTTACAACCAATTACATAGATACATATTAGTTGGCGTTATACAGAATCCAGAGTAGATCTAAATAAAAGGGGAAAAGATAAACCCTTCATTTAGTCCCTGTGGTGCCATGGTTTGCAGCTGGAATATCCACCGGCTTTCTTGTTGTAAAAGACGTTGGTCCCAGTTGCCGCCTCTTTGGTCTCTGGATATATGCTCTATTCCACAGAAGTGCATCACTTTGGTGTCCCCCTTGTGTTGTTCTATGACATGCCTAGCAATTGGGGTGTCTGTGGAGTTACGAACATTACCAATGTGTTCCAATATCCTCGTCTTGAGAGGTCTGTGGGTCTTCCCCACATACATGATACCGCAATCGCACGTCTTAAGATAAATAGTTCCGCAAGTAAGGCAATTTATAAAATCTTTTATCTTAAATGTAACAGGATTATTAGAGCTCCTAAATTGTTTGGTGACTGCCATGAAGGGACAAGCCTTACATCTTGCACATGGAAAAGAACCACATGGTTTTGTGCCCAACTACGTTTTTGTTTGATTCTTATCAAAATGACTGTGAACCAGCCTATCTTTGATGTTCTTATTACGTCTATACCCTGTTGTGGGTATATCTCCTAGGACTTTACATAGATCGGAGTCTCTAAGCAGGACATGCCAGTGTTTTTGGAGGATGTTTTTAGTCATTTGTGATTGACTATTGTATGTGGAAATGAATCTGATAACATCCTCTTGAGGTATGGTTTGCTTAGGTGCCAAAAGTTCTGCTCTTGGAGATGTCAATGCCCTATAGTAAGCTCTTTTGATTAGTTTCTTGCTATAACCTCTAATCTGAAATCTACTGGACATGTCTCCTGCTTGTACGTTGAATTCTTTCGTGGAGGAGCAGTTTCTTCGCAGTCTTAAAAACTGTCCTACAGGAATATTGTCTGTGACATGTTTGGGATGGTGACTATTGGCTTTTAATAAACTGTTCGTCGAGGTCAGCTTTCTATAAATGCTCGTCTCAACAGTGCCACTAATAGTCCTAGATATGGTGATGTCTAGAAATTCTATCCTGTTTTTATCAAACTGGGTAGTCAATTTCAAATTAAAGTTGTTGTTATTCAGACAATCAATGAAAGTATGCAGAAGTGTCTCTGTACCGTTCCATATCAGGAAAATGTCATCGATGTATCTGACCCACAACTCTACATGTTCAGTGTAAGTTTCCTTCTCCTCTATGAAGACCACTGTTTCCTCCCACCAGCCTAGGTATAAATTGGCATAGGTGGGAGCACACGTGGTCCCCATAGCTGTACCCTGTATTTGATGATACAGGGCATTATGAAAAATGAAAAAGTTGTGGGTCAGTACATAATCCAAAAGTTTCAGGACTAGATTGTTATGCGATGTAGTCTGTATTTCTTGCTCTCAAGAAATAAGCCACGGCATCCATACCAAAATTGTGGGGGATGCTAGAATACAACCTCTCCACGTCGAGACCAACTAGAATAGAGTCAGAGTTTAGATAGACACCTTCCAATTTGCGTAGCACATCTGTTGTGTCTTTTACATACGATGGCAAAGTTTCAACAAATGGGCGTAAGACTCTATCTAGATGCACACTAATGTTGGATGTAACATTACCTATGCCTGAGACTATGGGTCTTCCCGGTGGAGGTCTTTTCTCTTTATGAATCTTAGGCAAATGGTAAAAGGTGGCAATTCTATGTGTCTTTATCATCATGAAATCATATTCTTTTTTACCAATGAGTTTTTCTTCTAGGCCTAAATCTAGTATCGTTTTCAGTTCTTTCAGATAGGACACAGTGGGGTCTGTTCGTAAGATAGAGTAACATTGTTTATCCGAGAGGAGACGTTTGGATTCTTGCATATAGTCTTCCTCATTAAGAATGACAATGTTGCCCCCTTGTCTGATGGTTTGACTATAATGGTCTTATCTGTTTCTAAATCTCTCAGAGCTAATCTCTCTTGATAGGTCAGATTCTGTGGTCCTTTAATGCTTTTTAATTTAATAAGATCCTTGGTTACAAGTTGGTTGAAAACCTGAACACTGGGGCAACATTCAACAGGTGGAGTAAATTTGGATTTTAGTTTGAGATCTGTAAATGGGCCCTCACCCGGTGATCTCAGACTTTCTTCCTCAAGTCCTTCTAGATTTTCTAAATTTAAGAGGTCTTGAGTATTTAGGAATTCTAGGGGGGTATTTGCTATTTGCCACTGTTTCCATTTTTTGAAAAATGTATGTAGTAATAACTTTCGACAAAACAGATTTAGGTCTTTTATACAGTCAAATAGATCAATTTGGCTGGTAGGGCAAAAGGACGGTCCATTGGACAAAACATTTATATGGTTGGAGTTAAGGACTTTGCTTGATAAATTAATTATCTGCGTCGTCTTGTCTTCCCCCGAGGATTCCTCCTCCTGGATGGTTCCTGATAGGCCCATCTCTCCCGATCTCTCAAATCTCTTTTGAAAGTTTTCCCTTTCCCCTCCTTGTTTTCCTCTTGTAGTTGGAATAGGGAAGAGGCCTGTATTCTCTAAAAAAGAGGAAGGGCCTGACCTTTGTGGTAAGGGGAAAGGGGTGTCAGTGCCAATGTTGAGGACTTCTCGTCCTTGTATACCAGTGTCCTGTTCTAAATCGCTGGCTGAGGTTTCCCAATCTGTTGAGGAATCTTGTGCTTTAGAATATGTTTTCTTTGCTTGATATCTAGATTTAAACCGGAAGATTTTCCCTTCCTTAAAATCATCATCATCCCTGATAAATTTCTTCTGTTTTCTCTCTTTGAGATCTTTTGTGAATTTGTCAATGTTGGATTTCAATTTGTCTTCCAACTCTACAAAAAGAGGGTCTGACTGCCATTTGGGTATATCAGCTCAATCGTTTGGTCTCATAGTCAACAAGAAGTTGCATCAACTGTGATGAGCAGTGAAGCAAGATTTGTTGCCATTTGGCAATAAAGTCTGTGTCTATTATCTGATGTGAGGGGGGGAGTTTGACTCTAAGTCCCCTTGGGACTAGTTCGGTTTTTAAATAATTTTCCAAACTCGCCACCTCCCACCAGATTTTGGCTCTTGAGCTGTATACCCTGTTTAGTTCTCTAAAATAGCTATTTATATCAATAGATGTACCTTCTTCATCAGGTTTATGTGTGGTAGAAAATATTTCCAAAGCCTCATTCAGCCAATGATCAATGTCCTGTCCCTCAGTCAGAAATTTGGACATAATGTCCAAAACCAAGAAAAGGTCTCTATAATTATGTACACACCCTGTTTGTTTAAATATCTCCTATACAGGACGGGAGCAGGTCGCAAAATATAGAACAATAGCTGTTCCAAGATTCACATTAGATATGTGAATGAGACCGCAATCACCATATGGTGATTGCGGTCTCATTCACGTATCGAACATTGTACATAGTCATAACAACAAACATCAGTTATATAATAAAAATGCATAAATGTATATACAATGTTAGCACTTGCCATGACTTTACATGAGATTGTACATTTCTGTAAACATTACAATCACAGATTTGATTTTGCTGCGAGACCACTGCTGAGCCTCATAGTGGGGTTCCCCGATAGTATCATAGGTTACCTCGTTTGCAGAGTACCTAGCCCACTGACTTTTGCGAAGCCCTTCTTCAACTCCCTCGGGGGAGTAATGTTCATAGTCCAGAGGCTCAGCCTCTCCCATTGAGGGTACAAATGTCTCTGAATAGTCCCTTTGTGGTATGAAGCACGGGCTTCTAGGGTTAAGAGGGGGGCTCATTGGAGCCACCCTAGTGAGCGTTGTTCGTCTGGGCCCTTTACCCGTAGCTCCTCTGGGAGATGCTCCATGACTTTGGGGTGCCCTTTGAGAGGGTCCCTCCATAGGATCCTCTACTGTGTCGTTGACGGGTTCTCCACCATCTGTATGATCACTGGTGGTCTCAGAGATAGTTTAAATTATAGTCTCTTTGTTAGCCTCTGATTGTTCCGGCTCACCGTCCAGTGGTGTAGCCGGTATCTCTGGTTCGTCGTCTCCCATCTGTGGTTGCGCCCACCAGAAGGTGGTTGCGGTGCCAGACCTTTACCCGGCCCTCCGCGTCTCTTATGCAGTAGACCAGGACGCCCGGCATCTGTGACTCGACTTCAAATACACCGTCACGCCAACGGTCGGCTAGTTTGTGCTTCCCAGGGATTCCGAGGTTGCGGAGAAGCACAGTGTCTCCAGGGCGGATTTCCTGGTGTCTGACCTTGTGGTCGTATCGCCTCTTGTTATTGGCGTTTAAGTGGGCGGCAGCTTTCTCCGCTAGCTGGTAGGCTTGCTGCAGGTTCTCTTGAAGCCTTTGCACATAGCGGAAGTACGTCATATTGGGTACCCCATCGGTTGATACCCTCAGACGCATATCTACTGGAAACCGAGCTTCTCGCCCAAACATGAGGAAGTATGGCGTGTACCCTGTGGACTCATGGCGGGGTGGTTATATGCATGCACCAGAGGCTCTACATGCCTCCGTCATTTGTGCTCCTTTCAGAGTCCCAAGCATGTCCAGGAGGGTCCGATTGAACCGTTCCGGTAGTGCATCTCCCTCTGGGTGGTATGGTATCGTCCGGGACTTGGTGATGTTGAGGATGTTGAGTAACTCCCGGATGAGTTTACTCTCAAAGTCCCGGCCTTGATCTGAGTGAAGGCGGTTAGGCAGGCTATAATATACAAAGTATCGCTCCCATAGGATCTTTGCCACCGTGATAGCATTCTGGTCTTTGGTTGGGAAGGCTTGAGCGTACCGTGTATAATGGTCCGTGATGACCAACACGTTGCCGATTCCTTGAGCGTCGGGTTCAATGCACAAGAAATCCATGCACACCAAGTCCATGGGGCCCGAGCTCTTCAGATGAGCCATGGGTGCGGCTCTGGTAGGAACAGTCTTACGCTGGAGGCACCTTGAGGTTCCTGGGCAGGACTGGTTGCCGTCTATTTGCCAGCACTTATTTGCCAGCACAGTTGCCAGCACCTGTCTGCTACTTAGCATCTTAATTCCTATGGAAGCAGTAAGGGTGTACTTAGTTTTTCACACATAGCTTCTCCATTTTGGCTTTATTTTTGTTAAATAACTCATGACACGGTGTAATATGTCATGTGCTGTTGTTCATCTGAGGTTGTATTTACCTAATTTTTTGACCTGCTAAGGAACAGATGATTGTTATTATGTCCTGATATGTAAAACCATAGAATTCAAAGAGGATGTACTTTCTTTTTCACACAACTGTATATGTTAACGGATTATTGTCCGTCCGTACCTTGAAGATTACACCTTACAGGTAGTTATGGAGCTTATCCACGACTGCCCACTTGAGGGCGAGGAACTCCAACTTGTGGACGGGGTAATTCTGCTCACTGGGAGTCAGACTGCGGCTGACGTACGCCACTGGTCGAAGCCGTTCTGGATATTTCTGGTGCAGGACTGCCCAGTGGCCATTAAAACAGGATTTATGGCTGTTCAGGATCGGCGTACACCAGAACGGGTGCCTCCGTTAAGCTCTTCTTCAATCCGCTGAAAGCCTCACATTTGGGCATACATTTGTCACAGAAGGGCTGTCTGGCGGAGGTTACGTTCTGCCTTGTTTCCTCGGGGTATATTTTTAGGAGGTTGTTGAGGGCTTTTGCCTTACGTGAATACACTCCACAAAGCGGCGATAGTAGCCACAGAAGCCGAGGAAAGAGCGCAGCTCCATGACATTGTCAGGTCGTGGCCAGTTCACCACAGCTTCCACTTTGGCCGGCTCCATAGCGATCCCATCGGTGGACACAATGTGTCTGTGACGATTCAGGGGATTCCTTCCACTTCTTTCTCTCCGTCTGTCCCATCTCCTGCCAATCCCTCTACCCTTTCCCACTCCTGTCCCGTTCCGTCTATCTCTACCTCTACCCCACTGCCTCAGCGCATGCCCCGCAGGTCTCGTGGTCCCCGAGCCCCTGCAGTGACGCTCCCCGCTCCCAGACACCCGCTAGGCCCGCGGCCAGAACCTCACCTTCCCTGGCGGTCCTGTCCGCTCCTTTGCCTCCCTCCAGCGGGGTACCTGCGGTGTTCCGCGCGCCTGGTGACGCGGCCTGTGCGCGCGCTCCCTCAGCTGGCAGAGGGCGCGCACACACACTCCTCCTCTGGGCTCTGTCACCCTTCTGGTTCCTCCTCCCAGTCCCTGCGGGCCATCTCCCTGTCACAGCCTGTGCGCGCGCACCCTCAACTTACAGAGGGCGCTCGCACACGCTCCTCTTCTTTGGCCTGCCATGTTCCTGACTCCTCCTCCCAATCCCAACAGGCCATTCCCCTGACTGCCCCTTCTGTCGCCTCCTCTTCTCTCCCTGACCTATCTCTGTTGTCTCCCACGTCTCTCTCTGCTCCTCCCCTCTTTCCTATTGGTGTGTCTCCCTTTATAATCCCTGTCTGTCCTCTTCTTCCTCGCTCTGCATAGTTCCTGTTTCCCTGTGTGTGCTGACCTATGCTGTGCTCCCTCTGTGTCCCTGCTTGTATCCTGCTCCTGTGTTTACTTTGGATTTCCCTGGCTTTGACCCCTGCTTGTCCTGGACTACCCTGCTCTCTGTACCCCTTTGAACCTTGCTGCGAACTCTACCTTGTTTACCTCTGGCATCCTAGGACCTGGCTTTGTACCCCGACGACTCTACTCTCTGGACCCCTGGACATTGGCACACGGACACGACCATTCTTACGCTTACATCATCAGACGTTGCAAGTATCATTAACCACTCTCTCTACAGGCCCACCAACGCTATATCACACTCCGGGCTTGCTCCCTCTGCTGTGGGTGTGTGGTGTAATACCGTTCCCACCTCAGTACTAGGGTCTTGCCAGGTCTGCGGGCATACAGGCGTGACATTATGCAGAGCCCAACAAACGCAGACCCCCCTGAGGTGGGTACAAGTATTTCCATAGAGGCCTTACAATTTGTCAGTAACCAGCTGTCTACTGTCTCCCAGCAATTGGCCAAGTTCTCCCCTCAGGAGAGTCCCATGGCTCCCGCACCACCGGTGGCCACAACCTACGCCAACCCTGGGCCCCGGATTCCCTCTCCGAATCGCTACGATGGGGACCCCCTGGCCTGCCGCGGTTTCTTAAACCAATGTGAGGTGCAGTTTGTGATGTCCCCCTCCCTGTTTCCCACTGGGCGTGCTAAAGTGGCATATGTCTACGCCTTGCTCACCGGAAACGCTCTCGCCTGGGCCTCCCGCCTATGGGAGCGCAAAAGTGAAGTAACGCGAGATTACTCTCTCTTCAGACGCGAGTTTCAACTTGTATTTGATACCCCTGCACGGCGCGAGACAGCCGCCTTCTCTCTTTTTCACATTTCACAGGCCTGAAGATCAGCTGCCAAATACGCCATCGAGTTTCGCACGCTAGCTGCTGAGGTCCTATGGAATGACGAGGCACTCGCCGCCGCGTACTGGCACGGACTCTCAGATACGTTGAAAGACGACCTAGCGACTCATGCCCGGCCTTCCTCCCTGGAGGAGTTGATTACCCTGAGCGTACGCATGGATCAGCGTACTCAGGAGCGACGGCACGAAAGGCACTGTTCTCGCTCTCCTTCTTCTGTTGTTTCTCACAGGTCGCCTACAACACCTCTCCTGGCACTGGAGTTTCCGGAACCGATGCAGGTCAGCAGTCAGCAACTTCGGGCCACGGAGAGAGCGCGGCGTCGCCTGAATAGACTTTGCTTCTACTGTGCTTCTCCGGAAAATCGTCTCCAGAATTGTCCCCTGAAGCCGGGAAACGGGCACACCCAGTAAAGGTAGAGGGGCTTCTACTGTGTACTGTCTCTCCTTGCCCCTCTCCTCCTGAAGCTCTCCCGAAGAAGTTTCTGCTTCCTGCCACGTTGGAGGGTCCGAACCTTTTTCTGAAAGTTGAAGCTTTCGTCGACTCGGGATCTGGTGGTAATTTCCTGGACCAGAAGTTCGCGTCGGAGAACCAAATCCCCATGGTCAGAAGGTAGACCCTCATTGGCCTTGAGGCCATCGACGGCCGACCACTCCAGCCGGCATTTATCATTTGGGAGTCTATTCCTCTTACATTGACCTTGGCTGATGGTCATAAGGAAGTAATCATCTTCGATATTTTTCAATCTCCTACAGTGTAAATTATTTTAGGATTGCCTTGGCTTCAACTCCACAATCTGCGCATTGACTGGACCGGTACTCTGCCTCTCCAGTGGCCTTCGTCCGCAGATGCCATTCCTGTGGAGTCTCCTGTTGCGGTGCTTGCCAGTCTGGATTCCGTTTCTTCCAATCTATTGACCCTGCGTATCGTGTACCATGAGTACCTGGATGTGTTCAACAAGGTACATGCGGAGATTCTTCCTCCCCATCGACCGTACGATTGTCCTATCGATCTCATTCCAGGGACCATCCTGCCGAAGTCTAAGTCATATCCACTCTCCGTCCCGGAGACCGAGGCCATGACGTCCTACATTCAGGAAAATTTGGAGAAGGGATTCATCCGCAACTCTACCTCCCCTGCCGGGGCTGGTGTCTTCTTTGTGAAGAAGGATGGATCGCTTAGGCCGTGCATTGACTTCCGCAGACTCAATAAGATCACGGTAAAGAACCGGTATCCTCTTCCGCTCATCTCAGAACTGTTCGATCGTCTCCAGGGGGCCTCTATCTTCTCAAAGCTCGACTTAAGAGGTGCCTATAATCTCATTCGCATAAGGGAGGGGGACGAGTGGAAAACTGCATTTAACACACGTTCTGGACATTATGAATATCTTGTTATGCCGTTTGGTTTATGTAACGCTCCTGCCGTTTTTCAAGAGTTCATGAACGACATCGTCCGCGATGTATTGGGAACATTTGTCATAGTCTACCTAGAAGACATTCTTATTTTTTCTAAAAATCTGGAGGAACACATTCAACATACCAAACTAGTACTCTCTAGACTCCGTTCTAATCGCCTATATGCCAAGAGTGAGAAGTGTTTGTTCCACCAGTCTTCTACTGCCTTCTTCGGCTATATCATCTCCAGCCAAGGCTTCTCCATGGATCCAGAGAAACTGAAAGCTGTTCTTGATTGGCCGCTGCCTAATTCACTCAAGGCTGTGCAGTGTTTTCTCAGCTTTGCCAACTATTACAGGAAATTAATCAAAAAAAAATCTTCTTTTGCTCTTCCCATTACCGCATTGACCAAGAAGGGCGCCGATATTTCCTCCCGGTCTCCAGAGGCTATTCTTGCTTTTGAGGTTCTCAAGAAGGCTTTCGTTTCTGCACCCATCCTTCGTCATTCAGATACCTCCCTCCCCTTCACTTTGGAGGTCGACGCCTTGGACGTAGGAGCCGGCGCAGTCCTTTCGCAGAGGACTTCTCCCCAAGATGAAACTTCACCCCTGTGGTTTTTTTTCACGGAAATTTTCATCTGCCGAAAGGAATTATGATGTTGGTAATCGTGAACTTTTGGCCATAAAACTGGCTCTTCAAGAATGGAGACCCCTTTTGGAGGGTTCCAAAGAACCAGTTGCTATTCTCACTGACCACAATTTTTTTTTATATATTGAGGGGGCTTGTTGTCTGGGATCCCGCCAAGCTCGCTGGTCACTCTTCTTTTCCCGCTTTAGTGTGTGTGTGTGTGTGTGTGTGTGTGTGTGTGTGTGTGTGTGTCCCGTCACTCCGCCTCAGGCCAATGAGAGGTGTGCGGGGGCGGGCGGCCCAAGGGACCAATGAAATTTCCCCTAGGGACACCGGACATCCAGACAGGCATACAGTGCTTTCACTAATATAGTATAAGATATATATGCATGTCTTAGGCAGGTCTGCAACCCCGCCTTTCCCCATTATCACCCAGCATACAGCACTTCCACTGCAGCAAGGGATTCTGGGAAATGACATGCAAATGAGCACACAGTGTCACTTTTTGCCTCAAAAACCATTTTTAACATGGTTCCCTATAGGCTTAAGCTTGCTGCATGGTCACAGCTTTGAGCACAGCCAGGCGCGCTCCGGCGAGCTCAGAAACTTAAGATTTCTTAAGACACAAGCTTTCGCGAGCCCCTGCTAAAGCCGCTCTCATTGCGGCTGCAGGGGCTCACTGCCGAGCAGCAGCGCGCCTCAGCACGGGTCAGCGCCTAAGCGCCGACCATGCCCGAGGCCTAGGGTTAAAGAAACTGCAAACTGCTTAGGCATTTGTAATCGTTTCAATAATTAAAATGAAAGCCCCAATAGTGATAGGATATATAGAGAGAAGTATATGCTATTTTATGGGGGAAGAATTCAAATAATATGTGTTGGCCATATGCCTATATAATATTTTCCTTTAGTGCCCTTTTAGGCCTTGATACATCAACCTCGAATAAGCGAAAAATGCGTTATTATCATAAAGAAAACTTTCTTTTGTATTGTGGAATACATCAAGGTTGTAGATGAACAATGTTGGGTAAACCATACAAGTTGTGTTATGGAAGCTAAAGAGCATCTTACTGACCCTGTTTATGGCCTCGGACAGGATAGAGCATGTTACTGACCCTGTTTATGGCCTCGGACAGGATAGAGCATGTTACTGACCCTGTTTATGGCCTCGGACAGGACAGAGCGTGTTACTTACCCTGTTTATGGCCTCGGACAGGACAGAGCGTGTTTTCATCTTTGGAAAAATTAAATTGTACCTTGTAAACACATGAAGGTTAACGTATAAAGCATAAACTCCTCAATAACTAATCATATTTAGTATACCTAGGCCTGTGAAAGTTGTGATTCTTGGATCAATACCCCGCCCAAGAAGAGGAGTCAGGAAAAAATATGGCCCTATTTGGATTTGGACCAAAGAGGGGAAGTGTTGGACCTGGTAACTCTGGACTGTACAGTTAGATGAATCTGGGTAATAAGAGATTGTGTTTGTCTGAAACGGGGCCAGTGTGACCAGCAAGGGATGGAATAATGCTCTAAGGAAACAAGAGGCAGGGCGAGGGGAAAACGTCTACACAAACAGATACACAAAATCTATTGAGCGGTTATATTCACAATGTCATTGCCTGTGTCAGAATGCTAGTCTTAGGCCCAGGACATAGTGGAATCAGCGTCGCTGAGGCGGGCTGAGCCGCGCTGAACAGATGCACAAAGCCCCTGCATCTGTAATCAGCGCGGCTATAGTTTCTCCCTCCGCATGCGTGCTGATGCGTGCGGAGGCTGAGAAAATCAGAAAAGACAGGCAAGTTTGAAATTTTGCCGCTTGGGGGAGCGGTCACGTGACCGCTCCCATCCAATGGGGCTGCAGCCGGCATTTTACCTACTGTGTCGGTGAGATAGCAGAGCCACCAGACCAGACAGAGTTGAGGCAGCACAGAGGTGTGTGTGTCACTGTGTGTGTGTGTGTATGTCACTGTGTGTGTGTGTCACTGTGTGTGTATGTGTCACTGTGTGAGTGTGTGTCACTGTGTGTGTGATTTATGTATGTGTGTGTGTGTGTGTGTGAATATATTTATCAAAGTTGCACAATGTTAATAAATAATTTATTCTCACGTCTTTTTTTTAATTTTTAAAATATTATATAATATACACACACACACACATATATACACACACACACGTTCCCCAGTGACACACAAACACACAGACCACTTCAAAGTGACACACACAGTTACCCAATGACACACACACACTGACAGCTTCCACGTGGCACACACACACAGTGATACCCGCCTCCCAAGCGCGCTTGCTGTCTCCTCTGCCAGGACAGCAAAAAGCTCCAGGTAGAGCAAGCGGCAGCAAGCAAGAGCACCAAATTCTTTACTATGTCCCAGGCCTTATACAACTGCTAATATAGGACAATGATACTCAGCACACACGTGCTAGACCCAGTTAAAAACAAATATTATTTGGGGGAAGGGAGAAAAGTTACAGGAGTATTATGGAAGATAAGAAACGTGTGTGGCCTGCGCAGGATGAGGTATGAGCGGCGTAGTGTAACTACGTTTTGCAAAAGGTAGGACTGTGCCCCGAGTACGAATCCCTTGTCTGGAGCAGGGAGGAGCGCTCGTGATTGTTGTGTCCTGCACACAAAGGTTAAACCTGGTTGTTTCACTTGTATTGATGCTGTGCTCATAATAAACTTGATTTATTTCAATCAAATTTATTTTCACATTTCTATCATTTTATGTATAAGAATGTTGATTGTAACCGCATATTATTTATTGTATTTAGGCACAAAGCTGCTGCTACTATAATATTTAGCTTATATAATTGTTTTTCTTTGAGATGGGCAGATATTTATTATGAACGTATATTGATTGCTCTTTATTTTTCACTTTCATTAGACCCTCCAAATGATTTAATGCTTAGCCCATGGCCGTGGCGGCAAGTAGCCATGATTACCGCTGCACAGGGTCCATAGGGAGCACCCTTGCCTTACACCAGGTGTTCTCAACTCCAGTCGTCAAGACCCCGCAACAGGTCATGTTTTAAAGATATCCCTGCTTCAGCACAGGTGGCTCAATCAGTGGCTCTGTACCGAAGCAGGGACTGATTGAGCCACCTGTGCTGAAGCAGGGATATCCAGACAACCTGACCTGTTGGGGGGTTTCAGAACTGGTGTTGAGAATCCTTGCCTTACACATATTCCCTCATGAAGAGAACTTCATTCTTGAAACGCGTTGGGACAGAGTATGCTCGCCAGAAAGAAAATGCTGAGGTTTGTGTTTGCGCTCTGATTCTTGTTCGTCATTTGAACAGTCTCCTCGGTATCCAGGGTTTGCATCTGACCTCTGGAGAAAAGATCTAAGTTCACAGCATGACCCACTGGGACCGTTGTGATGTTATATTTTGGACTTGGAGCTACCCAATATGCACAATGGGTTCCCCTCTTATACATTGAAATAAGAACCCCACTTGTATCACAGATTTGATATGGAGTGTAGCACTGTAGCACAATTCTTTTTTAAATTTTATTTCTGCAGGAAAAAAAATGTTAAATAAAACAAAGCATCAGTTTGCTAAAATTCAGATGTATTTACATAAAATCCCTGGAGGGACATACATGCAATGTAAATGGCGTGTCTATAATAACGTGTATATATATAAATATATGTACACACACACACACACACGTAAACTACTGACAAGTGTATTCCAGGTCCCTGTGTTTATAAGGCAGAAAATATTTCTGTAAAGGTACAACAGATGGCCCTTGGTTATAATCAGCTGCGCGTTTCCCTTCACAGATGTTTTTTTTAGTAACTATTTTTTTATTGGTCACTGTCATAGATAAGTTTACATACAGTGGTGTCGTGGGCCCACAACATTTCGGCTCATTACTTTCAGAGAGGGACCAATAACAGTTTTCCGTTTTCAGTAGGAGAAAGAGTAAAGGGGAGAGGAGGGGGGGGGGGGGAGGGGGGAGGAGAGAAACATGGGAGGGAGGGGAAAAGGGGTGTGTGGGCTTGCCCAGAGGTGTCCCCGTGTTGCTCTCCGATTGTTTGGGGGGGCTAGTTGACCTAGGTGCTTTGAATTTTTGAGGGTTTATCTCTCGATCCAAGGGTCCCATGTGTTCCAGAACTGGGGCATTTTCTTTTGGAGCATGGCCGTAAGCTTCTCCATAGTCATGACCTCATTAACCCTTCTCACTACTGTGGCTCTCGAGGGGGCCTTAATCTGTTTCCAGGCTGCCGCTATAGAGCATCTGGCCGCTGTCAGCATGGCCCTGATCAGCCGGGACATTGGTGGGGGGAGGTCGTCAATGGGTTTGCTCAGCACCATGGTCAGAGGGTCCAGGGGAAGAGGGATTCCAGTGACACTGTAGATAAGTGTCTGGATCTTGGTCCAGAACCTCTGGATCTCCGAACATGACCACCAAATGTGGGCCATGTCTCCCTTTTGACCACATCCCCTCCAGCACAGGTCCGGTGTGCCGGGGTAGACCTAGCTCAGTCTAGCCAGGGTCAGGTACCACTGGAATATAATTTTATAGATGTTTTCTTTCATTGTCGTACAAATTGAGGTTTTAGGAGCTTGCTCCCAAATATCCTCCCAGTCTTCCAGGTCTATTGGGAGACCTAGTTCGTCCGACCATTTTTGCATATAGCGGTGTTTCGGGGGGTCTGATTGCGGTTCCGTGCTTTTGTATATCTGTGATATCAGGCCTCTCTGGTATATGTCCTTAAGACATAGGGTTTCAAACCGAGTCAGCGGGGGGAATTTGGAGGTTGGAGACAGTGAGTGTAGGAAGTGCCTAAGTTGTAGATATTTAAATAGATGAAGGTCTTGGGTCTGGAATTTGTCCTTTAATGCCTGAAAAGTTAGGATCTCTCCCTTCTGCAGTAGATCGGCAACCATCCTAATATTGTGACCCTGGAATTGGTCAAATTGTCTTGTGGAACACCCTGGCGGGAAGTTGGGGTTCCCAAAGAGTGGTGTGAGCTGGGAGGGGGAAGCTAGCAGACCATACTTTCCTTTGCTTTTGAGCCATGCGTCCCACATGCATCTCATTGCTCCGAGGCCGGACCTCTGTGGCCCACTCCCTCCTGCGGTCCAGATTGCCACTTGGATGGAGTGGGGCTGTGCGTAATGTGACTCTATTGCGAGCCAACAGGCCGAGGCTGGGTCGCAATTCCAAACTACAGCCTGCTTCAATTGTGCTGCGAGGTAATATCTGACTAAGTCGGGGACCCCCATGCCTCCTCTTGCTCTTGAGGAGAGCATCACTGACCTTGGGACCCTAGGTCTCTTATCGTTCCAAATGAATTGGAGTATTAGTGACTGGATGTTCTTTAGGGCGTTGCACTACGATGGGGAGGGTTTGGAAGATATATAGTAACCGTGGGAGGACGTTCATTTTTACGGACACTATTCTTCCAAACCAGGAAATTTGGTGTTTTTTTTCCACGTTTCTAAGTCTTTTTTAATCTGGTCAAATAGGGGGGGGGGGTAATTGTGTTGATAAAGGGAGTTATATGAGTTTGAAATTTTGACCCCCATTCACAGGTTTTTTTTTAAACAACGCAGGGGTTGTGTGGGCTGACTGTAGAAGGTCCTTGTCATGTTTACAGTGGATCAGTGTGTTGTCAGTAGCTTCTCCTTGGGATGGGGTAGTTGCTAAAATGGGGGTGCAGAGCGTCTCTTGCAATTGGTGGGAGCAGGAGTGTGTCTCGTGGTGGGGTCGGGAGAGTTCTCTTATGATGGGGCAGCAGGGACAGGATGTGCTGAGTGATCAGAGATGAGACGTCCAGGTTACAGATTCTGCCGAGGAGGCCAGGGTTACTGTTTACCTGGAACAAAGAGGAAATCATATACTGCTGAGAGGAGCGGGCTGCTAAGGACAGACTCAATGCATCACACTACAGTGGGAGGGACACATTCATTCACTACATGTCCCTCTGTCTCATCCTGTTGATTCCATGAGTCACAAGTTTCTTCTACCTGTTTGTTACTATATCTCACTGTGGTTGAAGAAACTGTCTCCATTGCACACAAGGCGGGGGATACAGGTCCTGTCTCAGTGTCACCGTGTCACTCTTCTCTTAGTCATGGCTTTGTTACCTCACACAGCAGCAGGTCAACAGCACACATGTCTCTCTGCCCCTCTCAGCCAGGGAGTAAACCTCTGACATGGGACCTGGGAGGAGTTAGATTGGGAGAGGAATGAGAGTGAGAGGAAGAGAGACAGGTAGATGTATTTTGTACTATACAGAGGTAAGTCAGGTACTGTATATATACACAGGCTGCCACCTGACCTCGGCAAAAGTTGCTCTGCAGCCTGCCACCCAGAGCCATGTGTTTAACGGTGGCCACAACATGTCCTCCGATGACCATGACATGCACGTCACAGCCGTGAGACTCCTGGACGTACATCTGCAGGAGGCAGGGGCTGTCACCTCCTCTACCCCCATTACCATATGACAGGGTGATAGGCAGGGGAATCCTGTTACACTCTCAACATATGGCATGATGTCCTACCTTCTCCGGTGGCGGCATCTATCCCTGCATGCTCCCGTCAAAATGGCTCCATGATGGCAAATGGTACCTCGTTGCCAAGACAACGTGACGTCACGTTGTCATGGCAACGCGACACGATTTTATGGGATCATGCAGGGGGAGATGCCGCCCGAGAAGTCAGTGAAGACTTCTGGGTGAGACCGCTGGCGCACACTCCTCCCCGGCCGCCCTCCCCCCCGCCGACGGTGCAATTCGTCTGCCGCCTTTCACCTGGAGAATTTAAAAACAAACCCTGTAGTCTCTGGGTCAAACCCGGAGTGGTGGCAACCCTGGCAGTGACATAGTATCCCACACATACAGTCAGAGACACAGACAGTCACAGTGACACTCACACAGTCACAGTTACACACAGCCAGTCACATTGACACACGCATACAGCCCCTCTTCAGTTTCACTCAGCTGCCCCTTCTCCATGGACATAACAAGATTGTGGAACAGGGTGGAGTGATATGATAAGGCACTGCCAGTGCTGTGCGACGCGCCCCCAACGCTGAGTCCAGCTCCCAGTCTGTGTCCTTCTGAGTCTCCCTGAAGTCCGACAGCAGCCAAACCCCCCAGTCCATGAACTGCAAGAGATAGAGGATCACTGACGGGCTGCTGGGAGTGGCACAGAGCTGTGCAGGGGTTAGGCTACCCTCCTACTACTGGAAGAGAGGAGCTGAGAGACACATATCAGGGTAATGTGCTGGGACATGTCATCCCAACCTATAGACACAACCTATATACAGGGGGAGATCTGACCCCCCATACATACTGACACATCCACACACGGGATAATAGATCCTAAACATAACCTGTAAATGGAGTCATGTGCAACTCCCACACACACTGATATACACAACTATACACACACCCAAGATATAATAGATCACTGACACATACATAATGATACAACCACACATACTCACTGACGCATAAAGACACGCACATCGCCCCACACGTATACATACATCTGGATACATTCAAACGCCAATTGTTCTACACACTCACACACCCCAGTCTGGTACTCATTCAAAATCACACTGATATGCACACAACTCGTATAGCCATATATAACCAGTAAGAATATTTTAAACATATGTCTCTTAGAGGCTTAGTCTATATATATATATATTGCTAACAGGCCTCCCTTTTAAAACCAGAGACAGAACATGAAACGCAGACAGAGCTCAGTGCTACATCCATTAACACAGATACATGGTACAGTATATATATATATTTGGCCAAAGAGTTAAACTAAAAGACCATTTTATTCAAAATATATCTTTATGTGTGTGTGTGTGTGTGTGTGTGTGTTACTAAGGCCTGGGACACGGTGCAGGGAGCGGCGCTGGGCAGCGCTGATGCTCGTGCTCACCTGCTCACCCAGGAGATTTTTCTTGTCCCTGCATGAGCATCAGCGAGCGCGCTTATGTGCAGGGTGGGAGGCGGGCCAGGAGGCGGGGCTAGGGCGCCGACGTCACGGACTGCCATTGGCTTCTGGCAGTCACGTGACTGGCCCTGCGCTTGCATGAGCGGCAAAATGTAAACTTGCCTGTCTCCTGCATTTCCACACGCCTCGGCACGCCTGCGGAAGCGCCGTCTAAAGCCGCGCTGATAGGGATAATGTTTCCCCTCAGCGCGCCTCAGCACGGTCTTTTTGACCATGTCCGAGGCCTTATACAGTAGTGCTGTTAATAGTTGGTGGCTGTATTCTCTTTCATTGTTTGGGAGTCACTGGTGCTGGGGGTTCCCCACCTGCCCTGCTGGCGTTCCTGCTGCCGTGGGACCGGGAGACGTGTGTTATTAATGTCTCCCATTGCTATGGTTGATGCCGGGTGGCGTCTCTGCATCACGTGGGTCGACGTGGTTCGACGTCAGCGCTCTGACATCATTGTGGGGACGCCACTTCCCATATGATGTCGAGGCTATATACGCTAAATTGTTTTGGGTATATAAGTCTATTTTTATATTTGATGTATCGTGCCCTCGCCTTGATAAAGGCAGCAAGATGTAGCCGAAACGTTGGATCATTTTGGCTTAATACATTTCTTGTTATTAAGAAGACCAAAGTGTCTTGTTATAACACTCAAAACCATGTAATGCCATGTAGTACTGTGCAAGAACAGGCAGAATAATGTGCGGTGCGAGAACAAGCAGTAGGGGGTTAATAGCTCACAGCGCGGTGTGATAACGTGCAGTGCAATAACGCATAGAACAGTGTGATAACGTGCAGTGCAGTAACGCATAGAACAGTGTGATAACGTGCAGTGCAATAACGCATAGAACAGTGTGATAACGTGCAGTGCAATAACGCATAGAACAGTGTGATAACGTGCAGTGCAATAACGCATAGAACACTGATAACGTGCACTGTAATAACGCATAGAACAGTGTGATAACGTGTAGTGCAATAACGCATAGAACACTGTGATAACGTGTAGTGCAATAACGCATAGAACACTGTGATAACGTGCAGTGCAATAATAATGCATAGAACAGTGTGATAACGTACAGTGCAATAATAATGCATAGAATAGTGTGATAACGTGCAGTGCAATAACGCATAGAACAATGTGATAACGTACAGTGCAATAATAATGCATAGAACAGTGTGATAACGTGCAGTGCAATAACGCATAGAACA
>CM071573.1:22226665-22260366 GCA_036426205.1 Ascaphus truei | reverse complement strand
AGTGCAATAACGCATAGAACAGTATGATAACGTGCAGTGCAATAACGCATAGAACAGTGTGATAACGTGCACTGTAATAACGCATAGAACACTGTGATAACGTGCAGTGCAATAACGCATAGAACACTGTGATAACGTGCAGTGCAATAACGCATAGAACACTGTGATAACGTGCAATGTAATAACATGCAACATCATGCTTTGCAGACCTCCGGCACTGACGTAAATACAGTATGATAAGGCAGAGGGAACCACTGACCCACAGGGCTTGCACTCTACATTGGCGCTCTGTGAGGGATCCATAACTTGTCTTCTGACTTCATTATGTGACTGTAACCTGACATGTCACTTTGGGGTTTTGTAACCCCTTTCTGTTGGAGGGACGTGCAAGGTAGCATTTCTCCCTTGGAGCAGTGCAAATCCATCTACTGCTTCAGCATCATGGAGGCCTGCATCACAGCCAGAGATCTTCTTATGGTTACACCCACTTCCTGACCTGTCTCTCTGCCCCTGTCACCCGCAGGGCGTCAGACTGGAAACTGGACCAGCCGGACTGGACAGGAAGAATGAGACTGACTTCCAAAGGGAAAGTGGCTTTTATAAAACTGGAGGACAAGGTGTCAGGTACACGGAGATCCGGACTCGCAGATTACGGCTGTCATCCCTCACTCCTCATTCTCTAACACTCCCTCCTTTTTCTGCACTCTCTCTCTCTTCTTCTCGTGCTGTGTGTCTCTTTACTTAAGCCCTTACTGTCTCTCTCTCCCTCAGTGATCCTCTGCACTCACTCTCTTTCTCTCTTCCTCTCAGGTGAGCTCTTTGCTCAGGCTCCTGTTGATCAGTTTCCTGGGATCGCGGTGGAGACAGTGACCGACTCCAGCCGCTATTTCGTGCTCCGCATTCAAGATGGAAACGGTGAGAAGCGAGTGGGAGACGGGACTAGATGAGCGGGGGAGCCAAGATTTGGGCTTAATGAGAATAGCGAAAGGATGGATTGGTTGGGGAGGAGAAAGTGGGACAGCGGATCATGTAGGGGAGGAGGGGGGCAGGTATTAGGAGAGGGCATTTAACCCCATTCCTCTGTGCCCCCCAGGAAGAAGTGCATTCATTGGAATTGGTTTCTCAGATCGGGGAGACGCGTTTGACTTCAATGTTACTTTGCAGGATCACTTCAAGTAAGTGTGAGTGACACAATGGTTAGTGTATGTTCTGACTAATGGTGCCCACTTAATAAAGAATACTCTGTACACTCTTGTTTGGCTCTTTTTTCAAGCATATCATAACAATACTTTCTTCATCAGATGAGGAGAATCAAATATATGCCTCAACGGGTGGTGTGATAGAAGTTTGTTCACATGTAAAGAGACAAAGATCACAATAGTGTGATACATCAACATTAACTAGGGGTCTAAAGCTGGGCACTCACCATTTCCAAGAGAGTTCACACTTTCATACAGGATTTTCTCTCCAATAGAGTGCACACTTCCCTGGTCTGGTCTTCTGTATGTGTTTCTCTAGATCAAAGGAGAGCCTAACGGTATATTAACTTATTTTTTATTATACATAGTACATAAAAACCAGGTGCACTCACAAACATGGATAAATTGAGTGTCTCTGATCAGTAGTGGGTCTCCCAGGGATTTGGATATTCACTGTGACTGTCTGTAAAACCGAAGGACCCCTGTGGAAGCGGCCAATAGCAATGCGAAATGCATAGGGAGGTGGCAGTTATTGTTAAGTTGGAGGAGGACCAGAGCGAGAGAGACTGCAGCTTTTGGATGGACACACTGGTGATGTCACAGCTAGACAGGGCTTAGACACGACGCCATCGGGTGAAGTTGGAGGTGAACGCCGCACAACAAGGTTTTTACAGCCCAACAGACCCCTAGTTGATCAGAGATGCTGATGTGTCCATATGTTTGTGAGTGCACCTGGTTTTATATACTATATTAATAAAATACGTTAATACACCGTTAGGCTCTCCTTTGATCTAGAGAAACACATACAGAAGACCAGACCAGGGAAGTGTGCACTCTATTGGAGAGAAAAACCTGTATGAAAGTGTGAACTCTCTTGGAAATGGTGAGTGCCCAGCTTTAGACCCCTGGTTAATGTTGATGTATCACACTATTGTGATCTCTGTCTCTTTACATGTGAACAAACTTCTATCACACCACCCGCTGAGGCATATATTTGATTCTCCTCCTCTGATGAAGAAAGTATTGCTATGATATGCTTGAAAAAAGAGCCAGCCCTGTGAGTGTACAGAGTATTCTTTATTAAGTGGGCACCATTGGTCAGAACATACACTAACCATTGTGTGTGTCTGTTTTCTCCTATATGTGAGAATAACCATCTGCGTCTTAAGACGTCTCCTTTTTTTGCAACTGTTCGAGGATTTTTGAATTCCTGTTCGATTCCTGGGACTTGCAGGCAGCATTTGGATTAATTGCTTTTCATACTGTATACTCCTCTAGGAAATGTATTTACTGTATCACTTTTATTGTTACTATTACTCATGGGTATATGGCGAGTGGGATACTTATTTTAACGCTGAGCACATTTTCAAGTGTTGGAATGAGCTATCTCTCACCCCTAGGTGTGATCAGAGAGGAGTTACTGAGCTATCAATCATCTGGGAGAAGGATAGCTCCAGTATCCATATATATATATATAGTATATATATAGTTATAATATATATATATTATATATAAGCATCATATATCTATATCTATATATATATATATATAATATATCTCCATCCATCTCCATCTATATCATGGCCTACGTTTCCCAACACGACAAGGAAATTGAATAGCTTAAAGCTTTCTCTCGCGTCCCCCTTCTCCGTAGTGGGTGAAGCAGATCCGACTTCTCCAAAGAGCGTAGGACAGGACAGTCTTCCCAAGCTGGATCTGGGGTTCAAGGAAGGACAGACCATCAAGCTCAATATTGGGGTAAGTGGGGTGGCGATCATCTGTGTTTCTATACTTTGTATTACTACAGTATTAGAGAACACAATTCTGTCTACTTCTTCCTTACTTCTTCTTATGCCCGCTTTATCTCTCCTCCTACTCCCCTTTCCCCTTTTTTCGCCCTCTTACCCTCTCCCTCTGTCTCCTTTAGAACATCATGAAGCGGGACGGTCCGTGCAAACCTCGAGGGAGCCCAGGATCTGGGGGTGTCACCCTACTCCCTCCCCCTCCAGGCGGCAAAATCACTATACCCCCCGTCCCTGTGTCCACTTCTGTACCTGTTGCCAATCATGTGACACCTCCACCTCTGCAGCCCTGCAACCACCCCCTGAGCCCAGGTGAGTCTACCATTGGAACAATCAGGGGGTCCCCCATTCTGGAGCCCCAGGACTGGGAATCACTGGGTTCCGCGCTCACAGCTACCCACTAGAACGAGGCAGATTGCTTTGTTCAGTCTGTGTAGCCCTACTGTATTGGCAGACTGTAGTTCGGCTGTCACCCCCTCTCCTCTTTCTTCAGACATACTGCTGGATTTGGACTCCCCAGTACCAGCAACTAAAGCAGCAGCATCAGCAGCAGCAGCTGCCGCCTCCTCGGACATGTGGGGAGATTTCAACACGGCAACAAGGTGAGGATATTCCACTTACTAAGCTCAACATCACAGAGCAAAGATTTCCCAAAGTTTGGGTAGAGTTTAACACACACGTGACGGGAACAGTGATGTAGTTCAAAAGTTCTAGTAGCTATACTGGTCCTAGAGAAATGGACATTCACTTTAGGTTGATACCTTCTATGATCCAACATTTAAGGTTCTTCACACATGAGGAAGTGGTTTGGAAAGCTCTGTACGCACTAATTCCACCTGTGAAGAACCTTAGCGTTAGTCCCTTTACAGGGATCGCAACCTACAATGAAGCTGCAGGGGATAAGTGCCTGTGAGACGGGTCCTTTCCCCTGATTTCATGTCCTGGGACGTAGGTTTGAATAATCAGTTAATATCTGGAATGTGTGTCGGGAGGAATGAGCTGCATGAATAGCTCCGGTTCTGTTTAACGATAAAGGAGTTGCAGAGAGTGCACTAAATAACTCGCTTTTTCTCTCTTCCCACCTTCATACTCCTTTCTCTGCCTCAACTTGTCTGCTCCTTTGCTAGTCACTTTGTGTTTGTCTCTGTATTTGATCTCTTCCCCCCCCTTTTTTTCCCCTCATTCTCTTGTTCCTTCCTTTTTCACGCTCCCCTATCTTCATTCTTCTCCTTTTTTTTTTGTCTCTTGTTTTCTCCCTTTTTTCCCCCCTTGTCTTGTCCTTCTCCCACCGCTCCCCCACTTACCCTCTCTTGTTTCTCTTTCTCCTGTCCAGCAGTCCGTCCCCTCAGGCTCCGCAGTCTTCTAGCTGGGTTCAGTTCTAACAGCTGACGTGAGACCCTTCCTCCTGCGGTGGACAGATCGGCCCCTTCGCGTTGACGGGGGGACGCAGCAGCTCTGCGACGCGTTTCATTGTGATGTTTTATCATTACCAGGCTGTGTGGGGCTGGGAGGTGACAATGTGTGATGGAGCCAGAGGGGCAGTGTCCCTGTCCCATCAGCCCACTCTCTCTCCCTTCCTCCCCTTTATTCTGTCACTCTCCCTCTCTCTTTTCCACCCAGCTCCCATTCTCTTGTCTCACCCCTCTCTTCCTGTATACCTTTTTCTATGATCTTCTATACACCTTGACGCTGGTGAACATTCCTTCCCTCCAAGGGTTGTGAAGACTGTCCCAGATCTCCCGCCAATTAACCATCATTCCACATCCTTACCGGGGTCACTGCTGCCAGTATTAATAACGCTAACGGAGCAAAGTGTATGTGAGTGGGCACTGCCCACTTTGTCCCTGCTTTCTACACTCCATGCAGAGTCTGGCGCGTGTGTGTGTGTGTGTGTGTGTGTGTCTGTGTGTCGGGAGGTGAGGGGAGGCTGCCACTGCTGCTGCCGCCTTTCTTTTGTGCATGGTGTATGTGGGAGATCAGGGTGCATGTGGGGGTAGGCTGCTAATGCTGCTGCTGCTGCCACACTGTACAGGTACTGTGTATAGAGAGAGGGTTGGGAGTGCATGTGAGGAGAGACTGGCACTGCTGCTTCCCATTCTCCTGTGTGATTCCTTCCTGGCCTAATAAAGGATGGTATTCGCTGCCACAGCCTGTACTCTTTAGTAAGAGCCTTAGCCTGTCCTCTACTGGAGTGGCTGGTACCGGGGACCCTCCAGCACTGAGATGGTTAACTCTGATCTTAGAATCATGTGTCTGTATCTTGTCTTGTAACCATGAAAACATATTTAATATATTGTGAACTTGAACAAATGAAGGCGCAAAGTGTATATAACAAAGCCAATAAACTGAGTGTAATGTGACTTCTGTTTTATACACCTCAGTGCAGCCCCCTCTGCTATTCCAGTACTGACTCCAGCCCTGCAGCGCGCTCTGCTATTCCAGTACTGACTCCAGCCCTGCAGCTTCCTCTGCTATTCCAGTACTGACTCCAGCCCTGCAGCTCCCTCTGCTATTCCAGTACTGACTCCAGCCCTGCAGCTCCCTCTGCTATTCCAGTACTGACTCCAGCCCTGCAGCTCCCTCTGCTATTTCCAGTACTGGACATCCAGCCCTGCAGCTGCCCTCTTTGCTAATTCCAGTACTGACTCCAGCCCTGCAGCTCCCTCTGCTATTCCAGTACTGACTCCAGCCCTGCAGCGCGCTCTGCTATTCCAGTACTGACTCCAGCCCTGCAGCGCGCTCTGCTATTCCAGTACTAGCCCCTCACATGCATACAGCAACTCCATGCTGCTACTGGAGGGAATCAGGCACTGCCTAGTGGTAATTGATGGTCTTTGAAGTTGGAGAGCGGGTCCCGGTGTCCGCCTCCGGACGGGCGTCTTATTGTGATGTAGAGGCCCAGTGACAGATGATTGGTACGGCCTCTAGATCTCGGTGCCCGGCTCCAGAGCGCTTTCATTGAGGGAAAACTAACATGGTGAATGGTTTAACCCCACAGGCTCTCTCCAGGCTCAGACTAAAGCCGGGCTTACCTGGAATGTTTTATTCCAGAGGTTTGCAACTCCAGTCCTCCAGGCCACTATTTCCAGTGCCGGATTCAATGGCAATCCTCTCATTAGCACAGGGGGCCCAATCATTGGGACTGAACCACCTGTGCTCAAGCCGGGGTATACTGTACGTAAAACCTGCACTGTTGGTGGTAATGAGGATTGGAGTTGGGAACATCTGTCTTATTCTGGCCCATTATTAAAGATGCAGCCCCTCCCCCCCCCCCCCCCCCCCCAAAATAATGACCCACCTCGAAAGTGAACTCAACATGACCTCCTACAGAGCAGATTACTAACTTGGATTTTTTTCTGCCTCCTTTTGAATTGTTATTTAACAGGGCTTTAACGCCTGCATTAGAGCATCCACATGGGGGCCTCTGCTGTGTAATCTCACTCCTCCCCAGAAACAAATGCAGCACAGACCTGCTTTCCATGCAGACTACAAAGAGAACTATCGGAGAATCTGTTATCCCGAGCTCGGATATAGCCCTACCGTCCTGTAATGTCACAAAGTGGGAAGGGGTTAGCAGCCAAGTTACAGTCTAAAAATAAGTGAGCGGGGAAAAACGTAGCGGGAAACAGACCATGTTGTGCATTGAGGGGAATAAATCTTTAAGCAATAAACATACAGGTAAACAGCCTCATTGTAGCAGCTTTTAACGGGTCTGTCACTATCTGTTTCATGGTTCTGATTTATTCATGTAACTCCTTTTTACCTTTAGATTCTCTCTCTGCTGCTGTCACCGTCCATCCTACAGTCCCTGCAGGGTTAGGAGCCACACACGCATTATGGCAACAGGGGAAATAGTTCTGTGATTAGTGGCTGTGTTAGGAAGTTGGGGCATAATAGTGTCAGCAGTACACCTCTGCAAACCTAGTACCGGCCCACTACCAGGGAGACACATAAAAGAACTCTGTGTTATGACGCCAAAGTAAAGTACGTTTATTGTCATTTTTCCCCCCCCCAGAATTTCAACACATAAATTGATCTACACCAGAGGGTAAACCAAGATCCTGATACACAAAATACGCAAAACAAAGGCAGCAAAAAGGGGTAAAGTGAAACATTGTATCTCAGACACACTAATAGGTTGGAAAGGAACAGGCAGAGTGAGAAGTGGTGCACTGTACTGATGTACATGTAGCCACCTCAGGGGTGTAACCTGGGTGGGACACAGTTGGGGAAGTGTAACGGTGCCGTGTACAATGTGCATTATCATTAGTTTACCTTATTATTTACTTGATGTTTTCACTTTTTTTTAGGTTCTAGATTTCTTATTTCTATTGGCACATTTGACAGGAAAGTTGTTGGAAAGGTTTTTCCTTTATTATTTAGTGCAAACCGGGGCTCGTCAACTAGTTCTCCGAGGGGCCCAGATCAGAAGTCGTAGGAATCGAAGGCCACAAGCTTTATTGTAATGTCATTTTAGATCAATCTAAACTCTTAGAAATGATTATTTATATTACCTTAACTTGCATATGAGTTTCAGTATGAAAATTGTCACTTGGCTACCGAGGCAACTAGTATGAAATTAGCATGGACAAACAGTCCAAGGACCACATCAAGGCCCTTTGGCTGCCAGCTGAAGAGCCGTGGTGTAAACCTACAAGCAAATGTAATTTGGCCCCTTGATTAACACTGCCTGTTGGGTTATGGATCATGCTCTGAACCCTTATTCTAGTATGCACCCCACTAGTCAATTATTGGAGATACTTATATAGTAGCTGTAACATAAATGTGTAACACTTCTATCTTTGAGGACTCTGAAAGGGCTAGAATGAAATTCTGTTCATTCTGTTTTTTGTCGGGTTTGGGGAAGGGGACACAATTATAAAAAAAAAAATTTGACAAAGCGAGAGTGTTTGCCATGGGAGCGGGAAGCAGCAGAGATAGCAGGAGCTCAAATGGGCTCAGTTTGGTACTCCGCGTAGATCGTGCGCCCTGATTTACACGACAGCTCACCCATCAGAATTTTTTTAGCGTTGTTCCTCTCCACTATAATTTGAACTGGGACCCGCACGTCATACTTCTTTTGCATGACGTGGACAAGGAGACGGCTCTTCGGCGGTATGACAGCAGGCACTTCAACCTCCACTTCAGCAGTCACTGTGGTAGACTTTGAATTCCCCATCTCAAAGTTGAACGAGGATGAGATGCTGGAGCTGACCTCTCCAATCAGTGGGATGTTCCCCGACACCCCAACTTCCACCGTAGTGCTCTGAGAGTAGTTAAAGCTGTAGGTCATGGATGTCTCCACTGATTTGCTGCTGGTGACCACAAATTCAGTTTCCTCATTTGAAGCGTTGGTCCCACTCAGCGATTTGACCTGATCCACCACGGCATCACCTTTGATCATCTCATCCCACAAAACATTTGTGGTCACCTTGGCTGTTCCCGGCCTTAGAGGCCTCGCGTAAGACACAACTTGATTAAACCCGTCTCGGCTCAGGTCCAGTTTCTTTTGCGCCGGACGGACCACGGTGTAATCTGACTTGACCAGGTCTACATCTGCGTAGAGGACCCAGGCCCCTTTCTGGACCTGGCAATAGTCGGACTTGTCGTTCCATTGCCCGTAGGTTAAATTTGACTCCCTGGTGAAATCCTTAGAATCTTTACCATAATACAGGGTCATCTGGGGCTCACTCAGGTCGTCAGTGATGAGATCTATGCTCTGGATATTCATGGCCCAGTCGATGTTAGGGTGGTCACCTTCCTCGTACACACAGTAATCACCCACGCAATTAGGTTGTTGATACAAAAGCCACGGCTGACCAATCACTTTCACGGAACAGATGCACTTGTTAAAGTTCCACTTCAGGAGGTCCTGCTGGGTGGCAGTGAATTCCTTCTGGATGCCTTGAAAGTTGGTCTTCTGGAAAACTATAATCTTGTTCATGGTCACTGACGAAAGAAGAGCACAGAAAAAGAGTCAAGTTTAATGCCTTCACTGACAAGGGATTTTCCCCGTGTGTGGTCAAGGAAATGTTATGATTTTTGCAACAACTGAAATACAAATAATTGTTTAAAAACGTTATGTGGTAATTCCTTGTAAATAGTTTTATGTATTGTACATTATTGTTTCAGATTGCACTCGTATATTAGATATTGGTGCCAAATGCATATTATATTATGTGACTTCATCAATGTCATTAGCATGCAGTATGTAATATGGCTTTAAGTCCCATATTACATACCATGTATTGTAACCACTCATTTCTTTTTTTTAACTTAATGGAATTATAACATCTAATACATTTCCTTTTTGTGTAGTTTGTTTTTATATAAGAAAGGGTGGTGGGTCCAAAGCAGCACGACATGACCGTTTTTTGTTTTTTTAATTACCGTAACGAAACAATGATGTGCCCAGACACGACTTACGTGTTCTGCAAGAAGACAAAGGTAACCTGCGATGTCGCTTTAAATTGTCACACAAAGGCTGGCTATATAAGTTGTCCCTCTTAATGGCACATAAAATAGAAATGGTTTGATTCTTCTGTCCCAGAGTAATGTACATTTCGACCCCCTCTCCCCTAAGGCAGAGTTTTATTCTCATAAATATTGGGATATTCTAAAGGGGAGGCAGCACTACCGATGTCAATCAAGGGTAACCCCATATTTGTAAGAATGACAGTGTGCCAGTGGGATCTTGGGATATAGTACTGTCTAAACACAGTCTAATTACAACTGTACAGTATATGCAACATGTGTTTAAAGATGGATTTTCACAAGATCCTTCAAACGTGTTCAGGAAAAAGGGGACACGTTTTATTTTATCATACCATATATTTCTCGCTCAATTATCATGAGAATTTGCACAATTGTAGGTCTGTTATGTAGATAAACACTATATAAGAAGCACATTTGTAGACAATCAACTGATGTTAATGAAATTGATGCCACTGTATTATGACAACGAGGGCCAGGTACGCAGCGGGAGGTTCATGTTCATTAAACGAGAAATAGGAGTTTTTCCTTCGTTGCTCGTAAATGTCTTAAACTGTTGTAATCTGATCTAAAACACTAAGATTACTATAACGTTTGAGTTGTGTGTGTGTGTGTTCAAAATGTCCTCTTTCTGCTGAAACGCCGCTGTCTGATTGTATAATCGATAACGCGTTGATCCAGCTGCTCCCGCTCCAGAACAATACAAATGATTTTTTTCAGTCCTGATAGCGACCATCCTTTATCAGGAAACACATTTTATGTCAGCGTTTTGGACCATAACTCTCTCTCTCTCTGTATTTACAAGAACTTTATAACGTGATTATCATCTTGACTAAACACCATTTTGAAACTATGCCGTTGATGAGGTCCTCACGCCGTCACCAATTCCAAAGAATATTAGATTATCAAATAATTATTAAATGTAATAATCTGTGGCAGACCTATAATTGTTCACATTTTCATGGTGTGTGTGTTTAAATGTCCCCTTTGACTAGCGGGGAGGAGGGGGAAACATAACTTATTGCAGGGCAGGGAGGTAAGAAGGACCCTCCCCAAACCTGCCTGTAACGATGATCTGTGGGGCAGTGATCCCTGCTGTGCTCTTGTAGCAGGGGTCTCCTCTATGCCTAAATGATGACATTATCACCCAGAGACAGAGGAGACCAGGGAAGAAGCCGAGTAGCACATGCATCATGCATCTGGTGAGATTCAGGAGAGGGGGAAGCAGGAGGACATTGCTAAACGTTCTAAGGGCCATGCGATTGCAACATTTATAAACGTCATAAGGGCAGTGAAGGGGTTAAACGTCTTTCCCCGGCTTGCAGTGGTTACTGTACAGTCAGGTTTATTTATTTATCTGTGACTTACAAATGACAACAACAAGGGAAGGGTGGGGGATCCATGTCCCAAAAGCTCACGGTGTTTGGGTGCTTTCTGTCAGAGGGGGGGGGGTAATCACTAGCAGTTCCACTCTGCAGATCCAGGTAACAGAGAAGAGATGGTGAGCGATGGCAGGGAGAGATGTGAAGATACACAGGGTTGTAGGTGAGAGGACGAAGACGTGAAAGAGAACTGAACCAGGACATGGCTCTATCGTCTCGATGAAAAATATTTTCACCTGGATTGAAAACTGATTTTACAGGTGGAACGGAAGGACACTTCCATTCTGTCATCAGTGACAGAGCAGTCACAAGTGCCGGGCAGGTTGTGGCATCTGGTGCTGCGGCTCCTCTGCCACTCAAAGGTTTAATAAACAAGTTCAGAAGCAATGACCTCCGTGCTGAACATTGGGCCCCCACTTAGAACCTTTTCAGATTTGGGCTAAAGTTATATTTATGACACTCTATACTGCCTATTCTTCAACCAGTTTTCAATCCAGGGGGAAATATATTTATTGAGACGATAGAGCCATATCCTGGTTAAATTGTGTGATCCATCCAGCAACCAAGGGGTTAACTTTCATTTAAAAATAACTACTTTTTTCCCCCCTATCTCTTGTTGGGGTAACATGGGTTGTCACGGGGCCTGACTTTATTAGGGTAATAAAACAAAAAAAATACTATGCTTACATTAAGCTGACTTGTGACAATGGACAGATATACCACAGATCTGCCACACTAAGCTTCAAAGGACATCGTAAAATCTTAAAACCATTTTTTGACCCATAACCCAGAGATGACAAGAGGGTCACCATATTACTTATATAATATCCCCATTATGCAAGATCATTCATATTTGGTGCAATCAACAATGATCTAAGCAGGGGTGAGCAAAGTACAGCCCGGGCCACATCCTGACCGCATGTGCAACCTGCCCAAGCAGGTTCGTTTAATTTTGGGGGGGGGGTACGGGGGGGGGGACAGAGAGAGCAGAGGAGGTAGCATGCAGTGGCGAAGGACAACTGTGGTGGAGTTGCCCCTAGCGGTTCCGACCCGAAAGTAAGTGACAACTTCCAGTGTCTGCTGCCAGGGAGGACCTCCACCACAGCCAGGCAAGGAATTTTAACTGGATGGGAGGAGGTGAGAAGAGGCTACTGAAGCTGGGGTGACGGGGAGAGGAGGTGATAGAAGACATGGGAGGCGTTAGAGAATATAGGGGGAGGTGAGGAAATGAGGGAGGGGAAGCATCAGAGGGGCAGAGGAGTGAGAGAAAGGGGGGAGAGAAGGGGAAGAGATTTTGTTTTAGAAAAAATGACATAACGGTCAGATCATTTATAAAATAACATACTTGCAGTCATACAGGGCGAGCTATACTGATCTTAATGCTTCTCTCCCACTACTTCCAAGACTGTTGCAACCTGTCTCATCCTCCCTCACACCCCCCCCATCCTCTCACCCTCCCCTCATCCTCTCACCCTCCCTGTTTCCTCTAACCCCCCTCCCCTCATTCTCACCCTTCCCTCATCATCCTCTCCCACCACCACTACCATTACTACTGTTACTACTCCTCCTCATCTTACACCACCATCCTCCTCTCACACCATGATCCTCCTCATCCTCCACACCCCACCATTCTCCTCGTCTCACAACACCATCCTCCCCATCCTTCTCTCACCCCAACATTCTCCTCCTCTCACACTACCATCCTCCTCCTCGCACTCACCCTCAGGGCCGCAGACAGATTTCCTGTGGCCCAGGACTAGAGTTACGTCCACCCCCCATGTCGGCGGTATTCCGAAACCCCTCTTCCCCCCCCCCACCTCACGAGCCCTTCTATTTCCCCCCCTCCCCCTCTTCCCATGTATTTCTCACCCTTGTCTCATTCCCTCTTCCTCACTCCCCCCCTCCATCAATTACCCAACTCTCGCTCAATCCCCCAGCCCCCACCTCGCATGTGTTTCTCTCCCCAGCATCTCAGTCTTATTCCCTCTTTTGCTCACTCCCTCACCCATTCTCTTACATCCCCTCTCACTCGCCCCCACCCTCTGTCAATTACCCCACTCTCACGCAATCCCCCCAATACATTAAAAAAAAAACCTACCCCCCAAAATACATACAACCCCCCACACCCCAAATACTGTACATACAAAAAAAAAACACCCCCAAATACATACCAAACCCCCTCACCCCAATTACAAATAAAAAAACATCCCCCAAATACATTTTTTTTAAAACACCCCTCACCTACATACACCCCCCACAATACATATTAAAAATGTACCCCCCAATACATATAAAATACAGACTTACCTTGGGGATGGTCTCAGGCCTCTGGCTGGGCCCGGTGGTTGTGGAGTGCCCGGCTGCTGGTCCTCTAGTTGCCACCGGGTCCCAGCTCTCCCCCAGTTGCGGGCTTCCCTAACTGGCTGCCACACACGAGTTTCTAATGCTGCCTTACGCCGCTCCTCCCTCTCATGCCGGCGCACACCCAAAGCTGAGCCCAGCTTACTTCCGGTGCGCGCTGACATCAGAGAGGTCCGGTGCACGCCAGCGTCAGAAGATCGGCGTGGGAAAGAGTGAGGGAGGCCCCACAGCGGGGGAGAGCCGGGCCCAGCGGCAACTACTACAGTCTAGCCACCAGGCCCCTCGTAGCCACCAGGCCCCTCGTAGCCACCAGGCCCCTCGTAGCCACCTGGCCTGGCTCTCCCCACTGATGGCGACCCTGCTCATGCTTCCCACTGCACGTTCAGAGAGGTAATACCGTGCACATACATGTCTGGTATTACCTCTCATTTTTTTTACCAGACAGAATGGCAAAATACCGGTTAGTCTGGTTCAAAACCGGACACCTGGCAACCCTAGCACTATATCAAAAGCCTTTGCAAAATCTAAGTAGACCACATCAACCTGGTCTAATAACTAATAAGGTTCATTTGGCATAGCCTATCCTTAATAAACCTTCAAGTAGCTTCCCCACTATTGATGTCAGGCTCACAGGTCTATAATTCCTTGTTGTGATCGATCTCCCCTTTTAAACATAGACACCGCATCTGCTTTACTTCAGTCCTGTGGTAGGGAGCCTGCGGAAATGTAGCCCCTGAATCTTAAATACTGTATTACAGTCTGGCTATGACTGTGCTGCGTTCTTTAAGTAAACTTGAATACATGCCACCAGGGCCAGGTGTACTATTTCTGTACATTAGCAAAAAGTTAGTTAATGATAAGATAGTGGCTTCCTACAGTATTTTTGGGAATTGGCTCGGTAAATACAGAGGCAATATTTTGTTCAGCACTTCTGCCGTGTCCTTATTACAAATAATTTGCTGGTCCATCTCGCACTTGAACACTTTTTGCTATTAATGTACTTAATGAACTTTTAGGATTGATCTTCATTTCATTGCAATCCTTGTTTTCAATGTACGCAGCGTTTCTTACATTCCTTATCATTAATAGAACCTGATATGATGCCTCTGTCTCTGCTTACTTCAGCTGTCCAAACGCCTGCCCCTTCCTTTCAACTTCTTCCCTTACTTTGGGTATTTAGGCACAAAATAGAGGATATGAAGGAGCACACAGGAGACTTGTTTTGAGTTTGAAAAAACTTCAATAAAGTATTCACAGCATCAGAGCTAATAAAGGTTACGTTTCAGGACTAATGTGTCCCTTCCTCAGACCAAACACTTGGGTATTTACCCAATAGTATACACTGATACAACTGTACTCATCTAACAATGTTTTAAAGATTGCCCTTTTATTGTCTGTCTTTTTTTTCCATCCCAATTTATTTGTTTTAAAATCTTCCGTGGTTGACTACAATCTGTTATTTTTAAGATAAGAGTCTTTGTGAATTTGATATAAACCTGTTTTTAACAAAGCTCTATCCTGGATCTCCTCTTACCTCTCCCATCGTACTTTCATTGTCTCTTTTGCTAGCACCTCCTCCTCTATCAATTTCTCTCTGGGGGTACCCCAGGGCTCTGTCCTGGGACCTCTTCTCTGTACACACTTTCTCTAGGTGACCTAATCGCATCTCTTGGGTTCAAATATCACCTCTATGCTGATGAGACACATTTATTTTTCAACTCCATACCTTACACCTGCAGTACAGACTAAAGTTTCTGAATGTTTCTCCTGTATCATCCCTCCGCCGACTTTAAATTAACATGGCAAAAACAGAGCTCCTCATACTTCCTTCCAAACCTGACCTTACTACCTCCTTCCACATTACTATTGTAAGTACCATCATTCACCCAGTAGCAGAAGCACGCTGCCTAGGGGTCACACTCAACTCATCTCTCACATTCAAAAGTAGCTAAAACCTGTCGTTTTTTCCTCCGCAAAATGACACAATACAAGATACGCCTTTTCCTCTGTTGCTCGACTACAAAAACTGACACAGAACTTCATTCTCTCCCGTCTTGACTACTGTAACCTCCTGCTGTCCGGCCTTCCTGCCTCTCACCTGTCTCCCCTACAATCTATGCTAAATGCTGCTGCCAGAATTACCCTACACTTTCCTAAATCTCTCAGCATCTCCCCTGCTGAAATCCCTTTCCTGGCTTCCTATCAAATCCCGCATCTCACACTCAATTCTCCTCACTTTTAAAGCTTTACACTCTTCTGCTCCTCCTTATATCTCAGCCCTAATTTCTCGCTATGCACCATCCCGACTCTTGCGTTCTGCTCAAGGATGTCTCTACCCCTTCTGTATCCAAAGCCTCTATTCACACCCTCTATCTACTCCTTCCTACTGCTTGGGATCTACCCTAAGCCTGAACCAAGACACACACCTGATATCACCCATGCAGCCTGCCATCTCTTCCCCTGTAAATGGTGTTAACCTTCTGATTTAATACTGACTAACCTTAAAACTCACCCCACAAGTTAAGCATCCCAACAGCCTGCACTCATGGTTACTGTCCCACACTCAGCCACTCCTACCACCCATTGTGGCCAAGCACTGCCATACACAGCACTTATTCCCTCACCTGCTGTCTCTGTAAGTCTCCCACCATACCTCTTAGATTGTAAGCTCTTCGGGCAGGGATTTCCTTTCCTATTGTCTGATTTTGCTGAAATTATTGTATCATTTTAAATCCCTATACTGTATTCTTTGTGAAGCGCTGAGTACACTTTTGGCGCTATATAAATAGACGTACAATATAATACAAAGCCCTCTCCCACCTTAAACCTTTCTCACTAACTGCCCCACACCTCTGGAATGCCCTTCCCCTCAATATCCGACTAGCACCCTCTCTAGCCACCTTTAAGACCCATCTTAAAATACACCTGCTTAACGAAACATATGAATAGCTCCAAGGCTGATAATTAACACCTTATACATTAATCTTGGCCCCCTGCAGACGAACTTACCAGAACGCCCTCCTACTGTCTATGTATGTTCTTCCTACCAACCAATTAGTTTGTACAGTTGTGTGAAAAAGAAAGTACAGCCTCTTTGAATGCTATGGTTTTACATATCAAGACATAATAACAATCATCTGTTCCAAGCAGGTCTAAAAATTAGGTAAATACAATCTCAGATGAACAACAACACATGACATATTACACTGTCATGATTTATTTAACAAAAATAAAGCCAAAATGGAGAAGCCATGTGTGAAAAACTAAGTATACCTTATGATTCAATAGCTTGTAGAACCACCTTTAGCAGCAATAACTTGAAGTAATCGTTTTCTGTATGACTTTATTATTCTCTCACATCGTTGTGGAGGAATTTTGGCCCACTCTTCTTTACAACGTTGCTTCAGTTCATTGAGGTTTGTGGGCATTTGCTTATGCACAGCTCTCTTAAGGTCCCGCCACAGCATTTCAAACGGGTTGATGTCTGGACTTTGACTGGGCCATTCCAACACCTTGATTCTTTTCTTTTTCAGCCATTCTGTTGTAGATTTGCTGGTGTGCTTGGGATCATTGTCCTGTTGCATGACCCAATTTCGGCCAAGCTTTAGCTGTCGGACAGATGGCCTCACATTTGATTCTAGAATACTTTGGTATACAGAGGAATTTATGGTCGACTCAATGACTGCAAGGTTCCCGGGTCCTGTGGCTGCAAAACAAGCCCAAATCATTACCCATCCTCCACCGTGCTTGACAGTTGGTATGAGGTGTTTGTGCTGATATGCTGTGTTTGGTTTTCGCCAAACGTGGCACTGTGCATTATGGCCAAACATCTCCACTTTGGTCTCGTCTGTCCAAAGGACATTGTTCCAGAAGTCTTGTGATTTGCTCAGATGCAACTTTGCAAACCTAAGCCTTGCTGCCATGTTCTTTTTAGAGAGAAGAGGCTTTCTCCTGGCAACCCTTCCAAACAAACCATACTTGTTCAGTCTTTTTCTAATTGTACTGTCATGAACTTTAACATTTAACATGCTAACTGAGGCCTGTAGAGTCTGAGATGTAACTCTTGGGTTTTTTGCAATTTCTCTGAGCATTGCACAGTCTGACCTTGGGGTGAATTTGCTGGGACGTCCACTCCTGGGAAGATTGGCAACTGTCTTGAATGTTTTCCACTTTTTAATAATCTTTCTTACTGTAGAATGATGGACTTTAAATTGTTTGGAAATGGCCTTATAACCCTTCCCAGATTGATGGGCAGCAACAATTGCTTCTCTAAGTTCATTGCTGATGTCTTTCCTCCTTGGCATTGTGTTAACACACACCTGAATGCTCCAGACCAGCAAACTGCTAAAACTTCGGCTTTAATAGAGGTGGTCACACTTGCTGATGATCAATTAATCAAGGGCATTTGATTAGCAGCACCTGTCTGCTACTTAGCATCTTAATTCCTACGGAAGCAGTAAGGGTGTACTTAGTTTTTCACACTTGGCTTCTCCATTTTGGCGTTATTTTTGTTAAATAAATCATGACACTGTGTAATATGTCGTGTTGTTGTTCATCTGAGGTTGTATTTACCTCATTTTAAGACCTGCTAAGGAACAGATGATTGTTATTATGTCCTGATATGTAAAACCATAGAATTCAAAGAGGGTGTACTTTCTTTTTCACACAACTGTAAGCGCTTCAGAGCAGGGACTCCTTTTCCTAACTGTTACTTTTATGTCTGAAGCGCTTCTTCCCATTTGGTGTTATTTGTATTATTTGTTATTTATATGATTGCCACGTGTATTACTGCTGTGATGCGCTATGCACATTAATGGAGCTATATAAATAAAGACATACATACATTATTTGAAATGAGACCCCAAGTCACATTATATGGTCACTGTACCCCAAGTGTTTCCTCACTTTTATTAGTATTTATACATTGTTATTAGTAGGTCAAGTATTACCCCTATTTCCCTAATTGGTTTAATAATAATAATGATGATAATGATGATGATAATATGAATAATGATTATTCCATGCAGCAGACAACAAGCCTGAGCTTCCTTCCTTTTGTATATATAATAAGGGCAGTTTGGGGTAGGCAGGGCTAGGTTAGGCTAGGTTGGTAGTATAGGAAATATGAGGTGTTCATGGTGTGAGTGAGAGTGGCGGGGATATCAGTGGGCAGTTCCCCTCTCACAGGTTGTGCCCGTACTCACCTTCTCTGCGGCTTCTGGCTGGCACAAGGGGTCTGTCTGTCTACCACATAGAACACAGAGCTGCACGCTGGGGTCTTTATACCCTGACACCCCTCCCAGGGAGCGAGGGAGTGAGGAGCTGCGCTGGGTGAGATCTGCTGTTTGCTCGTCTCAGGAGCTGTGCTCCCCCTCAGGGTAAATCCGGCGTGGGGAGAGACACCAGAGTTCGGTGTGTGTCTGAGGCGGGGCAGGGGAGCGCCCGGGCGCGCTCTCCTCACTGTATCTCTGTCTTGCTTTTTACTTTGACATCCGTGAGGCTCTGGCACAAATAGGTAGCGCTCTCTGTGGCTCCCCCAACTGAGATCTCCACGGGCGCTGAGGAGAAGGTCTCTCTTCTGGTCACAGTCACGGTCACCTTGCTGTTGGGGGGCACAACCCCAGGCATCTTCAGCCTCACTAGTTCAACCTCTGTGTGGCTCTCCTCTGAGCCCCGTACCAGGGTGAGCGGCCCAGTGTTGCCCCCCAGTCTCAGTTTGGGCTGCAGCTCGATCTTGGACCCCATGGGCACTTTGCTGTCGTTGGGGAAGGTGATGGAGTGGGTGATGGAGCTCTCATACCCGCGCTCGCGGGCATAGAAGTCCTCACTAACACTGCTGTTGTTACTGGCCACCATCTCCTCCAGGAGGACATCTTCATCATTGTCCTGAGTCTGCTTGTCCCACTGGACTTTGGCTGAGAGACTCATGGTAAAAGGAGGGCTTTCTGCGGGGAAGGAGAGAAGGTTTGTGAAAAAGGGAGAGGGGGACAGTGAGGGTGGGAGAGAAAGTGGGAGATATGGGGTGGGGGGACCAGGATAGACTGAGGGGAGAAAGCGAAAAAAGTGTGGAATGAGCTGATAGAAAATATGAAGGGTGGGACCTGTGAGCTGATGAAGACCATGCTCCCGTTATCTGCCCATAAGGAAGACTTGCCCTCCACAGCGAACAGGGCAGTACGCGTGGGGTTAATGGAGCGATGCTCTGCAGCAGGGCTCGGGGAAGGGTTAATGGAGTAAAGCTCTGCAGGGCTCGGACAGAGAACAGGTTAATAGAGTGATGCTCTGCAGGTCTGTGGCCGGGGAGTGGCCCATTGGGGTGAGGTTCTGCCGTTCTTTATTGCAGCCAGTAGGGCAGTTTGGGGTGAGAAGGAGATGTAACTTCAAGTGGAGGCAGTCGGGGTGTCATAGGGGTGATGGGGACATGAAGGATGATTGGGAGAGCCATGGGAGGCAATTGGAGTACATATAAAAAAATGAGTGGGACCATTTGAGAGTGGAAATGTCACACCCCTCACAGGCTGTGCCCTTACTCACCCTTTGTTGCTCCTACCTGGCACAGGGTGTCTGAACGGCTGCAGCTTGGAGCTGCACGCTGGGGTCTTTATACCCTGACACCCCTCCCAGGGAGTGAGGGAGTGAGGAGCTGCGCTGTGTGAGATCTGCTGTTTGCTCGTCTCAGGAGCTGTGCTCCCCCTCAGGGTAAATCCGGCGTGGGGAGAGACACCAGAGTTCGGTGTGTGTCTGAGGGGGGAGGCGGGGGGGGGGGGGGGGGGGGGGGGGGGTGATGAGGTGTCACAAGAAGATGCACAAACACACACAACTATGTCACTGCACCTTCATGCTGCAGCACACGCTGCTATTCCTGCCCTGACACCTACACACAGCGATGTCACTACACCTTCATGCTGCAGCACCCTATGCTATACCTGCCCTGACACCTACACACAGCTATGTCACCGCACCTTCATGCTGCAGCACCCTATGCTGACGTATTACCTGCCCTGACACCTACACACAGCTATGTCACTGCACCTTCATGCTGCAGCACCCTGTGCTATTCCTGCCCTGACACCTACACACAGCTATGTCACCGCACCTTCATGCTGCAGCATCCTCTGCTATACCTGCTATGAGTACAAAAAACTTATCAATTGGTGGCGCTCAGTGTATATGGTTTAAATAAACATCAAATAAACCCACAGTGTAATACATAAATAAAGTAATTAATAGTGATACTTATACAACCACGTGTGATATATGCCGCTGTGACCTGATGCAGGACTGCTCTTTCAATCCTCGTGGACAAGTGAAGGGTGGAAATCATCAAGAAGCGCAAATCATGGGGAAAATAAAAGAAGACAACAAACTTATGGTGCAGTATTGTGTGAATTCAGTGTGGTAAATGGCACGGTTAAGTGTTCAGAATACTCACAAACATGAGAGGTCAGTAGGCATATAAAGGTATTTTTAACCCATGGGATGAAGCCAGGTGTTGGAATAGGAACCGCGCTGATGATCAGGTACACTGTAGCGATCAGGTACACTATAACCAGGGGCCCTTTAGGAATAAATTGAACCGGACATAGTGCAGACTGTACATAGGATATTTATAAAAACAAGCAAAATCCAATCAACTCACATGGTGATGGAAATAAACAGGCATATAGATCACAGTGTGGATCTCTGCAAACCGGTAGAGTGGTGTCTCGACTGTTCCTCTGTTCTGGTATGCGTGTCACGGATGCGTCTCACCGCGGACCGGAAGTGACGTCATCCGCTTCCAGAGGCTCGGGTTTAGTCTAAGGGCATCACTCTAACCGTTTCACCTTGTAGGTTTCTGCAGGTGACGCCTAAGAGACAACCGGAGCTGGAAGCGGATGACTCACTCCGGTCCGCGTGAGACGCATCCGTGACACGCATACCAGACAAGAGGAACAGTCGAGCACCACTCTCCGTTTGCAGAGATCCACACTGTGATCTATATGCCTGTTTATTTCCTACACCATGTGAGTTGATTGGATTTTGCTTGTTTATAAATATTCTATGTACAGTCTGCACTATGTCCGTGTCAATTTATCCTAAGGGCCCCTGGTTTTAGTGTACCTGATCGCTACAGTGTACCTGATCATCAGCGCGGTTCCTATTCCACACCTGGCTTCATCCCATGGTTAAAGATACGGGCTTTTTTGCCCTACAAGTGACCTAATCACGTTTTGTGAGTATTCTGAACACTTAACCGTGCCATTTACCACACTGCATTCACACAATACTGCACCATAAGTTTGTTGTCTTCTTTTATTTTCCACATGATTTGCGCTTCTTGATGATTTCCACCCTTCACTATACCTGCTATGACACATACACGTAGCTGTCACTGTACCCCAATCCTGCCATTCTAATGGGCACAGAGTATGTAGTTGAGAAATTGCCCCCCACTACAGTCAAAAACCCCTAAAAAACTACAATATAAAATATATAATACAAAACTAAAATATTTACTTTTATTAAAAGTACATATACAATTCTAATTCCATGTGCTAAACCTATATCACTAACACGTATTTTACTAGCTTACTCGATCACTAACTTACCGTGTCTCCGCCTGTCTCTTGCTCGCCCTCAGATTCATCAAGCACCGTTACCACTTAACGAACCCGAACGGTTGTTAACTCCAGTTTATTTGAATGGAACTTAGTGCTGGTTCTGGTGCACTAACTCATAACCCAGCTTGATTAATAACCCCTTCTGTCTCTCTGTCTATCTCTCAGTCCCTTATTGACTGTCACCCTCAGCGTCCCGAGCTTCTCATTAATATTTATTAATCAGTTATGTAATTATATATAAGGCCCCCAGCCCAACATTTCCCAGAAGCCCTGCCCACGGGTTGCCCATTGATATACCCAGATCTACCAATACCCATGGTAACTTTCAGTCCGGGACCACACCTGAGGTACCTTACCTATCCCCTTTGAGAAAGGGCTCTTAGAGCCTGAAACGCGTAGGAGGTTGTGTTTCTTTGTAGTTTGTTTGTCCTTTTTTCATTTTTATGTAGTTTAATAAACGCTTTTATCCATTGACATCTGGTGAGCTGAGGGTGCTTTTTTTGGACGCTGCAGTCTCGTGCCAATCCATCTCTTTGTTTTACCTTACCGGACTGACCTCCCACACCACTCATATATCCCTAGAAGGGATGAAGCTAGCCCAGAGTCAGTCCATAGCTGCCGGCATGACTGCCCTAGTCACTGGTCGACTTGGGGGGGGCACTACAGCAACTGGTGGACGGCCTAGTGCAGTACTCAGTCCTACAACTACCGCAAGTTCAAAGCTTTCTATGGGATATCACCCACTCCCGTAGGAGAAGAAGGGTTTGAGGCATAGAGGGAACATACCCTGAAAGAACTGGAGGAATTGTTTTGCACCGAAGCTGTTAAGAGGCAATGATCAATGGAGTGCCTAAGACCCCCCCTCCCCCCACTATGATGGTGACAATGCACCGAGACCAGAATGCAGACGTTATGGCACAGAGGGTAGTGGACTTATTGATGCGGATCTACGGCCTAGAAGAGGACGAAAGCGAACTCTGGTCTAAGTTCTACAGTCTAAGGCCGAGTCCATGGTCCCTGCTGGCGTGCTGAGGCACGCTGAGGCGCAGGGAAAGCGGGTGCTTTCCCTGGCCTTGCGGTTGCTTACCGCAAGCGCTCTCAGCAGCCGTCAGGGGGCGGTCCGGGGGCGGGCGCGTCACTGGCCGGGGGCGGGCCAGTGACGTCACGGAGCTGGTTCGCCCTCATTGGGCGAACCGCTCACGTGACCGGCCTGTCTCGCCGGCAAGCGGGGGAATTTTAAATTCCCCCAAGACCTGCGCTTCCGCAAGAGCGCGGAAGCGTAGGCGAGCCCCTACTAAAGCCGCTCTAATTGCGGCTGTAGGGGCTCAGTGCTGAGCGGGAGCGCGCGTCAGCACGCTTCCGCAAGCACGCAGCAAACATGTCCGGGGCCTTAGACAGAAAGAAGGGGTAGAATTGTCTGAGTTTATTCAACGGATACAGTTAGTTTTGTGGAATCTATGTTCCCATGATATAATTCAGCCTCTGAAGTGGATGAATATCGCAGAAAACACTGTGTGTGTGTCTCACTGTGTGTGTGTGTCTCACTGTGTGTGTGTGTCTCACTGTGTGTGTGCGTGTGTCTCACTGTGTGTGTGCGTGTGTCTCACTGTGTGTGTGCGTGTGTCTCACTGTGTGTGTGCGTGTGTCTCACTGTGTGTGTGTGTGTCTCACTGTGTGTGTGTGCCTGTGTCTCACTGTGTGTGTCTCACTGTGTGTGTGCGTGTGTCTCACTGTGTGTGTGTGTGTGTGTGTCTCACTGTGTGTGTGTGCCTGTGTCTCACTGTGTGTGTGTGTCTCACTGTGTGTGCGTGTGTCTCGTGTGTCGTGGCATGCAGGCGTATAACGCTTTGGCCAAGGGGTTTAACAAAATACACTTTTTCATGAGATTATTATTTTATTTTAGCCTAATTGGTAGGAGCGCAGGAATCGTTCTTTTTGTTTATAAAATAAAAAATACATACATCTGTTTTAATTTAAATTGTATCAATCAGGAATGCACCATGATGCAGTGTATCAAGTGTCACTTTAGACAATGATCTACTGTATGTATCATATGTAACAAGTCCTACAACGACCTGCATGCATACCACACACATTTTATTAAGGTTTGTACTACTTTATAACACTGCAATTAAAGAAATAAGTTTACAAATATCCTGGTGGTACATAGACCCCAATGGGTTTCTCTGATATCCATTTAAACTTTAAAATCCATGGGGTCCAGTGCTCACACTTTGCTTGAACAGTTTGACCCCCATGACACATGTCACACTCACTGGTTTGTAGCGTCCCCCCAATGTCACGCTCCCTCCGCATGCCACTGTTTCCATCACAGGTCACGCTCTGCCCACCATGTCACGCTCCATTCCCCCCACGTCACTCCTCCCTATGTCACCCTCTCTGTTCTCCCCATGTCCCTATTTCCAGTCCCACCCATGTCACACCACTCCATGTCACTCTCTCCTTCATGTCTCTTCCCCATGGAACTCCCCTCCACATCAGTCTCTCCCTCCCCCCACATCACTTTCTCCCCCATGTCGCTCTTTTCCCTCCCCTCATCACCCTCTCTACCCTGCCCATGTCACTATGTCTCCCATGTCCCTCCCCTCCCTGTGTCACTCCCCCATCTCTCTTCCACCCATGTCACACACCCTCCCCTCCACGTCATTCTCTCAACCCACCACGTCGCTCTGCCCCCTCTGTTACTCACTCTCCCCTATATCATTGCCCCCCATTTAACTTTCTCCCCCCATATCACTCCCCCTGTGCCTCTCTCTCCCTCACATTCTTCCATTAATGTCACTACCCCATGTCACTCCTTGTCCCATCATGTGATTCCTCTGCATATCACACTCTCCCCCCCCCCACATAACCATATCATTCCCCCCCCACATCATTATCTCTCCCCCATTCCCATGTCATTTTCTTTCCACCCCAATGTCACTCTCGTCCCCCACACTGCTCCCACCAATGTCACTCCCCATCACTCTCTTCCCCCTCCACACATTACTCCCTCTCCCCTCCACATAACTCTTCTCCATGTCGCACTCTCGCCCATGTCGCACTCTCGCCCATGTCGCACTCTCGCCCATGTCGCACTCTCGCCCATGTCGCACTCTCGCCCATGTCGCACTCTCGCCCATGTCGCACTCTCGCCCATGTCGCACTCTCGCCCATGTCGCACTCTCGCCCATCCAGACATATGAATGAATGCTGCACACCTAGAAAAGTATATCAATGATACAATTACCGGTGCTCCCGTGCTTGAACAAAAGCCTGTTGTCAGTTCCGTCAGTAGTAGAAGGAACAAAGGCACACGGATTTAGAATATCTAAACTCATTTATTGAGACCAACACAACGTTGCGACCTTAGTGGTCTTTATCAAGACTGCCACTATGTCACTTGATAAAGACCACTAAGGTTGAAACGTTGTGTTGGCTCAATAAATGAGTTAGTATATTCTAAATCTGTTGTGCCCTGTGTTCCTTCTACTACACCACTCACCCAACCCTCTCTCACCACATGTCCACACTCGCCCATGTCCCACACACATCAGCCCATGTCACACACTTCACGCCCACTCTCTGCACCCATGTCACACACATCACCACATGTCACAACACTCACCCAGCGCTCTAACACCCATGTCACTCCTCACCCATGTCACACACTCACCCATGTCACTCTCTCACCCATGTCACTCTCTCACCCATGTCACTCTCTCACCCATGTCACTCTCTCACCCATGTCACTCTCTCACCCATGTCACTCTCTCACCCATGTCAAGTGAGAACAGGTGATATACTGCCAACTGAATCACACAAGGCGATGATGCACGGCAAATTAATTCTGCGCGACCATCTGCTATTCCGGCCCGACACTACATCCCACACTCATTCCCTTGCAACCTTCATGCGGCAGGACACCTCTGCTATTCCTGCCGATACCTCACAAACAGCTATTCACTGCCGCCACCTTCATGCTGCCAAACGCCTGTGCTTATTTGCCTGCCCATGACACCATACAACCATCTATGTCACTGGCACCTTCAGGCTGCAGCATCCTCGCTCTATTCCTGCCCTGGACAGGACCATACAACGCAACATCTATGTCCTGGCACCTTCATGGCTGTGCAAGGGCACAGCGAGCCCTGTGCTATTCCTGTGCCCTGCACCTACGACACACTATGTCAAACTGCACCTTCATTGCTGCAGGACACCACTCTGCTATCCTGCCCTGCCCCTACACACAGCTATGTCATCACCCCAGAGCACCTTCATGGGCTGTGCAGCACCCTCTGCTAGTCCATGGTCCCATACACTAACCAACACACAGCTTGTCACCGGGCAAAGCCTTCATCTTCGCACGCCTCTGCTATTCCTCACTGAAGTCCGTACCACACAGCCTATGTCACTAAAAGCAGCTTCCTGCTGCAAAAGCACCCTGTGCTATATGCTGCCCTGACACCTACAACCAGGGCTATGTCGACTGCCCCTTCATGCTGCAGCACCTTCTGCTAGTTCCATTCCCCTTCACGACACACAGCGGTTATGGTCACTACAGCCATATCCCTGTGCTGCATCACCCCTCGCTATTTCCTTCCGGTGACAACCTACACACCAAGAAAATGCTCGCTATAGTCACTGACATTCATGCTGCAAGCACCCTCTGCTATTCAGTAGCCCTTCACCTACCCCAGCTATGTCACTCAGCACCTTCATCCTGCAGGGCCCTCGATGCTATTCCTGCCGACACCTACTACACCAACTTGGTCACTGGCACTTCAAATTCTGCAGCCCGCCATAGCTGCTATCCATGGCCCAATGTCACCAACACACACTTGATAAAAATATCAGCTGCGCCTCTGCTAATTCCTGCCTGACACCTAACGGCACAACTATGATCCCACACCCATGCAGCATGCACCCTCTCAATACCTGACGTGACCTAGCACCGCAGCTATGCCACTACACCTTCATGCTGCACACTCTTCTAGGTTCCTTCCCTGACCCCCTCGCGGCAACAGCTATGGTCAGCTGGCACTTCAGGTGTCTGCAGCACCTCTGCGATCCCTGCCTGGGACACCCACAGCAGGCTATGTCACTGCACCTTTCATGCTTCAGTCACGCCTCTGCTATTCCTGCCCGACACCATCACAACAAAGCGCTTGTCCTGCACACCATATCAATGCTGCAATCAACCCTCTGCTATTCCTGCCCTGACACCAAATTACACCAACTATGGTCCTACAAACCTCCCTGGCTGCAGCACATACTCTGCTATTCCTGCCCTGACACCTCACACAGCTATGTCACTACACCTTCATCGCTCAGCACCCTCTGCTATTCCTGTATTTCCGGCCCTGACCCTACACACCACGATGGTCACTGAAGCCCCTTCATGCTGCAAAGCCACCCTCTCTATTCCTGAGCTGACACCTACACCACACGATGTCTGCGAAAGCACCTTCCTGCTGCAGCTCCCTCTACTTTCCTGGCCTGACACCTACACCAACTATGTCCATACGACCTTCATAGCTGCTAAGCACCTGGTGCTATTCCTGCCCCCCATGCACCTCACACAGCTAATGTCAGCTGCAACCTGCTGCGGACACCCTCTGTCAGTCTCCTGACACCTACACAAGCTATGTCACTGCACCTTCATCTGCAGGCCCCTGCTATCCTGGGCGCGCTGCCGCACCAATCACACAGGCTATGTCACTTGCAAAGTCACGGTCACCTTCATAGCTAGCCGGCACCTCTGCCCAATCCTAGCCCTCCAAACTGGACGCCCGGCTAAAAGCTTGGTCACATGCACCTTCATGCTTGGCATCAACCTGTGCGCTATTCCGGCCCTGACACTACACACACTATTCCACTACCAAACCCTTCATGCTGCATCACCTGTGCTATCCCTGGTCCCTTACACACTCACACAGTATGTCATCTTGGCCGCCGTTCATGCTGCGCACCTTGCTATTTCCTGCCTGACACCTACCGCCACTCTTTCCACTGACCTTCATCTGCGATCCCCTGTTGCTATTCCTATATACCTTGCCAACTACACCTCACACGCTTTCACCGTGCACCTTCTAAGCGCACATCCTCCTGCTAATACTGCTATGATTACAAAAACTGTATCACTTGGTGGCGCTCAAGTGGTATCTGTTTAAATAAACATCAAATAAACCCACAGTGTTAATAAGCTAAATACGTAAATGTAAATAGTTGAGACTATACAACCCTTGTGATTATTCCAAGCTGTACCTGATGGCAGGACAGCTCTTTTCAATGCCTCTTGAGACAAGTGTAAGGAGTATGTGGATAATCAGCAAGAAGCGCAACATCATGTTGAAAAAATAAAGAAACAACCAACTCTATGGGTCATTATATGTTGTGTATCAGTGTGCGTACTAAGTGCGCACGGGTATAAGTTTTCAACTACTCACACACATGGAGAGGTCAGTAGCTATAAGGTATATTTAACCCCGTGGGATGGCACCAGGGTGTTGGAACAGTGAACCGGAAGCGCTGATGATCGATAGTACAAACTGGTAGCATCAGGTACACATATAACCAGGGAGCGCCTTTAGGGATAGAAATGGAACCGGGACATAGTTCAGACTTGTACCTAGGATATTTACTATAAAAAAACAAGCAAAATCCACTCACACTCACATGGTGATGAAATACCCCTAAAAGCATGAGATAGATCAGCCGGTGGGTTGGTACTCTCTGCGAACCGGTAGATGGTGTCCCTCGCTAGGTTCCTGTTCTGGTATGCGTTCACGAGAGTGCTTCTCTATAACCAAAGCGGACCGGAGTGAACTTCATCGCGCTTCCAGAGGCTCGGGTTTAGGTCTTAGGGGCATCACTCTAGACGTTTCTACCTTGATAGTTTCTCAGTGAGTGACGCCTAAGACGACGAACGGCGGAGCCTGGAAGCAGGATGAAGTCAACTCCGGTCCGGTGAGACGCGTCCGTGACGCATACCAGACAGGAGAGGAACAGTCGAAACACCACTGCACCTGTTGCAGAGGATGCCACACGTGATCTTATAGCCGTTTATTTACCTTCACGATGTGAGTGATTGGATTTTGACTGTTTTTATAATATTCTATTACATGTCTGCACTATTCCGTGTTCAATTTATGCCTAAGGGCCCCCTAGGATTTCTGAGTCGTACCTGGACGCTACAGTGTACAACTGATTTTTCCATATCAAGCGCGGTTCCTATTCCACACACTGCTCATCCCTGGGTAGTTAACAGATACGCTGTTATTGCCTACGTGACCTATCAGTTTGTGAGGTAAATTATACACTTAAACCGTATGCCATTTACCACAACTCGACATTCACACAATGAACTGCACCTAAGTTTGGTGTGTTTCTTTTATTTTCCACAATGGATTGCACCTTTCTTGATGATTTCCAACCTTCACTATACCTGCTATGACAGACATACACGTTAGCTGTCACTGACCCCATCCTGCCATATCACATGGATGGCACGAGTGGTATGGTCTGAGAATTGCCCCCCACTCAGGTCGCAAAAACCCCCTAAATAAACTAAAATAAAAAATATATAATACCAAAACTAAATATTTGACTTTTATTTAACAGTAAATATCCATTCTAATTCCATGTGCTACAACCTTCACTAACACGTAGTTTACTAGTTACTACTGACGATCACTAATCGTAACCGTTGGGTCTTAGCGCGCCTGTACCTTGCATCCCGGCCCTCAGATATTCATGCAAGCACCGTATACCAACTTAACGAACTCCTAACGGAAACTGTTCGTTAATCCAGTTTATTTGAATGGACCTTAAGTGCTGGTTCTGGTGCAGCAACTCTAGACGCATGCCTTGAATTAATAACCCTTATGTCTCGCTGTCATATCTAACTCATGTCCTTATGACTGTATCACCCCCTCATGCCGTCACGTCTTCTCATAATATTTATTAATCAGTTATGGCATTATATAGATAAGGCCCCCAGCCACATTTCCCAGAACCCGCTGCCACAGTGTTCCCATTAATACCCGAGATCTACCAAATACCCGGGTAACTTCAGTCCCGGACCAACAGGAGCCTGAGGTACCTTGACCTAACGCCCTTGAGAAAGGGCTCTTAGAGCCTGTGAAACGCGGTAGGGGTTGTGTTCTTTTTGTAGGTTTGTTGTCCTTTTGTTTTTTCAATTTTTATGTATTTATAAACCTTTTATCCAATTGAATACTGTGATGAGCTGAGGTGCTTTGTTTTGGACCTGGACATATCTCGTGCCAATCCATCCTTTGTGTTTACCTCCACGGCTGACCTCGCCACAAACACTCATAATCCTAGAAGGATTGAGATAGCTGCCCAGAGTCAGTCCATAGCTGGCGGCATGACTGCCCATAAGTCACTGGTCGACTGGGGGGGGAAACACTACCAGCATGGCAACGCTATGAGTACCTTCATAAGCATAGTGCTATCAGTCACTACAACACGAAGTTGCAAGACTTTCAATTGGGATATCACCCACTCCCGTAGGAAGAGAAGGGTGTGAGGCATCAAGAGGAAAACATACCTCTAAAGAACTGAGGCATTGTTTTTGCACAAGAAGCTGTTCGTAAGAGGCGAATGAATCATGGTGCCTAAGACCACCCCTCCCCCCACATGATGGTGACAAGGACAATGCACCGGACCAGACATGAGGCAGACGGTTATGGTCACCGAGTGGTAAGTGCTGACTTATTGATGCGATAATCTCACGGCTGAGACGAATGAGGACGAAACGGACACTCTGGTCTAAGTTCTACAGTATAAGCCGAGTCCATGGTCTAGCTGGCGTGACTGAGGCACGCTGAGGGCGCAGTGAAACTCTGGTGCTTTTTCACTGTGCCTTAAGCGGTTGGTACTTGCCGACAATAGCGCCTCGCAGCCGTTGATACAGGGGGCGGTCCGGGGAGCGGGCGCGTCATCGGCCGGGGGTCGGGCCAGTGACTCACGGGGAGCTGGTTCGCCCTTTGGGCGAACCCTCACGTGAGCCGTGCCTGTCTCGCGGCAGCGGGGAAATTTTAAATCCCCCCAGACCTGCGCTTCCGCAAATGCGCGGAACGTAGGCGAGCTCCCTACTAAAGCCGCTCTAAGTGCGGCTGTAGGGGCTTCAGCTGGCCGGGGGAGCGCGCGTCGCACCTTCAGAGCACGCACGCACAAATTCCTGAGGCCTCTTAGACAGAGAAGAAGGGAGTAAGAATTGTTCTGAGTTTGCATTCAAGGATACAGGTTTACAGGTTTTGTGGATCTATTGTTCCCTGATATTAATTCAGCCTATGAATTGGATATATCGCGACAAGGTGTGGATCTATGTGGTGGTGTGTCTAAACTGTGTGTGGTGGTGTCCTCACTGTGAATTGCGTGTGTCCAGGTGTGGTCTGTCTCACTAGTGTGATGTGCGTGGTGTCTCACTGTGTGTGTGCGTGTGCTTCAACGTGTGTGTGCTGTGTGTCTACTGACATGTGTGTGTTGTGTCCACTGTGGTGTCTCACTGGTGGGGTGCTGTGCTCACTGGTGTGTCTCCGTGTGCGTTGTGACTGCTACTGTTGTGGTGTGTGTGTGTGGTCTTCCACTGGGTGTGTGTGCCGTTTGTCTCATGTGTGTGTTGTCTCAATGTGTGTGCGTGTGCTTCGTGTTCGGGCCTGCAGGCGTCTAACGCTTTGGCCAAGGGTTTAACAAATACACCTTTTTCATGAGATTATATTTTATTTAGGCCAATTGTAGGAGCGCAGGAGGTTCGTTCATTTTGTTTATAAAATAAAAAATACATCAATCTACTGATTTTAATTTCAATTGTATCATAAGTAACAGAGTCAATCAGATCAAAGTCCACTTATGACAGTGATCAATGACACTTAGGACAATAACTGTAGTGATATATGTCTTGTAACAAGTCCTACGAACGGACCTGCAGAATACCACACACTTTTATTAAGTTTGGTACTACTACTTATACACTTGCAATAAAGAATAAGTTAAAATATCCTGGGTGGTACTAGACCCAATGGGATTTCTCTGATATCCATTTAAACTTTAAGATCCATGGCGTTCCAGTGAGTTCACTTTTGTTTAGAAGTTTGACGCCCCGCTGACACATTCACAACCACTGGTTTGTAACGTCCACCCACATGTCACGCTCCCTCCCTGATGCCACTGTTTTCCATCACAGGTCCACTCTCGCACCACCAAATTGTCACGACTCCCATTCCTCCCCCGTCACTCCTCCCTATGTCACCCTCTCTGTGCCCCCAATGTCCCTATTTCCAGTCCCCACCCATGTCCACCACTCCCCATGTCACTCTCTCCTTCATGTCTCTTCCCCATGAACTCCCCTCCCACATCTCTTCCCTCCCCCCACAACTTTCTCATCCCCCATGTCGCTCTTTTTCCCTCCCCTCATCACCCTCTCTACCCTGCCCTGTCACTATGTCTCCATGTCCCTCCCCTCCCTGTGTCACTCCCCCCATCTCTCTTCCACCCATGTCACAACCCCTCCCCTCCACGTCATTCTCTCAACCCCACACACGTCGCTCTGCCCCCTCTGTTACTCACTCCTCCCTATATCATTGCCCCCCATTAACTTTCTCCCCCCATATCACTCCCCTGTGCCTCTCTCTCCCTCACATTCTTCCTTAATGTCTCTACCCACATGTCACCTTGTCCCATCATGTGATTCCTCGCATATACACCTCTCCCCCCCCCCACCTAACAACATATCATCCCCCCACATCATTATCTCTCCCCATTCCCATGTCATTTTCTTTCCACCCCAATGTCACTCTCGTCCCCCACACTGCTCCCACCAATGCACTCCCATCACTCTCTTCCCCCTCCACACATTACTCGCCTCTCCCCTCCACATAACTCTTCTCCATGTCGCCTCTCGCCCATGTCGCACTCTATCTCCCATGTCGCACTCTCGCCCATGGTCGCACTCGTCGCCCATGTCGCACTCTCGCCCATGTCGCACTCTCGCCCATGTCTCACTCTCGCCCATGTCCACTCTCGCCCATGTCGCACCCCTGCCATGTCGCACGTCCTCCTTCGCACTCTTCGCCCATGCATCGCACTCTCGCCCATGTCACTTCGCCCATGTCCCCTCCCGCCCATTCGCACTCTCGCCCCTTTCGCACGTCTCGCCCATGTCGCACTCTCGCCCATGTCGCACTCTCGCCCATCCAGACATATGAATGAATGCTGCACACCTAAAAAGTATATCAATGATACAATTACCGGTGCTCCCGTGCTTGAACAAAAGCCTGTTGTCAGTTCCGTCAGTAGTAAAGGAACAAAGGCACACGGATTTAGAATATCTAAACTCATTTATTGAGACCAACACAACGTTGCGACCTTAGTGGTCTTTATCAAGACTGCCACTATGTCACTTGATAAAGACCACTAAGGTTGAAACGTTGTGTTGGCTCAATAAATGAGTTAGTATATTCTAAATCTGTTGTGCCCTGTGTTCCTTCTACTACACACTCACCCACTCTCTCACCCATGTCACACACTCGCCCATGTCACACACTCGCCCATGTCACACACTCGCCCACTCTCTCACCCATGTCACACACTCACCCATGTCACACACTCACCACAGCCCCAACACCCATGTCACTCCTCACCCATGTCACACACTCACCCATGTCACCTCTCTCACCCATGTCACTCTCTCACCCTGTCACTCTCTCACCATGTCACTCTCTACCATGTCACTCTCTCAACCCATGTCACTCTCTCACCCATTCACAACTCTCACCTCTCTCACCCATGTCACCTCTCACCCATGGTCACTCTCTCACCCATGTCACTCTCTCACCC
>CM071573.1:22208433-22226605 GCA_036426205.1 Ascaphus truei | reverse complement strand
ATGTCACTCTCTCACCCATGTCACTCTCTCACCCATGTCACTCTCTCCCATCACATCACACCCCCCCCATGTCACTCTTTTTCCCACCACGTCACTCTCTCTCCCCACGTCACTCTGTCCCACCACATCACTATCTCCCCGAGTCACTCTTTCTCTCCACATCCTTCTCTCCCCCACCCAAGTCCCTCTTCTCCATCTCTCCCTCATGTCAATCTCTCCCCCTATCTGTCACCCCACTACATGTTCCTCATCTCCACATCACTCTTTCCACCCAACATCACTCCTTCCCACGTCACTTAATCCCCATGTCACTCTCTCCCCCATGTCATTCTCTCGCCCCATGTCACTCTCTCTCACTCAATGTCACTATCTCCCCCCTAACACTGCTCCCCCCAATGTCACTCGCTCCCCCCCATGTCACTCTCTCCCCCCATGTCACTCTTTCCCCTCCATGTCATTTTCTCCTCCCCATGTCACTCTCCCCCATGTCACTCTCTCCCCCTATATCACTTTCTTTCTCACTCAATGTCACTCTCTCCCCCCTAACACTGCTCCCCCCAATGTCACTCCCCCATCACTCTCTTCTGCCCTCCACACATTACTCCCTCTCCCCTCCACATAACTCCATGTCACCCTCTCTACCCAATGTCATGCTCTCTACCCCCACATTGCTTCCCCCAATGTCAATCTACCCAACGTCACCACCCCCATGTCACTGTCTCCCCATGTCACTCTCTTCTCTCCACATCACTCTCCCCCTGCATCACTCTTCTCCATATCACTCTCTCCTCCTGCATGTCAGCCTCCTCCACTTAACTCTCTACCCCACCATGTCACTCTCACTCCACTTATGACACTCTCTCTCCAGCCCCAAGTCACTCCAGCCCAACGTCACTTCACCCACCATGTCACTCCCTCCTCATCACTCTGTCTCCCCCCACATCACTCTCTCCCTTATGTCACTCTCTCCTCCATGTCACACTCTCCTCCATGTTGCTATCCCCCTCATGTCACTCTTCCTCCCTCTCTCTCTCTCCCTATGTCACTCCTCCCTTACATCACTCTCCACCCCCACATCACTCACCCCCAATGGCACTTCCCCCACCACTCTCTCCCCTCCCCCCTCCTCACATTCTACATTGCCTCCCCAAGGGCTCTCCACACAGCATGTCACTCTTCCTTCCTCTCTCTCTCCACATGTCACTCCTCCTTTACATCACTCTCCACCCCCACATCACTCACCCCCAATGGCACTTCCCCAAACCCCTCTCTCCCCCCCTCCCCCTCCCATCCATCACACTTCTCCCATTGCCTCCCCAGGGCTCTCCCCACAGCATGTCACTCTCCTCTTTGTCTCTTTCGCTCCCCCCTCTCCCCTATGGCTCTCTCCCCGCATGTGACATCTCCATTGCATATGGCATTCCCTTAGATGTCACTCTCTCTCCCACCCCATGTTGCTCTCCCCATCACTCTCTTGCCCCCCCTGTCACCCACTCTCCCCCCCCCTCCCCCGCCCCCCCCCCCCCCCCCCCCCCCCCCCCTGTCCCGGGGATGTACGCCACCCCCCCCCCCCCACCTAAGTGGGCATAACATAAAAAAATAAATAATAAATATACATATTTCTGTTATACCCTAATAGTGGGCCCTGCAATGTTTCATACCCATCATACCCCGGTCCAACACAGAGTCCCCCGAGATGTGAGCATACTGGGTGGATCAATACTGAAGGGTGAAACAAAGTAACCAGGGCTTGAGTTATATTGACCTGCAGTGCACGTGTGGTGGGGATGTAGGGCAGGATAGAGGTGCACTAACAAAGTGTGCCGGGTGGAGGCAAAACTGGAATAGCAGAGAGGGCTGCAAAAATGTAACAAATTGTGATATGGGGTGGAAAGAGTGTTATATCCCTGGCGCTCGGCACATATATCAAAACATATATAAAGGATATATACAATCGATAAACAGCAGGAGTATCAGCTAGATGTTCGGCAATAGAGTGTCGATTTCGACCAGTACAGTGTTCAGAGCATGAGCGAATCTGCCGCTACCATCTGTACATCACTGCTGAGCTGAGTCCTAGAGAATCTGCTGCCGCGAATCTGCAGCTGCGGTTATACATCTACAGGCGGTTCGTGCTACAGAGGTTGGAGCCACAGATCTGCAGAGGTCTGTCCCCACGAGAGCAGGGGAGTGCCCCACCCGGGATCCGACGCCGAATAACAGCGCGTTACCGATGCCAAAAGGAACGCTCGGAGCAGACTGGCCATGATGAGAGGGGATGCTCTCTGAATATCCACTGCCCGTTACCTTCTTGCTTCCAGTAAGCGGGTATTCCAGCTACAGCAGGAGTGTAATAGTGGGACCTATTTATTCTCATTCTTAGCAATAATATTTGTGTTTTATTAAATGTGTATTTTATAACTATCAGTCACTTGTCTGTTCTCTGCATTTGTTGTTTGTATTGTGATTTTGTGTATTTGTTTTGGTTACGCTATGTTATTCGATTCATTTTCATTCCATGTTTGAGCATCAACACGTGGAGTACTCCATTGGATCTGCCAGTGCCATCAATTCTGGTTGTATATATCCTTTATATATGTTTTGATATATGTGCCGAGCGCCAGGGATATAACACTCTTTCCACTCCATCTTTCTGACCTGGGGTCAGAGTTATATCATAGGCAGCCAGACATTGTTTTTTAGAAATTAGCGCTACCTTATATGTTTTTCTCTTAAATTGTGATATGGGGCTGTAAGTGCTGGAATAGTATAGGGTGTTTCAGTATTGCGGTGCAGTGAAAGAGCTGTGTGAATAGCAGTCATGACAGGAATAGCAGAGGGTGATGCAGCATTAAGGCAGTAACAGAGCTGTGTGTTTGTGCATCTCCTTGTGACAACCCATCACCCCCCCCCCCCCCCACACAACACAAACACACACCAAGCTGTGGCATCTCTAGCTGTGACAGATCTCGCCTGGAGGAGAGTATACCTCCTGAGATAAGCGCACAGTGCAGCACTGCCCCCTCCGCCCCACGCTCTCTGGGAGGGGCATCAGGGTATAAATTCCCCAAGGAACAGCTGAGTTGCAGACCGATATATGCCCAGACAAGTGGACACCTTGTGCCAGACAGGAGTTGCAGATAAGAGGGTGAGTAAGGGCACAGCCTGTGAGACGGGAACTGCCTCACTGACTTCCAGATGCCCCCAGATTATCACTCGCCCTACAAAGGTTTCACTCATTCAGAAACTTCCCCCGCTCACTGTACAACTGCCCCCAACATAAATAGAACTGCTCCCATTTAACCAAATGGCCACCTCACATATTACTGCCCCCAACAGGATGTTGAGTTTACACAGTAGATGAGGCTCAAAAAAGACAATATGTCCATCAAGTTCAAGCTATGATAAATTTAGATGACAGATATTTTTATTTACAGTATATTGCACAAGAGGAAGGCAAACAAAAAACCCCAGTGAAAGATCATCTAATGATATCTCATAAGGGGGACAAAAAAATTCCTTCCTGACTCCAAGAATTGGCAATCAGATTACTCCCTGGATCAACATCCTTCCCATGCTTACTTATTAGGTATATCCCTGTATACTGTACCTTTTCTATCTAAAAAGATGTCCAACTTTGTTTAGAAAATATTTATTGTATCTGCCATCACTGTCTCCATGGGTAATGAATTGTAACTGCCCTTACTGTAAAGAACCCTTTCCTTTGTTGCTGGTGAAATATCCTTTCCTCCAACCTTAAGGGATGCCCCGAGTCCTTTGTACTGCCCATGGGATGAATAGTTCTTTTGAAAGCTCCTTGTGTTGTTCCTGAATATATTTGTATATAGCTATCATATCGCATCTTTTCCATACTCAAGGTGTGGTTTTACTAATGCTTTATACTGGGGATAATTATGTTTACTTCCCTTCCATCCTTTGCCCGTTTAATGCAAGATATGATCTTGTTTGCCATTTGCAGCTACTGCATGACTTTGGGCACTATTGATAAACCTGCGGTCTACAAGCACTCCTAAATCCTTCTCCATGAAGGATTCTCCTAATATATCCCCATTTAATTTGTAAATTGCCTGTTTATTCCTGTTTCTCAAATGCATAACCTTACATTTATTTGTATTAAACCTCATCTGCCATTTACCTGCCCACGTTTCCAGTCTATCCAAGTCCTTCTGGAGAGAAATTACATCCTGCTCTGATTGTATTACCTTACACAATTTAGTGTCAGCAGTAAAGATGGAGACTTTGCTCCCTATTCTAACCTCAAGGTCATTAATAAACAAGTTAAAAAGCAGGGGTCCCAGTACCGATCCCTGAGGTACTCCACTAACGACTTTAGCCCAACCTGAAAAAGTTCCATTTATGACAACCCTCTGCTGTCTGTCCTTCAACCAGTTTTCAATCCAGGTGCAAATATTTTTACGAGTCCAATTTGCTTTATTTTGTACACTAGCCTCACTGTATCAAAAGCCTTTGCAAAATCTAAGTAGATCACATCAACTGCATAATCTAGGTCTAAATTCCTACTTACCTCTTCAAAGAAACTAATAAAGTTAGCTTGGCATGATCTATCCTTCATAAATCCATGCTGACTATTACTAATAATTTTGTTATCCATGAGGTATTCCTGAATATTATCCTGTACTAAACCTTGAAGTAGCTTTCCCACTATTGACATTAGGCTTTCAGGTCTGTAATTCCCCAGTTGTGACCTAGCTCCCTTTGTAAATATAGGTTCCACGTCTGTTTTAAAATTAAACTGATTTAATTATTTACCTCTATTTTCTTGCAGCTGGCTGGGACAGATTCAATGCGATAATTCTTCCTCTAATTATAGAGGTAAATAAGAATTTTAATCAGGCGAAAGAAAGGCAAAAACAGTGCACTGCCAGGGAGTCAGGTGGTAGCAAAATATAAAAATCTATTTATTCAGTAACACTCAGCAAATATAACCCCAAAAGGGTGAAACAAAAACTCCTATGCGTTTCGGACCATAGGGGTCCTTTATCAAGGAGTATAAGGGGGTAGGGGCAAGGGATACCTTTATATACACCATCTCCATGAGAATTAACCAATGACAACTTTCAAAATTGGCGTCAAAAACGGGCGTGCGCTGGTCTGACGTCATGCGTGTCAGCCCTGCGTGTCGCGTCCATAACACACTGGATCGCGCATGCTCGGGCAGGAACTCCTCGCAGATGCCAGATCGCGCTACACAGACCGTCCTCATGAGCATGGTGACGATTAGGTAGTGGGAGGAGGGAGTCTCCACCCCCAGGGGAGGGCCCAGGTGTGCCGATGCGGCTAAGTGACAGCACAACAGCCTATCAGGGACCAGGCTGCCGTGCTCATCTCACCAGCCAAAACGGCAAGGCAACCCAGGAACCCACTCCACCCATTTCTCCATATACCCATATACGAAGAATTTTAATCAGGTAGTGTTAGGACCTGCAAATTTGGTCATGCCTTGATGTGGCTTGCAGGCTTAAAATGGTTTAACTAAATCACCCTTTTTCAAGAGGTATATAGGTATTTCACTGTGTATTTTTGTAATATTGGATGCAGCTTTGCTCTTCTTTGTTGTTTGTTGCGCACTATTATTGCAATTGATTCTTCCCTGGTAAATACAGAGGCAAATCATTTATTTCCTTATCTCCAATACTTTGTCTGCCCATCTCACACTGAAAGGGTCCTATAATTTATGTTCTAATTTTTTTGTTATTAAGGTTCCTAAATAACTTTTTAGGGTTGATCTTACTTTCTATTGCAATCCTTTTTTTAGTTTAAAATGTTGCTAATCTGATTGCCTTTGTGCAACTTTTGTTGCATCCCTTATAATTCTGATACGATGTTTCTGTCCCTTTTGACTTAAAGAATCTAAACGCCTTCCTCTTCTTTTCCGTTTCCTCCCCTACCTGTTTATTTAGCCACATTGGTTTAAACGTGTTTCTTTTATATTTATTACCGAAGGATATACACCGATACCAGTAAGTGTACTTTTCTAACAATGTTTTAAAGACGTGTCCATTAATCTCCCACATTTCCCTGCAAAAGCATCACCCCAATGTATTCCTTGTAGATTAGTCCTCAGTTTATTAAAATCTGCCATTCTAAAAAGTATTTGTTGAACACATGTAATATGTTTTTTGCTCATTTATTTCAAATGAGACCATGTTAGGATCACTGTTTCTCAAATGTTCCTGGACTTGAATATTTGTTATTACTTCTACATTTTTTGATACTACCAAATGCTGTATTGCCCCCTCTCTCCCCCCCCCCCCCCTATTGGTTCCTCAATAATTTGGGTGATGTAATTGTCTTTATGCACCCTCGAAAACCTGTTTTGTTTCATTGTAATTCTAATTTCTTTGCCCCAGTCTATGTCTGGATAATTAAAATCACCCATTATGCAAACATGACTTATGTCTTCTCCATATGCAAAAGTATTTTGTCTTCCTCTATCCTACAAACATTTTATTTATACTTTTACCTCCACTGCTAATTTCTATCCACAAGGTCTCTACATTTTCATCATTCCCTTCATAAACATCTTCCCTTATAATAGGGGTTAAATCCGGTTTAACATATAAACATACTACACCTCCTCTTCAATTTGCTCAATTCTTCCGAAAAAGGGAATAACCCTCTAAATTAACTGCCCAGTCATGAGTTTCATCCCACCATGTTTCAGTAATGCCTATGATATCATACTGCTCCCTTGCAGCTATTAATTCAAGCTCCCCCATTTTAACTGTCAGGCTTCTTGCGGGAGTATAAGGAGGGGCAGCAGCATGGTGAGGTGGATAGGGAGTGATATAACAAGGTTGTGAGTATGGCAGCAGGATGTTAGGCATATTGTGAGGGGTATAACTAGGCAGTGAGGAGGAAAGCAGCTCCTTTAACCAATAGAAGTGCCATATGTTACTATCAGGGAACCACCTGCTCACGTCAACATGAAATTTCCCTCAATGACCTAAAGTGCCTGTTGTCTCTGTTCCACAGCTAAGATGACTGAAAACAAAGTAATAATATTTGAGAAGCCCGGCTTCCAAGGCCTGAGCTTGGAGCTCACCGACTCAAAGAGTGACATGAGAGTGGTGGACTTCCAAGATGCCATCTCCTCGCTGCGTGTCATCGGCCAGCCCTGGGTGGCATATGAGGACACGCTCTTTGGTGGTAATTATCGTATCTATGAGGAAGGCAGCTACAGCAGCATTGACATTGACAACAAGATCTCCTCCATGAAGCTCATCTCTGCAAACTTGGAGAACCCGGCTATTAAGTTCTTCGAAAAGCCAGACTACAGCGGTATGAGTGTGGTGGTGAAAGAGGAGGCCATTTTGAAATATGGGATACTGACAAATGGTGGCTTTTCTTGGCAAGTACTGAGCGGTGCTTGGAGAATGACCGACGGCTCGGAAGACAGCCCCAATGCCAAGGTATCTATTGCTGGTGAGCAAGTCTCACTTTATTCAAAAATAGCTCTGAAAAAACCTGTAATCTATCTTCGCCCTCTGAACCCCGGGAAGCCCAACTACACAGTGAACATCCAGTGGGACAAGAAGAAGGTGCTGAGCGAACGAGTGAGTCAGCTTGATGAACTGATTGCCATGAACAAATCCAACTTTGTCCAAAAGTTCACCCACACCACTGGCCGGGACTACACTTCCAGCATCGAAGTGCAGATGAGCTTTGGCAATGAAACCACCATTGAGGTCGGAGCCACCTTAAGCCTCAAACTGGTTGGAGAACTGAGTACCAAGCTGTCTCACACCATATCTGTGCAGAGAGGAACCACTGAGAGCACAAGCTCCACCGTCAGCACTAAGGTCAGCATACCCGTGCAGGTGCCTGCGAAAACCAAGCTTAAGATCAACGTCATGAGGAAGGACGTCAGCTACTCCATACCCGTGGAAATAGTAATCGAAAGGAACAAGGTGAAGAAGACTGAATATGCTACACTGACATGCAGAGATGGCACAGATGTCACGCTCTCAAGACACGATGAACCAATCAGCTGAGACCTTCTCCCTTCTCCCTTGCTCCCCTTTTCCTCTCTCGAGCTTGCTGTAATGCAGGGGACTTGTCTCAAGCTCAGCTTACAGCTTCTGATTAAATGCTGACAGTTTTGGTTGTGGGTAGAAAAGGGCAAACACATCAATGCTGTCAGTTATACCTCCTTTCTTCCTCTGCTCCTCTGCTTCTCCTCAGCCCTCACACAGGCTCTGCTCTCCCTCAACCCTCACAGGCTCTGCTCCTCTGCTCTCCCTCAGCCCTCACACACCCACACAGGCTCTGCTCCTCTGCTCTCCCTCAGCCCTCACACACCCACAGGCTCTGCTCCTCTGCTTTCCCTCAGCCCTCACAGACCCACACAGGCTCTGCTCCTCTGCTCTCCCTCAGCCCTCACACACCCACACAGGCTCTGCTCTCCTCACCCTTCCACCTGCACCCACACAGGCTCTGCCCTCTGCTCTCCTCAGCCCTCACACTACCCCACACGGCTCTGCTTCCTCTGCTTTCCCTCAGCCCTCACAGCACCCACACAGGCTCTGCTCCTCTGCTCTCCCCAGGCCCTCACAACCCACACAGCTCTGCTCTCCCTGAGCCCTCACACACCACACATGCTCTGCTCCCGCCTCAGCCCTCACACACCCACACAGGCTCTGCTCCTCTGCTCTCCCTCAGCCCTCACACTCCCACACAGGCTCTGCTCCTCTGCTCTCCCTCACACACCCACACAGGCTCTGCTCCTCTGCTCTCCCTCAGCCCTCACACACCCACACAGGCTCTGCTCAGCCTAAAACATGTCTGAACGCAAACTCTTCCTTCTATCAGTTCTCTCCCAATCTCTCGTTTTCTTTCTCTTCTCCCGTTTATATAATTTGATCTGAGATATTGTATCTATTATGAAGTTAATAAAATATGTATTAACTGATTATGCCTCATATCATTCATATCCAAGCAATGCCAAGCATGGTTTATTCCTATAACTCATTTACATCATCAATATACCATTCCCACATCAACAGGGGGCAGGGCAATATTTTATTGCCGTTGCAGGTAATTTATTAAATCACCAAGATAAGTTATATTTAATACTGATCTATTTCAATCCCCACCTGTAACTTGTTTTGTTAGATTCTGTTTTGTTATACAGTATGCTCTTTCGTGAGACAGGTTCTGATTTGATCGGCACCGTTGATCTTTTATTAAGCCCTTTATGTTTTTCTTAAGTCCTGAGAGTGTCTGATTTATTCCCTTAATATACAGTAACTATAGCATATACAAAAAAGCAGCAATTACGTGCTGTAATAAATTGGAAGACTTGACTGGGTGCGTTGAAGGTAAGTAATATATAGAAGTTATAGAAACCAGGCACTCTCAGGAACAAATAGTGTGGGGAAAAATGTTTTATGCAAACAGAATTTACATTTCGGTCCTTTCTCTTCAGCATCATTGGGGTTCACAAACTTTTTCTTGTCACTGTGCATGTGCATGTGTATATACACACACACACACACACACACACACACACACACACACAGACCAGATTTACTGGGACACATTAAAAAATTATTTATGCAACAAATGACATCACTACAAAATAAATATTATAATGGTATTTGTCTAATAGCGTCCCCATGTATGCTGTATCATTCATTCTCCCTCTCGTCATTCTCTCTCCTTCTCCCCGCCATTCTCTCTCCCTCCCGACGCAGTTCTCTCTCCCTCCCGCCCGTCCGTTCTCTCTCCGATCTCCCTCCCGCCTGTCTTCTATTCTCTCCCCGGCCGTTCTCGTCTCCCTCCCGCCGTTCTCGTCTCCCTCCCGCATTCTCTCTCCTCCCGCCTATTCTCCTCTCCCTCTCCGCTCATTCCCTTCCTCCCTCATTCTCTCTCACTCTCTCCCTCCCCGCCATTCCTCTCTCCCTCCCGCCATTCTCTCCTCCCTCCCCGCCATTCTCTTCCTCCCGCCATCTCCTCCCGATCCCGCATCTCCCCTCCCGCCGATTCTCTCTCACTCCACCATCTCCTTAGCCATATTCTCTCTCACTCCTGCCATCATTCTCTCCCCCCTACCATTCTCTGCCCCCTCCCATCCTGCTATTCATTCTCCCTTATCCTCCTCCACAGGGGTTTGCTGGTGGATTTTTATATTGGGGGCAAGTGCATTTTATCAGCCCTGATATTAGAGGGCCACTGGCCCCCACACATACAGGTGTTCTGCTATTATTGCACCTATTACCACACACCATTGGAACATGTGCTGCAAATCCGGGATGTCTGATAAGAAATAAAATTATATTATTATATATCTATATAATTATATATATATATATATATTATATATATATATCATTCTTTCTTAACAATATGTGAACCATTCTTTTGAAGGGAAGTAAAGGTGTGCTACTGCTCAGCACCCTTCTGTGGATCTGGGCAATAGAATACATGTATACAAGATAGCAGGCACTCCAAACTCAATATGGTGAACTTAATGATTCAACATTTCGGTTCCCACTGGCTCATTAAGTTCACATCATTTGAGATTAGAGGGCTTTATATATCTATATCTATAAAAGTGAAATGTTTGTCTGTGGCGTTGTTTGTGGTATTGTGCGTTTTCTGATTGGTTGGCAGGTGGAGTGACGTCACTGAGCATCCGCCGTCACCAGCCACCCGCCACATACCCAGGCAACGCGTAAATCAGCAACCAGCGCGAGCCCTCACACGCTCGCCATCCCACATGCGCAGCACACGTGCTGCCGCACCCCTCCCTGCGCACCAAATCATTGACCCGAGCTCACTCGCCGGCATCACCCGCAGCTCACCTCCCAGCCGGCACCCCCCATCACCCTCCTCACCCTCAGCTTACAGGAACCACTGGCTCCACCCCCCAAAACCCCCCCTCACCCGCAGCTCACAGGCAACCGTCCCCACCATCACCCCCCCTCACCCACAAGTCACAGTCAATGGCCGCCTCCGCGACTCCCCCCCCATCACCGCCCCTCACCCGCAGCTCACAGGAACCGCCCCCAGACCCCCTATCACCCCACCATCACCCCGCTCACAGGAACCGCCGGCTTCCCCCATCACCCCCACCCCCCCGTCAGCTCACAGGAACCCCGCGCTCCCCCCCCTCCTATCACCCCAACCATCACCACCGCGAGCAGCTCACAAAACGCCGCTCCTGCCCCGCTCCCCCCCCATAGGAACCACCGCACCCCCCACTCCCCCATCACCCCCCGTATCCAGCTGGTGTTTTCCACTTATGAGAAAGCTCCAAGTTGCACACCCTTGAAGACGTGGTAACCGGTTGGAAGATGAGTAAGTAAATCCTAGCTCCCCCTCATCACTGACCCCACCCTCGACCCCTCACCCGCAGCTCATCACCCGCTCTCCCTCATCACTGGCCCCCCCCATCACCCGCAGCTCACTCACCGACGTCTCCCCTCATCCCGACGACCCCACCCCTCACCCGCTCCCTCACCGGCTCTCCCTCATCCTCCGCCCTCCCTCCCATCACCCGCAGCTTCACTCACCCGCCATCCCTCCATCACTCCCCCCCCATCCCCCTCCGCCCGCAGCTACCACCCCCGCTCTCCCTCATCACTGTCACTCCGCCCCCCCCCCATCACCCGGAGTCACTCACCGTCTCCCCTCATCACTGACCCCCCCCCTCACCCGCAGCTCACTCACCGGCTCTCCCATCATCACTGCCCCCCCCCTCACCCGCAGCTCATCACCGCTCTCCCTCATCAATACCCCCCGCCCCCCCCCCTCATCGACCACACCCGCTCTAAATATAAACTAAATTAGAGGCTGTGCAGAGAAGAGACTACCTAAAATGTTGCAACCTATCAGTGAAAGACTAAAGGTGCCCTCAATGTGTACAGCTTTGAGGAAGGTGGAGATGGAGGGGAGGGAGGGTGGAGATGGAGGAGGCAGGCATCAGAAAGGGTTTATGACAGAATCTCTCAAATACATCATGTTTTAACAACTACAGACGTGTAACCCCTTGATAGCTGAATCCTATGTATAACTGCCCCCTGCTGGCCTCCTTCTCTCCTGCTTGGTGCTACTGGTAATGGGACAGAGGGCCTCATGCTAGAAGCAGCGATAAGCCCCTTATCGACAGTTTATTCGCCAAAAACCCTACTGCTATTCAGTAAGCCCCGATAGCTGGTGATAAGAGCAAAATCTGTTTTTTATTGTCGAAAAAAAAAATTGCCACCCGCTCGGCGATAAAGCCACTTTTCGCCCCCCATTGCAGCTTTTCAAACTCGCTCAATTCTAGTAGCCCCGTCAGCTTTACGCGGCTGATAGCCGCTCTAGATGGAGAATTTCTCTCCAAGTCGCCTCCGCCAAAAAAAGTTGGCAAGAAGGTGGTGAGACAGCTGCCCGATGAGCGGCGAGACGGCACTTACAAAAATCAGGCCTTTTCCTGCATCGGATTGATGCCGGGGTCTCCTATCTATATCCATTAATATCAGCCCGGAGCCCCCGCAATAAGAGAACCGGCAACCAGGCCCTGCCCGAGGTTGGGCCCAACTGGGCTCCTGTCCGCCCCCCGTAAGGCCACTGGGCCCGGGACACTGGGCTCTCCCCCCCTGCTGATCCCATCATGACTGTAGTTCCTCCCGCGCATGCGCTGTGAAGACGTATGAAATGCTGCCTATCTGTGTCTCTGAATAAATATAATGAAAGGATTCGTCCTTGGGACTTATTGACCGAGATGATACACCTATTTTCAGTACGACAGCAACGCGCCATAACTAACTCACAGCTGAACCCTTCTTATGCCTACAAACCACATGGCTTTAACTTGGGCTGCCACCCCATTTATATACTGTCTCCCATTATAATTTGCGAATCCGTATTCTATTTGCGGATTGTGGATTATGTTTTCAGATTTTGTTTTCCGAATCCGTCGGCAGATTTTCATGATCGTGTATGGTAAACAAGTCACCCATCTCTACTCTTGAGGTTTTAAAGGAAGCCTTCAATTCATGTGTGGCAGCGTAAGTTTGGGTGTAGTGGATTAGGTTGCCAGGTTTCCAGTATTTAACCACGGACTGTCCTGTATTTGGATCTTTCCCTGTCCAGTAAACATATAGGTGGGTTTGGGTAATACTGGAATGTACATTATGTGTTACTGTATTCCACCTCTCTCTGGACATAGTGACCTGACCACTTGGGGCCGTGGGAGAGACACACTGTTGCAGGGGCTGACAGCTTTCTCATATGATTGGCTGCGCTTCTGGGGTAATGCGGCCAATTAGGAGAGTTGGCAGGAGGCGAATTGGATGTGCCAAGGAGAGGAAAAAACAGCATGCAGTGGAGAGAAAGGTGTGTGTGTGTGTCGAGTGTGTCGATGTGTCGAGTGGTGTCGAGTGTGCCGCACCTTTTACCATTGTGTCCAGTTTTTTGAAGACACCCCTGGCAACCCCAGTGTGATGGTTTTGGTGCCGAGCAGGGAGTGGAGTTAGTGGATTGCTGGGTGTTATGAACACCTTTCCACACCACACACACACCCACCCACACACACACACCCCACACACACAACACACCACACACACACCACACACACACACACACACACACACACCCACACCACGACCGAGGGCACGCTATAGCGGGAAGAATCATCACTTAGGCAGAGAGCAGAGCAGGATGGCCGGTGAGGAGTGTGTTCTTGGTGTCTTCTGCCCACGCGCAACTCCTAACTCTCTACCGGCTGCTCCTCTCATCTCTCTCCCGCCAAAGTAGGCATGGGAAGAGAGAGCTGAGGGGGAGAGAGAGGGCTGAGGTGTAGAGGCGCTGAGGGAGAGAGAGAGCTGAGGGGGAGAGGGCTGCTGGGGTAGAGGATGGGAGAGAGAGAGCTGAGGGGGAGAGAGGAGCTAGGGGGAGAGGCTTAGGGGAGGAAGAGGAGAGTGAGCATGAGGTGGATAGATGAGGAGGGGGAGCATGAGGAGGGGGAGAGATGATGAGGAGGGGGAGAGATGATGATGTATCAGGAGGATGATGAGAGAGAGATACGGGAGAGGATGGGAAGTGAGAAATAATTGCATATCAGTATTAATATATGGGGCCCTGAAATTTTATGCCCGGGGGCCACGCGCATTCTAGCTACTGCCACTGGTAACGACCAATTTGCTCATTTTGTACACTAACCTCTTGCTTGGCACTATCAGAAGCCTTTGCAAAATGTAGAAGACCCCTGCAACTGACTGCATTACCCTGGTCTAATTCCTACGCATCCTTTATAAATCCTGCTGACGATAGTACTAATCATTTTATTATCCAAAATGCATTGTGAATTATCCCTTAATAAACCTTCAAGAAGCTTCCCCACTATGTGTGTCTGGCTCACGGGCAGTGGCAAATTTTCGTCATCTGGCTCGATAGGCCCGGGCCTAGAGTGGCAACATTTGGGGGCGGCCTAGATCTATGCTTGCTGCCGCACCTGCGCAATCGAAACTTGCCAGCCGCTCGACAGTACCATGCGGCGCTGGCAACATTATTCACACGCATTGCGTTGCCATCAATGGCGTTGGAGGAGGGGGGCAGCAACCAGGTAAGTGCTACAGGTGGCATATTTTTTTTATTTTTTTTTGACAATCTTTTTCCTTTATTGGAATCAGCAGGGAACAATATAGAGTTACTGTACTTTAGTTTCGTACTGCAATAACAATTAAAGTACAGACATTGAATCCAATAAAGGCATTTTCGTTTTTTTTGGGGGGGGGCGGGGGAGTGACAAACAGAGGGGGGGGAAGGTCTGGGGGGCGGGGGGCATGGTTAGATTGGCTCGGGAACTTGTTATGGGAAGTTGGGCCTCAGCGGTCTAGCCATGGCCCCAGATGTTATAAACTGGGGCGGGTGGTATTTTTAGTCCCCACTGCTCACAGGTCTAATAATTCCTTGTTGTGATTGATCTCCCTTTTTAACCATAGACACCACATCTGTTTTAACTTCAGTCCTGTGGTAGTGAAGCCTGCGAAATGGAGCCCCCTGACTCTTAAATATTACGGTCTGGCTATGCTGAACCGAGCTCGTTAGTATGCTTGATACACGCCACCGGCGGGCCAGGTGCATTATGTCCGGTAATTGGATCCCAATCCACTTTACACTTCTTGTGTTGCAAATGTTAGTCAGCAGGGCCACAGGCAGACTTCCCTTCCCGGCAGGACTAGAGTTTTGATCAGGTCCCCCACCCCCCCGCCCCCCCTCCCATGTTGGCGTGCCTACGAGCCCTCCCTTTTTCACACTGTATTTCTCTCCCTTCTGTCTTTCACCTACTCCCTCTTAATTACTCACCTCCTGCCCTCTTCTCTGCCACCCGTCTCTTTTCACCCTCCCCTTTCTCGCTCTATCACTCAATATACCCCCCTCTCTCACTCAAACCCGCTCCCCTCAATCCCCCGGCTCCTGTCTGGCCATACAAACACAATAATATCCACCACTATACACACAATCAGGAGCCACCCTATCCCAATACAGACGAGCACTATACCTCACCATAAACACCATACACACCCCCAGATACAAACACCTCCACCCTGCCAGAGACAATTACCAATATGTGTGCCCCCATACAATTACCACTTATCCTATGGCCCGTGCTGTTTCTCGTCTCAGGAGCTGGTGTCCCCCCGCATGGCTCAATACGGCGTGGGAGAGACATCAGAGTTGGGCTGGTGTCGAGGGGGGGAGCGGGGGGGGGGGATGATGAGGTGTCCACAGAAGATGCACAAACACCCCACAACTATGTCACCGCACCTTCATGCTGCAGCACCCTCTGCTATTCCTTCCCTGACACACATACACACAGCGTTCACATCCGCACCTTCATGGCTGCAACCCTCTGTATTCCTGCCCTGACACCTACACACAGCTATATGTCCCCTGCACCTTCATGCTGCAGACATCAGCTATTCTGCCCTGGCACCTCACAAAGCTATGTCACTCTGTCACCTTCATGCTGCAGCACACTCTGCTATTCCTGCCCTGACACCTACACACAGCTATTCATGCACCTTCATGCTGCAGCACCCTTGTGCTATTCCGCCCTGCACCTACCAAACACGTTTCAACCCACCTTCAGCTGCAGCACCCTGTCTATTCCTGCCCTGACACCTAACCCACGCTATGTCAGTTGCACCTTCCATGCTGCAGCACCCTGTGCTCATTTTCCTGCCCTGACACCTACACACACTATGTCACACCCGCACCGTTCATGCTGCAGCACCCTCTTCTATCCTGCCCCTGACACCATCACACAGATATGTCCCGCACCATGCTGCTAGCACCCTCTGCTTCCTGCCCTGACCACCTCCACACAGCTATGTCCACCGCACCTTCATGCGCAGCACCCTGTGCTATCCTCCCTGACCACACCTACACACACGCGTGTCACTGCACCTTCATTGCTGGCAGGCACCCCTCTGCTATCCTGCCTGACACTACACACGCTATGTCACTGCACTTCATGCTGCAGCACTCTCTGCTATTCCTGCCCTGACACCTACACACAGCGATTCCCCGCACCTTCATGCTGCGCACCCTCTGCTATTCCTGCCCTGACACCCACACAGCATGTCACCGCACCTTCATGCGGCAGCAACCCTCTGCTATCTCTGCCACTGACACCTACACACACAATGGTCACCGCACCTTCATGCTGCAGCACCTTTGCTATTCCTGCGCTCTGACACCTACACACAGCTATGTCCGCACTTCATTCTGCAGCACCCTCTACTATTCCTGCCTGACACCTACACACAGCTATGTCACTGCACCTTCATGGCTGCAACCCTCTGCTATTCCTGCCCCTGACACCTACACACAGCTATGTCACTGCGCCTTCAGCTGCAGCATCACCCTCTGCTATTCCGCCCTGAACCTCACACAGCTATGTCACTGCACCTTCATGCTGCAGACCCCTGCTATTCCTGCCCTGACACCTACACACAGCTATGTTCACTGCCACCTTCATGCTGCAGCACCCTCGCTCTTCCTGCCCTGACACCTACACACAGCTATGTCACTGCACCTTTATGCTGCAGCACCCTCTGCTATCCCTGCCCTGACACTACACACAGCTATGTCACTGCACCCCTATCCTGCCATTGTAATGGGTGCAGAGGGTATGCAGCTGAGAAATGGCCCACCACTACAGAGCAAAAAATAAATAAACTACAAATAAAATATATACAACAACAAAAACGAAAATATTTACTTTTATTAAAAGAACATATACAATTCTAATTCCATGTGCTAAACTTATATCACTAACACTTTATTTTACTAGCTTACATCTGACACTAACTAACCTTGTCTCCCCGTCTCTTGCTCACCCTCAGATTCATCAAGCACCGTTACCATTAACGAACCCGATCGTTGTTAACGCCAGTTTTACAGTATTAAAACTGTAGCAGGATTTACTGTTCCCGGTATCTCTGCAGAGTCGCGAAGATTCCAAAAGACACGGTTTACCGGGGAAACCACGAGAAAGCCCACGGTTACGTGGTTATTATTTACTTTAATTGCAATTTCAGTGATCTGGCCCCTAGATATCACAGTGAATATCTTTGTGGGTGACCCGCGATGAGGCTAGTTGAACGGCATAAGTGTCACGAAGCTAGTGAAGATTATAATATCACAAAATATCTGGGTTGAATGAACACGACTTAGATATAATAAAATATGTTTATTTCCTTAAAGAAGGAGAACACACAGTGGTACAATAACAGACAGAAATAGCACTTACTTAGGGGGTTGGACAATGAGCAATCAGGGTACAGGATGGGCAATTCATTCAGCAATACAGGTTCAAATGAAGACATCACACACGAAAACCTGTGTAAGGCTTCCACTCGTTTATATGGAGTTTTCAGGCCCCATGCCCTAACCTTGGGCGCCTCTAAAGTGCTACCAGACGTGTTCTAGTCCGAAACCCGTTTGTCTGTAAGTGTGAATTAATGGCACTTTACAGACCACTCAGGCTCTGCGTTTCGCCGCTCTATTGTACACAATCAAGTGTCAATGTCTTTGATCAGGGGGGCTGTTGTAGACAAGTGTCGGCCCTCCTGAACATTAACATAAGCGAGCCAGTAACTTTCCCGGGCTTTTATACCAGCCTTGCAAAACAGTA
>CM071573.1:22139691-22208335 GCA_036426205.1 Ascaphus truei | reverse complement strand
CCACACCACCACACCCACGGCTCATGTCACCACCAGCACTTCATTCATGCTGCAGCACCCTGTGCTATTCCTGCCCTGACACCTACACACAGCTATGTCACTGCACCTTCATGCTGCAGCACCCTCTGCTATTCCTGCCCTGACACCTACACACAGCTATGTCACCGCACCTTCATGCTGCAGCACCCTATGCTATACCTGCCCTGACACCTACACACAGCTATGTCACTGCACCTTCATGCTGCAGCACCCTCTGCTATTCCTGCCCTAACACCTACACACAGCTATGTCACTGCACCTTCATGCTGCAGCACCCTGTGCTATTCCTGCCCTGATACCTACACACAACTGTCACTGCACCTTTATGCTGCTGCACCTTTATGCTGCAGCACCCTCTGCTATTCCTGCCCTGACACCTACACACAGCTATGTCACTGCACCCCGATCCTGCCATTGTAATGGGTGCAGAGGGTATGCAGCTGAGAAATGGCCCACCACTACAGAGCAAAAAAATAAATAAACTACAATATAAAATATATACACAACAAAAACGAAAATATTTACTTTTATTAAAAGAACATATACAATTCTAATTCCATGTGCTAAACTTATATCACTAACACTTATTTTACTAGCTTACTCGATCACTAACTAACCTTGTCTCCCCGTCTCTTGCTCACCCTCAGATTCATCAAGCACCGTTACCATTAACGAACCCGATCGGTTGTTAACGCCAGTTTTACAGTATTAAAACTGTAGCAGGATTTACTGTTCCCGGTATCTGGCAAGGCGCGAAATTCCAAGAAGACACGGTTTACCGGGGAAACCACGAGAAGCCCACGGTTACGTGGTTAATTATTTTACTTTAATTGCAATTTCAGTATCTGGCCCCTAGATATCACAGTGAATATCTTTGTGGGTGACCGCGATGAGGCTATTGAACGGCATAAGTGTCACGAAGCTAGTGATAGATTATAATATACACAAAATATCTGGGTTGAATTGAACACGACTTAGATATAATAAATATAGTTTATTCCTTAAAGAAGGAGAACACACAAGATGGTACAAATAACAGACAAGAAATAGCACTTACTTAGGGGTTGGACAATGAAGCAATCAGGTACAGGATTGGCAATTCATTCAGCAATACAGGTTCAAATGAAGACATCACGAAAGACACTGGGTATAGGGCTTACACTCGTTTATATGGAGTTTCAGCCCCATGCCCTAACCTTGGGCGCCTGAAAGTCTACCAGACGTGTATCTAGTCCGGAAACCCGTTTGTCTGTAAGTGTGAATTATGGCACTTACAGACCACTCAGGCTCTGCGTTTCGCCGCTCTATTGTACACAATCAGAGTGGTCAAGTCTTTGATCAGGGGGGCTGTTGTAGACAAAGTGTCGCCCTCCTGAACATTAACATAAAGCAGAGCCAGTAACTTTCCCGGGCTTTTATACCAGCCTTGCAAAACAGTATATTCTTTAATATCTACACATATTAAAATAATCCGTTCTATGGGTCTGAGTGGGCTGAAATTTGCCAGGTCCTCCTGCCGAAGGACCTTTGCCATAGTGGCCAAATATCAGCCTTCCACGACCCCTAGTACCGGAGATACAAAAAAACAAGTTTAAAATCCCCTATTAACTTTAATGCAGGATTCTCCGCTATAAGCTCAAAGAAATCTCTGCGTTTCACTCTTCCATTGAAATGAATGGGCTCCGTCGCTATAGGCTTTCAATGGAGCAACTCCGCCATTTAAGTCAATGGGGAAATCACAATTTTCACATTTGCCCATACTCCTTTGGTTGATGAGAGGGGGCTGGAAATGGCCATGCAGTCATGCCGGAGCAGTGACTACATGCGACCAAAATCCCAGCCCTCTGATACTCACAGAACCGGAGATATGGGTTTTACCTTTACGCACTTTCGGACTTAGCCGTTTCAAAGCCACGCGGCTTTCCTCCATTAGAATCAATATGGCCGGCGCCTCCATAGGAAATGCATGGGCCGGCGCCGCCATAGGATTCAATGGGATCTCCGCTACCATTAGAGTCAATGGCGCGACCCTCGTAGTGAGCTCGACCCTTTACGGGGGTCCTTAATTCTCGGACCCGGTGCTAGTCGAGTGTGGGGGTTCCTAGAGTCTAGGGGCAAAAATAATTTTATTCCTGGGTGCCCTAGAACCTAAGCTTCCCACGCCAATTGTATTTGAACTTGAACTAGTGTGATCAAAAGCTTTTTTTAGATATTGTATCCGCTTCTGCGGTTTGGATGGCTGCCAACTCGTTCCTGGAGGTCAGCGTCGAGGAATCCCCATTGAAATGAATGGCTCCATTGAATTACAATGGGGAACCGCCGCTCCTCCCCTCGGGCGCCACCTGCAGGTCTTCTCTGAAAATGGGCCCAAATCGCCGGAATCTCCATAGGGGTTACATGGGCTGTAATGACGACCTATGGAGAGACTGCAAAATGGAGCCTGCAAAGGCGGGAAAAGGGACAAAGGGCCATAAACACAAAATTACCGTTAACCCTCTCGCATAGATCTCAGTGTAGGTGTTGGTTCAGACACTGGAATGGGAAAAATACATATTCACAGGGGGATACACAGTTGATGCTGAAGCAGGGGCATAACTACAGTACTGGACATTATTCCAGTTAACCCCTCGTCTCCCATGTGAGAGCAGGGGGTGGCCAAATTGGGTGTAACCCCTTTAATACCGGGCCAAACCCCCTCTCCCATGACACCTCCTCTGCTCAATGGGAGCCTTGTGACCCAGCTGCCCACCCTGGCACTGGGACACTACTGGCATCCTTGAAGCACTTGATAAGTCCTGAGGGGTTGGCCTGGCAAAATTATCCTCCGGCATTGTCCAGGATCTGGACTTCACAATCCAACGTGGCCACCGGGCATTCTCCTTTGCCCCCCTCTGCCCCCAGCCCAGTGCCTGGTGACCCAAGACCACTGTGAAGGGGCACCTCTGCAGACCAGGCTGCATGTTGCCCAGAGACTGGCATGTCTCTGTACCAGCGAGAGACCAGCTAACAAGCACAGACCGTCGCTTCTCCGTCAAACCAGTCTGGGAAAGAGCTATGTCACTATCCTGTAGGGACCCTACCTGCCCTGGCCCTGTGCCCACCAGTAGCTGCTCCGCTATACCTATGCCCTTCCTCCCGGGCTCTAGGGCAGTCCCCACCCCTAGTGGCATCACTTCTGGATTCCAGAAACCACCTGGGATGCTGACTACTATCATCTCCTCTGCCTCCTGGGACAAGGCAATCCCCCAGTAACCTATACTGGGGGTCCTGGTACCCAGATGTATAAAAAAAAAGTATAAAAACATAACTGCGGGTCTTTATTCAGTTACAACATATTTGCATATTTTTCAGGGGAACCTGCCAATGAGACTGATGGTGAGTGGGTTGCACCACACACCACCTGTCTTCAGGAGGATAGTACCCATTATATGACACAATAGGTACTATATCAATTGTTAGTACCCTGGTACAGTGGTCTGGCTTATTATCATTTTGAGATATACCTGCATTTGAGCGCTTCAGCTATTTTCCATATTACAACATACAAGGTCTTAAGGGATGCATCAGCACAATCTTCTCTCTTTGGTCCCTGGACTCAACCCCCAGGGCTTGAGGCCCCAAAGGTCTATCCCTGACTCCCACGCTCCCTGGTGGAGTATGGGGTAGCTGCTTCCACTCCCCTGCGGGAGGGAAGGCCCGGCACCAGGCCCTGGTCCAGCACAGAACTCATCCCACCCCCCTGAGGGGAGAGGATAGAACACGCCTCTCTCACTGAGGAGTGAGAGAGACGGGACAACCAACACATTTAGCTGCAGCTCCTTTTTGGTGCCGTGGGGAGTGTCCCAGGTCGCCGCCCCTATTATGGGCAGTACCTCGGCCTTGGACCACCCCCCTGTGACTTATAGGGAGTTGTTTACTGCAGTGGGGCCGAGATTAACCCTAACACTGCCTGCGCTGTTACCCGGTCTTGTGTGTTAGGCAGGGCAGATTAGTAGCCCAGGGGGGCACCTGGCTTCACATAGCAGAAAGGGGAGATGATAAATGACAATACACAAACTCATTACAGGTAATACTGATGCCGTTCTGAGACACATAAGATACCTATAAATTCTATGATTAGCATTTTGTCGATAACCATTTAAAATGCTAAGAATATTGATTGCAGTTTCGTTATTAGGACACCATTTAAACGAAGTTTCCAGACTAGTTGTTTACTACTAGTTATAGTTGGTATTATATAATAATATATCACCTGGAATCAATGTGCGCAATTGACAATACATTTGAAAATATACATAATCATATGAATATGAAACTGATCCCCAGAGGATCCGTTTGAACTAATCCTGACCTACGAGTAAGAACAAATGACATGATTATCATAAGATCATAGATGTTTAAATATAGATCTGTATGCTCCAATAAAATGGAAGGAAATTATGTTATAAACTAGTGGCAGCCAAACCAAATACAGGCATACCCCGCATTAACGTACGCAATGGGACCGGAGCATGTATGTAAAGCGAAAATGTAGTTAAAGTGAAGCACTACCTTTTCCCACTTACTGATGCATGTACTGTACTGCAATCGTCATATACGTGCATAACTGATGTAAATAACGCATGTGTAACAGGCTCTATAATCTCCCCGCTTGCGCACAGCTTCGGTACAGGTAGGGAGCCGGTATTGCTATTAAGGACGTACTGACAGGCGCATGCGTGAGCTGCCGTTTGCCTATTGGGCGATATGTCCTTACTCGCGAGTGTACTTAAAGTGAGTGTCCTTAAACCGGGGTATGCCTGTATACATGTCACCTGGGTTAAAATTCTTATTTACCTGTATAATTATGTATTATGTGGTAATGGTTGGGTTTCTCAGAGCTTGTTGGGAGTCTGTGTATTTTGTTAACTGTGTGCAGCTGGTCTCAGTTGCTTTTGGGAGGTTTAAGCTTGCCCCACCCCACTTTCCAAGCTGGCAGGTCAGTTTCATTTTGCCAGGTTACGACAGATCCAATGTGATCATCAGTGTAATCCATGTATACAGCCAGTGATACACAGTGTAATCCAATGTATACAGCCAGTGATACACTGTGATTAGGGGGGCTCAGTAACTGAGCACTGTGATTAGGGGGGCTCAGTAACTGAGCACTGTGATTAGGGGGACCTTGAGGAAAAAAGATTCCACTGCATTAATAATCTCAAACCTTAGAAATAAATATGGCAAAAAGTGACCAGTATTCCGCTACATGTGTAGAGATGAAATACATAGTAATCCTAAATAATGGTGTAACCCTGCTTCCCCCCTCCCCAGACTCTAGGGTGGTGTCTACGGTGCATGAGGGCAGATTACATGCGTCGTGGTGGTGCATACCTGTGAGGAACAGGAGGGCCTGAGCTTCCCGCGATGTTATTGGGCCCGGCTTCTGGGGTGGTAGCCTCCATGAGCTCTTAGTGGTGCAGCGCCTCCATCTTCTATACTCCCAGGAATATGGGACAGGACCTGTATAGAAGAACCCCCTCGGTCCCAGGGTGATAACCTCCAACTCACACACAGTCTTTGGTACAAAGAATAGTCTCTTTATTGGCAGATCAGCAACTCCCAAAATGTCTCCTCCGACAGGATGGTCTGGGCTGAGGCTTCAATACCCCGCGGCCCACCCCGAGGTTATCCTCGCGGTGGGGCTTGGATTCTCCCCATCACCCCAGGCATGGGGCTGAGGGGCATTGGTCCACCAGATCTATAATGCTATCAGCTCTACTCAAAGTGGCAGAGTCCCTCCACTCTTCTCTCCGCTCCTGCACGGCCGCGCAGGCGGGACCGCGGTCTCCTCCAACTCCTCGGACCGGAACAGAACAGACACTTACAGGAGCTGGCTGCTAAATATAGAGCTAGCCCCACCTCTCGTGATGTCAGCAGAACCTCCCCTCTTGCTCACGCGTGCAGCAGAGTCCAGGCCTGCATCTACCACTCAGGGCAGGGCTATCAAGGGGGGAAAACCCAGGATGATTACTGGTGCCTGATCTTAACAGGACTTACCTCAGTAGAAGGAAGATAGGTATAGCCTATGCTGTTTACAGGGGGCTACACTCTCCCTATGGTGGAATCCAATGGTCCCCACTTGGACCTTATTTTAGCAGACCCATCCTGCGTCGAACCACCTGGGAAACAGCACACATAACAATCATAATACATGGCATAATGAGGTAGTAATTGTAAACACACCCGGGTACTCCCGGCATGGAGAACCCAACAGATAATGCTTTGGATCAGGCTTTCTTACCCGCCGTCCATTATGATCCGTGACGGTCATAGCGAACGACTGAACCGGCCCATGCTCAGGCCTGTATGTAACACCGTGCATGTAGATACATCTACCTATGCTCCATATGCATACTAGCTCACTAATCTTATCCTCATTGTGATACTCTCCCTGACCGAACTTCGTCCTAAGGTATTCCTGGACTGCCACCCTGAGCCAACTGTCTCGGTTCTCTTCAATTTCCCTCATGATGGGCTCAGGCACATAGGGATACTCATACCCGTGGGACTGCCGGTATCTAGCGACTATGGCCCGGTCAGCTCGACTTAGTTTGGTAAGCCTGCGTTGCCCTGCTCGGCTGTACCCAAAATACAGGCTCCTCTGGGGCTACCTCATCGTACAAAATACTGGGGCCTCGAGGTGCAATCAGTTTCTGTTCTATCTCCCTAAACCGGTGATCTAACTCATCCTCCACGTCCTGCGGAGTGAAAGAACCAGCCGCCCACCAATGGTCTACTACATCATTCTTAATTAATAAGAACCGTGTACGGTCCATCCCCTCATGGTATCCGGTGAACAAAGGCGCCCACCATTTGTCGCGGTGTTCGTACTCTGCGGAATGACTAGTGCGTTCTACATCGGACTCTACCTGTGATGATACACCGGACGTACCCGCATCAGTAGATCGCGAGCAATCTCTCCTCCCCTTTGCATTATAATACGTAGTGGGGTTCATTTTGTGCACCACTTTGCTGGTAGACCCAGCCTCTGCTGGAGTGTGAGACCCACGGGACCTCCCTCTAGCTGCAGGAGAAAACGGCACAGGGTTAGACACAGGTATAACACTCGAATACGATATCTCCCCATCAGACCCTTCATCACTCAACTCCCAATCCCACAAGTCGTTGGCGTATTTGGGGGATTTACATAACTTATCCCTGGTAGGTCCCGGTGGCACCACTCGTGACGGGGCAGGGGCAGTGGCTGGGGCAGTGGAGCTATGGGCCGGGGCTGAGGGAACGTCCATGGCATTGTCCAGCAAGCGGGTGACACCACGCCCGATGAACATTTTCTTAGAGGCACTTTCCGCCATACTTCTGTCTTCTCGGGAGGGGCCTCGATTCTGTAGGGTAGCTAGGGCAATGGCGGAGTCTATGCTCCTAGAGGAGAACACTCCTCCAGGCCTTCTATTTCCGGTGGGACCGGAAACGACATCATCAGGATCGCCTGTAGAATCTCCACCCGCTCCGTGGTCACGCACCGGAAGTGCGTCGAGGACCTGCAGGGGCGGTGGCGGAGCATCCAGTACACGGTCGAACAAGTAGGCCTCAAGCCTCTCTTTCTTGTTCGCCGGGGTTGCGGTCTGCGCCTGGCGGGAGTAAGGGGGTGGTGGAGTCTCCTTACCGCTCCGCTGCTTCTTGATGACATCGGGCTCCTCTAGGATCGTCTCGGTCTCCGTCTCTGTCGCACTGGGAGTCACCACTGCGGTGGGACTCTTACGGGCCTCCGGCCGCACCAGTGCTCGCCGTCGGGTGGTCTCTGGACTCGTCTGCTCTCTCTTTGGGGTGGTTCGCCGGTAGGCGCATCGCCACCGATGTCACGCCAACCTCTTCCTCCGAGGAAATCACGATCGGTTCCTCCGCTAGGGAGTCACCTGGTTCTTCGGCGATACAACCAATGGATATAGGTACAAAGTAGTCTCGCTCTGGTACCTCCACTGCGGTCGCGCTCTTCTCTGTTGCCAGCTCGCTCAGTTCAATAGCGGGCTGCGCCTTGGTTCCTCCCGCTTGGGTATAACGGGGAACCAGGGCAGTCTTTTCTTTGCCTTCCGCCACCTCCGTCAATGTTCCCGGAGAGGCACCCTGCGGGGTTCCGAACAAAGGCCACGGCTCATTCGGCCAAAGGTAAAAAGTGCCACATTGAGGGCATCGGGCCTTGGTGCTCGGTACCACGCCCGGTGTACCGCAGTGAACGCACAAACACCGAATGTATTCGTGCCCAGCTACCTCTACTACCAGTAGGCCTCCTGGTAATTGGTAGATGGAAGTATTCATCTCAGACATGGTTCGCTCAGGAATGGAACAGCTGTGTTTCAACTCCTTGCTCCTCGAATTCCAGACAAAAGTGAAGCTCTTCGCTCAGGCTTCCGGTCCCTCCCTTCGCTGGGGAGGACTCTCCTGATTGGCTCTCCTTGTGCCCCCTTCCTCTGGTGGAATCCAGAGGCGGGATCTTTTCTTCTTCATCGTGACGTGGCCTGGCTTTCTGACCAGCCACGGCACAGGTGGGTGGGCTTTCGGCTTTCGCGCCGCTCCGCTACCCTTGCAAAGAATCTGGGTTTGGCGCCAGATTACTACACATTTCCAGCCACATTCTCCTTATAGTCTCTGTGCACGACGCACGTGCTTGCTCCAGGCTTGTCGGGAACCGCCATTTTAGATCACTGTCCTTGCTCCGCGGAGCACCTGTAGGGAGGGACGCCATCTTGGATGAGTCCTCCAAATGCCCATGTGCCCTATCCTCAATGTCTAACGGGTATCTCGTACCTAAACACTGACTGCCTGCCAACTGTGTGCTCTGCATTCTGTTTCTCACTAACTTGAGGTGGCTTGTACCCCAGGCTCAGCGGAACTCCTCTCCTCCATGCACTGTACTCGATGTATACCATGCAAGTGTTCTGCGGTGCGTGTTTGTGGGTGATAGTTATGATACCTCTCTTCTAGGTACGGGCGTCTCCTACTTTTGGCCACTCATAGCGTGGGCCCTGGGCCATGGTCCCTGGACTGGTTAACAGGCTGACCCCCCCAGTTGCCTCACGCTACCTGCCTCAAGGGACTCGGTCAGCTCTAACTAATCACCCTTCCTACGCCACCTCCTATGGGCGCCCAAGGCGTACTGTGCGAGAGTCTGCGCCCTCCTGACTACCCTCGGCATATGCAATTGCACCCATCCTTCTCCAACACTTGTACAGAGAGTGCATCTCACTCATCCTATTCCGCTTTGCTATAAGCCGGCCCTGTTCTGACATATATCTCAGCAGCGCCTCCAAATGTAACCCTGCTTCCCCCTCCCCAGACTCTAGGGTGGTGTCTAGGGTGCATGAGGGCACATTACATGCGTCGTGGTGGTGCATACCTGTGAGGAACAGGAGGGCCTGAGCTTCCCATGATGTTATTGGGGAGCCAGGGCCCGGCTTCTGGGGTGGTAGCCTCCATGAGCTCTTAGTGGTGCAGCGCCTCCATCTTCTATACTCCCAGGAATATGGGACAGGACCTGTATAGAAGAACCCCTTTGGTCCCAGGGTGAAAACCTCCAACTCACACACAGTCTTTGGTACAAAGGATAGTCTCTTTATTGGCAGATTAGCGACTCCCAAAATGTAGTGGCGTACAGCAGCCGCAACAACAACAGCGAAGCCTTGCTAGTTACTCCGCTCTCCTCCCACACCGATATTTCCTCCTCTCCTTCCCTCCAAGTCTCTCCTGGGGGTGTAAATTAGATCCATGGGGAGAAAATGTACACGACCAGTGAAAGATTGGTAAATTACTGATATCAGTAGGTAGCCGTGGTCTGTGAGTCATTTGTTGTTGGGCGAATTATCTTTGCGGATTTGGATCTGCCTTTGGTCCGCGAATTTCCTCGAATCAGTCTCAAAAAAGTGCGATTCGTCTTGCCGGATTTTATTTCATCACTGACAATTCAATCTGCGAATTTCGTAGTCCGTTGGAGATTTTTTTAAATCCGCCAGTGGATTGCAGATTCCGAGGATAGGATTCCTAAAATCCGCCAGTGGATTGCAGAATCTGCAGATTGGATTCTTAAAAATCCGAGCGGATTGTATCTAATGGCGGTTTTGGATTAATCCGCACGGGTTTAAACGAGAACAATCTGTGTCGACGGACTTGACACCGCGGAACGGATTTTGAATGGAAAGCTCGGGAAATTCCGGGAAACGGATTGTGACAGTTTCGCCCGTCTCCACCGTTACCTAGCTTGGGTCATCCCCAGTCGAGTAAGGAAAAGATGAAGTATATTTATATGTTAGGCCAATGTTTATCCCTTGCATGGGGTAGTCCTGAATGTTGTGGCTAATCATAGCAAGCTAGGGGTTGAAGTAGTAGGATGCATACAAATAGTTTCAGTGTTTGAGTAGGGAGCATTGTTCCACCAAAAATTGCAACTCACTTGAATAAGCCAAAAGGATTTTGTTTTCTCCAATGAATATCAGACATTTTAACAAATGTTACTTCCATGTTAGTATTCTCATGAATAAGGGTCATTTAGTTAAACCCTTTGGCCAAAGCATTATAATCCTGCAGCCACGTCACGGCATGACCAGTATGCAGGTCCTAACACCACCTAGGAAAATTCTCATTTACCTCTGCAGTGGAGGGAGAATGGTCTTAATAGACCTGTCCTGCACAGGAACATGGAAAAAAATGCTACTCAAAAAGTGGGGAGGGGTGAGCTTAAACCCAGAACCCTTATTCATGAGAATACTATAACATTTAAGTATTTAACTGTGTATTGTGCCACATTGGATGAAGCATTGGGTATCTTTGTCTTTTGTTGTATACACTTGGCCACGCTCAGTAGCACTCCTTTTGAAACAAATATATATATATATATATATATATGATGTGGTGGGTTCTGGTGTTAGAGCTTGTGTTTAGTTTAACAAATGTCCCTTAAATCTGTGTGGAAAATTCTAAAGTGCGAGTGGATGTAAAAATGGTGCAAATCCATCCTGGAGTTTAATCTGTGTGGAACCGTCAGCAACTTCATCTACATGAAGATATTACCAGGCAGCTTTCAGTGAGCTCCCTTCTCAACACTACACTTGGTTCTGTGCCCCACTTTCATGTACCACAGTCTCTCTCAGCACTTCTACTTGTTTGCTCACAATCATTACACCTTCCTGTCCTGCATGTCCCGTCCTCCACGATGCTCACCCTTCTTTTCCTTCTCTTTGCTACAACATCTTTTCTCAGTAACACTTTCTCTTCCTTTAACAGACCTCACAGTTCTCCTTACTATGTACACATCTCCTCCTCCCTTCTTCCCTCTCCCCTTCTTAGCACTTCTGATACCTTCCTCCGCTCCTCGTAAGAGCAGATTCTCCTATAAGTCTTCAGCTCACCTCCTGCCCCTAGCGCTCTTCCTTCTCTTGGCTGCTGCACACATCTTTCCAAGCCCTGCACCCTGCTATATTCCCACTTTCTCTCGCTCTCGACTGCTAACCTTCACATCTGCAATATTTAAAACCTCCAACCCTTCCAACCAATCTATTCCCCGCTCGCCCCCTGCTTCCCTCCTTCTTTCATGTGCTCTCTGGAAAGCTCTCTAACAAAACACTGGCAGTACATGATCTGTTCTCCTCTCGATCTCTTTGCTCTCCCACTCTGCCCTGGAGGCAGCTCTATCATTTGGCGGTCTTTCCTTCTCACACACATCTCGCCCCTTGGGACTATGAGGTGGAGTGGGAATTCTTCTCTCTTCGCCCCTAACTACATCTTCTTCCCTGACATTCTCATTTTGAGGCCCATACGATTTGCCTTTTCTCTCTAGTGTCTGTACATATTGCTGTCATCTACAGGCCACCTAACTACATCATCACACTCCCATTTATTTTCCGACTTTGAATCTTGGTTCTTCTTCTTTGGAATCTTCCTCTCTTCTGACTCCCCCACTCTCTCCTCTTAGGAGACTTTAACTGTCATATAGATGACCCATCTCAGTCTCCGGCATCTTGCTTCCTCTCTCTCACTTCCTCCTTTGGTCTCCTCCCACAGACTGCTTCCAGCCCCGACAAGGACGGCCACTTCCTTGAATTCGTCTTCACTAAAAACCGTTGCATATCCGATTTCTCAATCTCTCCTTTCCCACTCACTGACTATAACCTCATCACATTTTCTCTCTCTCACACTCCTCGCGCTCCACCTCCAGCCTCTTCCTGCTATACTTGTAACCTGCATGCCATTGACCTCCAGGCCTTGGAATCTAGCCTACCATCAAAGTTTTCATCACTACCACCCACCAGTGATCCAGACAGTCTTGCTTACAAGAATGCCCTTGCCTCCTCACTTGACCAGTATGCCCCCCCTGTATGCCGACACACAGGACTCCATCCCAGAACCCTGGCTAAATACACAGACACGTTTCCTGCGCTCTCTTGTACTCATTCCACTGAACGCCTATGGAGGAAGTCAAACTCTGGCTAATTTCATTCACTATGAATGTATTCTGTCCTGTTCTGATCTCTGCTCTTTTTTCTTTTCTTTTTTTGTCAAACAGGGTTAATTCACCTGTCTTATAAGCAGACATAAATTCAACCTCTTCTCTTTCTTTAACACCCTTCCTTGACCTCCCACTACACCCTAATCCACTCTTTCCATTACACCCCAAGACTTTGCCGACTATTTCAAGTGGAAGGGGGAAGCTATCTGCAAAGAAATTCCCCCTGTCCCTTCCGCATCCCTCCTTCCTAATCTTCCTCCATCTGCCTTTGTCTCCTCTCCAGTTACAGAGGAAGAAGTATCTCTCCTACTGCTCTCCTCAACCTCCACCACGTGCAGCCTCGAGCCCACTCCCTCCCATCTCCTGAAACCTCTGACTTCTACCGTGGTCCCCATCCCCACTAACATCTTTAACTTATCTCTGTGTTCTGATACTTTCCCATCTCTTTTTAAAACAAGCTATTGTTAGACCTATTCTTAAGAATAACGTCCCTTCTAACTATTGCCCTGTCTCACTTCAACGTCTAAACTTCCCAAGTTTGTCCCAAGGTTGTCTCGTCTTTGCACCTTTTTATCTCTACAGCCCTCTCCCATCTTAAACCTCTCTCACTAACCTCTCCCTACCCATGAAACGCTCTTCCACTCAATATTCATCAAGCGCCTTCACTTTCCACATTCAAAGCCCAGCTGAAAATTGACCTCTTAAAAGAAGCCCCTCATTAAACGTGTTCTGCCTCTGCTGCGAACTCCAGAGGCACTTCTAATACTGCACTCTTTGCTCCTAATGCAGGGGTGGCCAACTCCAATCCTCAATGGCCACCAACAGGTCAGGTTTTCAGGATATCCCTGCTTCAGCACAGGTGGCTCAGTCACCTGTGCTGTTGTCTGCTAATCTTCACATGATGTAGTCTTCTGTTGTCAAACCTTTCTGAGTCCAAGGTATAGACATACGCTCCTTCTTTGCCGAGCTTGTATCTGACCTGTAAGCTACCTGGAAAATAAAAACAAAAAATACGCCATACAGATGAATTAACAAGGTGCGATTGTAGGAAGATGTGACGCAAACAGTAAAAAGTGAAATGTGTATGGAGAAAAAATACAAATTTTGGCTAATGGCCATGTCACTGGAATAAGAAAGAGAACGCAGAGAGGGTCACAGGCACACTGTAATAGCAGCAATATAGATCAATTGCCGGTGCTCTTAGAGATGGGGATGATCCTGTACTACCCCCGAGAGATCACAAAGCAGAAGGAAAACATCCAGGCACACGGTCATGCAAAAAGGTTAATTTAATGGCAATACCAACGTTTCGACCACATAAGCAGTCTGCCCTCACAGGGCCACCCTCACCTTAACAAGGACTGCGTATGTGGTTGAAACGTTGGTATTGCCGTTAAATCAACCTTTTTTGCAAGACCGTGCAAGCCCAGTAGGAGTTTATAATAAAAATAAGAAAAAGAGGGCCATATCCACTAAGCAATGCTTAGCCATAAAACATCTTATGACACGTTTATTTGAGTAAGCTGTAATGAGCCTGTTGGCTTAACAACAGTATTAAACATGGCTGACAGTTTTATTCTCTTCCGAACTAAAACGTCACTTTATCTCCAGGGGTCTCCAACAACACCATTATAAGCTCATCAGAGCAAAGCTTTATTTATATATTGTCAGCACTGTGAACAAATAATTAGAATATTGAATAACACAATTGACGTAGATCTCACACTGCATGTAAACATCCTAATAAAGAACAGCAAACTGCTGCATGAAAATAGCAGCAGATTATAATTTTTGGGATTGAAGCCGTGAGATTATTTCTTTGATGCAATTTTTTCACACCGGTTTTGCAGCCGGGATACCTCGATAAATTATTTATTTATTTATGTGACTTTGACGCCTTTTGTTAGACCAACCTGAAAATGATTCATCGATGCTGATATAGATGACATACCTAAGAATCCAGTACCTCAAAAGTCAAAACGTCACCACCACATAACTAGTTATTCTCCGGCCTTACGCTGCTGCATAAAGCATTTTTAGAGCGTAGGAGGGGTGCATGCCTGAAGTGTAGTATAACATATCATTTACATACGAGTTCCTTTGGTCCGCGAATTTCAGCAGACCAATCTCAAAAAGGTGGACTTGCGTTCTGCAGATTTTTTTATTATTATTACCAAAACACTCCGCGGGTTCCTCAATCTGCGGATTTTATCCAAGGGCGGTTTTTGATGATTCCGCGGTGATTAAAACCGACCCAATCCGTTTACGGATTTTACGCCGCGGACTGGATTTTGGAGGGAAAATGCGAGAAAATCCAGGAAACAGATACATGAGTAACACAGAATTTTACATTCTGCTTCTAACGCCACCGCCTACAGCAGGGGTGGGCAGCTCTACTCCTCAAGGGCCACCAACAGGTCAGGTTTTCAGGATATCCCTGCTTCAGCACAGGTGGCTCAGTCACCTGTGCTGAAGCAGGGTTATCCTGAAAACCTTCTCTCTCTTGAAGACTGGAGGTGCCCGTCCCAGGCCTACAGTAATTGTTTTCTTTGTCAAGACAGTGTTGATGCATACACACACACACACACCACACAGAAAGACGCACACACATAAAGACACGCTCACACAGAAAGAGGCACACACAGAAAGACGCACACACAGAAAGACGCACACACAGAAAGACGCACACACAGAAAGACGCACACACATAAAGACACGCTCACACAGAAAGAGGCACACACAGAAAGACGATCACACAGAAAGACACGCTCACACAGAAAGACACGCTCACACAGAAAGACACGCACACACAGAAAGACACGCACACACAGAAAGACGCACACACATAAAGACACGCTCACACAAAAAGACACGCTCACAAAAGAGCACAAAGAGAAAGACACGCTCACCACAGAAAGACACGCTACACACAGAAAGACACGCTCACACAAGAAAGACCTACACAAAGCCCCTCACACAGAAAGCCACCATCACACAGAAAGGCACCCCGCACACACGAAAGCCGACCTCACACGAAAGATGCACCTTCACACAGAAAGACGACAACACTCAACACACAGAAAGAACGCCACACAGAAGACGCACACTCTCACAAGAAAACGACAAAGACGAACACTCTCACACAGAGACAGACAGACAGCGAACTCACACAGAAAGACGCACACTATCACACAGAAAGACGCTCACACAGAAAGACGCACACTCTCACACAGAAAGACACGCTCACACAGACAGACACGCTCACACAGAAAGACGCACACACAGAAAGACTCACACTCTCACACAGAAAGACGCTCACACAGACAGACACGCTCACACAGAAAGACGCACACACAGAAAGACTCACACTCTCACACAGAAAGACACGCTCACACAGACAGACACGCTCACACAGACAGACACGCTCACACAGACAGACACGCTCACACAGAAAGACGCACACTCTCACACAGACAGACACGCTCACACAGACAGACACGCTCACACAGAAAGACACGCTCACACAGACTCACACACAGAAAGACTCACACACAGAAAGACGCACACTCTCACACAGAAAGACGCACACACAGAAAGATGCACACTCTCACACAGACACACACTCTCGTCCCCTGCCACGGTGTACATTGAGAGCAGGGGCAGTCAGAGTATGCGTGGGCTCCAACTAGCTCTGCCCCCTCTGACTAGCTCCGCCTCCAGCCCTCTCGCAGCCTCTGCCTGCTCTCCTATGAGGATCCCACCCCTCTCCTCACTGAGCACTGGTGACTTGACCTGTCAATTACCGCTGCTGCCAGGCACCAGGTCCAGCTTTGATGTCACTGGGGAGCGCAGCAGTGATTGACAGGTCAGTCTTCACTGCACACAGCGCTGGCGCCAGGGGGGGGAATTTTAGGCGACCAGGCATGCAGTAATTCTCCATTCTTGATCATCTTTAGCCCTTGTTGGTCCACTACTGGATGAAGGCCTCGCCAACTATCTTCCAGATTCTCTGCTTTCCTCCTCCCATCTTACTTTTGATTATCGTCCTGGTCTTTTGATATCCCTTGGAATCTAGTCGAGTGCCAGCTTTGTCCAACAATGGTCATTTCATCTTGTCGTGAGGCTTGGATGAAAAAGTTAACCACTGTCAATAAACACCGTCAATCACACATCCCACAAGAGTGCTGGTCTTGCAGAATTGTTCAAGCTTCAGATATGTAGGTAATAATTCAATTGTTGCTGTGAAATGTTTTGGTGGCATCCTGCTTGTGTGTTTTACGTAATGTTTGGTTGATGTGGCATTCTTGTAAATGTTCCTTGTAATATCAATATATGCGTCTTCTTCTTCACTTTAAAATGGCTGACGTATAGACACAATGAAATGCTTTTTCATAATCATTGAATCCTGAACTGAGTGGTAGAGTGTGTTTATTACATCAGGAAATCACTTCTTGTACGACTTGTATGTGGTCCATTGTGTTGTCTCCACTGTAGAGCCCCACCTGTCCTCTAGGCTGGTAAATCTTGGGTGAGTTGCAGGCAATTAGTATCTTCATAAAAATCTGGTAGTTGATTGGAAGTAGGCTGATACGTCTGTCGTTTTTGAGATCTTCTTTGTCTCCTTTCTCGTGGATAAGGATAACTATGGCCTTGTGCCATTGATCTGGAATGTTCCTGTCCTTGAAGCAGTACCGTATGTAATGAGTTTTCCAAGGATTTTCTCTCCTTGTAATTCCATCTTCCCTGGGGCCTTTCCCATTTTTCATAGTTGTTTTTGCTTTTGCTGCTTCTTCTGGAAAGGCACACGGTACATTGTTGGTGGTTTCTTCTCGCTTTTCGTCTGCTTGATTATGCCCGGTGTTATCTGTGTTCTTGTACAACTTCTCTATTTATAATAAGTGCAATAAAAGAACAAAATAGTCTTTTTTTTCCCATTGTTGATCCATCGTCCTAAGTGCAATGATTTGCTTCTTCCCGATCATAAGTCTCCGCTTCGTCTTCTTCAAACTTTTGTTGTCTTCGATGGTCTTCTTCCCCATATCCCAGTTACATTGTCTTCCATCTTCAGTTATGCGCTTGCAGATCGTCTTGCATAGCTCGGTATATTTCATTTTTGTTCTTCTCTCTTCGGATTGCTTCATTTCTTACCGTTTCCTCTGCAACTCCTTTGTCGTCCAAGAAAAACCGTCTGGCGACTCAAGGTATAAACACCTTATGGCTGATAGCCTGTATATGATTGCTAAGTGGAGCAAAGGAAAAAGCCTAATGGAGGTATGGGGTTAAAGCTGTGTGCAAACGCCTTGGTCGTACCTGATATTGTCTCGTACTGTTTTTTTTGTTAGCGATTCTTCCTTTATTTTGTTTTGCTTTAAACTACAATCTTCATAGGTTTTTCATAATTGCTTGTTAAACGATCCCCACGCACCTAGGATAAGCTGAAGGGATTCTTTGCCTCTATTTGAAATTATTTGCTGTTATTCTTGAGGTTGATTGTTTTTTTTGTTTCCGTTTTAATCCCTTCTTTGCATGTACGATGTGATTTGCAGCAAACCAATCAATCAATTATCCCTTCTTGTGATGAAGCGGTTAATGATGGTGCAGTCTTTCATCACATATTTCTTGATAGTCGGGTTAATCAATTTCATTCTTGATTCCTCTTCATGTCCATTTTAATTCTATGTATGAATTTTGCAGCTGAAAGTGCAGAGAAAGCTGGAGGAATCGCTAACAAAACACAGTGGAGACAAAGCAGTTACTAAGGAAACAGCAGGAAATTGAGCAATCTCAAGATGCAAGAACAACAATGTAATACCCAGAGCAGTGCAAGGAGATCCGCAAGCTTACAGCTGAGGCTGGAGATCCGCAAGCTTACAGCTGAGGCTGTGCAAGGAGATCCGCAAGCTTACAGCTGAGGCAGGAGATACGCAAGCTTAAAGCTGAGGCTGTGCAAGGAGATCCGCAAGCTTACAGCTGAGGCTGTGCAAGGAGATCCGCAAGCTTACAGCTGAGGCAGGAGATACGCAAGCTTAAAGCTGAGGCTGAGGCTGGAGATACGCAAGCTTACAGCTGAGGCTGTGCAAGGAGATCCGCAAGCTTACAGCTGAGGCAGGAGATCCGCAAGCTTACAGCTGAGGCTGTGCAAGGAGATCCGCAAGCTTACAGCTGAGGCTGTGCAAGGAGATCCGCAAGCTTACAGCTGAGGCTGTGCAAGGAGATCCGCAAGCTTACAGCTGAGGCTGTGCAAGGTGATCCGCAAGCTTACAGCTGAGGCTGTGCAAGGAGATCCGCAAGCTTACAGCTGAGGCTGTGCAAGGTGATCCGCAAGCTTACAGCTGAGGCGTGGTTTGCAAGGTGATCCCCAAGCTTACAGCTGAGGCTGTGCAGGTAGATATCCGCAAGCTTACAGCTGAGGCTGTGCAAGGTGATCCGCAAGCTTACAGCTGAGGCTGTGCAAGGTGGATGACCGCAAGCTTACAGCTGAGGCTGTGCAGGAGATCCGCAAGGCTTACAGCTGATGTTGTGTGAGCATGAGATACCGCAAGCTTACAGCTGAGGCTGTGCAAGGATCCGCAAGCTTACAGCTGAGGCTGTGCAAGGAGATCCGCAAGCTTACAGCTAGGCTGTGCAAGGAGATCCGCAAGCTTACAGCTGAGGCTGTGCAAGGAGATCCGCAAGCTTACAGTCTGAGGCCGTGCAAGGAGATCCCAAGCTTACAGCTGAGTGCTTGCAAGGTGATCCGCAAGCTACAGCTGAGGCTGTGCAAGGAGATCCCAAGCTATGAGGCTGTGCAAGGTGATCCGCAAGCTTACAGCTGAGGCTGTGCAAGGAGATCCGCAAGCTTACAGCTGAGGCTGTGCAAGTGAGATCCCAAGCTTACAGCCGAGGCTGTGCAAGGAGATCCGCAAGCTACAGCCGAGGCTGTGCAAGGTGATCCGCAGCTTACAGCCGAGGCTGTGCAAGGAGATCGCAAGCTTCACAGCCGAGGCTGTGCAAGGATGATCCCCCGCAAGCTACAGCCGAGGCTGTGCAAGGTGACCGCAAGCTTACAGCCGAGGCTGTGCAAGGAGATCCGCAAGCTTACAGCCGAGGCTGTGCAAGGTGATCCGCAAGCTTACAGCCGAGGCTGTGCAAGGAGATCCGCAAGCTTACAGCCGAGGCTGTGCAAGGAGATCCGCAAGCTTACAGCCGAGGCTGTGCAGGGAGATCCGCAAGCTTACAGCCGAGGCGTGTGCAAGGATCCGCAAGCTTACAGCCGAGGCTGTGCAGGAGATCCGCAACTACAGTTACCGCGAGGCTGTGCAGGAGATCCGCAAGCTTACAGCCGAGGCTGTGCAGGAGATCCCAAGCTTTACAGCCGAGGCTGTGCAAGGTAGATCCGCAAGCTTACAGCCGAGGCTGTGCAAGGTGATCCGCAAGCTACAGCCGAGGCTGTGCAAGTGATCCGCAAGCTTACAGCCGAGGCTGTGCAAGGTGATCCGCAAGCTTACAGCCGAGGCGTGCAAGGTGATCCGCAAACTTACAGCCGAGGCTGTGCAAGGTGATCCGCAAGCTTACAGCCGAGGCTGTGCAAGGTGATCCGCCAAGCTTACAGCCGAGGCTGTGCAAGGTGATCCGCAAGCTTACAGCCGAGGCTGTGGCAAGGAGATCCGCAAGCTTACAGCCGAGGCTGTGCAGAGGATCCGCAAGCTTACAGCCGAGGCTGTGCAGGGGATCCGCAAGCTTAACAAGCCGAGGCTGTGCAAGGAGATCCACGCAAGCTTACAGCCGAGGCTGTGCAAGGATCCGCAACTTACAGCCGAGCTGTGCAGGGATCCGCAAGCTTACAGCCGAGGCTGTGCAAGGGATCCGCAAGCTACAGCCGAGGCTGTGGGAGATCCGCAAGCTTACGCCGAGGCTGTGCAAGGTGATCCGCAGCTTACAAGCCGGGCTGTGTCAAGGTGATCCGCAAGCTTACAGCCGAGGCTGTGCAAGGTGATCCGCAAGCTTACAGCCGAGGCTGTGCAAGGAGATCCGCAAGCTTACAGCTGAGGCTGTGTAAAACATGTCACTGCAATATGGTGAGGAAGACTAGTGAAGATTAAAAAAAGTTAAAGGTGAAGCAGCAACTTTTGATTGCGAAGAAGCAAAGACCCTCACCCAAACAAGACGATGGAACAATAAAAGCGTGCACGTGTGTATGTAGTATATTAGTATATTTGTATATTAGTATAGCGCCATCCATGTCCATAGCTCTTCACAGCCGTAATAGACACAACAAAATAATATGAGACATGATGGGAATAAGGGCTTCAAACATAAAGGTGAACATTCGTAAAATGCTGTTCGGGTTTAGCTTCTAGCAAGTGGTGCGTCGTAATCACACACCATCCACCCCAAATCATTGCGCAGCTAAACATCAGGGGGGAGTCCATCTATGACCCCCACCACAATAATATCGTCCCGCTCCTCAATCCAGGAAGATGTGGGCCAGTGGAGTAGTAACCCACTCCCCAGAAACCTGAGGGCCAACTGCACCCTGGTCTGCTGTATCCCCTGGCAGCTTGGTGTCTTGCCTCTGCAATTCCTTCAGGAGGTCCGCCTAGGACTGTCCTTCATAGGGTAGGCCATCGTCTTGGCACAGGGTCACCAGCCTCTGTCCAGCCTATATAGCGCCAAGCCATCGTGGCTTCAGTCAATACCACACTAGTTCAAAATGCCCGTGTATATCAATACAAAATTGGTGACAAAATGCCCTTGTGTACCAAGGTCTAAAGTCAAGACATCAGTGTTGGGAAACCCACAAGTATTCCAAGCACTGAGCCTAGCGATCCCACTGTGGTAGCACTAACAAACATGTCACAAAATGCGTGAAGACGGCATACTTTTCAGGGATCCAAGGTACATACTAGGTCTCCAAAGCAAAACAGGGCTTTGGTGACGACCCCCAACAGCTGGTGTGTTACCTTAATACAGTCTACAAGGGTCCGATTCCCCATCGAGAGGTTCCAAAGAGAATCACCCAAGTCCAGCAAGTCTAGCCTGGTTATAGTTTCCCGGGTTCCCATTCATAAAACGGTCACCGGGTAAGTGCCAATAAGCAGCATCCCTTTAATTATTGGACCAATCTGGAAGATGGGCAGCCGCGATGGGCCAATCACAGACTGGGAAGAGTCACAGTTCAAACTGTACCGCCCATTCAGGGGAGCACCAACAAAGCTAGTGCTGCACATAGCTGGGCAGAGTCCAGAGTCCCCGAAGAGCTTGGCGCCGAGCTGCCGGTGTAGGACAATGCTCCGGCTAGGAAGCGCAAGTCCCCTCTCCGGGGGCGACTCACTTCCCGGAATACAACAATGGCCCCGACAAAGTTAATGCACTCAACATATACAGTACATACAGTGGTAACCTATCACAATAACGTAGCGATAAAAGGGAGACAGAACCCCCAATCTTTACAAAAGGATAGTCCTATTGACGGCCAGAGGCGGCAGACGGCCGTGACCTTTATTGTGAAGTGACCTGACTGCCTCTTTCGTCACAGACCTTAACGGCAAAGATAAATCAGCAGCTTCAGACAACTCAAAGAAGTAGAGAGATGTATTCTGGGTATTATCCAGAGAGACTAAAATAAATGAATGGCACCGGAAGCAAATAAAAGTCTGTGACATCATCACAGGGGTGAAGAAATTAAAATGCACCATGGAAAAGAGAGGCCTGCAGCAGTACCTTAAAGATCATTTGGGAGACCTTCATCCAGCAATGGGTCAACAAGGGCTGTAGATGATGATATATATATATATCATCTCTATCATGTGAGAGAGTACTCCCAGAGGTTATAGATTTATGCTTATATACAGAGGGTGGGTATATATATATATATATATATATATATATATGTGTGTATATGAGGTTACACAGAGATACTGAGCAGTGGCTTCTCCCTCCGCGCAGCTGGAACTGGCTACAGCAAAGAACGATATGACCCGTCACCTGCACGAGTATATGGAGATGTGCAGCATGAAGCGGGGGCTGGATGTGCAGATGGAGACGTGCAGGAGACTGATCAACCAATCAGAGGACAGGTGAGGGACCGACCCACTAAGATGAGAGGTGAGAGACTGACCCACTTATCAGAAGAGAGGTGAGGGACTGATCAACCGATCAATCAGAACAGAAGTGAGGGACTGATGAACCAAAAAGAACAGAGGTGGGGGACTGATTAACCAATAAGAACAGAGGTCAGGGACTGATTAACCAATAAGAACAGAGGTGAGGGACTGATGAACCAATAAGAACAGAGGTGAGGGACTGATGAACCAATCAGAACAGAGGTGAGGGACTGATGAACCAATAAGAACAGAGTTGAGGGACTGATGAACCAATCAGAACAGAGGTGAGGGACTGATGAACCAATCAAAACAGAGGTGAGGGACTGATTAACCAATCAGAACAGAGGTGAGGGACTGATTAACCTATAAGAACAGAGGTGATGAACCAACCAGCCAATCTCAGACTGACCCAGGCTCTGCCGCTGACTTTATTTACCTGTGATTCCGCTTCTCTCCTCAGGTCACCTCCCCCCAGCAGCGACTCTGCCTGTAACGAGGAACCTGAGGATTCCGATCGGGACCCCCCATCCTCTGACAGCTCAGCCAGATGAGGGGGGCAGGATGTATCCCCGATACCCGTCACTCCCCTACACATCCTCCCCCCTTTGGAAACAGTGCAGCGCATAGCTGATATATTTTGGGTTGCAAGGCTGTCTCAGATGCTGGATATATATGCTGGATATATTTTGTGGTGCGATGCGCTGTCTTCATGTATACAGTAGGAGAAATATTTTCTGTTATATATTGGGGTGCTCTGCTGTGGGTTTTAGGGTTAAACCTCATATATAAGCTGGGTGCTGTGAAATTGCCTCTATACTTTGGGGTCCCTTAATGCTGGGTGTATTATTGGGGTTTAATCAAGAATATTTTTTTCTGTGTTTTTATCCTGGAACAAAAAACTCTGTGTGTAAATATGAATACATCTATGTATAAATATGAATCTATATACAGTGTGTATGTCGGTATGTGTGTGTGTGTATATGTCTCTCTCTCTCCATATATATATATACACACACACACACACACACACATACGTACAATGGATTTATAGTGTGTATATAAATACAGATCTTTATACACGTGCGTGTAGATAAACATCTCTATATAAATATGAAAACAGATATATACACTGTGTGTGTCTGTGTATATTCTTGTGTGTGTGTATATTCTTATATGTGTTTGTGTGTATATATAGTCAATATTGTAACAGCACTACCAAAAATTCCATAAGATCCTGTTGCTTATCCGATATGCATAAGATACCAAAAGTTACTAGATGTAGGTCCACACACACACATTCCCAGGTAGCTCAAACTCCCTCACCCACCACATCATGAATATATATTTATGTCAACCAGAGGGCTACTGAGCGTGGCAGTGGTGTACAACAAGAGACAGGGGTGCCCAATGCTACATCCCATTGACAAAACATATATGGTGAAAAGTATAACGTAAAATACTTCAATAATAATATTAAATACTTGGTTATTTAGTTAACCCTTTGGCCAAAGCGTCATAAGCCTGCATACCAACGCCAAGGTATAACCAAGATAATGCAGGTCCTACACTACACTGTGAACCCTTCCTTTTACCTCTGTGAGAGGGGAAGAACCATCATAGGTCCTGTTCCTGCAGCAAATGAAAAGACCTCCCAAGTTAAAAAGGTGAAGGAGGAGGGGTGAGCTCTGGGGGGGGGGGGGGGGGTGCCACCAGCCTCCAAACAACTGTTACCAGTCAGACATTGATTACCACACATTCCCAGGTAGCTCAAACTCCCACACCCACCCCATCATGAATATATATTTATGTCAACAAGAGAGCTACTGAGCGTGGCAATTGTATATTGCAAGAGACAGGGGTCTCTTGTAGGTTCAGATGTAAGTCCAGTAGAAAGGAGACAGCACACAGTTCTTGTATAATCCAAAGGTTTGTATTGAAAATACAGGGCACCGCAACCGACGTTTCGGTCCACATAGAGGGTCCCTTTTACTGGACCTACATCTGGTAACTTTATGTATGTATTTATGTATGTATGACTAATACATACCTAACATGGATCTTTACACGTGTGTGTATATAAACATCTCCCCATATAAATACAGATCTATATACTCTGCGTGTGCGTCCTGCTCTTTAACTCCTGGTATAAGCAAAGAAGATAAAGAAACCATAAATAAGGGGGGAAAAATAAAAGTAATAAACAGATATCAGCCATTTAGGTATGAGCAGAGAAAGGATCATGTGCTAACCCGATCACATCCTAACAAGCAGGTTACACCCTAACGAGGTTATCACATCCTAATAAGCAGGTCATATGCTATTGAAGGATTCCCGTCCTAACGAGATCACGTCTTAACGAAGGCATCATGTGTTAACGAGGGGATCACATCACAGCCTAATGAGGTTATCACCTCCTAATGAGCAAACCACATCCTATTGAAGAATTTCACGTCCTAACGGGATCACCTCTATACAAGAGTATCCCATTCTAATGGGCAGGTCATAGCCTAACAAAAGTATAACATACTAATGAGCAGGTCGCATCCTATTGAAGGACTTCACATCCTAACAGGATCACGTCTTAATGAGAGAATCTCATCACATTCTAATAGGCAGGTGACATACTATTTAAAACCAGAGACAGAACATGAAACAAAGACAGAGCTCAGTGCTACATCCTATGACACTAATACACGGTACAGTGCCTAAATATATATATATATATATACTATAGCTAGATAGATAGATAGATAGATAGATAGATAGATAGATATCTTTTGAATAAAATGGTCTTTAAGTTTAACTCTTTGGCCAAAGTGTTGTAAGCCCTTGAGCCCCACCAAGGCAGACCACATCTCAAGGGTCCTAACACTAATATAAATTCTTAATAACCTGTGCATTACCAGGAAGAATGATTTATAATAAATCTGTCAAAATTTGTTGCATAGTTCTTTGGGGGTTCAATATGAGCTTATAGGGGTCCTGTATGTATGTTAGGTGACATCCTAACAAGGTTATCACATCCTAATGAGCAGATCGCATCCTATTGAAGGATTTCACACCCTAAGGATGGGATCACATCACATTGTAATGGGCAGATCACATCCCAATAAGGGTATATCATGTAACGGTCTAGTGATTCAAACCCACAGAGCAGCAAAAACTGACATTGTTTCTTCATTACAAATTCTCTCAAATGTTCAGGTGTGAGGGGTTTCCCCTAGGGATGAAAGCAGGTACCGGCGTCACTGGTGGTGCAGACTGGGTCCTTCATACTACGCAAAAAGTCAATGTTTGGGCACAATAACACATCCTATTGCAGCTTATTTTATTTATTTATAACATGTTTTACCAGGAAGTAATACATTGAGAGTTACCTCTCGTTTTCAAGTATGTCCTGGGCATGAGCATAATGAGCTTATTTGGCAGATGTAGCGACAGCACGTTTTGGGGCTCTATTAAACAATCACACTTGACAAAGGGGGTTAGACACCCAGAACGTGTTATCACTACACATCTGACAAAGGAGCTTTCATGCTTCAGGTGCTATAAGGTGTGTAATTGTGCAAGGGGTCTCATCGAACGGTTTCATTACAAATCATCTCCGGAAACATTTGTCCCAGGGAGTGAAATGCTCAATAATGTGTAAAAGTACTCCCTTTATATTTTTGGGGGGTTGAACCCGATCTGATAATTGTTGCTTTTTCCTTGCCAATGATGGAGGAGACAACAGGGGGAGAGACCCAAGTCCCCAATCTCCCTTTATATGCACGAGATCATATAAAGTTTGGTCCCGGAGCCTTTAACCCAATAGGACTCACTAATGGGACTGAAACCAACGCTCCACTTGCTCAGGTGGGAACATTGCAGGAATTGCCCAGACTGGCGCTTAGGCTTTTATTATAAAAAAAGAAGCAGTGTGTGCTGAGCACGCACATAGTAAGTGAAACTTCTTTGACTTTTGTCACAGAAATTGTATTTGTATTGGTGATGTTTTAATTAAAAATCAAAATACAATTTCATTGACAAAACGCAAATAAATTTGACTTAGAATGCGCGTGCTCGGCACACATCCCCTGTATTAGCTATTTGCACTAAGTGCGAATTCCTCGTGTGTGCGGGTGACTGAGTGTGCGCGGGTGACTGAGTGTGCGCGGGTGACTGAGTGTGCGCAGGTGACTGTGAGTGCGCGGGTGACTGAGAGTGCGCGGGTGACTGAGAGTGCGCAGGTGACTGAGAGTGCGCGGGTGACTGAGAGTGCGCAGGTGACTGAGAGTGCGCGGGTGACTGTGATTGCGCGGGTGACTGTGAGTGCGCGGGAGACTGTGCGGGTGACTGAGTGTGCGGGTGACTGTGAGTGTGCGGGTGACTGTGAGGGTGACTGAGTGTGCAGGTGACTGTGAGTGTGCGGGTGACTGAGTGTGCGGGTGACTGTGAGTGCGCGGGTGACTGTGAGTGCGCGGGTGACTGTGAGTGTGCGGGTGACTGTGAGGGTGACTGAGTGTGCGGGTGACTGTGATGTGTTTTTAGTCTCACCCTTTATATTCTGCATGAATACACCATGTTTGTAAAATTAGTACCATTATTATAGTGTCCTTTGCTCAAATAACTGCTCTCTCCTGCAGTCAAGCACAGCACCACTGAGGTTGTATTAGTACTGTGACCACTGCATTTTACGATCTGATATATTGCTGACTTTGTATAGATCAGATATTTCCAGTACACAGAAGAATGTTATATTTCATTTGGGTTGACAGTTCAGATTTGTCATACAGATACCTTGCTATTTCCTTATCCCTGAGTATTTACTAGCACTGAGATTTCCAGTGTTTAGTGTGTCCTGTTTTGACAGTCTTTCATTGTTCTGCTGAAGGCTCATGCCAGTCTGGATGGTTCCTTCAGTGCATATTAGCAGAGAGCACAGGACACCAGGAGCTGCATGCAGCTATATCTCACCATCAGAAGCAGCATCGGCAGCATCTGACACTGACAGTACCTTATTCATACACACACAGGCACTGAACGGCTGGCTGCAAGGGCAGGGAATGCACATCCACTCCTGCCCTGTCCTGCTACTCGCTGCACACACACAATCACTAGGACTGTGATGTTTTCAATGTGATGTCCCTCTCCCCAGCCTATTCTTCCTTTGATATCCTTTAATGTGGACATCGTTGCCGGGTCCGATCTCATCACTCCCTCCTTCCCTCCTCCCTCTTCCCTTCCTGTCCATCGGCAATTCGGCATGTCAGCGACACACCGCTCTGCTTCCTCCCTGTTACCCTCCATGATCCCTGGGCTCCTCTCCTCCTCCTCCGGCCCCGGCGGCGCTCAGTCAGCGGGACACAGGGAAGCGGAGGGAGGAGAGAGGCTGAGCAGCGGCTCACCGAGTCTGATTTAAAATCCCCGCGCCTGCCTTCTTGCTACACCTTTCACACTAGCACCGGAAGCTCTGCAGCAGCCATCTTGCTATACCCATGGCAGCTGACGTGTGGGGGTAACGGCGGCCGTTACGGCAGCAGGTGTGTGGGCAGCATGTCACAGCGGGTGTGTGGGGGGGAGCGGCGACTGTTAGGAGCGGCGCCGTAGACGCGGGGGAGCCGTGACGTCACTTCCATTTCACATTTCGCCCCCAACTCTCCCGTTTTACTCCATCAGAATAGGTGCCACTAAAGAAGTTTCACTTCAAAAGTTTGATTAGGGATCGTAAATCCCTCACCCCAACAAGGGAAACCAGACTTGTTCATTGGCTTCAGATTTACTTGACCACAGAAATATTTACACGTTTCCATTTCAAAGCAGCACCACCACAAAAATCCAAACTATGCTCATTCTGATAATGTGCGGAATTAATGTTGCTAGCATCGCAACCTGCATATGAACGCCAACCTCATGCTCCTTCTATAATCCCTATGGTCACACAGATCTTTAATTCTTCCCTCTACTCTGGTACCTTTCCATCATCCTTCAAGCATGCAACAGTCATACCATTACTCAAAAACAGCAAGCTTGACCCTACCTGTCCTTCTAACTATCGACCTGTCTGCCTCCTGCCTCCAAACTACTTGAACGTCTTGTATTCTCTCGATTGCTACACTTTCTCAACACCTATTCTGTCCTAGACCCTCTACAATCTGGCTTCCGCACTGCTCACTCTACTGAAACAGCCCTCACTAAAATAACTGACGACCTCCACGCTGCCAAAGACAGAGGTCATTACACTCTGCTCATATTACTCGACCTCTCTGCAGCATTCGACACCGTGGACCACCCTCTTCTCCTTCACATTCTCCATACTCTTGGTATTCGGAACAAAAGCTTTATCCTGGATCTCCTCTTACCTCTCCCATCGTACCTTCAGTGTCTCTTCTGCTAACACCTCCTCCTCCTCTATTGATCTCTCTGTGGGGGTACCCCAGGGCTCTGTCCTGGGACCCCTTCTCTTTTCTCTCTACACACTCTCTCTAGGTGACCTAATCACATCTTTGGGGTTTAAATATCACCTCTATGCTGACGACACACATTTACCTTTCAACCCGACCTTACACCTGCTATACAGACCAAAGTTTCTGAATGCCTCTCTGGAATATCATCCTGGATGGCCATCCGCCGACTGAAACTTAACATGGCAAAAACAGAGCTCCTTATACTTCCTCCCAAACCTGGCCCTACTACCTCCTTCCACATTGCTATTGGAAATACGATCATTCACCCACTAGCCCAAGCACGCTGCCTAGGGGTTACACTTGATTCCTCACTCTCATTCTCCTCTCATATTCAAAACGTTTCTAAAACTTGTCGCTTTTTCCTCCGCAATATCACAAAGATACGCCCTTTCCTGTTACTCAACTGCTAAAACTCTGACTCAGGCCCTCATTCTCTCACGTCACGATTACTGCATCCTCCTGCTGTCCGGCCTTCCTGCCTCTCACCTGTCTCCCCTACAATCTATCCTAAACGCTGCTGCCAGAATCACTCTACTCTTTCCTAAATTTGTCTCCGTGTCTCCCCTCCTGAAATCCCTCTCCTGGCTTCCGATTAAATCACGTATCTCACACTCAATTCTCCTGCTCACTTTTAAAGCTTTACATTCTTCTGCCCCTCCTTACATCTCAGCCCTAATTTCTCGCTATGCACCATCCCGACTCTTGCGTTCTTCTCAAGGATGTCTTCTTTCTACCCCCTTTGTATCTAAAGCTCTCTCCCGCCTTAAACCTTTCTCACTTTCTGCCCCGCACCTCTGGAATGCCCTTCCCCTCAGTACCCGACTAGCACCCTCTCTATCCACCTTTAAGACTCACCTTAAGACACATCTGCTTTAAGAAGCATTAGAGTAGCACTGCATAATCATGGACACGACACAAAGCTTGGCCCCCTGCAGACGCACTTACTAGAATTCCCTCCTACTGTCTCTGTACGTTCTCCCTACCTACCAATTAGATTGTAAGCTCCTCGGAGCAGGGACTCTTCCTTAATGTTACTTTTACAGTATGTCTGAAGCACTTATTCCCATGACCTGTTATTTATATGATAAAGATTACTACTGTGAAGCGCTATGTACATTTATGGCGCTATATAAATTAAGACATACAATACAATACAATGGCCAATTTAACCTCCATGACAAAAAAAAAAACATTCTCAGCAACTGCCCCCGAATACTCAGACGGTGCAATTGCTAGGAGCAGTGGGAACTCCACAGGGATGGCTGTACTGGACGGATTGGGTCTTAAGAACCACACCCTGGGGTGCCCAGCTCCTCACTTAAAACGCTGGCTTTACAGGGACACTGGTAAACTTTTAGTTAAGGCAGGGGTACGCAAACTTCCTGCGCAGCATCAAATGACACTTTGGGGCATGTGACATCGTGACCCACAGCATCGTTTGACACGGTTTCCATGGCAACAGGGTCACTCATGTTACATCACATGGCCCCATGTCATTTGATGCTGTTGTCATGGAAGCTGGGCAAGCGTGGCATGCACCCGTTTGCACACCGCTGGGTTAAGTAACCCTATAATTTTATTGTTAAAATCTAAGGCACCCCAACCATCTAATAGCACGTCTGAGAAGATTACTTTACTAATACTTCTGTATTGGTAACTATTTTAAGTGACATGGAAGTTACAAGGAAGCCCTTTTAAAGAGGCCGGGAACCAGTTAACCCCACAGTACTAAACCTGTGCCAGAGAAGCCAGCGGCTGTTACCTACGTGAGCATTTGATCTGACAGGAGAGGGGGAAAGGATCCCACTGGGGGAGAGAAGGGGAGATCCCAGAGTCAGTTTAAAGTAACAGTACAGACATGATGTTTCACAAGTTGTTTTATTTATTACTACGCAGCAGTGACACAAACAAACAGGAAACTAGTGAGGGCAACATGGGTCCCCTACAGGTAACAGGAGAGGGGACACTGGGTGACAGGGCAGATGTAATTGCAGCAGGCTGTGCTTTCACTCCTTGGAGGCCATGTGACAGATCAGGTCCACCACACGGTGGCTGTAAGCGAACTCGTTATCATACCTGCGAGATGATAAAAAGCTCATTAGTGTACTGTTTGGGTTATGACAACAACCCCCCCCCCCCCCCCCCACAAGAGCATCCAGGTACCAAAACCCAAGCACCTTTCTTCCTGGCAGACTTGACTGCTCCCCACTCCTCCCCCACCCTGTACACATCCCTCCATGCAAGTTCCCTCCTTACCAGCACACCAGCTTCACAAAGTGATCATTCAGAGCAATTCCTGCACCAGCATCAAAGATGGATGAGCGAATATCCCCGTTAAAGTCAGTGGAGACAACCTAATGAGACAGTCAGGATTAGGGCAAGGTGGCATTTCCCCCATTATAACCCCCCCCCCCCCCCCATAACAAAGGGGACACCAAGTCTTCAGGAGATGTGTCAGCCCACACATGTAAACCCTCCTCCCCAGAAGGGTGCTAGACATTTGATCACCCACTGCCCCCATCTCACCTGTTCCTCTGTGTAACCCAGGATTCCTTTCATTGGTCCTTCTGCTGCAGCCTTAACCACAGCCTTAATGTCATCATATTTGGCCTGGTAAGGGGAAGGGTGTTAGAGGAAGTGCTCCTAAATACACATCAAGCCTCACTGAGATTTTTTTAAATTTATATACACACGTATTGCCAACGTAATCATATACTGCGCCCACCCTTCTCTCCCCCACTTACAGGCTTCTCCAGGCGGCAGGTCAGGTCCACGACAGACACGTTTGGAGTGGGAACACGGAAGGCCATGCCAGTCAGCTTCCTGTGAGAAAGGGGAGCAGGGTCAGCAGGGCATGTTTCTAGAGGGATGCAGGCCTCTCCAGCACCACATTACCAGCAGTTACATCGGTCCTATTACAGGGCCCTGCATTAGCACAGTGTCTCACCCATTTAGCTCTGGGATGACTTTGCCCACAGCCTTTGCTGCTCCAGTTGATGCAGGGATGATATTTTGATGGGCGCCTCTCCCGTCACGCCACAGTTTGCCAGAGGGTCCATCCACAGTCTTCTGGGTGGCAGTGTAAGCGTGGACAGTGGTCTTGGGAAGAGAGATTGGAGCACAGGGTTAGCCCCTCCTTGCAATACATGGGGGGGGCGCGCACACGCAGGGGGGGTCTATACAGGGCTATGCATGAAAGCTCCACTGAACCGAAAGTGAGCCAAGTGCTGGGATGCTGCAATGTTACCACCTTAGATGTTCAGCCTATAGCCCCCGTGGGGTTCCAATAGCTGGAAGGGCTGGGATTATTATATATAGTGGCCAACAGCAGAATTGTTGGGTGGGAGTCCCCGATACTCACCATCAGTGCCTCCACGATGTGAAAGTTGTCATTGACTACCTTCGCCAGGGGAGCCAGGCAGTTTGTGGTGCAGGAGGCGTTACTGAGGGAGCAGAGATGAGTCAGACAAGATAAACATACCACAACGCTCCCAAACCACATCCGTCAGGGTGCAGGAAGTGGTAGTTACATGTGAATAACCAACCTGTGAACCCGTGTGCATATGCACTGTAGACTATGTATTGGCACATGAATGCCTACTGTATATTCCATGTAGAATCCCACCCCAGCTATTTTTTGGCCCCTGTGAGGTTACTTAAAATAGCCACTACACCAGTTACCTGACTACTTTCAGGGATTTGTCATATTTCTCATGGTTCACACCCATGACAAACATCGGAGCGTCCGCAGAGGGGGCAGAGATGATAACACGCTTAGCACCTCCCTTCAGATGAAGCTGGGGAGCACAGAACAGGAGTGAGGTGCAAAACAGTGACAAGTGGGAACAGACAGCCCTGCCCTCCCCCAGAGATAGAGGGGGGGAAGCACAGCGTGGGGGGCTATGTCACAGTTTGAGGGGCAGGACCCAATACTTACAGATGCCTTCTCAATGGTGGTGAAGACACCTGTAGACTCCACCACATAATCAGCACCGGCATCTCCCCATTTAATGTTGCTGGGGTCACGTCTGTTGGGAAGGGAGAGGAATTAGTCACAACAGGGGCACCACATTTTACAATCTGGAGGGCAGGAAGGTGCTGCATCCAACTGTACCACTCCTTTATAAATGGCCCTATATACAGCCCCAGAGGCAGGGAAGAGGTTATGTCAGCTGATTAGTACTAGTCATTCATTAGGTGCAGGATGATCCCTGCAAGGTGCTGCACATCTTTGCCACCATCTTTGATTTGCCCATTTAATGAAGCCCACTCACTCCTGGAAGACGGTGATTGGTTGGTCATTAATGACCAGCTTTCCTTTCTCAGCCTTCACGGTTCCCTTGAAGCGTCCGTGGGTGGAGTCATATTTGAACATGTAAACCTGGGAGGGGAAGGAGATAGGAACTAGCGTCACCCCTAATACTGCAGTGGGGGTACAAATCCATTAAATCCCAGCCATAGGATGTGGGTGGGTGAAAGGGCCACTCACCATATACTCCAGATCAATGAAGGGGTCATTAATGGCCACAACCTGAGCCTTGCCAGAGATGATGGCAGCACGGGTCACCAGGCGCCCAATACGGCCAAATCTGGAGGAGACAGACACCCTTATTATATACACACACCAAAATACATTTTTTATTCACCACAGTTTAAGAGCCATACTGCACTGTACTAGAGTGCAATGTGTCATGTATGTTTTTGGACTGTTACCCCTGTGTGCAATTTGTATGTAATCAGGAATGCTCTGTCCCTTCTCTGCACGTTCCTGGAACAGCCATGAAAGTGATGGGAGGGAGGGGGAGGGAAATCCAGAGACTTGCCCAGGACAGTTTATACAAATTCTGAATGCAACCCAGAGGCCCAAAGACAACACAGGGGAGGGTGTTATTACAAGGACCCCAAACAATACCCCCTCAGCATCTGTCTAAGCCAACACAATGCAGACCCCACCTCCCCCACCCCTCCATGTTGCTTCCAAGTACCTCCTGCAGGAGCAGTGCTCTGCCGGTCACCACATGCTACAGCAAACCTCTCCCTTTCTGCCCATAGGGCAAAGTGCACGGCTGAGTGTACAAGATATGACAGGACAAACAGGAGTGATCTCTATCACAAGGGCAGAGGGAAATGAGCAGGAAAGGGGGAGACTGGAAACCAGGCGTAGGGGGCAGATAAAAGAGCAGGAATGATGGAGGGCATTATACATGGCAATACACCAGCCATGCTACAGTGAACACCACAGTAAGGATTAGTGGATACCGCACAGGGAGTGTCACCCTGCTCTCAGAGGGCATGGGTACCCAAAACTTTGAGCTCAGAACAATGACCCCCACCTGCAACAGTACAGGGGCAGTTTGAGTTCTTTAGCGACCAGCAAGCATCTATAATTAGATGACCTACTTTACTACAGAGGGAGCGCAAGGGCACGCAGATAATGCATCTGGGACCAGGGAATACGATCAGTAAAAGCGTAATCTGGAGAATGCTAAATATAAGCGCCTTGTGCATAGCCAGAGATGCAATGTAACAGTACTGATAGCAGAAACCTGGCAGTGACCAGGGTATAAAGATCTCCGCACACAGAGGCCACAGAATACGTGACATGCTCTGCAGCCCAGACACTATGCCCTGTATAAAAGCAATAGTTACATCCTCACAGCAGCCCACTCTTCCAAGCAGAATAAAAGGAGCGAGGTGTGATCAGGGGAAATAACCTGCTCGTTAAAATGAACCGCTGCAGGGGATGTGTTGAGGGAATGGAGTCAGTCCCCAGCATGCTGGGTCTACGTGCAGGATGTGAGTCAGCATCCTGAGTGTGTGTGCAATTACTTGTGGTAATAGTAAGTAGCAGTCACTAACCAGGAACAACCCAACACTATAGTAAGGGTTATACACAGTACCCCTCTATATACAGTATCACAGCCCCCCCTGTACAAAAAGTTGCCCCTTTTAAAGGCAGACAGCCAAGAGACAGGGAGGAGTTCTGCCTCCCCCCCCCCCCTACGTGACAGGGACAGCTGCAGTGACCTTGAAATGTCCTCTAGTTGCTGCAGCAGCAGCAGGGGAGGAAGGAAGAAGCAGCAGCAGCACCCTGCACATCCCAGGGAGGGGAGAGCACAGGCTGGCAGGTCTCTGGCAGAGAAGCAGCAGCACCCTGCACATCCCAGGGAGGGGAGAGCACAGGCTGGCAGGTCTCTGGCAGAGAAGCAGCAGCACCCTGCACATCCCAGTGAGGGGAGAGCACAGGCTGGCAGGTCTCTGGCAGGGAAGCAGTTAACACGCAGCACTTATTTTGAGACCTTGTCCATAAGACCTCGTGCCCCCTGCAGAGCATTGCTCCATTAACCCCTCCGTGGACACTTATAGCTCACCCATTAACTCCAATTTTCACCATGTTGCCAGTTGGGTCAGTTCCTGAAAATGTAGGACAGAATCAGGTGAGTCCCCTCCCCCAGCCACCACACCCGCAACAGCATTATACAGTCTGCAACCACAGTAGGATACACCAGATACGCCCCCCTGCTACACTGCCCCCCACCACAGTAGGATACACCAGATACGCCCCCCTGCTACACTGCCCCCTGCTGCACTGCCCCCTGCTGCACTGCCCCCTGCTGCACTGCCCCCTGCTGCACTGCCCCCTTCCCAACCGCGCAGGGAGAGAATCAGTGCACAGCCCAGAAACATTCAGCTCCATCCAGCCCAATGCTTTGAGGGACAGAAACGCACATACCACACCTGCACTCAGTCTCTGCAGAATCCTCCTCTGCCCTCAACCCTCCTCAGATTCTCCCCCGTGCCCATTCCCGCCCTGCACAGCCCCGCCCTGCACAGCCCCGCCCACTCACCTGTCTGCTGTGTATGTCCTTCTTCGGCTCCTGCTGCAGAGTGACTGGGAGAGTGCGGACCCCCCTTTATATACCGCTCCTGATGCAAACCGAACGTCCCGCCCACCAACAGCCACTGACCAATCACTGCAGGCACACTGCACACCCCCCTCTGCCACTGCTGTGGGGGCTACGTGCTGCCGTAACTCTCCGAAGAGCCGCGCGCGTGTAGCAATGACTGAGGAGTGTATACAGAAATACGTACTTATCAATATAAATATAGCCACGCATATTGTGATAAGCAGATATACCGCATCGGTATATAACATAGCCCGCAAGTCATTAAATCACTATATATTAGTATACCTCATTTGTTTTATATATATATATATATTATCACCTAATACTTAAGAACTCATTTATTCTGCACTATCGCAACTGGAATAACACGGCTATTTCCGTTTTATACATATATTTATATATATTTTTTTATTACTTAACTAAGTATTTTTTTATATGTATATATGTATGTATTCATACAATGAGTGGCGTATATGGATAGATGGACGTGCTAACATACTACACACACATTTATATATATACACCAATTAATACTGATCAATAGCTGACAATGTGACGTCACAGATTACTCTCAGTTCCCATGAGCTCTCCACTGTGATTTGGTGACACCCGATGACCTCACTATGCACTGTGCTCTGCTAGGCTCTACACTGTGCTGCAGTACAGAGCTTTCTGAGGTTGTGTGACATAAATGGACCCACTTTTGTGTGTGCCTGCTTATATCACACATATTGCACTGCGTATAGCATGCACACACATCTGCGTATATTACACACACTGCTCTGCATCTATATATTATGTATCGTTCTGCGTATATCACACAGACACTGCTCCGTACACAGATATATATATTACTCTGCAGATATATACATTGCTCTGTATACAGATAAATATATGCTGCTCTGTGCACACACACACACACACACACACATATAAATAAATAAATGTAGGCAACACAAGGCAAGACACACTGTCCCCAGACAGGTTTATGCAATTTATAAAAACAAACACACAGAACTGTGTTTTTACTGTGTATTTTTGTCATATTGGATGTGGCATTGGGCTTCTCTGTCGCTTATGCAATTTATACACTGCTCTGCACACTGATATTTATATGGACAAAGGCATACACTTCTGCACACAGATATATACACTGTTCTGGTCACAAATATATACACTGTTCCGCACACATTACTGTACATCGCTCCGCAGTGCATTGCAGGCCTCACAATGCTCTGCGAGCTGCGCTCTCACTCATGCTGTGTTCCACGTTATGAGACTTCTGACTGAAACGTGCCTTCTGGAACGTGCCGTCTGTGACAGAGCTGGCCCCTCCCCCTGATGATGTAAAGCTCCTCCCCCATGGGCTGGTGATGTCACACACGTCTATGTGACATGAGAGTCCCCACCCCTGGTTCGCTGCCAAATCACAGGCCAGAAACAGAGGGTGGCCATTTTAAAATGCTTCCTTAACTGCATGGAGCCAGAGTCTGGCAGGGGAGGGGTTAATAGAATGATGCTCTGCAGGGCTCCAAGAATAATACATGTCTCCCACTAATCAAAGCAGAGCGTTGCAGTATTAACCCCTCCCCAGCTGCGGAGCAGTTTATTTATCAAATGTTTTACCAGGAAGTAGTACATTGAGAGTTACCTCTCGTTTCAAGCATGTCCTGGGCACGGAGCCATGATGACAAATACACGGTTACATGAAGTGAACAGAGGTTATACATTCACTTCACAGACATTTCATGCACAGTTAGAGATAACAGGAATTGGGGCGTATGTAACAGTCACGGAACTTAGCCTGGTGGCGGCTGTGAGAGCCTCAGGTAGGGAGTTCCAGGTGTGAGGTGCACGGTAAGAGGAGGAGGAGGTGGTGAGCTACTTTGTTGATCCTTGGGACCGTAAACAGTCTTTTGGAGTCAGATGCTGCGTGACAAGTGCTGGGTGTGGTAGGGGTGAGGAGCTTGCTCAGATTGGTGGGTAGTAAAGCCAGAAAGTATTTGAAGGCAAGACAGGAAAATTGTACTTTGCGCCTGGACTCAAGGGAAAGCCAATCTAGATCATGGAGCATTTCGCAGTGAAGGGTGTTGTAGTTACATTGTGGGTTTGGGGTGCTGTACCATATACTGTGCCCCCATAGTCTATAATTGGCATCTGCTGTGCAATGTGCTCTCTGACCAGCTGGCTTAGGGAGGATTTGTTCCTATAAAGTACACCTAGTTTGGCATAGGCTTTGGATGTCAGGGTATCAATGTGCAACCCAAATGTTAAATGGGAGTCAAACCATATGTCCAGACCGGTGTTAGAGTTAGTTCTGATCTGTAACTGTTGTTGGTAGCTTTAGAAATGTAATCTTAGTCCCAAATCCCATCGTTACAGTTCTGTCAGTGTTTAAAAACAGTTTGTTTTGGGATGAGTATTGCATCATAAACCTCTGCCATCTGCAGAGCATCGCACCATAAACACCCGCCACCTGCAGAGCTTCACATCATAAACCCCTGCCACCCGCAGAGCATCGCAGCATAAACCCCCGCCAACATGCAGTGTATTGCAGCATCAAACCCCACCGCCGCAGAACATCGCATCATTAACTCCCTCCACCCGCAGAGTATCGCAGTATTAACATCTCCCCCGCTGCAGAGCGTTGCTCCATTATTCCTCCTCTGCTGTCCATGTCAGAACAGGACGGTGACCTCCTCTCAGGTCTCTGTCACTATTCTTGGCCTCCCTGAGGAATGTGAGCGTCTGAAGGGCAGCGTCTTAATATAGAGCCGACCGCAGGCATGACCTTTAAATAAAGGTCAGACAGGTGAGGGGGACCGCAGAGGACAAGGATGGGAGGGGGGAGGTCAGAGAGGAGGGGGGAGGGGTCAGAGGTGGGGAAATCAGATGGGACATGAGAGATCAGAGAGAACAGAGCCATATACACAATATATCGCTTGACATTCTGCTATACACCCTGATCTGTATACTGATACACAATCACTGCTAGTAGATATAACCCCCCGGATCTGTATCTGATACATCCTGCCTAGTGAGATTAAACACCCTCTCTGTATACTGATAATACTGCCTAGTCATATAACAACCCTGATCTGTACACTGATACAACTGCCTAGTGATATATCCAACCCTGATTCTGTATACTGATACTACTCGCCTAGTGATATATCAACCCTGCTCTGTATAACTGATACATACTGCCTAGTTACATATACACCCTGTCTGATACTGATACTACTGCCTAGTGATATATACACCCTTATCTGTAATACGGATAACACAACTACTCAAATAGTGTACATTCTAAGACACCCTGACTGTATAAATTCTGTGACGTTGACAAATACTGAGCCTAAAGTGAGATAAGACACCCTTCTCTGTAATAACAGATGACTACTCATACTGCCTAGTGATATATACACCCTGCTCTGTATACTGATACATACTGCCTAGTTACATATACACCCTGATCTGTATACTGATACATACTGCCTAGTGATATATACCCCGGCTCTGTATACTGATACATACTGACTAGTGATATATTACCACCTCTGCTCTGTTACTGATACATACTCGCCTAGTTACATATACAACCCTGATCTGTATACTGATACATACTGCCTAGTGATATACACCCTGATGATTGTGTATACTGATCATACGCCTAGGATATATACACCCTGCTCTGTATACTGATACATACTGCCTAGTGATATATACACCTGCTCTGTACTGAGTACATACTTGCCTAGTTACATATACACATGATATGTATAGGATACATACTGCCTAGTGATATATACACCCTGATCTGTATACTGATACATACTGCCTAGTGATAATAACCCTGCCTTTTCTTCTGACTGATGACCAATTATACTCTGGCCAATAGTTTTATATATACACCTACGCTCTGTATACTGATACATACTGCCTAGTTACATATACAACCCTGATCTGTATACTGATACATACTTCCTAGTGTATATACACCCACTATCTGTATACTGATACATACTGCCTATGATATCATACGCCCCGGCATCTGATACCTGATACAACTGCCTAGTGATATTACACCACCCTGCCTGTACTGATACATACTGCCTAGTTACATATACACCCGATCTGTATACTGAACTACTACGCCTAGTGATTATACACCCTGACTCTGTTATTAACATATACCCTAGTGATATATACAACTCTGCTCTGTCTATAACTGATACATACTGCCTAGTGATATATACACCCTGATCTGTATACAGTATGCTGTATAGTCAGAGGCGGAACTAGGTATATTTGCACCCGGGCAAGTTCCATCAACTATGCCCCCTTCCTTTCCACCCACCCCGCTCCCCACCCCGCTCCCCATCCTGCTCCCCATCTCATCATTTATAGAGCCCAAGGCAAAACAATCCTGTAACTGTTACCTGTATTTGTGAATCTTTTGTATTTTGGTGGGACTTGTGTTTGGGATACAAATTGCAGGTTAACTTTTGTTCTTGATTAAAATGAAATAAAACAGAATAAATAACCCTCTCCTTCCTCCATCTCCCCCACTCTCTTGCTCCCATCTCTCCCTCTCCTCTCTTGCCGCCCTTTTCTCTCTCTCTCTGTCCCCCCTTTCCTTACACCCCCCCTTTCTCTCCCATCCACCCTAATTTTGTCCCCCCGGGGCCCTACCTGTGGAGCGGAAGGGGGTGGTCCATCTTGGCAGACGGGGCCCCAAGAAGCAGCCGATATCAGAGGTTGGCCCCACTTCGCCGTCAGGACCGGGACAGATGTCCCCTGTCTCCTCTCAAGTACAATGTAAGAAATGTACAAGCTACGAAAGAAAAACTCCTATTTCTCGTTTAATGAACATGAACCTCCCGCTGCGGATCTGGCCCTCGTTGTCATAATACAGTGACATCAATTTAGTTAACATCAGTTGATTGTCTACATTGTGCTTCTTATATAGTGTTAATCAGGGGCAGATTGGAGTTGAAATGGTGCCCGGGGCATTTCACTTACCTGCCGGCCCTCCTCCAGCGGCGTCATGTGATGTCACAGGACGCTGCGTTGTCATGATGACGATGGAGCACGGCCGCTCGAGAAAAAGTAAGTGTCAACAGAGGCCCCGCGCTCTGCCCCGGCAATCATTTTCCTTGTTGTGGGGAAGAGCGCGGGGCCTGTGCAACCGCGATCCATAGCGCAGCACCGGCCCACAGCGGGCATGCGGAGGCCCAGTGTGGGCAAGCCCGGACGCCCGCTGTGGGCAACCCTCCCCTGGTGTTAATCTACATAACAGGCCTACAACTGTGCAAATGTTCATGGGGATTAAAACCGAAATTGAATGGAGCTCATGACATTGTCCCGCCAGATGTCATATCCTCCTACAGCGCAGAATATCAGCGTTCCGCAGGATTCAATGGCAGGGTAGTGTACGTGGGGTGACCCCTGCTGGTGCTCCACTCCCCCCCCCCCCGCTGGTCCTCTGCCCCCGCTCGTGCGTGCTTCTGCACCCCGCTGATCCTCCTCTCACATCTCGCTCGTGCGCGCCTCCGCACCCCACAGTAGGGTCCACGCAGGCCCCCCACCCCCCAAAGTAAGCTGTGGGAGGGCGTTATTACGGGGAAGGGGGGATTTATGGGGAGAGGCGTTTTGTGGGGATAGGGTTTTTTGGTGGGGGAGGGTGTATTGTAGGGGTGGGGGTTTTTGTGTTGGAGGGGAAGTATGTGTATTGTGGGGGAGGGGGCACTGTGTGTGTATTGTGGGGGTGGGAGGGCGCAGTGTGTGTGTGTATTATGGGGGAGGGGGGGCAGTGTGTGTATTGTGGGGGAGGGGGGAAAGGATGGGAAAGAGGATGAGCGGGAGTGTGTGTCAGAGATAGAGAGAGATAGTGTCATTGTGTCAGAGAGCGTAGTCTGACTCTCTGTCTCCTCCTCCACCCCCTCCCTCTCAGGGCCATTCTGTTTCTTCTTCTTTAGATGGGGATGGAGAGAGAGGGAGAGAGGGGGAGGGGGGGAGAGAGGATGGATGGATGGAGAGAGAATGGAGAAGAGATGGGGAGAGGCGATGGGAATGGGGATGTGGATGGGGGAGAGACATACCAGCGACGGTTACATTTTTTATGAGAAAAGTGTACGCTTAGGTTACTGACTATGTCATTTATTTTGTCCTGTTGCGGCCCGAGTCTTGCAGTCGGATTTAAGAATTGCCCCCCAAGCTAATCTGAGTTCGACGCGCCCGGTGTAGGTGATTGTGAAGATCAATTTCCCGTTTGCTCAAACGTACTAAGTCATAGTAGGCTTTGACATAGCATTATTGATCACATGCCACCACTCAAACAGGATGGTAACCGATGCAAACTCCTATTAAAACGAGATTCGCTTTTTTGGACGCCGGGTCCCCCGGAGGATTAAGGGAATACCTATGTTACCGTTCCTGGCCATAGTGTGGCTCTGTGTCTGACATCGAGCATGTAACGGTCTCTGTGAATATATAGCGATTCTATAATCATGTTTTTCTTTCATAGGCTGCATATGAGGTGCCTTGCAGAGCTATACCCTCCCCCCACCTGTCCCATGTAAGCGGGGTTGCTCCGGATACCACCGCTTGTAGAGAATTATGGGTTTATGATGCAGCTGCTTTCCCTCAACCGGGTATGCAGCGTTGTTAACTGCACGGTTATATAAATGTATCTTTCTTTATAGCCCTTAGGGGTATTTACACAGAATTTTGCCTAAGGTTTCAAATAGGGCGATGCTTCATCATTGGTGAACCATGTACATCTTTGTGGACTTTGCGCTTTAGTGGGACACCCATTTTTGCCTAATATGTCGGATTACCCCACTTTTATAGTATGGAACACTTGACCGGATTTGTCCACCACTAGGGGCGCATCGTGCCAGGGAGCAGCACTGCAGTATGTTCGGCACCCAAGCACCGGACATTACATGGGCTGCTCATGGATCCCATCACACTCTGTACCTGAGGACTTGTTTCACTCCACACAGAGATGCAGTATGTTACACACTGATCCGCTATTCTCGCAGGATGGACGTGACCACACGGAGTGCCACCATCAGTCCCATGTCACCACAAGCCTACATTGGTGTTTGTAGATTTCGGGTTACGTTTGGGGTACGTCTGTAAACTTGGATAATTTTTTTTTTGACTACCATTGTGGTCGGTGATCTTTCTAACCAAGATTCATACACGTGCAGGACATTCTTTGCTACCTTTTGCAGCTTGCAGTAACGGGAAGTGTTGAGCCCGACCTGCTTCAACACGTAGTTGTATCTCACTCGCTATGCCAGGGGTGGCCAACTCCAGTCGTCAAGGGCCACCAGCAGGTCAGGTTTTAAGGCTATCCCTGCTTCAGCACAGGTGGCTCAGTCTTTGACGGAGTGGGGATATCCTTAAAACCTGACCTGGTGGTGGCCCTTGGAGACTGAAGTTGGCCACCGACTAGCACCCTCTCTATCCACCTTTAAGACCCACCTTAAGACACACTTGCTTAAAGAAGCATATGAATAGCACTGTGGATATTACTAGACACATGATACATAAAGCTTGGCCCCCTGCAGACGCACTTACCAGAACTCCCTCCTCCTGTCTCTGTACGTTCTCCCTACCTACCAATTAGACTGTAAGCTCCTCGGAGCAGGGACTCCTCTTCCTAAAAGTTACGGTTGTCTGAAGCACTTATTCCCATGACCTGTTATTTATATTTATTATTTATTTATGATTACCACGTGTATTACTACTGTGAAGCGCTATGTACATTAATTGTGCGATACAAATAAAGACATACAATACAATGTATATATGTGTATGGCATACTCAGCTATGTTTTGCAGTTTGCTGTAACAGGACGTGTTGAGCCAGATCTATTTCAGCCTTTTGCTGATTAATACGCGTTGTATTTATACACTTTGCCATATGTAAGAGCCGTGCTCTATTAGTTGTATCTCCTTTACAGGGACATGTAAGTGTGCCTACTACATTTTACCTGCTTTGCTGCTTCCACTAACAGGCAGTGCTCAGCACATTGCTCTATATATCCCCGCACGACCCTTGCTTTCTGACATGTTTTGCAGCACCGTTTCACATTGTTATATGCTTGATCTGTTTCCCGCGCCGTTATCGCATATCCTTACACAATTCGGGCACACGTGCCCTGAATAACACCTCTGGAGGGCTGAGTATTGCTTTATCTATCTGAATAAGGAAAGGACACATTTTGGTTTTTCATTTTCACCTTGATGATTCTCCCGCATTTAAATGGCGCCTTCGACCTTTGTCTGTATACCGGGACACTATAGCAGGTCATTTACCACGGTTGCTTAGCAACCCTGACATTGGTGAGTGGCAGCATTCTTTCCCCGCCCCCTTTTTTGTACGCAAGGTGGGGGGAGGGTACAAAGGGTTTGTTTGTTGCACTGTGTCTTTGTCTTGGGAAAGGCTCCTGAGTCCAAAATGTCAACACTGTACTTTAATTAACTTTTTTGCTTTTTTTTTTTAATAAAAACAGAACATTGCCTGTTCTCACCATTTTTAACACGCACGGAAACCAGGCCTCCTTTTATTTATATTCGTATCTTGCAGAAAAATCACCACATTTTCATGAGAATTTGTTGCAATTTTAGGTCTGTCGCAGTAGATTATTATAGTTACAAATTATTTGATAATCTAATAATTATTCTTTGGAATTGGTGACGGCGTGATGACCTCATCAAGCGCATAGTTACAAAATGGCGTTCAGTGAAGAAGATAAGCACGTTATAAAGTGCTTGACAGAGCAAAAACGATGGTCCAAAACATACTGGCAACCCATGTTTCCTGATAAAGAATGGTCGCTAGGAGGACTGAAAAAAGTAATTAGTAAAACAACGTATCGTTCAGGGGCGGGAGCCGCTGGATCAGCGCGTTATCGATTATGCAAACAGATACTGGCGTTGTCGTCCTCAGGCGTGCGTTTCAGCAGAACGAAGATATTTTGAACACACTAAACTCAAACTTTATAATAACCTTAGTGTTTCAGATTAGATTACGAATTTAACACATTCACGAGCTACGAAGGAAAACCTCCTATTTCTTGTTTAATGCACATGGACCTGCCTCAGCGTATCTGGTACATGTTTTCATAACGCTGTGACATCAATTGAGTTATCAGTTGATTGTCTGCACATTGTGCTTCTTATACAGTGTTAATCTGTAGAACAGACCTACAATTGAGCACATTTTCATGGGGATTGAGTGAGAAATATATAAAATGCCAAAATAACAAAAACGGGTCCCTTTTCCTGAACGCGGTGTACATATATGTAAAATAGATTATCACATTATCCCGCCAGATGTCACAAACACCCTTTCACAGCGCAGAATATCAGCGTTTCGGTAGGATTCAATGGCAGTGTTGGTTGCAGGATATTGTAAAAGGGGTGACGCAGCGTGGACCCAGATATTAACCCTTTGGGTGCTCCAGGAGATGCCTTAAGGGCCGGCCCAGCAGAAATCCCTATGACAGGCAATGTCACACAGCGCTTGTTTTCCGCCTCCATTCACGTTACCGGGGCCAGGTGCCACCACGCGATCACTACCCCCAATTCACGGAAGACCGGTGGCAATCATACAGTGTTTTTCTGGCACCCACAGGGTTAATGAGACACTCAGAATTAGGAGTGCCACCCAGGCTATTTAAATCAGTGCTAAAAGTATATTTTAATTATTTAGCCTTGTTACAGTATCCCAACATCTCATACCACAAGAGGGAATCAATCAGTCTCCCCCACTAGAAATAGAATTTGATGAAAAATTAGCACTGCTGCTCTCTCCCCTCTGTATACCCACAGATCCCCTCTGTATAACCACAGATCCCCTTTGTCCCTTCGGTTTCCTTCATATCTAGTATCCCCACAACCGGTTTGCATTTTCTCTCTGAATTCACCCAGACCATCTGTTTAGAGTTAGACACTAATCCACGAATTCCTCACATGGTCCCGTAACCCAGGGGTGCGCAATCTTTCTCCCGTGCGCCCCCTGCCGGCTCTCCCCCCCCCCTTGCTCGCGCGCCCCCTCCTTACCTTGGCCCCGGCGTTCTGACGTCACTTGATGCCGCGTCACCGAGAAGCCGTCTGACCAAGGTAAGGGCCGCAGCCCAGTGCCTTCTACAGCGCAACACCCGAGTCGTGCGCTGCGCGAACAAACACCGCCCCTCAATGGGGCTGGGGCCCAGTATGCACCTTTGCGCGGAATGTGCAGCCGCCTTGTACTACACTTTTTCACAAAGCCATTGGATTACAATTTGTGACTGAGGGTGGCCACGCCGTCGGTTCAGCGCCGATGATGCGAACCAGCCGCTGAGGTCATGGCACTCCCCCCCCGCGTCGCAATCTCCTTGCATCTTCTCACAGACCGCAGATCGCGGGGCGCTACAGTGCACACTGGGACCCCACGCCTAACGTACCTTACATAGGTCTTCGCCGCTCCCCCCGGCATTTAATTTAAATGCCTTCGGGAAGAGCACGCGGCCTCTGTAAGCACCACACCCCCGAGAAAATCTCACTCCCTCCTGGGGGGCGCATCCCCCAGTTTGCACACCCCCTGCCTTAACCTTCCCCCTCCAGCTTCAGAGCAACCTCTTATTCTAGGACTTCTCTAAAACAAGCATTGCTCAAATACATTGTTTGAACCCTTCATACATCTGAACAGTTCAATCGAAGCCTTTTCTTCTCTCCACGTGTACAGCTCGGAGAGGTGGGGGAGAAACGTGGAGAAGCCCTTTACTCCTTCCTATTAAGATAGAGGTAAGCATGACAACATCATACGTAGAGGCGCAGTATGTGTTTGTACCAAGTAACACCTGTCTGGAAACCTGATTTTTAAAAGGAAGCTGATTAAGACAACCAGCTCTTTCTACTACAATCGGAAGAATGGCAACATTTGTCTAGTATATTTTCTTTGCTCAATTATTCCCTCTTTCTCACTCGTGTGTACAGACGTTTTAAGAGATGATTTGAGCATGAAATCAATCTAAATCATTCTTAAGTTTGGGCTCTCCTTGTGAATAATACGAGTAAATAAATTGCTTTGCCAGCCTCTCCAGTGGAGGCCCTGCCCTGCCCTGCAGCAGCAGCCATCCAGTCCCATCAAATGCATTGCAGCAGTCCCCATCTAACATCTGCAGATAGTTACACAGTGATGAGGTTGAAAAAGAAGATAATCATCCATCAAGTTCACCTATGCTAAATTTAGACGACATTAGTTATCCTATATTTAACTCACAGTATATTGATCCAAGGAAGGCAAAACAAAAAAAAACCCCCAGTGCATCATCCAATGATATCTCATAAGGGGAGAAATAAATTCCTTCCTGGCTCCAAATATTGGCAATCAGATTTCTCTCGGATCAACATCCTTCTCATATTTACTTATTTGTTAAATCTCTGTATACCATTCCTTTCTAAAAAGATATCCAACTTTTGTTCTTTTTTAACATAATCTATTGTATCTGCCACCTGAATTCCACATTGTAACTGCCCTTACTGTAAGAACCCTTTCCTTTGTTGCTGGTGAAATCTCCTTTGACCCAAAGTTGTTTGTACTGCCCTTGGGATGAAAAGTTATTTTGAAAACTCCTTGTATTGTCCCAGAATATATATGTATATAGTTATATCTCCTGTTAGACCCTCTTTTCTTTTTTTTTTTCAACAATATTTTTTATTGGGTGTATGGTACATGTACACAACACAGTCTAACAACACACTGTCTTATATTTCTGCCCACACTTTCCCTTATTTTTGCGTGTGAACCAACGTGACTCACATGACATACAACAACGACACTGTAGGGGGGGAAGGGGAGGAAGGGGGGGGGGATCCGCACGCAGAGCACAGGACTCGTTATCCTTTTTGATCTTCGCTTCGTGGCAAAAGGCATTCTCCTCGGGTTCCAGGCCCATGAGTAGTGCAGTGTGAATTCTTGTCAGCCCTACCTGTCTCCTTCTCCCCATTATATCTGTGTGCTGGCACTTCAAAGGGAATGCATCTCGGCTATCATGTGCAGTATAGTGGCGGCATCTACCCCGGGGATATCAGATTGGGCCAGCCACGAGCCCAGACTTTTAGAAATTTTGTGCCGGTGTCATTAACCCGACTCGTCAATTGTTCCATCCGGCACCCGTACCAAATTCTATTCCTAATTTTCGTGATTGTGGGTAAATCTGGCTGCTTCCACAATGCTGCGATTTTCGCACCTCCAGGGCTGTTGCGAAATGTGCAACCAATTTATGCGCTGGTCCGCTTAGCCCATGGGTGCGTCTGCTCGCAAGAACAACCAGGGGTCCAAGGGGACCGCGATTCCGAGAATTCTCTTGCAGCCAATTTCTAATCTCCTCCCATATCGGGGCCACCTTGGTGCAGTTCCACAGCATGTGCAGCAAGTCTGCTTGTTCCCCACATTGTTTCGGGCACAATGGAGGGTAATCCTTCACAAACTTAGCCAATCGCATTGGGGTGGATACCACCACTCTCAGGACTTTATATGCATTCCCTTTAAGGTTGTGCATATAGAGCTTTTTGCCGCTGCCGTACAATGGTGTCCCTCTGCGTCTTCTAGCGTCTCCCTTAAGTCCAGTTCCCATTTAGTTCTATAGCTAAGTTTAAAGTCATCAGCTGTTCCAGGACAGACCACCTCCCTGAAATCCTAGAAGTCCCGTGATGTCCGTCCCTCTCGAACACAGCGCCTCAAAATTTGTGCGCCTGGGGCGTTTTGCGGTTTGTGTAAATGCTCGTATTTGGAGGTATCTAAAAAATTCGGAGTTTGGCAACTCGCTTTCTGATTTAATTTTTCAAACGTTTTTATAGAGAGCTTCTCTACCCTCCAATGTAAGAGCCTCGTGAGGCCCTTCCCGTTTTCATATTGCTAGGTTCTTGTCCGATAGGCCGGAGCGAAATAGGGTTCCCACAAACAGGGTCATTAAGGTGTCTTGTTGTAAGGGCAAACCTATACCTTGTAGCCTCCAAGTTGCTAACGAGCCGCTCAGCGCGGCTTATTGTACACCAATGATCTTAATTACCTTTTTGGCAGCCAAATTAGGTCCTGTAGTACTACAGGTGCACAGCAATCTTTTTCCAGTTCCACCCACCTCCGCAGGCTTGGGTGTAGATGCCATTGAAAATTTGGGATAATTGGGCCGCTCTGAATTACGATATCAAGCAAGGTACCGCACAGTCCTCCTCACAGTTGGCCTAATTAGTGTACTAGATTTTATACGTGGTTTTTTATACCACACCCGAACAAATTTCACCATAGAGGACTGCAGACTAAGGTATCATCTCTGACCACCTGCACCGGCAGGTCTGAAAGAGGTACAAGATTCTAGGGAGGAGATTCATCTTAAGCTCTGGATCCTGCTGATCCAGGAAATTGCGTATCCTGACCACTTTCTGAATCTTCCTTCAGTGTCCTTATAAGTCTGGGGTAATTGGCTTTATATAAGGCGCTATAAGTTTTTGGTAATGTAAACCCCTAGGTATTTAATGGAGGAGGCTTGCCATTTGAAGTTGAAATTCAACTCGATTAATTTTTCAGTGACCTTTGGCAGTTTATGTTTAGTACTTCTACTTGGCCTGATTGATTTTAAACCCAGAAATCTATTAAAATCTCCCAACAAGCTAAAACATTCGGCAGAGAGGTGAGGGGCTTGGATAACGTTAGGATAACATCATCTGCGTACAGGGCCCTTTATGTGACTCTGCTCTTGGATTTGTATTCCTGTTATGTCTGGGCTGAGGCGTATATGTGCCACCAAGGGTTCCTATGCATAAGGCGAAGATAAGTGGGACAGGGGGCAACCCCTGTCTGGTGCCGCTCTGTATCAGAAGTCTTCCGACGGGAAGCCCTGGTGCCTAACCTTCGCTGTCGGTTCCCGATACAGAGCTAGAATTGCGCCCAACATTCTCCTCTCCTCATACAAACTCCACAAGCGTCTCTCAGGCAGGGCCAGTCAATCCGATCAAAAGCTTTTTCGGCGTCCAGACTTATGGCCATAGACGGGATATTTTTCTTTGAGCCAAATCATTAGGTCTATTATCCGTCTAGTATTGTCTGCCGCCTGTCTCTGCCACATATGAACCCTACCTGGTCAGGGTGGACCAGCTTTGGCATTACTTGTTTATCGGTTTGTGCCAATAATTTGGAAAATATTTTTTATGTCCGAATTTATCAACGATATTGGTCGATAGCTTTTACAATCTGCTGGGTCCTTCCCTTGTTTATGGATCACAGAGATTGACGCCTGTAGCATCTGGCTAGGTATTGGGGCACCCACCAGAAAGGAATTGAACAACTTCAGTAGGTGAGGAGTTAGTAATTTTCCAGAATTTTTTGTAATACAGATTAGAGAAGCCATCCGGGCCCGGTGCTTTGGTTGTCTTCAGTGACTTAATTACCTCTGTCAGTTCCTCACCTGTGAAATCCTCCTGTAGCGGCGTCCCTCTCCTCTCTGCCCAATCTGGTAACTTGCCCCTTTCAGAAATGTCTTTAGTTTGTGTATGAGTGGTCTCATTATGGGAGACCTTTGCCCCATCATAGAGTGTCTCATGTAATTTTTAAATTCTTCTACAATTCGTTTTGGGTCAGAAGTATAGTCACCATTCTTTGTCCGAATATCCTGAATGTAAAATTATGTGTTTTATCTCTAAGTTTATTGGAAGCAGGGTATCTGGCTTGTTGGTTTTCATAGATTTTTCGTTTAGAGACCAAGTCAGCTCCTTCTCAGCTCGGGAGGACATCAGTAGGTTTAACTTTGTTTTTTTGTATCAAGCCAGGCCTTCAGGGTCTGAGCCTGTTTATCATTTTTTGTAGGGCCGATAGGACTGCAATTCCGATTGCAGATTTTTGATCTCTCTGTCCTTTCTTTTTTCCGCCTACTTGCTATCCCTATGAGCTCACCTCGCATTGTCGCCTTATGGGCCTCCCATAGGGTGGATTGTGATGATACACTCCCCATGTTTTCAGGAAGTAGTCCCTGATTCTATCCCCTAATTTTAGTTCAATCTCTGGGATTTTGATCAATAACTCATTGAGTTTCCAGGTCGCTCCTGGTCTGTCTAGCCCAAAATCAGTGCCCGAGCGCTACTGGTGCATGATCTGACCATGAAATATCATGGATTCCCGTGTGGGAGAATCTGCGAAACCATTCTGTTGGACACAAGAGGTATCTATATCCTGCTGTAATGGTCATGTGGGTGCGAATAGAATGTAAATTCCTTCTCAACCCTGGTGCTGTTCGCGCCAAATGTCTACTAACCTATTTGCCCGCAGGCCCCGCACCCAGGCGGCTCTAACCTTCGGACGTTTGTGGCCTCCTGGGTGCATCTGTCTTTGATTGGATCTAGGGTTTGATTAAATCACCTCCAAGACAACGCCGCCTTGTGCCTTTGCTCAGGTGTGAAGATCTGTCCATGAAGGTGTCGCTGGTTGCTGGGCGCATAGACGTTCGCCAGCGTGATGGGGTTTCCTCCATGGATTTCGCCCACCAAAATGATGAACCCCTCCCATTTTTATCTTTTTTTGGTTAACTTAATATCTAACGCTACGCGATTATGTATGAGGATTGCTACGCCTTTTTTCTTTTTAATTGGTCGCAGCTGAAACCCATTGCGGTGTATCTTCTATCTATATACTTCGGGGAGCTCTCTTTTAGAAAAATACGTCTCTTGTAGTAAATAATATCGGGGTCTTGTTTTTTTAAATCATTCATGCCATTTTCCGCTTTATGGGGCTGTTGAACCCCTTAACATTATGGGAAATATCGTAATGTTCCTATCCATTTGTGTTATCTGGGGTCTTTTCTTGTCCGTGGGCCTTGCTGTAGGTCTGCGAGTTCGGTGCTTCTTTCACTCCTGTCCTCGGGTCCGGTCGCGCATTTGTCCTGCTCCTTTCACTTGTGCGGGGAAAAACAAAGGGGTACACACCAGGGGGAACATAGAAGGGACAACATATATACAAATGAAACAGCCGGTGGGCAACCGGGGATAATCCCCGTAGCAACCCCTGCTTCCCCTAACTGGTTTTTCCGGTCCGGCCTCTGGTTAGGACGGTCTTTCGGTCCTCTCACAGAGCCCAGTTCAACCGGTCCGGTGGGGTCTTTCATGGGCCCCCTGGGGACTGGCCCCCAGTTACCCATTGGAGTCCCTGACGATGGCGGGCGTGGAACCACCACGAGCAATACAATAATAAACAACACAACCCAATGCACTTTATTGGCTTAAAGAAAAAAAAAACCTTAGCGCTCCCTAATTGCGCCCTAGCACTATGATTGGGGTCCCCCTTTCGCAATTGTTTGTCGCCGCCCCTCCTTTCTGCCTGCGTTTACCCGCCTGCCCTTGCCCCCATACCCCAGCTGTGGTCTCGGCTGGTGGCTCTATCTTGTTTTCTTTTCCTACGGGGACGGCTTCCTGCTCTCTATACTACGGTGGCCCTCATTGGCCGATGGGTCAGGTGTCTGTCTGATGTAGCTTTCTATCTGTGGCTCCCTCCTCTTCCTCAGTATCTTACCACTTGCTTGATTAAACCTCTTGCTCGCCTTCCTGTCTGCCCTCTAGGCTCTATGTGTCCTTCTTTGGTGGCCCCACATCATTTCCCATCCTTGCCGCCTTCTTTCTCTACACCTGCCTTATGCCTGATACGTTCCCTGCCTAGGTGCAGGGGGCCCCCAGAACCCATCAACCTCTCTCTAATCTCCCAGACTTAGGTCCGCGGCGGCCTGTGCCATTCCATTGCGCGGTTGCGCTAGCCTCATTATGCATAATGTCCGCTAATGAGCCCCTGGGCCCGTGGCCTAGCTGAGCATTCCCGGCTTCCCCTTGCTGTTAGCGTCGGGGTCGCGCCTCGTGATGCAGACCGTGCCGCCGCTGTCTCCTTCCGGTGCGGTCTCTATGTGCCTCAACCAAGATGGCCGCCTGGCCATATCGGTGACGTCCTTCCGGTTTCAGGCATTTTCGCGCCGGACGTCAACAGGGGTGATGTCTTCCCGCGCTGTTTCCTGCCACAGGTGCTTCTCTTCTTCCTCTTCTGCACTCACATTTTTCTTGGCCAGACGCACCTCCATATTGGCTCTCCTGCGTTCCACGGCCATCTTGCCTCCTTAGTTGCCCACCTCGCCGCCCGATCAGGTAAGTCTCGTTGGACAGCTGCTTTTTTTTTTTGGTTCACCGCGGTACCCTGCAATTTCGGGTGTCTTTATAGAGCCTCTCAGGATCCGCTGGGGACGTTATTTTCGGTGCAAGTGGGGGGGCGGCCAGTGCTGTTCAGCTGTGTGATCAGGGAGAACTCCGCCATTTTAACTGTAACTTTTTCCACAACTGCGGCAACTTAACAAAGAGAAACACTTTGGGTCAGCCCTTATGCAGTATATTCTTTCTCCGTCGGCGACTTGTCGCGGCCTCGTTTTTGAGGTGCCAGCCCTCTGCCATTCTGCTTCTCGGCGCAGGTTCCTCTTGGCTTCTTGGCCTGGCCATCCTTCATCCGAGTTTATGAAGGAAGTCATCTCCTTCCTCAGGCTCCTCATGGAGATGGCCCTCCGTTCTAATGACCAGCAGGCCGAACGGAAGTCCATCTGTAGCGTATGGCCCTGTCCCTTAGGATTTTGGTGACTGGCTGCAGCTTCCTCCTTCTGGCCAGTGTTAGGGGAGAGAGGTCCCGGAATAGCTGAAGGGTGGCCTCTTCAAATTGCACGAACCCCACTCTTTTTTTGTGAAAGATTGCCTCTCTGGTGCGAAAGTAGTGCAATCTGGCGATGACGTCTCTAGGCTGTTCATTTGCCATGGGTCTGCTCCTAGGGCGCGGTGGCGTGGTCCATCAGGAGCTCAGCCACGGGGTGGTCAGGAGCAGGCTCTCCATCCACCGGAGACAAATCCCTCCACCTCATGACTCCCTCAGGGATGCCGATTATATTGTTGGGCGCAATCCGTTTTCTGCGTTTTCCTGCCGCTCGGCTAGTTCTGTAATTTGTGTTTGCAGATGTGATGATCTCTTCTCCATTTTTTTGATTTCTTTTGAGAAGCCGCCCATTTTTTCCTCGAGGGCTCCCGTGCGCTCCCCCAGTCCCTGGATTCCTTACGAGCTCCTTGTATTTCTGCGCGAAAGAGCGATTTCATGTCGTTATAGAGTCTGTCGAAATCGCAGCGTCTGACTGGCAGCGGCTCCGCTCCTCTATCCTCCTCGTCCCGGTCTGAGTCCGAGCCGAGGCGGATCCCGCTGCCATTTCTTGCGCCGATGCCCTTTGCTGCGGATCTGCTAAGGTATTTGCGCAAATCCCCAGTATTTTTCTTCTTATTGGTTGTGGCGCCATCTCTATCAGTTCCTGAACTTGTTTAATTAGTTGTTTTGGGTTTTATTCGCTTGTTGAAAAAGTGGATTATTTGTGCTTTAACAGCGTGGCGGTGGAGGGAGCTCAAGGCTTAAGCAGCCATCCCCTTCACAATCGCGCATGCGCCTCTTCTATGACGCCTCTTTTCTAATGTAGCAAATCTAATTTAGCTAGATCTTCCTCATAAAAAATTATCCACCGCCCTTTATTAATTTGGTGGCTCTTTGCACTCTCCATAATGTCTTTTCTAAGGTGGTGCCCAAATTGTACTCCTATTCAGTGTGGTCTTACTAATGCTTTATAAAAAGGGGCATAATTATGTTTACTTCCCTTCCATCATTGCCCGTTTGATGCAAGATAAGATCTTGTTTGCTTTTGTAGCTACTGCATGACTTTGGGCATTATTGCCAAGCCTGCTGTCTACAAGCACTCCTAAATCCTTCTCCATCAAGGATTCCCCAATTTATCCCCCTTTAATTTGTAAGATTGCCTGTTATTGGTATCCTAATGCATAACCTTACATTTATCGGTAAATTAAACTCATCTGCCTGATTTACCTGCCCACGTTTCCAGTCTGCAATCTTCTGAAGAGCATTACATCTGCTCGATTTATTACCTTACACAATTAGTGTCAGCAGTAAAATGGACTTGCTCTCATACCAAGTCAAGTTCAAAAGCAAGGATCACAGTACCATCCTTCAGACTCACCACTCACTTTAGCACAAATGTTATGGTAGTTCTGAAAATCTAGTGAAAAAGTAGTGACAGGATGTATTACTAAAAGGTAGGTTAAAAAATGGGTTCTGTAGACTAAAGCTATGTAGCTTAAAGGTTGTAGATGTTCGGCCAAACCTGAAAAAAAAATAAGTGTGTGCCTAGCACATGCTTTTTAAGTAAACTTTGTTTTTGTCACAGTAATTGTAATGTTTTATTAAAAATAAACACAAAAAGCAATCCCCCGTGTATATATATATATGAAAGCATATTTTATATCTCGCCTGTTTCAATGTTCACAGCTGGTGGTTTTTAATCTGCAGTCCCAACAAAAAAATATTTGAGGGCCCGTAAAAACAAACAAAAAACAAAAACAAACACCATTTCATATGAGAAAACGCTTAAAATACAGAACGCTAAAGTGACACGAGGAGTCTGATTAGCATGTCACTTGCTAAAAAGACTTCAGTGACCTCTCAATTTAAACGATTTGTTTAAACTACTTTATTTGAAATCATTTCACCACGTTAGGTTTCTAACCAGATACCTTTTGTTCCAAACATATCTTTTCAATCCCCATCTGTATAGAACAATCCCATTGTATATAACAATCCCCCATCTGTATTAACCATCCCCATCTGTATATAATACCATCCCTCGTATATACATCCTGTGTCAGAAAACGCGCAATATCTATTTTGTGTAGTGAGGATTACAAACCTTGGTTTATCTTGGGTTGGGGGGTGCGTGGTCTCCGTTAGGGTGTTTGTTTCCTGCGCATGCGTGCCGATCCGGCAGCCACCTCTTTACCCAGTGACGCGCGCTGGGCGGCCACTTGCCTTTTTTGCCCACGGGTGACATCACTTCCATACACCACGGTTAATTTGTTCCAACGACGTTATGTAGGTGCCATCAAAGTTTCACTCCAAAGTTCCCTTTATTACAACTCTGTGTCCAATTTGCTTTATTTTGTACACAAACCTCGTGTGTGAAACCCGTATCAAAAACAGCCTTTGCAAAATCTAAGTGATCACATCAACTGCATTACCCTGGTCTAAATTAGGTTAGTTTGGCATGACCTTCCTTCATAATCAATGCTGGCTATTACTAATAATTTTTGTTTTCCATTAGTTATTCCTGAATATTATCCGTATTAACCTGCAAGTAGTTTCCCCCACTATTGAAGTCCGGCTTACAGGTCTGTAATTCCCGTTGTTATCTAGCGCCTTTTTAATATAGTGAGCCTTACTTTACGCCAATCTGTGGTTCTGAGCCTGTGGCAATAGCGCCCTGAATATTAAACATAATGGTTTGTCGCTATTACTGAGCTTAACTCCTTGAGAACTTTTTTGCTTGTGACATGGGGGCCAGTGCCTCATTACTTAAATTTTATAAAGCAGTCTATGAACTTCTTCCTGTTACCATATAGTTTGTTGCTTCCTCCTGCAGCACTACTAGTGTGCAATTGATTCTTCCCTGGTAAGTACAGAGGCAAACATTTAATGCCTCTGCTTTTCCCTTATCTCCAATAATGTACCTGCCCATCTCACACTGAACAAAAAAAAATCCCTTCATTATGCATGTTTTGCTAGTTGGATTCCCCTTTTGCAACTTTTGTACATTCAATATATTTCTGATCTGCTGCCTCCGTCCCGTCTGACTAAAATCAGAATTTCAATCTCCTGTTTTAATTTAACCAACATTGCTTTTAGACTCTTTGTATTTATTGCCCCAGGTAATTGCTTTCAACAATGTTTTAAAGACTGGCCATTTATCTTTCATTCTCCCTGCAAACACATACCAAATGTATTCCTGGTAGATTATACTCAATGTATTAAAATCTGCCGTTCTAAATTATTTAAACGCCTTTGTGAACACAAGTAATGATTTTAGATCATTTATTTAAAAATGAGACTCAGAACAGGCCTGCCGCTTAGGTCGCACTTACAGACTCGCCGTGACGTCACCTGTCACCATATGCGAAAGATGTTTTGGATTTGGCGACGTCGCTGGCTGCAAGGCCAGCGACATCATAAAAAAGGGGAGGGTAGAGACACGGAGAAACGCAATTGGTTGCCAGGGGAGACTGTCGCGCAAACCCCCCCCCCCAAAAAACCCCAGGACTAGCAGATTTCAGGTAGCTTTGTCGCCGTCACATGCCTATAAGCGCACGCGACGGCGTAATCATTTTGTTTGCGCAAGGCCGCTATCGTGGCACTATAAGCGCAATCTTGGGCCGTGCGTATAGTGCCCGTGACAACACACCGCACACCAAAACAAATAACATTGCCGCCGCCGCCGCGCTTATAGTAGCACGACGCGGCGGCGCAGACTTTGGAAGCCGGAGAATATTAATTTTTCAAGGGCTGTCGCCTCCTGTGACAACCACTGAACAAATAAATGCCCGGAAGCCCACGACGCTGTCGCAAGCGGAATATAGCTTGCTAGCGGCGACGTCACCCGTCCCCTGGCACTATACCTGCAGCTTTAATCTTTCCCCTGCTTCCCCTTCTCTTACCCAGCTACCTACCTGTTCCTCACTCACAGCTCCACACACTAGTCCCAGCCAGGGCCTGCTCATGAGCACTAACGCCTTTCAAGATTCTCACTATTGTAAGTTTCCTCTTCAGATAAGCATCTGAGACCCCAAGAGATCACGTGCTCACCCTTATCACAGTAGCATGCTCCCTGGAACCACTGCTCAAAGTGCACATATACATATGTGACAAGATGTACATTGGGTGGCCCTCAATCCTGCTAAATGTGCAACTATGGATTTTAAGTACAACAATCAACTCCGCTATACTATACCTTGGTCCACACGCCTTCTGGTTCTATCGCCACACTTAATACAAACAGCACTTGAAATCAAACATAATCCACTCACTCACTCAGGACATCCTCAACCAAGCCGCTGTTAGCTGAGCTGTACAGCAACGACACCAAGAGGTGCAGATCCCCTTCTGCTGACCAGCTGATGTTTCACATGTGCCGACCAGAGAACGCCAACCCCCATCTCCCCCCAAAACAAGAGCTCTTACTACAGATGGAGTAGCCGAGTGTCCGCCTCAGAACATGACACTGCATAATTGCCTGGATTGGGAGGCTCCTTTCCTTATGTCTCTGTATCCCAACCTTCAGGTTCGCTGTCCAGCAGGGGCCAGCTCCGTCTCAAACACAAGACCAGAGAATAACCCGCAAGCAGAAAAACTTGTCACGGTGTTAACAGTTACCTTGTCCACGGTTGATGCCTCTGGTCATTGAAAGCTTCCCCGCTGTGATCACTTCCTGACACTGGAATAGTTAGCCTTGCCAGTATCTCTCCCAGTCTGACATGGCCAGAGGCACTGCCCGTGTGGAACGTGTCAGAGTGAGGGGGGAGTGACAGGGAAGGCTTTTCATGGCACTTTGGGTGCTGCAGACCGGAGATCCCGGTCTGACTTTGGATGTACGTGTCACTCTCCTCCACAATCTCCCCTTGGACACAGTCCTCCATGAACATGGACTCTTATCCTTTCTTTACCTGCGGGGACAGACCTTGTCACTGCAAAGTGTGACCCTGCAAGAATCACATGCTCATGCAGTCACCCTGTAAATAAACACAAAACTGTACGGCCGAGTATGTTTGGGATGATATAAAGTAGAGAGCAAAAAGATATAAAAACAGATAAAATTTAATATCATTACGACAAACAGGATAAAAGTCACTCTGCTCTGGGCGATTCTACCCCTCAGAGCACGGGATTAAGTGCGTTTTGGCGTGTCATTTGGCACAGGATCGAAAGTTCGTCTGAGGGGGGTTGGGTTTTTAGGGGTTTCTCTGCTTCGCTCAGCTCAGCCTCCAATCTGTTGAAAGAGAGAGAGATTGATAGGGAGCAGCTCAGGAAACCCAAAGCCAGCCACTTGCCCGTGTGAAAGACCACTGTCTGACCCCTTCCCCTGCAGGCTCAGACACTCACCTGACTCTTCATCGCTGGAGAAAGTCACTACCACCTTTCTTGCGGGTTTTGCCGGTGGCACGAGGTTTGGGGGTCCGGAAATCACTTTCGTCAACCTTCCGAGCACCGTTCCAAAGAGAGGGGGAGACGCTTCCCGCAAGAGAGGCGGAAGGTGACGATACAGGCACACAGAAGTGTGACCATGCACGGGCTGCTTGTAGCTCTGCAGCTATGGCATTGCGGCCGGATCTTTCCTCCATTATTGTGAAATCCTAAACATCCCCTGATTAACGCAGCCCGTGTTGTATAGAATGTGGGATCTTTCTGATAAAGCAGATTAACTCAGCCCTACAACCACTAGTGGTGCGGTCATTGTAAGAGGGCAAGCAATTTATTGAAGCAACATTTGGGAATGCATCTTAACTTTTTTTACACGCAGCAGCCTGAACGCAGCCAGCACGATAACATGCAGAGAAATGTGCCATGCAAGCTTTTGGCAGTGGACAGGTTAAAGACTAGCGTTTCACCCCTAAACCGGTCAATGTCCACACCCACAGATCAGTGCTACGGTCAAAGCACACAGCTGTAAATGGAGGCGTTTAGTAAACACGTGAAAAAAATATCAGCTAAACTGCGCGAAAAACCACAACCACAGGGTACATTCACCAGCTCCTCCTTACGATGGCTCTTTCCTATCCACTCAGCCCCACCAATGTAACAAGGAGCATAACAGGTGCCCACAGTAACCTGCAGAGACGTCTCCCTGCATCAAGGTCAAACTATTACCCTGAAAAACTGGACACCAATTACTTCTGGCCGTCTGTTACAGCTGTGCCCGTGAAGACTAATATATTCTTTTCGGGGGAGGGGAAGGGGGGGTTAGCTGTAGATTTAAAAATTAAATGCCGGCCCGCTACAATGATCGGCATCAGAGCTAGAACATGAGCTTTACACAGCACTATCGGGGGCCTGGTTTTTACATTTGCAGGATTTAAAACTTGTGATCCAATTGGAAATGCAGATTTGTAGGTCTCAACCCCAGGGGGTAGATTCATGCGTCCTAAAATAAATGAAAAATCACTGCTTGATGCACTAGACCACGTCATTTTATTCAGAATTTGGATGAGAAAGTATGTCGATTTCTTGTCTTTACCCAGCAGTTTAATAAGGGGTGGGGGGGGGGGGGGTAGGAGAGGTCAATGTAAATAATCGACCCCTGATCAGGTCAGGGACAGAAACATGGACCATCTGTGGCATTCAATGAACCCACACCGTTAATCCCGTTTGTTACATTAATTTGGCACGGAGAAACCCATGTCAGACAGCATCTATATTCAGCAAGCTATTCAGGATAAGCACAGTGCTATACTGCAGAACTATACCACGCACACAGTATAGAGATGTGTAATAAAGCTGTACAGTCTGTGCACATCTGTACATCTGTACAATACCAGGATAAGCACAGACTTCAGAGCTATACTGGACACTATATACAGTAGGTGTGTGTAATATAGTGTGGGCACGCATAGTACGCACCTGGGTTTTTTTTCTTGGCATGAGGGGGCAGGTCTCCTGCTGGCACAGACTCTCCCACGACCGCCATGTTCTCCAGGCCTTTATTGTGACACGTGTGCAGCTTTTGCTCAAACTCGTCTATCACAGTCTGGGGCAGGGAAAAAAAAAAAAACCAGACATGAATAACAAGTGCAGAGTGTGCTCTTAATGAGGTACTTTCCAATTAAATATATACAATAATTAGAAATCTGTAGGAGTCGCATTAAAGCATGAAAAGGAAGCCAGAACAGACCAAGAAATAACTGAATCCCAGACAGTCAAAAACATAAGCACCCATCTGTACACAACAGCGGAAACCGCATGGAATACCGAATACAGACACAGACACAGACACAAAACAAGGAAAGGTTTGCTTTAAACTTTTCAGCAAGACAAAGTCCTAAACAGACCAGGTTGATCACCTTTGTCCCTATGTGTTTAACACCTCTGAAATTAAATGGGACGAGGAAGGGAGCACAGAGGACACTGTACACCCAGAAACCGTTCTTACAGGTAAAATCAGCAAACTTCCTTTGCTTACTGAGCCCTCTGGCCTGACATTGAAATGTATGCACAAGCCATAAAAAGGAATCAGACTAGGTAGGAAGACAACTGAATGAATGATTTAGTTAAGAGCCAGACTGCACAGTGCCAAAAGCAAGTGTACTGCAACCGCACCATCAGGATGCGGCTCCAAAATAAATGCACAACACAACATGTTCACAACCAGATCACATCGTGTCCCAGACATCATACCCACACTGAGCACCAGCAAAGGATACACGTCCCAGCTGCAGAGGGGCGTCTTCCAATTTAAAGCGTGATTAAGGAAACTGCCGCAGGAGGGTAGTATAGACTAAAAATCACTAGAGCAAATATGCTGGAAGCCAACTACTATACACAACCTGCAGCAGAACAAGCAGCTCGGAGGAGAACTTAAGCAGATCAAAGAGGGATGGGAAGGCACAGTCAGACACAGCAACCTATAAACACACCAGCATAAAATAGCCCATCGACAAAAGCTTCATAAGAGACCAGCACTGATCACCTAAACCAGAAAAGAGGCCATGACATGGTGAAGAGCAAATCACAAGCTCTGACACAGGGGGGGGGGGGGGGGGGAGAAATGTAATCCCAACCACTACTGTCCTCAAAACATCCCATGTACCGAGGGTAACAGGCAGTACGCCAGCTGCAGCAGACTGTCATACTCATTGATTCAACCAGAAAGTACCGGGACAGCAAAAGGTTATTCCCAGGGAAACCTGTAACGAGGAGCCTCGGCCCACAACACAGCAGCCCTGGATATCCGAAAATCAAACTTCAGAGACCCCAGGTACATCACATACAGGCTCCAAGGAGCTACACGCCCAGGAGAGAAATAGTGGAGAATCTGACACAAATTGATAACAGTTTCCCTACTACAAAGACAAAATCATATCTAACCAACTACCCAGACAAGAAGTCTGAAATCCCATGTAGCACACCCGAGCCGGCCAGAAGTCACATCTCTAACGTGCACCAGGCTCTGCGGGACTATATAAACCACCACCACATATGAAGGACCACATGCACCTCAACCAGCAAGGCCTGCACCGCCCTTTGCAAAGACCCGGAAAGACCTCACCCTGCGTGAAGAGCTAGATATTGCCTGCAGGACAGAGGAACCCACCTCGGGCACTACCACTTACAAACGGCAATAGAAAAACCACCAACAAACTGTAGGAACAGACCAACTGCGGCCTAAATTAAATGAGGCTACTACAGTACCATTGGCACCAGACTGATGATACAAGTGTGCAAAAATGCTATTTTTACAGGACTGGAAAAGAAAATGCACTTTTCCAAGAAAAGAAACGTGAGAACTGTGGCGGGTGCAGAAAGAATTTGGAAGCCGAGCTGTCCATCACCGCTCTGCTTCTCAAAGTTGCACCCCATACTGCAATGCTTATTCTGACGTAGCCGCGGGCTTCCCTACACCTGCCCCCTCACAGTGTACTGGCGCACATAAGCGACACTTACAGCCTGGCAAATTACATAGATGCAAACAAAAACCATACAGGTGGGTGTAGGGAAGAAGGAGTTTAAAAAGCCAAATAAATCCATGTTACAAAGAAGAGTCCAGGGTCACCCAGACATACCTCGGTGCAGCATATATCCCCCTCTTAGAAGCCAGACCTTGCGCACCGTGCCGATATGTGGAGACTGCAATGCTAGAACAGGCAAAGATTACAACATCTATAGATGGGAATACCTACATCTTTGGAATGGACACCTGCTGTGTAATGCCTAAAAATCCCACTAGGACAGCAAAGCAACAAAACCTGGTATAGCTGCTGTGTCTAAGCCGGGTACCGTACATAATCAATGGGCTGACTAGGAGACGCGCTTATAGTGCTGGAGACAGCGCCACCCGCAAAAGTTATCATTTAACTTTCAGCGACAGGGTCATTGATTGGTTCAGAGACAGTAACATGTGACGACAGTCTCTGAAAAAAAATCAAATTTACCCGGCTTCCACATTTTGTTGTGACATCACCCATCGCCGTCACTATAAGCACAGTCAGGCAGACACATACGATTCTGAGCAGTAGCGTTGTGGACTATGCAGTTAATGACAAGGATCCATAAAGCCTCAGAGCATTCATAAGTAAACCAGCATGCCAGTCAGACCACACTCCAAACTTGCTTTAAAACTGAGAGAAGATCTGCGAAGCAGCACAAAAAAACCTGTGTAACCTGAAAACCACCAACAAGACGGACAGCACTGTGACGTCTACAGAAATCAGAAGCCCACAAAACAGAGCTAAACAAACGGCGTATACCTGGCAATAAGAGCTCAGCAAAATATTTCATCAGCCAAAATGTCAAGTGAATCTCTCTTCCCCCCCCCCCCGCACCCACCAATTACAGCCCGATTTAGACAAAAACAAAATCTTACTCTTGCAGATTCACTCAACACATTCTTGCCATTTGTTTGAACTTTGCTGTACCAGGCTAAACCAAGCTACTGTTCCACCCTGGTCAATACTCCAGCCTAACTCGCACTACGACTCAGACCACCTGCAAGTGTTTTCTTCCTCCATTTCACTTTCAAACTTTGCCGTCTACTTTAAGTAGGTGAACTCCATTCACCAAGGCACCCCCTTTGTATCCTCATTTTATATGTTTATTTTCCCCTAACTCCCGCTTCCTTGATTTCAGAGGGAGTCTCCCCTTGCCCTCATTATCTGCCATCACCTCAAAACTCTGGCTTGCACTGCAATTTAAACACACCCACATTTTCCAACACTAAGGATGTAATTACACCTTTTCTCAAAAAAACACCTTGGAACCTACCTGTTTCTCCAGCTACATATGATGCACTTCCTCCCAAACTGACCCTATTGCCGCCTCTATTATTGTGGGCAGCACCAAACAGTACATCACAATCTCGCTGCCTGGGTGTCACTTTCTACTTCTCCCTCACATTCACACTAAAACAGTAGCTTTGTCCTCAGTAATAGCCTTCCTCTTTCACTACTGCTAAAACGAACATGCCTTCATTCTCTCCAGTCTTTACGAATAACCTTTTTGCGATCTAACCTTCCTCCCCTAGAATTCATCCTAAACACGGCTGCTAAAATCACTTCTATAATAAATTTGTCTCAGCCTACACGCTGCTGAAATCCCTCTCCTGCCTTCCCATTAGGTCCCATATTACTTGCAAAACTCAACTTCTCTTTTAAAGCTGTACACCCTTACACCCCACATAGTTCGCTATACCTCTGCCCACCTCAAGGATGTCTTCGGTCAACCCCTATTAGCTCTAAAAGCCTTCTCCCGCCTGAAGCCTCAGTTACTGTACAACCTCTGGAATGCCCTCCCCCTCAATATCCACAGTGCACCTCCTCAATGCCAGTCTTAAAACACCTCTAAAAGCATTTCGGTATCTGTAAAGTGCTTGCCCGTTTCATATACACTTACCAAAAACATCCTCCTGTCTCAACGTTCTCCCTACAAGAACATTTAGATTGTAAGATCTGCGTGGCAGGAAATATTCTGGATTGTTTTCATTTGTGTGAGGTGCGTATTCCCTTTACGGTATTGCCTTAGTGCTGTGCCATGCACATGGATGCACTATACAAATATAAACTAGAACTCTTCCACCAGGGCAATGGCGTTAGACAGGACTGCAGTCCAACACTAATATATACAATGAGTGCTGCAGTCCTGGAATACTGTACTCCCAAGCATCTGGGCTCACCTAAGATGTACAGGACGCCTGCAAGCTCATATTGAACCCCCAAAATAACCACAACATATATAAGCATATAAGTGTCACCTAAGATGACATGAGAACAAATCACTGCTGTCTGCAGGTTACCTGCTGCCTCCAACACAAGCCCTCCTTACTAAAATACATCCAGGACTGGTCACTGAACAAAACCAGAATAACTTCCAATATACATATCGCAATTCACCCTGAATAGAGCTACACTGGAAAAGACCGCAAGCTACAAATAACTCCCAATCAGTGCATCAGGGAGATTCAGCCTATGTTTTGTACAGCCTGGCTTTACATGCTCTGAAAAGGCCTGCAGAGCTTTATGAAAACAGCTTTACCACCTCAAACCACCAAGAGTGGAAGCAAATCTGAGTCAGCAAAACCCATCCACCTGTATGGCAATGACGTGTGGGGTCTTGTGACCTACAGACACGCGATACAATTGAAAACAAGCTTAAGAGACATTGCATATGGAATTCTGCAAACACCTCCAAGGGTACATCAGCATTGCATGCTGGTCCGAGCCGGGTCACTGCCCTGGAGGGCTCACCATACAGAAGAGCACAAAATACTGGGCTCACCCAAAACAGCAACTCAGTCTTACTGCTACAGAGCAATGAGAAGCAAAGTGCTCCTTACCAACTAAACCCTGTGTCAGACAACGTGTCCTCACTGCCAGAACAAAAACCAGTCACATCAATAAACTGTCAAAATACTACAAATCAATTCAACCACCAGCAGAATGAACAATGCGGTGACCTGGAAAAAAGAAATCAAACTCTTAAGCTGAATAACTAACAGCATACAGAGACTATACCCCTGGCATACTTACTGAGGGTAAAGACCCCATAGCAGAGAGACTGTCACATTAAACTCATTGCCCATCATCTAGAAATACAGGTAGACAAAACTGGAAGCAGAGAGAAGACCGTGCCAGTAGTGAGCAGGGAGGTAGGGGACACTTCCTGCTGCACTGAACAAAATACGCCATGGTGAGGAGCGCTTCCTTAGAGAAACGCACAGCTCGGGTTCAACATTTCATTTAGAAGTGATAAAGAAATAAGCCAATCTTGCTAGAAGGCGCTGCAGAACTGGCGCACATATCTGCACCGGTCACAGATGCCCTGTAAGGCCGCACTTATAGTGCCCTCGCCGGCAACTGCAATGCCCCGCGGCGGTCACTGAAAAATCAAATTGAAGTGACTTCCAGCGATTGGGCCGCGCCTACTATAAACGCACACGACAGAGTAAATACATTTGTTTTGATGCGACGTTGCCGTTGCCATAAGTCGGCCTAACCCCCACGTACTTGTTAAATATTGTAACTTGTCCCTTTTTAAACAGGCTTTGAGCACACAAACGTATTCTGTCGTGCTCATTTGATTTGAGATATGAGCAGCAAGAACTCAGAACTCTCCACCCCTCCCCTTTCTCAAGCTTTAATCTGCCCCCATCCTCTTACCCCTCTAGCTCAAGCTTTGCCCCACCTCTCCTCACCTTCAGCTCTGGCTTTGCTCCCCTGCGAATCTTCCCCACGGTGCTCACGAAGGAGTTGTATACGGCCTCTTCACTTAGTTTGTCCCCGTAGCAGTCGAAGCAATCTTGCATCTTACGCAGACCCTTCTCCGAGAAAGGTAGGAGGGAAAGGCAGTGAGCGATGTCCCTCCACTGCCGCTCCGTCCTGAGAGGAGAGAGAGACCTTGAGCACTGCATGTCCCAGATCCCTCCACGGACACACCGTTGAGTGAGGCATGGAGGAGGGAGCGAGACCTATACACATACTGCGACACCACGGCTGGGATTCAAAGATCCTATAAGAGGAGCTAGGTGTTCGATCCCACTTTCACGACCATTCAAGTCAATAGCAATTAAAGTGGGACCAAGACGCTACTCTTCACCGAAGCTTTATAAACCTTCCCCCAAGACGCCAAAACTGACTACATAGAGGGCTGCAGCTTCACATGGGGAGATGGAGTATGGGCAGCAGGTCACAGAGGTGGGCATTACCTGGCTGTGCGGAATCGGTGGCAGAGCTTCTCCACCAGGCTCTCTGTCTGCTTGTCCTTTGTGATGTAGGAGAGAAGCTGCCTGAGAGAAGGAGTTTAATGAGAACCAAGGAATGGGAGAGCTCAGGAGCACAGTGCCCACCCCGCTCGCCCTTAAGAGCAGAGATCACCCTCCATACTGACCTCATGATGGTGTGGAAAGATTCCTCCTCAACACCACCCTCTGGATCAGAGAGGCGGCTAATGATGTCCGGCAGGAGGTTATACACCGCGTTACCCTGAGTGAGGAAACATGACCATCTCAATACAGCCCTATTAATATCAGGTGGTTATACACAGGGTACATAAACATAGTTAACCAACATCCCTACGGAGCCTGGTTATTTCACGTGCCATGGCACCTCATCCATACCAGAGCCCTCCGGGAGGACACAACAATGGCACCACTATTTCCACCTGCTTCCTACCTTGTTTGAAAGCTCATTGAAGAAGTTCCTGGCCAGCGCAGCTATCTCTTGGTCAGAGTCGATGAGCAGGACTGCCATCTCACTGACCTGACCCTTCACCTTGACCATGTCCTTGAGGATCAAGTGGGTCATCACCAGGCCAGAGGTCTTACGGACATCACGGGAGGGGTCCCTCAGCCTGTGGGGGAGAGGTCGAACTAAGGCAGGCAGAAGGCACATCGCCCCCCCCCCCCCCCCTCCCCGTGTGAAACATTGCTGTTCCAGTAAAACATGTAGGATTTAGAAAATGTATGACGGCACTGGCACCGGGCACCCTGCAGTACCACTGGCACCGGGCACCCTGCAGTACCACTGGCACCGGGCACCCTGCAGTACCACAGGCACCGGGCACCCTGCAGTACCACAGGCACCGGGCACCCTGCAGTACCACTGGCACCGGGCACCCTGCAGTACCACTGGCACCGGGCACCCTGCAGTACCACTGGCACCGGGCACCCTGCAGTACCACTGGCACCGGGCACCCTGCAGTACCAGCCATTGAAAGCTCTATGTGTGAAAGTCATTTTGCAGCAAAACCAACGCAAATATTTACACCTTGTGCATGTGATGAGATGCGTCACTGCCTGCGCGTCTTTCTATTAAGTTTGTCAGGAATTTCCTGCCTTGTAACAATTTGCACCAACAAATGGAAAAAAATTTTTTATGGGGGTGCCAATCCTCTGATGGCCACACCACATAGAGAAGGTAGCACCCATAACTCACTGAGCACCCAGTGAGTCTTCACTACGCCTGGAGAAAAAAAAACCCTTAGGCTGTTGAGGGAGGCAAGAAGGAAAGCGCTAGTAGAACGCGCTAATAGAAAGCGCTAGCTTCCGTGCTCCTCCTCCCCAGCGTCGCACTTGCAAAACCAACTTGTTTGTATTGCGAAGCGCCGCTCTCCCTGTAGCGCATGTGCACTATGCAGTACAACATTGCCGTCCTAGTGTTTGTTTCGGCGCGAGCTACGCAGCCTGCCCTGTGGACAAATGCAGTGTGTGTGTGCAGCGCACAGCAAAGGAAGATAGAGAGCAGGTCTGGCAAAAAATTATTTTAATGTGAAGCCATAAAATAGAGGGTTGCAAACCTTCTACGCGTTTCGTGCGATACGGGCACTTTATCAAGAAGTGTCATACACAGTACATAGAACATTTAAATAGCAGCCGTTTGCCGATTTGGCGCCAAAAAATCCATGACGTCATCACATTTTTTTACCATTGAGCACAGTCCCCGTTCCGCAACGTGAGTACGTTTACCTGGGGCCAGCCCAATGAGGTAAAGGGGGGGGTGTCTCCGTGCACCTACCCCCACCTTCAGG
>CM071573.1:22092191-22134691 GCA_036426205.1 Ascaphus truei | reverse complement strand
ACACAGCGCAGAGATCAAAGGTCATTAAGAACAAGTTCAAGCGGTCACTGCCACGTGCTCTGTATAGCGCCCAGTCTTACCTTGCTCTTCCGCTGCTTTGCCCGCCCTGGTTTCTCTGCCTCCTGCTCTTCCTTTAGGACCCTCCTCCTCCTGAGCTCTACACTCACTGCACGCTCCAGGTGGACCACCTGCTGTAACACCACGTCCCCCGCCAGTGACAGTAGGTGTGTGAGGAGGAAGGCGGGCATGGAGGGAGCTGCTAAGAGGAATAACGGGCAGGTGACTGAAGGAACCGCAAGTCTGTCCCGCTACCCCTCCCAGGATTACAAAAAGGCACCAGTTTCCCCCCTCCCCTCTCACCTCCCTCCTGGGTGCTGAGCTCTTCCAGGACCTGCTGACTGCAACGCATTAGAATCTCTGCACAGATCTCTTCTGGCTCCTCGCCGAGCTCATACACCAACCGCACAGCAGTCTCAGCGAAGGGGAGCCACTGCAGGCCCGCTCTGCTGATCCCTGCAACAGAGGTTAACAGTGCAGGCGTGATCCATCCATCGCCCTGTGGCACAGGACCCATAAGTAAAAGCAGCATTACTCTGCTGTTCATTAAATGCTTCTGTCCTAGAGCTCCGCGGAGCATCCAGGGGCCCCGACACTCACCTCCTGTAATTGCCTCCGTCAGACGCTCAAAGAGCAAGTGATCCCGTGGCAGCCGGAAAGGCACAGGACTCTTACCCAGCGTTGACTGAAAAAAAACAAAAAAAAACTTGTTACAGTAAAGATGACTGAAGTTTTCAACATGAAGTGACTGAAAAAATCATGGTACTGCAGGGACACAGAGCCACGACACGCCAAAGCAGTCAGCAAAACGACACAGTGACCTCGCAAGTCCTACTCCTACAGGAAACAGACCATCCAGGGACAACGTCCGTTTCTTCCCCTCAACAGGATCAGAACAAAAAGTATCTTTTGATTGGTCTACTAAATGACACCAAGACTACATTGGCAGTAGGTTGGCATCTAAAATAGGAGCCTACCCCCCCACCCAACAGGGGGGGGGGGGAAGGTGAGCGAACTGCAACACCCAACTGACTAACTCATTTACATGCCAATTACCAAGCCATACTCCCCCTGTACACACACACAGCCACCTCACCTTCTGACTGTCTGTGATCTTTAATATGCTGTTACAGACTTCCCTCGCCAGGTGATAATCCTCCTGCACTTGCTCTCCGAGACCGACCGTCACCAGAGTGTCCAGGTTACTGGCCACGATCTCAGGCTGACCCCTGAGAGAGAGAGCGCCGGGAACAGAGCGAGAAGGTGGGGTTGTAATTCAATACAAGTGGGTAGATGTTACACAGCAAGTGCGTCAGGTAGGGACAGAGACATGACAGTTCAGACAGGATGACACACACCTCTGCAGGATGCCTCCCGTCTGTAGGATTCGGGTTACTCTTTGTAAAAAGACATCACACACTTAAGTCTCACCGTGCCATCATGCCCAGCAACATGACAGCCGCTCGTCGCTCCAGGGGGGAACAAGGAGACTTCTGGGTGAACTTCTCCCACAGCAGCTGTATCACGGAGGGACGGATTTCACCCTTCTGTACAAACTCGGAGACCTGGGGAGGAGGGAACAGAATCAGTAAATACTGGAGCAAGAAAAACGAGGGCAAGGAAGTGTAGTTACAGGAAGGCATCTGCCACAAAACCAGAGACAAGCAGGCAGACTGGCATGAACACTGATAAGACACCCTCTCTACTCACTATTTCCTCCAGACACTGGATGATTCCTGAGGACGAGTCTACCATGAGGAGAGAGAGACTGTGAACCAAACCCTGCGCCTTCACCCTGAGGAAAGAGGTACCAGACATGATGCATTGCCCGGGTGGCAGAGACTTCAAACCCTGTGACAGGGAGCAGATGTTCCTGAGACTACAAGCTGGCATAACAGAAGATAAAGGACTTTAATGAGGACAGTACGAGACAAGCAGCCCATGTCAGAATGAGACACGCGAAGCTATACATGCAAAGTCCTGAGCTTCCGAGAGCTGGCAGACATGGTCCATCACTTTGCCAAAGCAACCCTTTCCACCGAAACTTTGCTACACGTGCTCCGAGAGGAGGCAGCGCAAGTAATGCAGGTTTAATGGACTATGACATTGCAGCGGAGAGTGAGAGAAGGCAGTAGTAACCTGTCTGATTCCCCGCTGGGGCTGAGGTACAGCCGCCGGTAAGCGCTCAGCACGGCCTCACGGACACCAGGCTCTTTGGACCAGACCAGAGGCAGCATGCGACGGACCCCGAGCAGAGCCTGGGACACCCCAAACTGCGACACCGTGACAAAGAACTCAATGACTTCCTGCACCACTACAAAGACAAGCACACAGAGGACACGTCACTACTGATTTTCCCACTAGGATGGACGAAATAATCAATATTGGTGGATTATCCTAGTTTGGCTGGAAAAATAATTCAGTAATAGCAGATATGCTCTGATTCAATATTAATTGTCATATTAAAAGAAACTTTAAATAGAACTAATAAAAAATGTTTAGTCTTAATTAGCAACATTTTGTATGCAAGCTGTTACAAAGCTAAAGGTTTGGTTAGGTGTAGGATAATGACCCATACCAGCTCTGCTCGCAGTTAGCCCCTTCCCCCATGTGTTACCTGACACAGCCGTATCATACATCATCTTGCTGATCACATCAATGGCCTCTTCTATCTTCAGTGCAAAATGTTGAGCATCTGTCAGGTACTGAACCAGCATCTCCTGCTTGTGAAGATCGGCGCTTTGCAGTCCCAGTGTGGGGCACTCTGAGTCAAGCGCCTCTCCCTGGGGAGGGTCCATTTCTTGTCGCTCTGGTTCCTCGCTGGCTGTGGGTTCTGATCCTGGCTCCTTCCCTGCACAGGGAGACCCCATATCAGACCAGAAGCCTGCTGAGGCTCTTTGGGCCGAGTGTGTTTTAATAATAATAATAATAATAATAACATGTTCTTGTATAGCGCTGCTAGTTATACGTAGCGCTTTACAGAGACATTTTGCAGGCACAGGTCCCTGCCCCGTGGAGCTTACAGTCTATTTTTTGGCACCTGAGGCACAGGGAGATAAAGGGACTTGCCCAAGGTCACAAGGAGCTGACAACGGGAATTGACCCAGGTTCCCCTGCTTCAAACTCTCAGTGCCAGTCTGTCTTTACTCACTGAGCCGCTCCTTCTCCCTTTCACAAACATACACCAGAAACACAAGTGACTTGCAGCCAGAGGGCAGCCATTTTGGATTAATTAAGTCTCAGGCAAAACTGGAAGGACCAGAGGCTGCAGCATAGCACGACACCACTAATTTCACTGGATATAGTCTCTGCCCTCAGCTCGAGGCAGGGGGTGCCAAAATGTGATCTCAGGAGAAAATAAGCCCGAATGATTAGTGAGGAATTTCAAACTGTAGCCTTGTAGGTATAAAATATTCTGTGATCTTGTGGTTTTTTGATAAAAAAATCTATTACTTTGTCATCATGACATCAGCCTTTTTCCCTGCCATGCTCCCCAGTACAATCTAGCAATGGTTAACGATTATTAGTCTGCACTCTGACCCCTAGCTTATTCTCCATGAGCTCTATCCCCGCTTTGATAGACAATAACCTTCCTATATAATTAGTCTTTTTATTCACTGTTTTTAATGCCCTTTGTGCAATTTTGCACTTCTTTTTCTACTACAACTCCTGTGGTGAGCACACTATATCAAGCAGTCTGTAGTTGCACTCGTGTGAATCTCAGATTGGTCACGGGTTACCATGGCAACCCGTAACGCTATAAATATACCCCTCCCACCACAGTTGTCAATCAGTCGCCCCTGAAGAATCTCCGTGAAGGAGGGAAACGCGTAGGGCGTTCGGCTTGGTGACGTCACGAGGGAGGGACAGATGGGAGTTTGGTATCGTTGTTACATTGTGTCTCTGGTTTGATTGCCACAGATTTATTCCTTCCAGCTATTTGCCTTACCTGTGCTGCTGGCGATCACACTGTATGTTGTGCATATGGGAAATGCAAATGCAGTCTTACTGCTACTAATGCTATTCATTAGGATGATCTAGTGCTCTGTATTGATACACTGATTCATTGTGTCTCAGGTTTGATTGCGTGCATATGGTAACTGCAGTCTTATTGCTACCAATGCTATTTATTAGGATGGTCTAGTGTTCTGTATTGATACACTGATTCATTGGTTACATTGTTCAATGGCATTGTAAGACATTGACTGCATCCTTACACATTTAAGTGCTGGCCACAATTATTCCAGCAGCGTGCAAAGCTATATTTGAATTCAGTGATAATTGCATCAGTTGCAGCTGTATTCTAGTGATCCATGTGCTGTGTATATTAACGTCATCTGGCGTAGAGTCAAACCACGTACCAGCAACCTGTTATTGTGTTGTACCTACGGTGTAAACATTACGTTTCATTGATTTAGAATATCAGTATATTATAACGGGCATATCACTGTTTGGTGCTACACTTTACAATTACAGGCTGGCTTGAGCGGTATGCTACGCTAAATGCCGCACAACATATGTATGTCTGCAACTGTTAATGAAGCTTTATCAGTGGTGGCTATCATGAGATCCTATGTCCTACAATAATAGGTGACTCCAGGTGTTTATTTAGCCGATTTCTGCCTTGATCAATTTGAGGCAATTTTCATCTGTGCTACACACCCTGAGCCCAACCCTGCCTCCCCATCACCCTTCCCTTTTAATTACATTGTGTGTTTATAACCATTACTTTGTGTGTAAATTTTATTTTAGTTAGATATCTATTAAATGTTACGTTTTAACTGCCCAGGAGTGCATTTGTCAAATGAGCTACTAGTTGGAGAGTTGAGGCACTAATATACTTCCACTCTCTAATTTTTGTTAATCTAGGTATAAAATATCACTTATTTGCCATGTAGACAAAGTGATTTAGTGTAAATTTTTATTTTGAAATGTATTGTGGGGAATTTCTCCAAAATTACAAAAGTAGAAATGTAAACAAGAATCCCATAAAATAACTCAAAATTCAAAATATGGTAATGTTTAAACTAAGTATATCAAATCAAATACCACGGGTTGTAAGAGCAGATGCAAATATGTTTAGTCATTGCAGGAGGTAGCATCTTAGAGTAATGTATATATCTCATGGCCCAGGAAGGATTTAACCCCCTGGCACATTAATAATTTACCGATTAAGTCTAGAAGCACTATGGTGTGCCAAGTTTCCCACAGAATAAGCAGTATTAGAAGTTAAAACAAATAACATTTATTAAAATATACTCAAAGGAGCACAAATAGGTAGCTCCTATAATAGGAGTCTATCATACATTGAACCTTATAACTTTAAGCTTAATTACATATACATTAATATTATTAAACAAGAACAAATGTGTCCAAGTAATGGACTAGATCAGAAGAGATATGTAACCACTCTGTATTACAGAATAGTGTCAGCAATATGTCCAAGGTTGGATTTGTATCTGTGTTCATGTTGGGACACAGTAACCACCTTTGTGTATAATTCCCTCTTGTCCAGGGAAATGCAAGCTGAAGACTGAGTTATACACCAGATATAATTGTGTTCTGGTAGCCTGAGGTTTTTTGTTAGATGTTTATATGTTCAATTGTGGATATTGAAGGGACTCCACCAGGAAAGTGTATATTTACTGTAGTATGTAGAATAGTACTCTACTATTATCCTTGGTGGATAGTTTTTATTAGGAGATGTCAGTGCTGCATGTATTGTAGGTTTGTGGGTACTTATGCCAGTAACAGTTCATGCACAGTTCTTACTCACGGACGCCTACCAGTGGTGGCACGACTCTCCGCCCCATTTTGACTGTCTGATTTCCGTGCATGCGGATGTCTGCAGCTAAAGCCTTGTGTGTTGGTTACCTTTTCTGGCAATCTACTTCCACCACGATCTCCCCGCAGCTTTTGATCAACTCTTTTAAACTTCTATCTTCTTGCTCCGACTCCAGTTACTTGGTATCCACAGAAGACCCAGATTTCACGGCAGGCTCCGCCGCATGTCTCACACCTGGTGCAACAAACAGGCAAGAGGTCTTGTCAAGATGTGAGGAGCCTGCCGTGAAATCTTAGTCTTTCCGTGGATACCCAGCCTAACTGGAGTCGGAGCAAGAAGATAGAAGTTTAAAAGAGTTGATCAAAAGCTGCGGGGAGATCGTGGTGGAAGTACATTGCCAGAAAAGGTAACTAACACAAGGACGGAAGTTTTGGCTGCAGACATCCGCATGCACGGAAAGCAGACCGAGTCAAAATGAAATCCAACCTTGGACATATTGCTGACACTATTCTGTAATACAGAGGGGTTATAGATTACCTCTTCTGATCTAGTCCATTACTTGGGACACATTTGTTCTTGTTTTATGATATTAATGTACTGTATATGTAATTATGCGGGTTGATTAAGCTTAATCCAGTTACAAGGTTCAATGTATGATAGACTGCTATTATAGGAGCTACCTATTTGTGCTCATTTGCCTATATTTTAATAAATGTTATTTGTTTTAACTTCTAATACTGCTTATTCTGCGGGAAACTTGGCACACCATAGTGCTCCTAGACTTCATCAGTAAATCATTAATGCGCCAGGGTGTTCCTCCCTTCCTAGCACTGTGTGGAGGTGCGAGATCCCCACTTCAACTAGGCAGCAGAACATTTCACACTTTGTATATATATTTAGGATTCACATTTTAGCGCCTTGATCTTTTTGTTCATATCTCACGGCCTAGCGGCACCAACACAGAACATTGAGGCTGTAACAAGCAGCCGCACCTTTGTCGGGTTAGTACCTGTGAAGATTCTCTCTAGGATTCCCAGCATCGCGCCCTCCTCAGACTGGTCTTCCGCTGTGAACAGAGCATCGCCCTGAAAGAGCAGGACTCCTCTCTGCGCCAGCCGGATGGCATTCCTACAGAGCGGGAAGCCGGTTAGAGGACATGGTCAGTTTTATCTGATGTCAGAGCCTCGCCCCTCCCCAACCTCCCTGCACACGTCTCCTCACTGACTTGTAACTGGTCTTCCTCAGGAGGTGCAGGATCTGCTCGCACAGTTGCTGGGAGGAGTCTGCCTCCGCGTGCCCCTCCCCTTCACCCGCCTCGTTACTCTCCTGCAGCAGTGTGTGCAGAGCCTCACGCAGTTCCGGCAGCATCGCCTCCCACTCCTCCTCCGGGGAGATCACCACCGCTTAAAGAGAGGTAAAAGGAGAGGTAAGCAGGGAGAGGGCCCCATCATGGTGAAGATGGGAGGAGAGGGCTGCGACAGGCCATGGAAGCTGCCATGTGATTGGGAGATTGAGTCCATACCTGGCTGTTTTGTTTTAACTTTTTCCTGCATCTCTCTCAGCTTCTTGGTCTCCTTTTCCAGGGGCTCCTGCAGGTCAGCACTGCTCAGCTGTGAAAAGGATAGAAGGCAAATCCAGGGCAGGTCACAACAAGATGTATATACCAGACGTGGTGCACACCCGTTTGTCACGTTGTATTCTCATGCGTGGAATGTGGTGCAGTGTGTACATGCAAGTGTCATGATCTATTTACACAATATACCCACAATGGTGGCACAATGCCATGCACGCTCACACTGGGCTGGGTCAACACAGGCGGTGTCCTCACCTTGCATGTGAAGGGATTATTTGCCAGGAAAGATGCCAGCAGCTGGATGGCACTCTTACAAACAGTCACCGACTTGTCAAACAGACGTCCGACCACCAAAGTGACCACAGACTGGAAGCGCGTCAGGGGGAGGGCCTGAGGGAAGAGAACAGTCAGACAGATGGGGGGGGGGGGGGGCAGGAGATTGAGTGAAGAGTCCAGACACTGAGCATGTGAGCAGCAAAGCCTGGGGGAAAATACACCGATCTTCCTGTAAATATTACAATGCATTTCTCCTATCCCTGCATTGGCTTTGTGGGGTACGGCCCCTCATGTCACCCTGTGACCATACCGTCTCCTTGCTCAGCATGCCCAGGCGAGAATCTCACCTTCTCCTGCACAACGCGATTGTAAACGTGCAGGACACAGATGCGCACAAAGGTGTTCACATCGTGGACGTGTTCCTGCAGGGTGTCCAGGAAGTGATCCCGCGTTCTCTTCTCTGCCTCCTCCAGCTGATCCCCACTTAGCACCCGGATCACCATCTCCCCCATTATTGTGAGCACTGCGTTCCTCATTACGTAACTCTGAAACGAGGAGGGGGAGGAACAAGAGTGTGAACCCTTCCACGAGCCACCCCCAGTCACGAAAGCCCTATCAGACAATCATGTGCCGACAAATGTCATTCCGAATGGTTTATTTTTTCTGAGGACGCTGTAGCCTGTTAAATACACGATGCATCAGACTCCATGTTTCACACAACACCCTGGGGCGATGGCTCACCTCTCCATCCAGGTAATCCAGCAGGACACTGATGCTGGGCATCATGATAGCAGGAATCCGCTCGGACAGCTCTGTTAGAAAGGCAGCCAGCGCCTTCACAGCGGAGGACTCTCGTGAGAGGTCCTGGGAGCACTTCTGTCCTATCTCTCTGCCAGAGCAGGGAACGGGAGTACAGATTAGACAGGAGGAGAAAGCAGCGAGTAGAGTGTGAAAGAATTTAAAAGCGGGACGAAGTATAGAAACAGGAAAGCAGCATGAGGAAAGCGAGACATACTAGTCAATTTTAGAAATAGAAACCGTTTATAGATGGAAATTAGTCATTAAGATAATTACTACACAGTATACACTAACAGTGCTGCACAGGATACTACCAACAGCAGTTACCAGAGATCACCCCCTCTGCCCTGAGAGCGGCAGTGACCAGCTGACCACATGACCTCTAGCCTTGTCCTGTCCATAATCCCTCCTGACCCCCTCATCTCTCATGGTGGGGGTCAGCATATATAATTGCTTCACACCCCGCAGGTTCATCACACATAGAGGAAGCCAAGCCCAGCCCAGCAAGGCAGAGGGGTCTACTGAGTGTGAAGCCCCTCACCTCATGATCTCCCCCACAATGGGTTTCATGTTGTATTCTGTGGCCCACAAAGTCACTGCCTGAACCAGGACTGGAGCCAGATGCTCAAAGTGCTGCAGGAGCTGAATCACCTTCACACTGGCACCTACAGGGTAGGAGACACAGCAAGAGTCATGCACGGGTACAGAGACCGCAAGAGATCAGCGATATACAGACAGATCACAAGCGCGTCACCGAAGTCGGGAGCAAGAGTTCAAAAAACAGAGCAAAGACTGAATGAACACACACACCACACACACACAGTAACCAGAACCCCACTCCCTTAATATGTTGCTTTTAACCGCCCATTTGCCATCAGATTACCAAAGATGTGTGCTCATGCCTCCCCGTGACCTCTATCGGGGTTATGACCTCTGACCTGCCCCTTCTTGTCACTTCTCCATCCTGTAGGTCCCCCCGGTCTCTGCACACTCACTCTGGTGAGCAGATCCGCATTATGCAGGGGGGAGACCAGCGGTAATGGCTGCTGTTGGTCTGGCCTTACAGCGGCAGCGAGAGGCTTCTCCACAGCCACCAAGATTACAGACCGGGGGCAGGTAACAGAGGCTCACACCCAGAGGGGGAGGAGGACTCACATTCGCCTAGGACTCATCACTTGGCAGCAGTAATAAAAACTGCTCATTTCAGAACACATTCCAGCCATCTCTACCTCTGCAGACTCACAAAGCACCCTGCTGACTCCCCATATACTCACTCAACATGTGGTTGTAGCGTTTCACAGTGACCCCCAGGAGGTGCCCCAAAGCCTCACGCATGGGCTTGTTCCTCGCATGTGTAATGCTGGGGTTCTCCATCATCTTGTAGCAGCAGCCAGTCACCATGCTGAGGAGAGAGTAGAGCCATGAGTCCAGGGCAGGTCAGTCTGTTACAGAACAGACAGCAGAGGCCCGACTGAGCAGGACAGAGGGTAAAGCTGGGCTTACACAAAAGTAGGTCTTTATTTAAGCCTCTGCAGAGGAGTAATCGAAAAGCCAGAGTGCTACAAAATGCACAGCCAGGATTACACCCCCGAGGTGGCTGCATACATCACAGGAAAAATAGTCACACTTGGAAAGGTCACAAAGATAGCCCTGCACAGAGTTGTGTACACTTGCAGCCATGCACGAGACAATCACCATCAGATTACCAAAGATAAGCAATCACCCCCCTCTGCCCTGAGCGAGGCAGTGACCCGCTGACCCCATGACCTCTAGCTCTGACTTTGTCCTGTCCGTACAGTCCCTCCCGACCCTCTCAGGTCTCATGGGAGGGGTGGTATATATGAAGGGAAGTGCTGCACGTTCTGCTGTCGGTCTGCCCTTACAGCGAGCGAGCACAGCTCAGCAGCGCACGCCAAGATTACAGACCATGTTCAGAAGTCAGAGGGGTCTGGGGTCACCGCCAGGCAGGGTGGTCATGTCTGCCTTTGTATCATCATGTGGATGCAGGGGCTAGGGACAGAAGACTAAAGGACCGAGTGACACGTGACAGACATGGAAGGCAGTGCAAGAGGCAAGACTTGCCACACGTTCCCAGATACGCAAGTGTGCACCACGCACAAATTCTCCAAACCAGTTATGCAGAACACACATGACAGGAAACAGAGCACACACATGCAGAAACCCCTCCCAATCACACACCTGACAAACTCTTCCTCCACCACAGACAGGCTCCAGAGACGCCTGATCTCAAGCTGCAGGAGTTGTGTGATGGTTTGCAGGACGCTCTCGCGCTCCGATTCCCAGGCAAACTCTTCTGCTTTGGGTTTGCTCTTCTTCCTCTGACAGGAGGGGAGACTGAGGCATGAGCTGCATGCGGCCTATTGTGGCTCAGAACTTGCTGCCCTCCCAACTCCCCCCATCCCGCCTCATTACCTTTCCACTGGGCTCCACACAGCCCAGTGCAGCCTTGTAGGTCTCTGCCTCGAAGGCCTCCACCAGCTGTGTCAGGAGGAAGCAGTTCATCTTGAGGGCGTTGAGGTGAGCGCTGCGCTCAGGCTGGGGCAGAGTCAGATCGTTTAAGACAGCAGGAAGCTCACTGGCATGTCGGGAGGTGGCTGCGAAGGGAACAAATATAGTTCAATAGAAAAAGAAACAATGACCCTCATGGAGGAGACCGGCAAGGAGGGGAGCAGCAGGCAGCATAACCAGTGGAGCCAGTCTCCCCTGGGGTTACCAGATGTATATGGAGAACTGTAGCCAGTTTCTAAATCTTTACCAATTCAACACGTGGATCAGACCAGATGCCCTAAATGGGGTGGGGGAGAAGAAAGCCATAAACCCCAGGGCTACCTTTATTCTTAAACACACCAGCGAGGAGGTAAAAATAGCAGCTTTATTCCCAAAAAGGTTACCAGTCAATGCGACAAATGTCACTTCACATTTAATAGAAAAAGAAAATCCCTTTACACAAGTTCTCACTCTTATTAAACGGTGCAACAAGCCATAATCCAAAGTATAACCCAGACAGGAGATTATGGTTAAGGCTCCGTAGCATATTACAGAATTCAACAATTAATGCATCGAAGCTGGAGTGCGCAGAAAACCTTGATGCTTAAAGTGAATAAAAAGCAGGAGCGGAATCACCTTCATACTGGCACCTGCAGGGCAAGAGACCGAGAGAGTCATGCAAAGGTACAGAGACCGCAACAGATCACAATACGGAGTATCACACAATGATAGAGAAAGATCGCAACAGAGCTCCCATGTCCACACTGGACACCCCCCTCCCAGACACCCGCTACCGTAATATATGTTGCTTTTAACCTCCCATTTGCCATCAGATTACCAAAGATGTGTGCTCATGCCTCCCCATGACCTCTATCGGGGTTATGACCTCTGACCTGCCCCTTGTCACTTCTCCATCCTGTAGGTCCCCCCGGTCTCTGCACACTCACTCTGGTGAGCAGATCCGCATTATGCGGGGGGGGGAGACCAGCGGTAATGGCTGCTGTTGGTCTGGCCTTACAGCGGCAGCAGCGGAGGCTTCTCCACAGCCCCAAGATGACAGACCGGGGGTCAGGTAACATGGCTCACACCAGAGGGGGAGGCGACTCACTATCGCCTAGGTCATCATTGGCAGAAACAGTCAAAACAAAGCAGCTGTGACAAGGCTACCAAGCACAGCAAAATAACAATAATCCTTTACACAGAAGGGCGCACCAAATAACAAAAACGAAGGGACAAAGATGAGATAAAAATGAAGAGCAGGGAGAAGAGAAGAAGAGAAGGAACAACAGGAAGTTGATAGGAGGAAGCAAGAAAGTCATATAAAATAAAAGACCAATACAAAATGAAGGAAGAGAGAACAGGGTCAACAGAGGGGGAGGGGAAAGCGGGGCGGTGGTCACGGAGCAAGCAAGGGGGGGAGAAAAATGAGCAAACAGAGGGGGATGGCGGAAACGGATTAGGGAAGAAAGTAAAGCAATGCAACAAAGAAAAATGAGAGCATATCCATAGCAGCCCACCCACTATCGTACCATACCACAAACCGCTTACGTGCCCCACGCTATACTAACTCCTTTGGCGCTCATGAACCCCAAACACTAAAACGATTGCAAATCTCAAAACTTACACAACACACGCTAATACCAAAACTAAGTAGGCCTAGCCTGCCGTCCAAATCGTAAATGACCCCAGACCCGCCCATCCACCCTAAAGAACTCTGCTCCTATGAGTGGCAAAGTGGCAAACAAGAAAACCAGGAGGAGGAGCGAAATGAGGTAAAGGAAACCATGATGGCAGACGAGAACAACCGAAAGGGAAAAAAACAAAAGGAACAAAAAAGGGTCGAAGGACGATCCCAAAGGAGGGGATAAGCAGAGAATGCAAAACGATATGGGGAGGCGAACAATCAAAAGAGGCAATAGGAGAGTGAGGTGGGAGAGAGGAGAGGTAAACGTCCCCCGAGGAGAAAGGAATGGGAAAACAATCAAGAAATACAAGAGAGGAAAGGCAGGCGAGGACAGGGGATGGGGAGGGAGAACAGGAACAAGAAAGTCCAGAAAAAAAGACGCAACGGGGGGATTCTAAGGAACAAAAGAAAAGAAAAAAAAGTGAGTCAAGTTAAGAGGCGCGCGGAGTGACTGACGATGCACAATCCGAACCAAAGAGAAGACGTTGAGAGGTGGCAAAAATACTGGGAAAGGGAGGGCGAAAGGAAAAAAAATAACAACGGAGAGGGGAAGCGAGGGGGAAAGAGAAGAAAAAAACTGCGCGAAAGGAGTACGCGAAGGAATGGCAAAGGGCCGAAACCTGAAAAAGAAAAATTGAAAAGGGCATGGGACAAGGAGAAAAAATAGAAACTGTAAAGCAAAGTGGTCAAAGAAACTGCAGAAAAAAACAGGGGAAGGGGGGCCAAAGCCTGACTGAGGGCATAATGAGGGGAGGGGGTGAACGGGGGAGGGAAAAAAGCAGAGGGAAAACAGAGGGGCGCAAGGAGACGAAAAGGGAGCGAGGGAGTGAAAAAAACGCACAAATGGAAGACCACGAATAGGGGGGGGGATGAGAAAAGAGCGATGCGTAATATAAAGGCGGTAGGAAGAAAAAAGAATAGCAGGGAAGGGAAGCAAAAAAGAAAAAGGAGAGGGACGACGGGAGAAATGGAGGGGGAGAGAAAACAGAAGAGAAGAAGGAGAAAGAAAGGCGGAGAAAAGGAAGGAAGGGGTAGCGGACGCGGGCCAAGGGGCAAGCCTAGTCGGGGGAATGAAAGGGGGAGTGAAAGGAGGAAAGAAATAGGAAGAAAAAAAAAAAAACAAGGAAAAAGGAAATAGGAAGCAAAAAAAAGAGGGAGAAGCATGAAGGGGGGAGAGAGGGGGAAGAAGGGCAAAAAAGAGGGGGCAAGGATAGAAGGGCACAAAAAGGAATAGGGTAGCGGGGAGACGATAAGAAAAAGGAAGGAGGGGGGCGGGAAGGGAGACGGTAGGGAAAGTAGGGTCGGTCTTGAGGGGGAAGAAAGAGGGGGAGGAGTAACAATAAAGAAAAAGAGAGAGGGAGAAAAAGACGAATGAAAAAGGAAGGGAGAAAAAGAGGGCCGGAAAAATAAGTGCAAAGGACGGATAGAAGTAAAAAAAACAAAACGAGGAAAAACAGGGGGGGAAAAAGAAGGCGAAGTCGGAAACACATAGGAAAGCAGAGGGAAAAAAAAACGGAAAAAAACAGAACAAAATAACAAAAAAGGACCGATGGAAGTCAAATGGGGTGACGGAAAGGGTACTTGACAAAAAGTGGAAGCGGAAAAGAGCGATAACAAGAAGGAAATGGAGCAGAAAAACCGCAAAGAGACAAGCAATGGGAAAAAGGGCCTAAAGATGAAAAAAGAGGAAATGTAGTCAGGGAAAAAAACGACCGAAGGAAAGCAAAAGAAGGGGGGCAAAGGATAGGCGAGAGAGTGCGAAAAATGAGGAGAGGGAAAAGAGAAAGAGAAGGGAAAAAAAAAAAAAAACCAAAAAAAGAAAAAAGAAGAAACATAAGAAAACGGAGGGGAAGAAAAAGGAGAATACAGACAGGCTTCCAGAGACGCCCTGATCTCAAGCTGCAGGAGTTGTGTGATGGTTGCAGGACGCTCTCGCGCTCCGATTCCCAGGCAAATCTTTCTGCTTTTGGGTTTGCTCTTCCTCTGACAGGAGGGGAGGACTGAGGCATGAGCTGCATGCGGCCTATTGTGGCTCAGAACTTGCTTGCCCTCCCAACTCCCCCCATCCCGCCTCATTACCTTTCACCATGGGCTCCACACAGCCCAGTTGCAGCCTTGTAGGTCTTCTGCCTCGAAGGCCTCCACCAGCGGTTGTCAGGAGGGGAAGCGTTCATCTGAGGGCGTTGAGGTGAGCGCTGCGGTCAGGCTGGGGCAGAGTCAGATCGTTTAAGACAGCAGGAAGTCCACTGCATGGCGGGGGAGGTGACTGCGAAGGGAAAAATATAGTCATAGAAAAAGAAACAATGACCCTCATGGAGGAGACCGGCAAGGAGGGGGAGCAGCAGCAGCTAACCAGTGGAGCCCAGTCTCCCCTGGGTTACAGATGTTAGGAGAAACTGTAGCCGTTCTAAATCTTTACCAAATTTCAAACACGTGGATCAGACCAGATGCCCTAAATGGGGTGGGGGAGAAGAGAAAAAAGCCATAAACCCAGGGCTACCTTATTCTTAAACACACAGCGGAGGAGGTAAAATAGCAGCTTTATTCCCAAAAGGTTACCAGTCAATGCGACAAATGTACTTCACATTAATAGAAAAAGAAAAATCCCTTTACACAAGTTCTCACTAAACGTTGTTCGAACAAGCCATAATCCAAAGTAAAACCCAGACAGGAGATTATGGTTAAGCTCCGTAGCATATTAAGAATTCAACAAATTAATGCATCGAAGTGGAGTCGCGACACAGAAAACCTTGATGCTTAAAGTGAATTAAAAAGCGGAGCGGAATCAACTTTCATACTGGACCTGCAGGGCAAGAGGACCGAGAGAGTCATGCAAAGGTAAGAGACCGCAACAGATCACAATACGGAGTATCACACAATGATAGGAAGAAAGATCGAACAGAGCTCCCATGTTCCACACCTGGACACCCCCCTCCCAGACACCCGCTACGTAATATATGTGCTTTTAACCTCCCATTTGCATCAGATTACCAAAGATGTGTGCTCATGCCCCCCATCGACCTCTATCGGGGTTATGACCTCCTGATGACAGGCAGGTTCTCAAATCCGTGGAGGACCGCGGTTGAATAATTGTGTAGCGGAGAGGATGGAGAGGGGACGGGGAGAAGACAAAGGGGTAATGGCTGTGTTTGGTCTTGGCATTACAGCGCAGGCAGCCAGAGGCTTCTCCACAGCCACCAAGATTTACAGACCGGGGGCAAGGTAACAGTGGCTCAACACCAGAGGGGGAGGGGACTCACATTCGCCTAGGGCTCATCAATTGGCAGAAGACAGAAAAGTCAAACATAGCAGCTGTGACAAAGGCTACCAAGCACAGCAACAATAGACAAATAATCCCTTTACACAAGTTCTCTCATTACAAGGATAGAAAAAACTAACTTAGAAGTAGAACTCAAAAACAGAGGCAATAGTTAGGGCTTCATTACACATTAAAAAACATTCAATGCATAGGAAGCTACATTGCAGAGAACTCAAAAGCTTCAAGTGAATATAATAATAATAAAAAAGGTGGCAATAGGTCTGGGTTTAAATTTAAACCACCCTATGTGCCACAAAAATAAAAAAAGAAGGAGCCAATAAGTAGGTACTAACCCATAGGCGCTGAGCAGTAATATATTCTAGCTCACGTGGTGTTATTTTCCAACTGCACCCAGGAACATTGAGTTTAAACGTTGATCTGTTAGAAGAAAAAAAAAAACGGAAGCAAAATGGAGCTCTGGCCACAACGTCAGACAAAAGCCGCAGAGCCACAGTACCGTGACAACCGCCTGATAATCAGAAACCCTGCTCATTGGAGCAGATAGAAACGCATGGAAGGGGAGTGGTTCACAGGATTGTGTTTGCAAATGGTCTACAAGTCATCAGGATAACAGTATCAGCAGTCAAAGATTAACTAAGTAACAAGCAGATTACCACAATCCAGGTTTAGAATCCCACATCAGATACCAGGATCAGGGATATCATGTCCGAGAGGCTGTGATCCTTGACTGCCAGCTGCCCATACAGCCGTCCCATGAAATCCGCTGGTAATGCCCATTCTGTTACACCAAGTAATGACTTTACCTTTCACGATCACTCAAGAACATCCTCCTTCAGGTTCAGGATTCAGGGGACCTAAAATGACTGCAAGAAAAGACAAAAGCTAAGTGGAGTCCGCTTCACCGACAAGCGAACTTCATTCATATTGCTTTAACCTCCCATTTGCATCAGATTACCAAAGATGTTGTGCTCATGCCTCCCCGTGACTCTTATCATGGTTATGACCTCTGACCTGCCCCTTTTGTCACTTCTCCATCCTGTAGGTCCCCCCGGCTTCTGCACAATCACTCTGGTGAGCAGATTCCGGCATTATGCACGGGGCGCGAGACCAGCGGTAATGGTGCTTGCGTGGGGCCTTTACAGCGGCAGCGAGAGGCTTCTCCACAGCCACCAAGATTACAGACGGGGGCAGGTAAAGCAGGCTAACACCCAGAGGGAGAGGGGACTCCACATTCGCCTAGTGCTATCACGTGGGCAGGAGATGTCTGTCACAAGCGAGCCTGCGATGTGCCCTCTTACTGCAGAACTCCCCCAATTGAACCAAGGGACAGGTATGAAAGCAAAGCACTTGTCGGCTGTGTATTAGTAGACAAAAAGAATGGATTTGAGATTAAACACCTGACGAATGTCTAATATTCTTCAACAGTTTGCGGACATGACACAGAGCAGTACGTTGCGTGTGCTTGTTCTATACGTCAAACTGTGAGACCATGCAGATAAGGAGACTGGACGCATGTATCACCCTAAACCTGATCACCCGATTCTGTTGTCAGCTCAGCAGGATGCGGTTGTGTGTTACGGGCTCAGCCTTGTATATTTAATACATTGTCTGAGAAACCAATTTCAGGAAGTGTGCGATTATCTTTGTGTAGCTTCAGTGAAACGTTTGGCAATTTTGCGACCGGTTTTTTAACGGGTGATCACACCAAGATTCTCTGCACCCACCGTAAAATCACATTGCATTAAAATCAACGGTGCGCGCATGAACAAAACCATATTTGGGTGGGATTTGGGCTGGAGGAACTTAACACTGTGTATATATACTTACTGCAACATGCTATACAAGGCGGTCAAAGTGCTGGCAGGACAGCCAAGGGGCCTTGTGTCCGTAGAGATGTCTGAAAAAATGCAGAGAGGACAGACAAAAGTTAGAAAAAAAAGAAAGGCAGGAACAAGCTAGAGGAAACGAAAGGGAGAGGGTCTCCCGAGTGGAGGCCCTCCACAGGTTAGAGGCTCACACTGAGCAGAGGGCCTGAGCTGCCGCAGCGGCAGAAAAACCTCCTTGCACCACAACTGCCCAATGCGCTCCGCTCTTCAGCAGGTCCTTGAAGGTCAGTGGGAATGTGAAACCGAAGGACATGATGGGACCCTGCAAGGAGAGATGGTTAATACTGTGACCGTCACCTTATCACGCTGGACCCTTCCTCAGGGTTTCCAACATGGCCAGAAACCACTGCTTGAACGCACGTTACTGCCCAGACATGACAGGACAACCACCATCTCCGCAATGGGAATGAATCAATCTGCCCCACTCACGGCCACTGGCAGGAAACCACACTCCTCACCAAAGATTCCTGAGCTCATGGTGCTGCGCTTATTCAGCTCCTTCCATAGTACACTATGCCGAGACCTCTTGGTCTGCGCTCGCTGCCCTGCCTCCTCAACCACAGGGATTCAAATGTTTTGGTTCATAAGGGAAACCCCCAAGTTAAATTCTGAGGGAAAAACCCCAACCCTCTCTAGATCAGCGCTCTGATAAGTGCATTGTACGGTAACCCAAACCCATAAAGCTTCGGGACAGATGGCGGCGATGGCTAGGACGCTGGCACGTCTCTGGCTGCTCGGCGCAGTTAGGCGCTGGACCCATGCTGCTGCTGCGGCAGTCGAGGCCCCTCCAGCCGCAGAGCGATAGCGGTATGTAGCAGGGGCTGTCCGATACGGCTTGCGGGAGAGGTCGTTTAACAAAATGCTTTGTTTCTTTTGACGCTCTCCGTGCGGCGCAGGCCGGCGGTCACGTGGGAGGTTTCGCCCCCCCCCCCGCCGACGACGCCCCGGAACGACTGACACAGTTCTAATGCCAGGGAAAGCACCCCGATTTCCCTCAAGCCATCCACGGACGATTCAGTCGCTATTGGACTCAGCCTAATAGCGCGAGTCTGAGATCAGAGATCATTGTAAGAGCCCCAACCCTCTCTAATACAGTGCATCTGATCTCAGACGCGGTTATTATGAGGAGGATTGGGGTCCCTTACAGATGCATCTGATCTCAACGCCAGCTAATTAGAGGAGGGGTTGGGGTTCCTTACTGCAGGTCTGATCTCCGAGAATGCGCGTATTAGAAGAGGGGTTGGGTTCCTTGACAGGGCATCTGATCTCAGAAAATCGCTATTAGTAGAGGGTTGGGGATCCTCTTAAAAATTGCATTGATCTCAGACCGCGTATTAGGAGGGTTGGGGGATCCTACAATGCATCTGAATCTCAGATGCACTATTAAAGAGGGTTGGGTTTCCTTAAATGATCTGATTCTCAGACGCGCTATTAGAGAGGGTTGGGGTTCCTACAATGTATCTATCTAAAGATGGCTATGAAGAGCGGTTGGTTGTACCTTAACATGGATCTGATCTCAGACGCGCTATTAGGAGGGTTGGGGTTCCTTACAATGATGCTGATCTCAGACGCCGCTAGTAGAGCGGGTTGGAGGTACTTACAATGCGCTGATCTCCAGACGCACTAAGGAGCCCAACCCTCTCAATAGCGCGTCTGGAGATCAGATGCAATTGTTGTTACAGGAACCCCAACCCTCTTATAATAGCGCGTCTTGAGGAAATCGATGCATTGCTAAGGAACCCCAACCCTCTCTATTGTGCGTCTCGTCTGAGATCAGATGCACTGTAAGGAACCCCAACCCTCTCTAATAGCGCGTCTGAGATCTGAAGCATTGTAAGGAACCCCAACCCTCTCTAATAGCGCGTCTGAGATCAGATGCATTGTAAGGAGCCCCAACCCTCTCGAATAGTGTGTCTGAGATCAGATGCATTGTAAGGAACCCCAACCCTCTCTAATAGCGCGTCTGAGATCAGATGCATTGTAAGGAACCCCAACCCTCTCGAATAGTGTGTCTGAGATCAGATGCATTGTAAGGAACCCCAACCCTCTCGAATAGTGTGTCTGAGATCAGATGCATTGTAAGGAGCCCCAACCCTCTCTAATAGTGTGTCTGAGATCAGATGCATTGTAAGGTCTTCTATATTTGATACAGTTTTCAAAGGACCAGAAAATGGCAGGGAACCCTTTAGGGATGCCCGGGGAACCCCTGCAGTAAAACACTGCACAGTTACACGGGGGGGCATTCCCTCACCCCCACGCGGCCGCAGGCTGCACACGTGCACGAGACCCCCGGCCACCATATCAACGTACAAAAGAGCGGAGGCAAAAATAAGACAAATGCACCGAAATCACCCCCCGTGAGGACGGGACCCGGGGACCCCCGCATTAACCAGGCACGGCGGCCAATCCTGGAGTCACTTAACAGGGAAATCCCGCCCAGCGTGACGTAACCGGCCGTTACTTAACTCTTACTTCGCCTGAAAGTCCGCAGCGAAGTCACTTGATGCGAGAAAGCGGCGCTCACCGGCTCAGCGACAATAAAAACAACCGACAGCACCGCGCAACTGAGAGAAGGGGAGCAAGGGAGCGCGCGCGAGGCCTTTCAAATCCGCTCCTCCCGCCAAACAAAACCAATGAGAGCGCAGCAGCGCGGAGATGGACTATCTGAATAACCTATCACCGAAGAGAAGAGACCGGATAGGGCAAGGTTGAGTGTTTCACGTTGATCAATCAGCAAGCAGCAAGGGGGAGGGCCAATAAGAACGCAAGAGGGGCGTGGTACGAAGAGGCGGGGCAAGCAGCAAAGTCTCTAGCGGAACCATTGGAGGCAGAAAGGAAGGGCGGGAAGAGAAGGCGGCCATTTTACAGTCGGGCAGAGCATGTTGTTTATTTAAATGGGTCCCAAAATATTTGTTACGGAATTTTAAACAGAAATTAACCCCAGAGGCAGAAATATACATACACGTGTGAAAAATAATCGCTATTTAAATAAGTATGTCTAAGTTTCAAGTACATTATTCCAATTGGAAGTGAATTTTGAGTCATTCTCAAACGTAGATTTTTAAAGAATTCTTAGGCCGCGTCCATCCTGTGTGCGACCGCGTGCGTGGCGCGAACAAAAGGCCGCACCTCAATGAGGCAGGTCATAGAGCGCGCGACGGCGCCGCAGATTCTTCGCGAGACTATTTTGCGTTTGGCGCGCGACAGCCAGGTCACGTGGGCGGTTCAACCAATGAGGGCAAACCAGCCTCGTGAGGTCCCGCCTCCGTCACGCCTCCCCATCGCACGCATCATAGAAATCCCGAAGGCCACGGATCGCTGAAGCTACAGGCGCGTGCACCTACTATATCCCAGGCCTTAAGCCTCTGGGAGCCAATTTGTTTTCCAAATAGTGTTGGAGGGGTAATAAATCCCACCCATTTTTAATTTCCTCCATGGACAGCTCCAATCTGACAAAACTAGATTTAATACCAACACTGTTCTCTGTATCCGAAATAGTAGTGCCCTCTACAGTTTTAATCAATGCATGTCTTGTTGCTAAGCTCTGCTGACATGATTTCATCATCTTGAAATACAAAATGTGACACTAAACTCAAATAAGATAAATTAAATAATAAAATAACATTAAATGAAGACGATATGGGGCTCAAGTTTACCTTTGTTACCCATCCCACATGTATTATCTTTTTGGATTTAGAGCTTTTCGTTTTAGCTGGTGATTCCAAAATACAGACCAAAACCCACTTCATGGTGGTAACAGTAAATAGTTATTTACATGCTTCGAACAACCACCATCAAAAGCTTACAACGCTTTGGCCAAAGGGTTAAACTAAATGACCCTATTTCAAGAGAATATATAAGTATTTTACTGTGTATTTCTGTCATGTTGGATGTAGTATTGGGCTTCTCTGTCGTCTGTAATATTCCTAGGAGCCAGTTCTATAGGATTAAGAGAAACTGTTCTTTGGAACTAGCCTTCTTACAGCAAGACCTGCTCCTTGCTCAAAAATGTCTAGATAAATGCTATGATAAGGAAGTGGTGTCTGGGGCATTTGATCAAGCTATGTCCGCAGATAGAAATTGTCTACTTGACAAATCGAAAATTAGAAACAGTTCTATTAGAGCTAAATCATTATCCCGACAGGAGAGGGTCCACTCAATTAGCTTATCCTAGGTTTATTACCAAATATAATCAGGCTTCATCCATCAAAGGTGACCTGAGAAAATAGTGGGACACTCTAATAAGCGACCTGATTTTGGGTCCTACTCTACCTAAAGCAGCTCTGGTGGTTTACAGAAAGGACAGACCCAATGCGGTCATTCTCCCTCCCACAGAGGTCGCATCATTAGCTACGAAACGCGTAGGGCTGTTTCTGGACTTGCTGCTGGTGTCCTCACGCTTACAGGGGCCACGCATGGGGAACTGCGATTTTGGTATTGAGGATGCCAATTGGAGTTACACTCCTCTCCCTCTGTTTCCACGCGGACCAATATCACTGCACCCAGAAGTACAGCGTTACCGGCCCTGGTCTCCGCCGGACGGCTCCAGCTGATGACCCCCGAGAGTGATTTTCTTTATGCGTGTTTATCTTCAGCGCCTGAGAGTTTTTTTATTTTAGATGTCGGTCTGATAAAATATTTTTATCTGAGTTACGCTATGGAGCTTGCGCTCTCTTCTTTTGTTATATATATATATATTACAGAATGAACAGGGCATTGCACAGGACTTGCAGGTACAAAAATATTTTAACACTTTTATTCAAACAAGAATCAACATTTCGGTCAACAACACAGACCTGTATCAAGATATAAAAAGCGTGACAAACAACCCTTATCTATCGCTCACCATTAAGGATATGCCCAGTGGCGGATTTCTCATTAGGCCCGGGCCTAAGGCGGCAAAAATTTTGGCCGGCAGAATTTTGGGGCAGCATGCGCGATATGCGCTTGCATGGCCAGCATCGTGACATCATACAGCGTCTTGTTGCCATGGCAAGGAGGAGGGTGGCACCAGGTAAGTGGCTACGGGTGCCATTTTTAAAAATCTGACACTGTATATGCCCCTTTTGGCACTTATTGATACCTAGCAACTGTTGCTAAGAAACAGTGTTGTTACAGGGACGTATTTAAAGGACTGAACCTATGCTGCACTCTTGCACTAACAATAATTGTGTGATTCAAAAATAGCTAAAAAAAGATTACAATGTGCAAGTATACATTGAAATGAGCACATTGTAAACCTTTTTAGCTATTTTAGAATAAAACAATCATTGTTAGTGCACAAGTTCAGTATAGGTTGAGTCCTACAGCGAGAAAGGTCCCAGAACGGACTGAAACGTCGTTTTTTTTTTTTTTTTTTTATCAATTCCACCATTTTTGTATAAGTTCCTATGAGTGCGTTTTTGGAACTGTTTCCACAATTATACTTGCAGTTACCGATACAATACAAAGCAGAACCCCCCAAATACAGAGATAAATAACCAGCATAATATCAGATCTTGTGTCATGTATGTCCCCACTCTCACATGGCTCTCTGTGCGTTGTGGGAGTACATACAACAGTCCTGGTTTATATAGAGTCCAGTGTTCAGGAACGAAGGGAAGGGCTGGAGGCAGAGATGAGCAGTCACAAACAAACGCGCACTGTGGAAGCCAGAGGGAAGGTAAAACACAACCCCAACACGCGTTTCGCTTAACAACCTGGTCCTGTAGAATTCTTGGGTTTCTATTATAGTTACCACTGTCCCAACAAGTACACTACATCGTAATGATATACTGTTGCACTAGTGTTTGTCTCTTATACAAAAATTGTTTATATTTACTAATAAAACACTATTTATATATGCATAGTCTAGGCCTCGTCCATGCTCCTCCCTGCCAATGTCTCCATGCTGTTATAGCTTGTAACCAGTGAAGTGCTCAAGTTTTGAATGTTTGCATATAGCTTCTTTTGTATTTAATTGGAAATCTGCTTGTTATTTATACTTAGTTTCTAAAGGTATACTTGTTAATTTTGTATGGTACACAATCGGACTAGGTGTTATTTAGCATGCTCAAAAAATACACACACCCTCTTTCTCTCGGTTACATTTATTGGTTGCATAAGTATTAGGCCCCTTAAGTCAGTACTTATACAGTACTGTACAGTACAGTACTTGGTAAAAGCACATTTTGCAACAATTACTGATCTGAGGTTTTTTTTGGCTCGGTCTCTACTAGCTTTGCACAGTAGGGTGGTGACAATTTTGCCCAGTCTGCAGAGGAAAATTGATCCCGTTCGGAGTTTGTTGAGGATCATCGATGGACGGCAATCTTCAAGTCTCCCCATAAATGTTCGATTGGATTCAAATCAGGACTTTGACTGGGCCACTCAAGAACATGAATTCTCTTCTTGTTCAATCACTCCAATGTAGCTTTGGCTTTATCCGTCGGGTCATTGTCCTGCTGAACTATGAATGTCCTCCCCAGTTTCAGAGTCTTGGCTTGGCAGTGTCAGGCTTGCACCAGATGTAATGCTTGGAATTTACATTAAAAAGTTAATTTTTTTTTTTGTCTCGTGGCCACAAAACCCTTTTCTATATCTGCAGTATCATCTATATTCATTTTCAGAAACTCCATACACTTTTTGGTCTAAATTCCAAGCATTACTTCTAGCGCATTACCACATTACCACATCACCCAGTCATCACCATTCCAACTGACAAGCATGATGGTGGCAATATCATGTTATGGGGATGCTTCTAATGGCATGTCATTTCTAGCAAACCTGATTGCAACTAAATCCGGAATATCTCCTTCATTTACACGTGAAGTACTCATTTTGGGAGTGCAGGTCTCACCTTTTATTTTACTAATTCTCCCTATAATACTACAATACACTATATTTTTATGTTTTTCCTTCCATGCATGTAATTAACTCTGCTGACAAATACTGCTAATGTGCTTGTCTGTAGGTGTGACATTTCAGAAAACTCCAGACACCCCTCCCCAAATAGGTCAATAACCGTACGCAGCACAAGATTTTTCAAACAATAAACTGTTTTCTTTATTTATAAGTATCAGAGATGACCCCCCCAGAGCTGCACAAAAAAACCTATCAGTGTAGTATTAAACAAATCTTTTAATGATATGTGGCGAGCATCCCGGAGTCGGACGCATCCCGAGTGTGAACCCACCCGGTGCCCATCTGCTGGAGCGGGGTGAAGTGTTATCCTCTCTCGGGACCTGGACGGCAGGTTTGCTAGAACAGGAAATCAGCGTCCTGTATTACTCCAGTGACTCAATTCTTACCTGCCTCCCAACACCATTGTGTCCTGTATTACTCCAGTGACTCAATTCTTACCTGCCTCCCAACACCATTGTGTCCCGATCAGGAGCCGGTGCGAGGGGCTGTCCGCCTTGGAGATCACTTCCATACGTTTTTTTTAAAATACCATCAATGCTTATTTTAATCATCTTTGTTGTACGTGCATTTATCTCCTTTTTTTTTATACCACTAAAAGATTTTTAAATACTACACAGAGGCTTTTTTCTGCGCTTTTCTTCTATGTTATCCATTCCAGATTTGTAATGGGGAGCCATCCAATTTGATCAGCAGCAGCAGCAGCAGCCTCTCTATTCACAAGGGAAGTTTTTGTGTGTTTTCTTTTGTTTCCCAACACCATTTCACTTGGTTTCTCATCATTTTCAGATTAATGTTACACTTGCACTATTGTATTAAGTGCCTTATGCACTCTTACTTCTGATTGTTTTTCACTATATTACTTCCCCGTCTATATCTTGAGTGCAACACAATTGTTTTTCCCCCCCATAGCTGCGCTTGCTCTCCCAACACTTAGATTGTCATCTCCTCTGTGCTGTTGGCTTTCGAGTATGAAGTGTCCACGAAACTGTGATCCAGGCAGCAAAGTGCGTGGAGCTGCAAAGGCTTAACAGAGCGATGCTCTGGTCAGCGGAGAGATAATCTGCCAGGATAATGGGGAGGGAGGAAGGGGAGAGCATCCAGGAGAACAAGGAGAGGAAAGGGAAAGGAAGGGGGGAGTGTCCATGAGAATGGATGTGTGGAAGGGATAAGAGCGTCCGGGAGAATGGAGCTTACAGGAGGAACGGAAGGAGGGTTGGGACGCAGGGTGGTAGTGGCATGAAGCATGGGGGACGCAGGAATGGTTGGGAAATGTAAGTCCTTTTGCAGGATTGCTTTGCAGGCCCCTCTGGCCTTCTAAGGCTTTCACCTTATCAAACAACCAATAGGAACTAGGAGATAGGAAAACATATATATTTGACCCATCCTGGAAGTGGCTTCTGTGTGATCCTATAAAAGCAGACCCATCTTTAAAAAATAAAAAACATCTCCAACTGTTTTTGACGTCATGTTTTATTTAAGAAGGCCCAAAGCCTGTAGTAGTGTGTCCATATGGCAACCCTGTGTATTGTCACTTTCTCCCCCACAGCAGGGAGCACAGAGCTGTTCTCAGGCAGACTTCAGAGAAGTCTGAGCTTGGAAGATAAAGCTCTACGAAGTCCAATTAATGTCAAGTGATAGGGACTGAGCAGCCATGATTATTTTGGTTTTCTGGGCTCATTTTGTAGGAATACAGTACACAACTTAAAATACAAAAATAAATCAGTAACCACAGTAATAAACAGAGGACAAACCAGATGCCGTATTGTACAGTGTGGGGGTTGAAAAATGTTTAACAAATAGAAAAATAAACACCGGATAAACGGATCATGGGGCGTATTAACAAGCACGCACTAGGGCAGGGGTTCTCAACTCCAGTCCTCGACCCCCCGAAAGCTCAGGTTCTCAGGATATCCCTGCTTCAGCACAGATGGCTCAGTCTTCGACTGAGCCACTGATTGAGCCACCTGTGCTGAAGTTGGGATATCCTGAAAACCTGACCTGTTGGGAGGTCTTGAGGACTCTAGTTGAGCCCCCCTGCGCTAAGGGTTTAGGAGCTACTAGGACAGTCTCCCTGGGTGCTTGGAGTGGTGTTTATTCTGGGGTCCGTATCTCCGCGAGGGGGGCGAACGTAAAGTGGAGATGAAACGGGGCATGATCTACAGCATAAGACTTAGGAAAGACTACAGGACCTTCATATGTACATCTAAGGCTTCGTTTACAGCGACGGAACGTGTCTGCCGCTCGAGCGATCCCTGCACTCTGATGGGGAGGCGTGGCCGTGACCTCACCAGGCTGGTTCCCCCTCATTGGCTGAACCGCTCACGTGTCGCGGCCGGCGTGAGAGGGAAAAAAAAACCGGAATTATTTGTCAGCTCAAAATTCTGCCGCGTGGTCGCTCTTCCTCGCCCACTGTGGCCGGCCCGGTAGAGCTACTGTATTTTGTTCGCGCCGCGCGCACTATAATCGCGGTCTTAGAAAGGATAGAAGGGAGAGAGATAAGAACAAGAGCTCGTGTGCTGAAGCAGGAGGGTGGGAGGCTCCGGGGGAATGTGAGGAAGGATTTCTCTACAGAAAGGGTGGTGGGTCAGTGGAATAGTCTCCCAGCAGAGGTGGTAGGGGCTAATACTGTAAGGGAAATCGGACATGCCTGGGATAGACGGGGGGATATTCTAAACGAGGAAGAAAGCCGGGGATCACATACAATCTGATGTTTTACAGCGCATAGGAAAATGGGCAGACAGTGGGTCAGGGGGGGAGAGGGGAGAGAGCGCATTCAGGTGAGGGGAAGGGAGCTTCCATGGAGAAATAGACGCTCAGAGCTGCAAGAGTTAGAAGCAGGAGTAAAAACGGAGATTGAGGGGGGTCGCTTACAAACGATAACGTAATAGGTGTAAAACAAAAAGTTTAATAAATAACCAGGTATCCAAGATGGAGAGACCGATCTGAACCTGCACACAGATATACACGCACGCAGTGACGCACACACACATAGCGAGTGTCACACACACATACTTCTTGTAAACACTGCTCCTTTCTAACCGTTTAGCTGTGAGAGGGGACAGCTTTGCAACGGGTTCCAGGCCTCTCAGGCAGTGAGGGGTTAAAGCATTGTGTTTTACCTCCCACTCATGTTTTATCCCTCTCTCCCAGAATCCCTTGCGTCGCTTCTCTCGGACATTTGGGGTTTTGACGCTTCTCAGTAACCGTCACTTTATCAAAAACGTTGCACACATGGACAAATAAAGGAAGAGGATCTTCCAGCACCAAAATCTAGAGGGGGGAGAGAGGAAGAGGACTGATATCTGGAAGAGGTGGGGGAACCTGGGGCCCATAAACCCTCTCCCCCGGGCTTCTGCCCCCCATCTCCATGGAAATGCCTTGTAAACGGTCACACAGCTACATGATGTCACGCCCCGCCTCGGATACCGAGTGATGCAAGGGAAGCACCGGCTCACAAGGGGCAGAACAGGGGGCGGGGGAAGACAGGAGGGAGGGGTTAATACTGTCAGCAACACAAGCTCTAATTCTCCAGAGAGCTTGGCAGAAAAAGGGGAGAGTGCAAGAGATACATGGAACCCCAAATACACACTGCACCTCTGTGAGGATGCACAAAGGGGGAGAGTAACCCCCCACCCCGCAACCTCTTCCATATAGACACTGCTCTTCCATATCCTCCCAGGGAGCGTTTGCTGTACATCTTATTTCTTCTTCCGCTCCTGGGAGCAGCGTGGACAAAACCTGGGGAGAGAGGGAGAGATAAGGTGTGGCAGGTGGGAGAAAGCGAGGGAGAGGGAAGAGGGGGTGAGGGAGGGGGAGAGGGGTGAAGGGGGACAGGAGGGAGGGGAGAGGAAGGGGGGAGGAGAGAGAAAGGGGGGAGAGGGGAGAGGAAGGGGGAGGGAGAAGTGGAAGAAAATGGATGGGGTATGTGAATGCGGGAGTGTGTGTGGGGTATGTGAATGCGGGTAGTGTGTGTGGGGTATGTGAATGCGGGAGTGTGTGTGGGGTATGTGGAATGCGGAGCTGTGGGGGTGTGGGAAGTGGCGGGGTCTAGTAACACATGCCCACACTTACCATTTCCGCGTGGTTTTGTGGTTGAGTCCGACACAAGCAAGTGAAACTCAATGGAGCACTGCAGGAGACAGAGGAGAGCAAGCTTGTGTATATACGGTGTGATTAGTATGTATATATTGTCTATTCTTTTGTGTACGTGAGGGTATATATGTAGTATACACATCACATCCGGGTTATCACAGCCGATCATCTCTCGTAGGACACCTGATGGCACAGACAGTACGTAGGCTCATTGGTTGGGGTCACAGGCAGTCCAGCAAATCAGAGGGGTTGCACCTCCCGAAATTACCAACAGGGGCTCCGTACCTCGCCTGAGAGAGGAAAGGGAGTGAGGGGGGAGAGCAGGAATACTATCTAAAACCCATCTGTGTGACTAAGGCAGGGACACGGATCCCCACCCTGCACAGGTGGGAGGAGGGCAAACCAGCACGACAACAGCACGGGGGGTAACAAGGACAAAATCATCTCCCCTCCCCTTTCTTTCCCTCTCTCCCTCCCAGGGCCCTCAAGGTCGGACCAGTTTTATCTTCTATGGGTGTTCTTCGTGTCTCTCATCCGAGTTCTGACCTTTGACTTGACCTTGCTGCCTCTTCTCCTTCTGACATCACCCTGCACGGGGGGAGGGGGATAAATCAGAGTGTTACCCCAGTGAGGGCAGGAACAAGGGGAAGGGCGAAGGGGTGAGAGGGCAGATCTGGAGGTAAAGAAAACACATTTGAAGGTTGATGGGTGCACAGTGGTGGGGTCAGGGTGCAATCCCCCCCCGGGGCAGGCAGGGGGCAGGGGGGGGGGAGGGGCAGCAGTGTCTTCCACTCTTTTTTCCTTTGTGGAGCAGCTGTCGTAGTCGCTGGACCGATGTGTTTCTCCTTCAAATCAGCCCTCCCAAAAGAGCAAGAGCGGTATCCAACCTCCGGATGTGTTATCTACTAAGAGGATGGGAGAGGAGGAGAGGATGGGGGGCAGGGGGGAAGGAAGCAACGGGAGGGACAAGAGAGAGAGGGGGGGAGGGACGAGAGAGAGGGGGGGGGAGAAGGAGAGAGAGAGGGGGGGGGAGAGAGAGAGGGAGGGGGGTAGAGAGAGAGGGGGGGGGGAGGGCGGAGACGGGGAGATGAGAGGTGTGGGGTGCTCGTGTGTTTGATTATTGTTGAGTTATTCTAGTTGTTGAGTGGTATTGTGTGAGGATTTTGGGTTTTTGTGATGTTGATTCTGTGATGTTGAGGAGGAGGGGAGAGAGCGGTGGGAGGGGGGGGGGAGAGAGGAGAGAGGGGAAGGGGGAGAGAGAGGTGGGGGGGGGGGGAGGAGTGGGAGGCAGCCAGGGTTAGTATTGTGTTATTGACGGGGATGTAAGATGAGTCTGTAATAGAAATTTTAAACTGTGTGTGTTAGTGTGATTATATAAATATATTTATACAGTTATTTTTTGTCTCAGTAACGGGGGGGCTGTACACCTTTGGCCCCCATTACGTGTCGGTGTTGTGTGGCTATGTGCACCGGTGTGTAGTTATGCATCTGTGTTGTGTAGCTGTGTGCCTATGTGTAGTTGTGCACCTGAGTGTAGCTGTGAACAGTTGTGCATATACATTGTGTGCCTGTGTGTAGCGGTGTGTAGCGGTGTGCCTGCGTGCCCACGTCTCACCATCTCGTATGTCTGCATGGCGAGCTGCACCTTGTCGTCTCCGTATTCCTTACACTTCCCGTACGCTCCCTGCACCTGTCTCAGGAGCTGCAGCTTCTCCTCTGAGCTCATAGAGCGAGCGTTGCTCATGTACTGACAGGACAGGCGGTCTATATGAGATTTCAGGTCTGAGACAGAGAGCGCGCACAGGGTGAGCGAGAAGAGTGTGAGAAAAGGAAAGCATTGCTCATAATGAGACACCATGCAGTCTTACCACTTCAGAAGTGTGCAAGTCCACACAGACTGTGTTTCTCACACTCTCTGCAGGTCAACAACTGCAGTCACTGCTCTTCCCACTCACACAGTGTGGATATCAGTGGTGCGCACAGCCAGCATAACACGCACACAGCCAGCATCACACACACACACGAAAAGAGTAAGTATAAATGGCACACCACTGCTTAGAAAAACAAATTAACAGTGTATTCCCTTTTGGTGCTTACCTCCTGCTGATCCCGGCGTCCCCAAAGCTGGATCCACGTAATAGCAATAAACAAGAAATAGAAGACGCACACAAAAGACTGTGATAGAGTCAAAAAACTTCAAAGTGTATTAAATTCATCAGAGCCAATGACAAGGTAACGTTTCTGGACACAGAGTCCCTTCTTCAGACCAAACACCTAGGTGTCCAGAAACGTTACCTTGTCATTGGCTCTGATGAATTTAATACACTTTGAAGTTTTTTGACTCTATCACAGTCTTTTGTGTGCTCCTTCTATTTCTTGTTTATTGATACATACATACATACACACATACACTAATGCACACAGTGTGGAGGTCAGTGGTGCACACAGCCAGCATCACACACACACACACACACAGACACACACACACACACACAGTGGAGGTCAGTGGTGCACACAGCCAGCATCACACACACACACTGTGGAGGTCAGTGAACGCACACAGCCGGCGTTAACACACACTCACCCTCTGTTCTCTGGTCAAGGTCTCTCATCAGCTGAAAGTTTCTCTGAAGTTCAAAGGGCAAATTCTCTATACCTGCAAAGAGACATTGTGTGTCATAAATATACATATAGATAGTGAAAAAGTGAATATAAAGGCGCGAACAACTTAATTGTGAAATAAAAATGTGAATGTGTAGAGCTAATATAATTTACATATAAATAAAAAATAAAAAAATAAATATACCAGACACAAAGAGAGAAAAGACCGCTCTGGAAACCACAATAAATGGAACCCCCCAAAACACTAGAGAAATATTAACAAAGTAAATACATAAGAATGTTATCTCTAACGGTGCTGTAAGGTGAAAATGATATGAAAGAAAACAGAACAAAACACTCCAAAATAAGCACATGGGGTACACCAAAAATACAACATTTATTAGACAGACTAAAACAAAAATACTTCTAAACAAAGTAATACACTCGAAAATCTACACACTAAACTCTAATGGTAAAGAGAATACACTATACCCTACAATTGTATACACGAAAAGTAGCCTAAACACATACTCAGCATCTAGTGGATATACTTGAAAGTTCATACATAAATCCTAGTGTGCAGACTGAGCAGGGAAAAGAATCAATTCCCTACAAAAGTCTAGACCGGACGGTCTGAGGGAAAACAGGTATCTGATCAACACTCAAATCTGCATATAATACATGTACATAGATACTGCTAAACCAGGTACACAAAGTATGTTGCTATGAACAAATTACTTCAGCACCATCATACAGCACCTAAATGAGGGTATGATTGAAAGTGAATCCCCCATGTACTGATATACAGGTTGAGCTGCAGTCTGTGTAATGCATAGAGGCTGTTGTAGGGAATTGATTGTCTTGATTGTCAAAACAAATGCTTTGCCACCGCCGCGTGCGCTTATAGTAAGTGCGACGCGACGGCTTGCTCGCGATCGCTGGACGTCATCTCAATTTGATTTTCCCAGCGCCCGCAGCCGGACGTCGCTGGCACTATAAGCGCAGCCTAAGGGATAGTGCCATCAGTGGTTATTTGCATCGTGCATGTGGTCATTTGACTATACTTGAATTGATATTGTTTTTGATCTTTTTGATTCTTTGTGTTTCTTGTTGTTCCTCTGGTCAGGGAGTCGAAGGGTTAAAACTGGTCATTTATATACATTCTTCAGATGCATATATGTATTTTGCAACAACTTATGTAGAATAGCTTATACTATACCTAGCGCACCCCTGATGCACTTAGGTGCATGTACATCTGTACACAGAAAAAACTGTCACTAACAAAAACAAGATAAGAAAATATCTGATGAGACACAGCAGTTACTTGAGAAACGACAAGAAATGAAGCAATGCTGAGATGCAAGAACAAAAATTGAACATACAGAGTTGTGCAAGACAATCTGGAATGTAAAAAAAATGTAAAGGAGATATGGTGAAGATGGCTATCGAAGATAACAAAAGCAAAGAACGACAAAGCAGCGACGTGATTGGGAAGAAGCAAATCACCGCACTCAAATACGACGACAGATCAACAATAAAAGACTGTGCACTTACTATAGAGAGTGGAGGGCTTCTGCAAGAAATTGTACAAGAACACAGATAACGAGGCATAATTGAGCAGATGAAGAAACCACCAATGATGTACTATGCTTCCTTCCAGAAGAAGCAGCAAAGGCAACAAAATCTATGATGAATGGGAAGACCCAATCAAAATATACAGTGAATACTTGAGTCAACTATAAGTCCGAAGATCTCCAGCAACAAATTAGAGAAGGCCCCTTAAACAAGTAATGAATCTCAGCAAGACAGATGAGTCAACTTTACAAAAATCTAAATAAGTGCAATAAAATTAGAAATTGAAAACTATAGCTGATCTTAGCCAGCATCAATGGATGGAAACCTTTGAATGAAATCAATAGGCGAATGAAGATTGGATAGAGCACATTTGGAAGAAACAAGACAATCCTGCAAGGGAACTTTCCAATGTCTCTCAAAAATAAAAAGTGGTCGACCAGTGTATTCTGCGCCTGTTCACATATGGATGTAAAACTGAGACCTTAAATGTGAAGATAGTTCAGAAGCTTGAGACAACTTAAAGTATGGAGAGATGTATTCTGGGTATTAGCAGTGCGTCACAAATACAGTAGGGCCCCGCTTTTCGGCGAACCGCTCATACAGCGTTTCCCAATTGTTCCCGTGTTCATTACATTCGGCGCTCGTTCTGTTTTTCCGGTGATTTGTGGCGGTACTGAGAAGGGGCCGCCATGTCTGCACATGCGCAGAACGGGGACGTCAAGTCTGCGCACGCGAACCCTAAAATCGCCGGTTCCGTTTTCCAGCGGCGCCAGGTAACGGAACCCGCCGTACGAGCGGGCCTGCCTGTACACACGCTGACATACAGAGCTGCTGCTACCGTGGGGGGTGGGGTTTGCCAGAACATTCGCCCCTACCACTAAACAAATGTTTTGCTCCTAAAAATTCTAGCTGGCTCTAAAGTTTTTAACATGTTGGACCTCCCCTGATAGATATACAAAATATGGAGCAGACCAGCACACCTGGTTAAATTCATGCTAATATTTATTAAATAATAATCAATGTTTTTTCTTGTATAGCACAGCGCTGTACATAGAAGTGTTTGCAGGCACAATGGATCTCTGCTCTGTAGAGCTTACAATCTATTTTTTGCTGCTAGAGGCTTTCCCAAGGTCACATGCAGCTTACAAAACGATTTGCACAAGGCGTGTGTGTATTCACAATATATATATATATATATATATATATATATATATATATATATATAAAATAGAAGAAAAAAGCACCCAATCCTAGTGCATTACTGTATAAAAAGGTATTTAATTCCCAAAAAGGCTCATAAAATGAACTCACAAACATAAGAAGTAAAAAAGCATGTTATGAGATAATACTCATGCTCCAAAGGATCAGGAAACGCTGCTGCTCAGCTACACTGCTCCGTGACTCCACTACATCCGATTTGGCCCTCGTGAATCACCGCCCGCAGGAACTCACGACATCAGGCTCTCCACAGATTTCCTTCCCCGGGAACACACCTCCAGATGAATTAGGTTCCCTGGCCCTGTGTGCTGTGGATCCCCTAGCGTCGCTCCAAGACCTGCTCGGCATCTTTATCCAACGTGTGACGTCATCCGCTTGTTCCGCCACATTGAGTGTCCCTGGTGGGAACCTAAATCTTCGGAGGTGTGTTCCCGGGGAAGGAAATCTGTGGAGAGCCTGATGTCGTATTGTGCTGTGATTGGAGGTTTTCAGCCGACAGCGCGTTGAAAAACAGCTTGGTGCTCGGCTGAAACCTCCAACTCGTCAGCACGCCTGCGGACGCTCGCGTGAGCCCCCTCTCAAGGCATCCTCATTGAGGATGCAGGGTCTCAGCGCGGAGCGTCCGCACGCCTCAGCACGGCCTGTCCGTCTATGGACTCGGCCTAAGTGTCCTTTTCCATATATATATATATATATATATACTCATATTTGTCAGTATTAGGTGATACCTTTTTTTATTTGGACTAACAATGTATGTCATAGGACAAGCTTTCGAGAGTTCTCTTCTCTCCCTCAGGTCACTATCGCAACTGGACTAACACGGCTATTTCCGTTTATATATATATATATATTGCTTGTATATATTTATTGCTTGTGTGTGTGTGTGTGTTCGCTTGTGTATGTATGTTTGTAATATTAATGTGTGTATATTTATATATATATATATATACACCTCTCTCTTCATTGTGTACATGTATATTCATTGAATTTATTTGTATATTTATATCTCTTACTGTCCAGATAATGCTCCAGGTACATGCCAGCCGCCATCTTGAACGACAACAAAGCAACTTCCTGAACAGAACGGAAGTCCCTTCTCTCTCTCCATAGGTTTCGATGGTCCCCCCCGCATGCCGCCATCTTGGTAGGGGCGGAAGTGAGTCTATGTGAGCTGTGGTTATGGGGCGCCTCCTGGGGGTAAGTAAGTACAGAACATTGCTACAGATAGAGCTGTCTCTGCCCCTCAGGAGGCGGGCGTTACATTGAACCTCTGGAGTTATCATTACAAACGTCTGTTTGTATTGTAGTAACAATACATCACCCAATCCCAAAGTTCTGCGGGAAATGAAGAATACAGTGCACATATCTTGAGTGTTTAAAGAATATATTATAGTCCAACAACACCAGCGTTTTGGTCCTATACAAAGGACCTTCCTATATATAGTACATCTGTTGCCCCTACCTCAAGGTGTAGCACAGGAATAATTCCCAAGTCTCAGGGAGGCAGCACTTTGTAATGAACACAAGCATTGTTTTCCTGGCAGACTCTGATATATCTTGCATTCTGTCATCGATATTACTTTTGTCTCTCCTCGGTTGGCTCTCTATTGAAGGTATAGGCATACCAACACCTAAACAGGACTGGATTATTAACTATTAGAGCCCAGACATTGCCACTGTGTGACTACACGTGAGACCTAAAGACTTCGGAGCAATGGGAATGGGTTTTTTTTTGCTTGCCTGTTTTTGTGTTATTTATGGAGAACTTCTTCATGCCATATTATGTCGTTTCACTAAGGCAGATAGTCATTGACTGAGGCACTGATAGAGCCACCTGTGCTGAAGCAGGGACGCCCTTACAACCTGACCTGCTGGTGGCCCTTGAGGACTGGAGTTGGCCTCCCCTGCTGTAAGGGGTCTAAGGCCGTGCTTATAGTGCCGGTGACGCGACGTCGCCCAAAAACAAAAGCATTGCCTCCGCGTGCGCTTATAGTGTACGCGGCGGTGACAAGCGACGGAGCGAAAACTTGATGCGTCACGTGACGGCCCTTGACCAAATCAAATTGCGGGAATCCCGCGATGCCGCCGACGGGCGAAATATAACTTTCGCCGGTGGCGACAGGTGACGTCACCCATCATGTCGCCGTCGCCGGCACTATAGGCAAAGCCTAACACACATTACTGCATTGGGTAGATTATACATATTATATAGAGTTGTTGCTCACAGTTTGCAGGTGGTCAAGAGCAGATGATGAGAGAAAACAAACTGATAATATTTGTGAACTTCTAAGATGGCCCATTACAATGAGCTGGTACTGTATTGCAGCACCTATAGCTTTGTGAATAATAAACAATAAAAATGAGAATGACCAGTATGTTATTGACTATTTAGTCAATACCTTTGTGTAAAGTAGCAGGAATGAGCTGGTACCTTTAGCGATTATGTATATTACACCCCGAAGCCCCGGATTTATTGTTCCTAGAGCACGCTGATTTATACTGTACGCTCTTCATTAATAAAACTTAACCGAAACGTCGGTTATGGTGTCTTGGTAACTCACAATATACTTTTTTGATTATCCATTGGAGTGCTGCCTCTGATTTCGGTTCAACGCGGTATTGTATTGCATATATATATATATATATATATATATATATATATATATATATATATATATAAACCTTTATACATGTGTGTATGTGTATACTGTATACATATATATATATAATTGTAATAGACATGGAACAAAAAGAGAGAGACAGCATTTCTTTATTCTTGGTGATTAAAAGTGCAGAGTATCACTGTACAGGAGTAGGGCTTTAACATACGGCTTCTCTCGGTTGGAGCACAACATGCGGTTTCTCTGGGGTGGATCTTCTTCAACATGTAGCTCCTCGTGGGTGGAGCTTAAACATGCAACGTCTTGTAGGCAAAGGTTATACATGCAGCTCCTCAAGTGGAGCTTAAACATGCAGCTCCTCACTCATCTGTGGGCAGACCTTAGTACACCTATATCTTCAGGGACTCGGCTTAAGATGTCCCATCGGATTTAAAAGTCTCACTTCTAATATGCAGGGCTAGCAACGTGTCAGCTCCTCAGGGGCGGGGTTAGCAGCATGTAGCTCCTCTAGGGCGGCGCTGGCAGGGTCTGCCTTCACAGACACAGGGGCCCCCTCACCACGGTCTCCACATAGCCCCCTGCAGGGGGGTGGGATGGGATAAATCTCTATGGGGCCTTGCTCTCTGTCGTGGCCTTCCACGGGAGGACGGTGGGGGGGCTCCCCCAGACAGTTCCCTCCTCTCCCCTCCTGCAGGGCTGGAGGTCAAAGGGCTCTGGCTGGGGGGAGGTGGGAGCAGAATCTGTGTTCTGGGATCTGGCTGTTTGGCGGAGCACTGAGTTGACAGACTCGGGGGGCAGGGACTCAGATATGAGGGGCAGTGGGGCAGTTTTAGGGGGCTGCGGGGCAGATTTTCCTTGGTAGGGCTCTGTGAGATACTAGATGAGTTCTCTGACCTCCTCACCCCCCTTGCCTTCCTCGGTGTACAGTTGTCAGATATTGGGGTGAGTGGGCATTTCTGTGTCCCCCGGCTTCCCCTGTCTGCCCTCCCTCTGCTCTGGGGTGGGGTAAAGGCTAGTCTCCTAACACCCCTCCCTGGGGGTGGTCGGAGGTCACGCACCCCCAACCTTTCAGGGTCCCCCAATATGGGGGTGTGCTCGCTTTGATAATCTTGGAGTGCAGGTTCCAGGGGTCGGAAGTCGGTCTGAGTCCTGGTCATGTGATCACTCAGACGGGGTCGGAGATCGCACAGCGCCCTGGTCATGTGTTCACTCAGACGGGGTCGGAGGTCGCTGCCCAGGGGGCTCTCAGAGGCCAAGAAGGAATCAGTGAGAGACTGACAGCGAGTAAACCCAGCCAGGAAGAGAGCGTCCTGCGAGACTGCCAGGGAGAGAAATAGAGAGTGAGAAAGAGAGAGAGGGGGGGGGGGAGGTTGAGAAAAGAGACTGCATGGAAGAAAGAGAGAACAAGAGTGAACAATAAGATAGCCCTGCACTCTCAGCGAGATGTCTCACCTGCAGTCTGCTCCCCACGCAGCCGACTCAGAGTCATCTCTAAAATGTGAGCTTTATCCATCCGAGACCAGAGAGAGGCCTACGGGAGAAAGAGACAGACACATTTCAAAGGGAGGCCTACGGGTGAAAGTGACAGACAATTTTCAAAGAGAGGCCTATGGGAGAAAGAGACAGACAAGTTTCAGAGAGAGGCCTACGGGGGAAAGAGACAGACACGTTTCAGAGAGAGGCCTACGGGAGAAAGAGACAGACAAGTTTCAGAGAGAGGCCTATGGGAGAAAGAGACAGACACGTTTCAGAGAGTGGCCTACGGGAGAAAGCGACAGACAAGTTGCAGAGAGAGGCCTATGGGAGAAAGAGACAGACACGTTTCAAAGAGAGGCCTATGGGAGAAAGAGACAGACATGTTTCAGAGAGAGGCCTATGGGAGAAAGAGACAGGCACGTTTCAAAGAGAGGCCTACGGGAGAAAGAGACAGACACGTTTCAGAGAGAGGCCTACGTGGGAAAGAGACAGACACGTTTCAGAGAGAGGCCTACGGGAGAAAGAGACAAACAAGTTGCAGAGAGAGGCCTTTGGGAGAAAGAGACAGACACGTTTCAAAGAGAGGCCTACGGGAGAAAGAGACAGACAAGTTTCAAAGAGAGGCCTACAGGAGAAAGAGACAGACAAGTTTCAGAGAGAGGCCTACGGGAGAAAGAGACAGACAAGTTTCAAAGAGAGGCCTACGGGAGAAAGAGACAGACAAGTTTCAGAGAGAGGCCTACGGGAGAAAGAGACAGATGTTTCAGAGAGAGGCCTACGGGAGAAAGAGACAGACAAGTTTCAGAGAGAGGCCTATGGGAGAAAGAGACAGACGTTTCAGAGAGAGGCCTACGGGAGAAAGACACAGACACATTTCAGAGAGAGGGAAATAGGCAGACTAGGATTTACGAGACAGACATGGGCAGAATGGGACATGTGGCCGCAGCCGTCCTGCCAGCGTCTGGCCGCAGAAGGGCCCTCCGCCACAACCCTCCACCGCCGACCGCTCCATCTATAAGGGAAGTTTTAGGGTATTGGGTTAATTAAGGGGTGTTAGGGTAAGGGGTTAAGGTTTTCAGGGTAGGGGTAGCATTAGTATTAGGGGTTAAGATTAGGGGTTTTTAGGGGGACGGCTAAGGTTAGAGACTTAGATAAGGGTCCGGCGGCGAGAGGTCCCGGTGGCGAAGGTCACTTGCGGCGAAACGCCAGCGTAGATTTTGTCACGGCCAAACGGCCATGACCAAATATCCCAGACTGGACATGGGAGAGAGACACACAGCAGTTACATGAGACAGTCAGGCATGTTACATGAGACAGTCAGCCCTCTTACCGCAGTCTCATCGCTACTCTCCTTCAGCAGTGTTCTGAGCTGCTCCAGACTGGAGTTTATTCTCGCTCGCCGCTGACGCTCTATAACCGGTTTAATGACCTGAGATAGAGAGCAGAAGAGGGCGTTACAGAGAGCCAGAGTTTTTCAGAGCCGAGACAGCGCGTCAGAGAGAGGATCAGGGCGTCAGAGAGAGGATCAGGGCGTCAGAGAGAGGATCAGGGCGTCAGAGAGAGGATCAGGGCTTCAGAGAGAGGATCAGGGCGTCGGAGAGAGGATCAGGGCGTCAGAGAGAGGATCAGGGCGTCAGAGAGATAGACGTCTGGGATTGATTGATTGAGCGGGCGGGGGAGTGGGCGGAGCGGGCCGGCTTCGGGGGAGCAAGCGGGGGAGCGGGCGGGCTGCGGATAAATAAATAATGTAATAAAAATAATGTAATAATGAGAATAAATAAAATAATAAACCCCGCCCCCCCCGTCACCTGTCCCCCGTCCCCCAGCAATTTCAGCAGCCAATCAATGAAAACGTCTGCACATTGCTTGGCTGCTGAAACTGACGTCGCGCTGCTGCAGCCGGGAATCACACTTTTGAAAGACTCCAGCTACAGCGGCGACGCCGTGCTGCGCAGCCAATGGTAGTTTCAACAGTGAACCCTACCATTGGCCGCCAGGGGTCAGTGACGAACGCGCGCGCGTGAGCGAAAGCGTGCTCAAGGCCTAAGGCTTCACTAAAGGATGCCAAGATGATATATATGTGCATCAATACAATCCACACAATGATAAGGAATTAGCTAAGTTGCCCATCGATCCGTTCTCCTGTGACCGATTGACGAAGTGTGCAACAGAAGAGGACCAAAGATGCAAAGTTCTGTGGGGAAGATCACGTGACCAGGCAGTCACTAGATACAATTGGTGCACTGCTAGAGAGAGGGCAGGGCTCAAAAAGGGGTGTGCCAGAGCATGTTTCAGAAGAGGAAGGGGATGTAACTTTGTAAGTGGTTGCTATAGAAACAAAAAATGCTTGTTACATTATAATACAATAAAAATGACATTCAGGGTTGTTTTTAAAAAAATGTTACAAGAATTTTCTCATCGTACAGAACTGATTTATTTGAAAAACAAAGCACATGTAGGATATTGCTGGGTCTGCAGCTTTAAGGCGTGCTAACGTATGTTTAATTTTATTTATATAGCGCCAACCACGTGCACAGCGTTTTACAATATTACAATATGAGGTAAACAATGGGAATAAGTGTAGCGGGTCTATGCTTAGCACCGCGTAGTGAATCTGGGCCTAAGTCATATAAACCGAAGGCGCTGATATGTTGAATTCAGTGTTCCCAGAGAAATCAAAATCCTCCGGATTCATCACAAGTAAATCAAACTCACTTTCAGAAAATTAAAACAAACAAGTCGATTGCACTGAGAACTTGATTAAAAGATGTTTTTTGACCCTCTAAATGGGATGAGATTGACCCTTTCACGGCACCTCCGCGTGTCACTCAGCTTATAGTGACCGTTTTACCGCCTGTGATAAGTGAAAGTTTCCTTTTCCTCCGGGAACACTGAATTCCTGTTTATCAGCTGCTCTTCTGTATCTGTCTGGGGCTTCACAATCCCACACAACACCAATTACTGTGACCACAAGACTCCCCTTACTGTACAGTCTGTGTAACTCCAGCACTTTGTTACCAAGAAATGTTACACGTTTAAAAACTGATTACAAAATAAAATGTCTACATATTACATGTCACTTTGGCCCTAGGAGGGACAAGGCCCTTTAGAGATCTATACATCTATACAACACTCTCTGCATATATGACACTAGCTGTAGCTCTATGTGTGTGACTCTCTTTCTGTGACGCTCTCTCTTTCAGTGACACTCTCAGCGACACTATCTTTCAGTGACACTCTCTCAGTGACAATCTCTTTCAGTGACTCTCTTTCAGTGACACACTCTCAGTGACAATCTCTTTCAGTGATTCTCTTTCAGTGACACTCTCTCAGTGACAATCTCTTTCAGTGACTCTCTTTCAGTGACACTCTCAGTGACAATCTCTTTCAGTGACACTCACTTTCAGTGACAGTCTCTTTCAGTGACACTCTCTCTTTCAGTGACAATCTCTTTCAGTGACTCTCTTTCAGTGACACTCTTTCAGTGACACTCTCTCAGTGACAATCTCTTTCAGTGACTCTTTCAGTGACACTCTCAGTTACACTCTCAGTGACAATCTCTTTCAGTGACACTCTCTTTCAGTGACACTCTCTTTCAGTGACACTCTCTCTTTCAGTGACACTCTCTCTTTCAGTGATACTCTCTCTTTCAGTGACACTCTCTTTCAGTGACACTCTCTTTCAGTGACACTCTCTCTTTCAGTGACACTCTCTTTCAGTGACTCTCTCTCTTTCAGTGGCAATCTCTTTCAGTGACACTCTCTTTCAGTGACTCTCTTTCTTTCAGTGGCAATCTCTTTCAGTGACACTCTCTTTCAGTGACTCTCTCTCTTTCTCTTTGTAATAAAAAGTTCAGCAGAAAAAAAAATATTTCTCACCTTTTTATAAACGTTCCTCTTGTCGGATTCGCGCTGCATTCCTGCTCCGCACACAATGTGTATATATATATAAATATATATATACACACACACACACACTATATATAACACACACAATATAACACAAACACAGTATATATGGCACACACAATATAACACAAAGTATATATAACACACACACACACACAATATATATATATAACACACACAATATATAAAACTCACAGTATATAACACACACACACACACACACACACACACACACACACACACACACACACACAGACAC
>CM071573.1:21967927-22092061 GCA_036426205.1 Ascaphus truei | reverse complement strand
ACACACACACACACACACACTATAACACACAGTATATATAACACTCACACCACAGTATATATAACACACAGTATATATAACACTCACACCACAGTATATCCAACACACAGTATATATCACACTCACAGTCGCTGCCTCACTTGAACCTCTGAGTTTGAAATTTCCCTCTCTCTCTCTTTCTTTCTTTCTTTCTCTTTCCCTGATTTAAATGACCCCCCCCCCCGCCCCCCTCCCACCCCCGGGCCCGAATAGGGAGCCAATGAGAGGAGTAACTCACCTCCCCCGCCCCCCCCCCGGCCCCGCGTTTCACCAGACTAATACCGTCATCACGTTCCCTATAAACTCACCACACGATCATACTACATCATCATCTCTAACTCCATACTACCTTCCACACATCACACTGCACCCTCCACACCACACACCACCACCCACCCCCCGGGTCCCCACCGCCGACAGGCAGGAGTGCACACACACACCACACACACACACACACACACACACAACCACAACACACACACACACACACAACACACCACACACACACATCACAATCATCACACACACATATATCACCACACACACATTATTATTTGATCATATGTTCAGGGCAAATAGGCTGCCAATAAGTATCTATAGGAGCAGTGTGATAGCAGTGTAGTCGGGATTACCATCCAGCGACAGCGATAGATAGGAAAAAAGATCTGCAGCACTCTCTCTCTGGTAAGTTTCCATGTAAAAAAAAAGTTTATTGCATCAATCTAATCCGGGGTGAAGTACAGGAAAAAATGGAGCAACATTTCGGACCTCCCGTCCTTTGTCAAGCAATATATATACACACACACACACACACACACACACACATATATATATACACACACACACACACACACACACACACACACACACACACCACACAACACACACACACACACACCACACCACACACACCCCCACACACACCCACACACACACCACACACACACGACAACACACTCACACACACCCACGATCATCACATCACACAACCCAGTAATATTACAACTGTGGAATATAATGCACTCTCAGGCTCTTCATTAAAGTGTCAGAAAGAGTTGTTTTTTCTTTTATCACATGGATCGACGTTACGATTCCCTTGGGGGATCTTTCTCACGGGGGTCCCAATGGGACCGAAATGTCGATCCATGTGATAAAAGAATAAAACCACTATTCTGCCACTTTAATGAAGAGCCTGTGAGTGCATTGTATTCCACAGTTGTATATATGTGTATGTATGTATGTATGTGTGCATGTATGTGTATGTATATATTATAACACACACTGATATAACATAGTACTGATACCTACACACACACACACACACACACACACGCACGCACACACACACGCACGCACGCACACGTGCGCGCGCAGCAGTGCTGAACAACAGACATTATTATTAGAGATGGGGAATAGGGGGAAGAATCGCTCCTATGTATGTATGTATGTATGTAATATATATATATATATATATGTGTGTGTGTGCATGTATATATGTATTTATGTATGTCTGTGTTCACAGCAGTAATACACGTGACAATCATATAAATAACAAATAATACAAATAACACATAAAGGGAATAAGTGCTTCAGACATAAAAGTAACATTAGGAAGAGGAGTCCCTGCTCCGAGGAGCTTACAGTCTAATTGGTAGGAGTAACATACAGTGACAGGAGGAGCTGACAATCTAAATGAATCAGGCAGATTTGAGTTAATCTCGTCACTAGTTTAATAGATACTGTACCACAAACACAATAACACAGTGACACACTCGCAATGCATTGTGCGACAATCCCAAACATCATGTACATTATAAGCTCCCCAAGTCGGTACAGAGTAATGTATATTATAAAAAAACAGACACACACATATATATATATATATATAGTTCAGCGTAGTGTGTTGGTCTTACACTGTGAACTGACTGGGCAGTGGGGGTGTTGTATGGCTGAGAGTCATATTCCCTGAATGGCACTGCAGCAGTAATGATGAGAATAGGGCACAATACAACAAAGGAGGGGTGGAATTACCCCCCACACCCCCGGGGCAGGAGGGGGGGAGAATGGGGGTATTCACATGGTAATAGGGCGACAGATGGTCAGTGTAGAGAAATGCAAGTGGGAGGGGGCGGGGGGGGGGGGGGGCGAAGACGACAATATCCACTGACACATGCACGCTGATACACACACAATATACAGTACACTGATGCACGACACACACACAATATACACTGAGATACACAAACACTGATAAACACAAAACACAAACTAGTACACACACACTCACAATACACACACAATATACTGTAAACTGACACACACACACACAATATACACACTGATATAGACAAACACTGATACACACACAATATACAGACTGATATACACACAACAAACACTGATACACTGATATAATGATGTATAATAATATATATGATATACACACACAATACACTGACAGTGTTTTTCAAAATATTTACACACAACACACTGATACACACACACAATAGACACAATGGTACAGTATGTTCCAACTAATGTTTATTGAATACAATATACTCCATACTCTCAGAGTTGATTCTTTTTTTCACGTATATTACAGTAATGCTCTCTTCCTCACACGTGGAGGGCCTAATGTACACCCCCGGGAACTGTATGGTGAAGATTTGTTCACATGAAAAGAGAAAAGGATCACAATAGCGTGGAACTGTTATGCAGGGACAATCACTGTGGATCTGATGGTATAGTATACCACCGTGTTTTTCAGCAGGGGTTCCCCAAGCCTCCCTAAAGGGTCCCCTGCAATTCTCAGGTCATTTGAAAATGGTACCAAATACAGGAGCATTTACAATGCATTTGATCTTATACACACTATTAGAGAGGGTTGGGGTTCCTTACAATGCATCTGATCTCAGACATGCTATTAGAGAGGGTTGGGGTTCCTTACAATGCATCTGATCTCAGACATGCTATTAGAGAGGGTTGGGGTTCCTTACAATGCATCTGATCTCAGACATGCTATTAGAGAGGGTTGGGGTTCCTTACAATGCATTTGATCTTATACACACTATTAGAGAGGGTTGGGGTTCCTTACAATGCATCTGATCTCAGAATCGCTATTAAAGAGGGTTGGGGATCCTTACAATGCATCTGATCTCAGACGCGCTATTAGAGAGGGTTGGGGTTCCTTACAATGCATCTGATCTCAGACGCACTATTAGAGAGGGTTGGGGTTCCTTACAATGCATCTGATCTCAGACGCGTTATTAGAGAGGGTTGGGGATCCTTACAATGCATCTGATCTCAGACGCGCTATTAGAGAGGGTTGGGGTTCCTTACAATGCATCTGATCTCAGACGCGCTATTAGAGAGGGTTGGGGTTCCTTACAATGCATCTGATCTCAGACGCGTTATTAGAGAGGGTTGGGGATCCTTACAATGCATCTGATCTCAGACGCACTATTAGAGAGGGTTGGGGTTCCTTACAATGCATCTGATCTCAGAATCGCTATTCGAGAGGTTTGGGATCCTTAACAAAATGCATCTGATCTCAGCGCGCTATTAGAGAGTGTTTGGGATCCTTACAATGCATCTGAGTCCTAGACTCACTTATGGAGAGGGTTTGGGTTTTCTTACAATGCCCATCTGATCACAGACTCGCATCTTAGAGAGGGTGGTGGGGGGGGGGGGGGTTCGCTTACAATCATCTGACTAAACCCTAGAGGTTGTTCTCAATCATCTTATCTCCGCGTATAGAGGTGGTCCTCGACGCAGCAATCTGTATCTCAGACGTTTTAGAGATGGTTTGGGAGCATTCTCCTCTACAATGCACAATGATCATGCGAGATTAGCACTCGTTATTAGAGAGGGTTGCGGGTCCTTACAATCATCTGATCTCAGACGCGCGTTTATGAGAGAGGGTTGGGGTTCCTTACACTGCATCTGATCTCAGACTGCCTATTAGAGAGTGGTTGGGTTCCTTACAATGCATCTGATCTCAGATGCGCTATTAGAGAGGATTGGGGTTCCTTACAATGCACTGATCTCAGACAGCGTCGTTTATAGAGAGGTTTGGGGATCCTTAACAATGCATCTGATCTCAGACCGTTATTAAGAGAGGTTGGGTTCCTTACATTGCATCTGATCTCAGACGCGACTATTAGAGAGGGTTGGGGTTCCTTACAATGCATCGTGATCTCAGATGCGCTATTAGAGGGTTGGGGTTCCTTACAAGGCTCATCTGATCTCAGAATCGCTATTAGAGAGGGTTGGGGTCCTTAAAATGGCATCTGATCTCAACGTTTTAGAGAGGTTGGGGATCCTTACAATGCATCTGATCTCAGACGCACTTAGAGAGGTTGGGGTTCCTTACATGCATCTGATCTCAGACTCCCTATTAGAGAGGGTTGGGGTTCCTTACAATGCATCTGATCTCAGACGCGCTATTGAGAGTTTGGGTTTCCTTACAATGCATCTGATCTCAGACACGTTCATTACAGAGGGTTGGTGATCCTACCATGAGGTCAGCTGAGTCTCCTAGCGCCTTATCTAGATAGAGGGTTGCAGGGTTCCTTACAATCTCATCGGATCCATCAAATAAGATGCAGCTATCTAGAGGGTTGGGGTTCCTTACAATGCATCTGATCTCAGATGCGCTATTAGAGAGGGTTGGGGTTCCTTACAAGGCATCTGATCTCAGAATCGCTATTAGAGAGGGTTGGGGATCCTTAAAATGCATCTGATCTCAGACGCGTTATTAGAGAGGGTTGGGGATCCTTACAATGCATCTGATCTCAGACGCACTATTAGAGAGGGTTGGGGTTCCTTACAATGCATCTGATCTCAGACGCGCTATTAGAGAGTGTTGGGATTCCTTACAATGCATCTGATCTCAGACGCGCTATTAGAGAGTGTTGGGATTCCTTACAATGCATCTGATCTCAGATGTGCTATTAGAGAGGGTTGGGGTTCCTTACAAGGCATCTGATCTCAGAATCGCTATTAGAGAGGGTTGGGGATCCTTAAAATGCATCTGATCTCAGACGCGCTATTAGAGAGGGTTGGGGTTCCTTACAATGCATCTGGTTTCAGACGCGACATTAGAGACGGTTGGGGTTCATCCAGAATGTCACAATATAATTATAGGGTTCCTTAATCTCCCAAAAAGGTTGGAACTACAGGTATACATAAACTTCATCAGGTCCTAAAAAAGTCACAAGACTGGTACAAACATTTACAGAACTCCCTAAATCCAAAACACCGACCTAAACCCCAAACCCCGCCCCCACGATGCGTATATAGCGTCTCAGCCTAGCTCACTGATGTGAATCACAAAACAATGTATAACACAAACTGGGGCATAGAAATGTCAACCAAACCAAATACAGTTAAAGATAATAAAAAATGCACAGAACATTTGATTCTACATATAACTTATAATCATGGGTACAAAAATACACATACAATTGACTTAAAGCAGTAATACGGGTTAACTTTAAAGTAAAAATATATATATTTTATTACAGGGTTGAAGCAGGGGTGTCAGAATCCGTGATCCTCGGCGCGCTCCTCGCTTACCCCAACCCGCGACCGGGTGTTCCGCTTCTCCCACCTCCTGCAGCATATCTCGCTTGCCGGCCAATACCAGCATTCCATCTAGGGGTGCGCGCGGACCACACTCTGCACTGCATGCCATCCCCGCTGGCCCCGGCTCCAGGCTACGCTCACGCAGTGATGCCACCTTCACGCAGCGCACAGCCGCTTTGCGCAGCACTCGCACACATGCGCAGAACGTTCCTCGCACCTCTGCCTATACTACACCTGTTGCTAATTCCTCTGCCTAGCATACACCTGTGCTGATTCTCTCCAGCCAACCACAGCCAGGCATACTGCTGAGTATGCTCTCCTCTCATTGGACAATCTCCCTTTATATGCTCAGCTGCCACACTGGCAACTTGGCTGAGCATAAACCTTCCTATGAGCGAAGTGTTCACTGCTGTCTTGCCCCCACAGTCCTGTCGGGCTTCCAGATCCTTGTTCCTGACCTTAGCTTTTCCTCTGGACTCCGCTCTTCTGTTCTCCTGACCTCGGCTACGTACGACCATCCACACCTCTCCAATACTGACCTCGGCTAAGTACCTCCTACGATCTGCTACTCTCCAACGCCGACCTCGGCAAGTATTACTGACCACCCAGACCTCTCCTACCCCGACCCGGCTACCTCGACCAATCTACACTCCAGACGCGGCTGTGGGTTGGTGTTATATAAAATCCCCACCTCGGCGTGGCGGTCACGCCTTGTTTGTGTCTGTTACAAGGGGGTCTGCAGAGCTGAACTGGATCTGGAAGCACGACAAGACTGTGGAGGCAAGACAGCAGTCAACACTTCGCTCATGCTAATTTCAGCTCCTCTAACCCCCTGCTTTCAGAGGTAATTACCTCCGTAGCAGGTGCTCGTATCTCTGTGGAGTTTTATGGTCCAGGTCACGCAGGTCAATTGAAAGTCACACCGGATGACGTCACGGCTTTCTATTGGCCCGTGTGACGCGGGACATTTAAACGCCGCCATTAAATGAAGGATCACAGTTTCTCTGACTGCAGAGATACCGGCACCACTACGGAGGTAAGCATCTCTGGAAGCAGGGGTCCCCACATCTAAAATTAACACCGTTTAGATCTGGAGACTACCCGGGTTCAATCTGTAATAAAAAAATAAATATATATATATATATATATATATTGTGTGTGTGTTAGTCCGTATTGCTGCTTTAATGACTAGAATAACACGTCTGAGATCAGATGCATTGTAAGGAACCCCAAGCCTCTCTAATAGCGCGTCTGAGAATGATTTTTCAATACATTTTTTATTTGATTTTAAATCTGATGCTATACACCCACAAATTCCAGGATTATTTATAGATATATTTTCTCTCCGATAGATAGTGTGAAAGAATGATGGACAGGAGGGCTAAAGGGAAGAGAAGGGTTCTGGGGTTACTGGTCTTACATTTTGTCCCCTCTGTTTTGTGTGTATGTCTGATAAGTGTTTTTTGGTCATTTTGTGTACGTCAGCGGTGCGCAAAGTGGGGGGCGCGACCCCCAGGGGGGGCGGGAGATTGTGCTGGGGGGGCGCGGGCAGTTGCAGAGGCCCCGCGCTCTTCCCCCAGGCATTTAAATTAAATGCCGGGGGATCGCGTGAGGCCCCTGCAACTGTTTACTTACCGGGATTCAGCCGTCTGTGTTGCGTCGCCATGGCAACGCGGCGTCAATAGACGCCGCGGCACCATGTGACTTGACGCTGTGTGGGCGTGTGACGTCATCTGAAGCGAATGAAGGTAGGCAGGGGGGCGCGAGAGCCGGGGGCAGAGTGACAGGGGGGCGCAGCACAAAAAGTTTGCGCTCCCCTGGTGTACGTGATGGAATGTATGGTTGGGCAAGGTTTGCTCTGGGATTATCCCAGGTAAATCCTGTGCTTCCTGGGAATTGAAACCTAAGTTTGGGAAAAACAACTATTATGGGATAGCTGATATGTGCAATGTGGAACTTGTGGATTGGGTGAAGGGATAATATATGCATATAAGATAAGGGTTACATTTAATGTATAAATACTGAGACTGGGATGACCCCACCTCAGATCACACTGAAACTGCTCGTTAATGTGTCATCTCCTTGTGCACTCGTAAATAAAGATTCCTTGCTACTCACCGAACCTGCCTGCAGTTTTTAGCACCCCGAGGGTGCCCCAGAAAAGCCTGTGGTCACACTTGGTGATAGAAGTGGGATTTCTACATCCCGGGCCGAAGGAGGAATGGGAGATCCCGAGACATTCTCCTGGCCGACCACACTAGGTAAGCCACCTCTTCAAAAATGGCTTTAGTATAAATTGTTGAATGTGTTGGTGAAACCCTGAACTCCTGATGGTCTTACCCGAGTGACGGAATCCCGTGAGTATTAAGAAATATTTATAGAAAAAGTATAAAGATTATCTGTGTGACTAAGGAAGATTGTCTGTGTGCGTAAGAAGTATAGTGTAAAACTGCAGTAACTACAATGGGAAATTCATCCTCTGTGGAACCTGAGAAGGGGCCTCCCAAGGGGTCGCCCCTGTTTTGTATGATACAATTAATTATACTGTCCCCCAGCGGGTACATTTCTGGAACAGTGGTCAGGGATCACTAGTAAACAAAATTCCTAGAACTGTATCAGGGATACAATATAAAGGAATTGCAAGGAAAATGATGGACTGAACCTAACAATCAATTCAGCGCTCTCGTCTGTAGCCCACAGCAGCAGAAGCAGCCCCCACCCCTCACTTCCTCACTGAAACTTACACAGGAGTTTGCACACTTCACAGTTTACAAGTTAACCATTAACCTAGAAAGAAAGTTGCTAGAATTCTAAAAAAGTTGTTTTAAAGAAATTAATGCATGAATAGATTAATAGATATCATGAAAGTAGTCAGATTAGTTACAAGAATAAGAATAGAAAACTACATTGTTATTCAATTAGTTTTTTTTGTAGGAATAAGAATCAAACCGTATTTTATTTTTTCTTCCTCAGCAAGAATGCACTGCTGTTTAGTGTAGGTTTTTGGTATCAATGACAAGGTATAATTTTTTGGGGATCATATGTAATTATTTGGCTATAAGAATCAGAAGAGAATACAGGCATACCCCGGTTTAAGGACACTCACTTTAAGTACACTCGCGAGTAAGTACATCTCGCTCAATAGGCAAACAGCAGCTCGCGCATGCGCCTGTCAGTACGTCCTGAACAGCAATACCGGCTCCCTACCTGTACCGAAGCTGTGTGCAAGCGGGGAGACTATAGAGCCTGTTACAAATGCGTTATTTACATCAGTTATGCACGTATATGACGATTGCAGTACAGTACATGCATCGATAAGTGGGGAAAAGGGAGTGCGTCACTTTAAGTACATTTTCACTTTACATACATGCTCCGGTCCCATTGCGTACGTTAATGCGGGGTATGCCTGTAATTTCTGATTGTTTCATAATTTCTATGTCCTGCACTGAAAAAGAAAAAGGGGACATCCTCTTTAAATGTTTGTTTTTTGTTTGTTTTTGTTTTAGAAAGATCATAGTAAATAGTGTGAAGGCATAATTATTACATTATTGTTTAGTGAAGTGTTTGTATCACTCTCTGATAGTTAATGATTTAGAATTGAAGAATAATAAGGGTTAAAATAAACCTAGGCAGCATTGTATGTTAAAGTTTGTTAGTGTAAACTTTCAATAGAAAATGTGAAATTTGAGTATAGATTTGTATTTACGTAGTAATTCCATAGCTCATTAACATATTTTTACAGTAGCACAGGTTTTGTAGTTCCTGGGCGTGGGAGATACTGTGTTACAATATGATACAAATAAAATATGAAGTAGTTTATAAGGAAGTTCTAAATACAGTTTTTTTATATACTGATTTAGAGGAGACGGGACTGAAACGAAATATATCAAAAACGCAAAGTTTGAAAAAGTAAAGTACATTTTTTTAGGGTAATAAAATTAAGCAAAAGAGAGAATCTGATCCAATAATGGTAGGAGAGAGTTGGAGGCAGGGAGAGGTTGTGTAAAAGAGATGGAATTGGAAATAAATAGTAATTAAAACAATAAGAGTTTTTGTTTTATAGGAAAGGTTTCAGAGATGGTTTTGTTTTTTTTAGTTATCAAGGTTTCTCTGTTCAAACTTATAATAGGCAACTAACTTTGTTTTCTTAAATGAACTGGTCCTGTCTGATTTTTGAACAGCAGTAATTGGAAAGAGAGAAGGTTAAAAGCAGCTCACACAAATAATAAAGACCCTATCGGCAATTTTACAGCAGATCAATCTGCGAAACACGCTGCAGCCCAATGTCTGTCTGTAACAGCTCTCTATGTTGCTCACCCTGCCCCAAATAGCACAGGCACCATTATTTTACTTATGGACATGCCTCAGTAATACTCACGCACACACGGTACCAATCAGAGGCCAGCAGCCTATTGTAGCACTAAACTAGATTCAGTAGCACAAGCTTTCCCCATATGTATGAGGCAGGGGCATCTGCAGCAGCCTTGGTGGATACTTGTGAGACCATTGTACAGGGACACCCTCTGCAGGTTAATGTACCACATTCAGTGGCTACTTTATTATTAAGACACCAGACCCAACTGTCCAATTCTCGTCTGACCAAGTATGAGAGGCTTACAGGTACCAAAAATGTACCCATACACCGGTGCCCTCCATAAAACCCAGCCACTCTCATACCAATGTTAGCGGAAGAAGGGGAGCCACACAAGTGCGAGGACATAGTACAGGAAAACACCCAACTAAGACCAGAACTCTTTGAGACCCCCCGAGACAATCCCCTCAGAGTTAGTATGTACTAAATAACACGTATTTTATAAGTGCTGCAGTAACACCATACAGTATATATATTTGTGTTGAGAGGCTGGCTATGTATCAAGTTGTATATATTGGAGGAGTCTGCTGTAGACACGGACAAGGTTTGTGGGATGAAGGTTTTTTTTTTATTTTGCCTTCAGTGCCCCACTTTCTGTGTTATTTTTTTGTTTGTTTAGGTTTTCTGCCTCCTCAGTATAAATAGTAGAGGGAAATTAAACATTTCTATGGGAAATGCACAGAACGTTAATGGAGAACTTTCTGAAGTTACACACACTATTTTTCTACTGTAAAGTTAACTAAATATGTGGCATATTTTATACCTGCTGACCATTTTTCTCTCCAAATGTGTCTAACCTTGAATCCCGTGTCTATAACCTCTCATCTTAAAGAATGCATCTCTGAGCAACCCAGGTTTTACTGTGTACTTTGATGGTTCCTGTCAGAGAGATACGACGGGTAATTCGGTGTCAGATTATGCTTATTCCCAACACGAGGGTTTAAATGCAAATCTTCTACCCAAGGTTTGTCCCGTTCAAGTTGCTAAATTTGTGTTTTTGATGTCCTTACCAGACTTTGTGTACTCGCTACAGGTGAAACGGCGACTGTGTACACAGATTGTATTTATGTTTTTGGTACTGGATAACTTTATATCCGCAGATACCCCCCAGCCACTGATTTTAGTGATCTAGCCCAAATGTAAAATTCTCCCCGTGGTGTAAATTGGAAGCATAGAGACCGGCAGGGGGTCTATTACACCCTGATGGACTCTGGCGCTCTCCGGACGGCCACCTGGTGGCGCCAGAGATCCTATTACCCCACCTTGCTTCAGCGATTTATGATATGTCTCGCTCTGGCAAAAGGGGGAATTATTGTTGCAATTATAAAATGGTACAGCAATATTGCAAAATGTGCCCAATTTGTCAGGAACACGAGGTGGGCAACACAGTTAAAATTAGACCGGCTGCACATCCCCACCGTGGGGACCTAATGGAACGCAGGCTCTGCCCTCTTCCTTGATGCCCTATATTGTCTGCATGGCTCATGGAGTATCGCATGTGAACAAGGAGGGGATTGTGGGCATCATTAAACTAGATTGGTGGGCCCCAGGCGTAACTGCAGCTGCAGAAAGACCTTGTGCTCAATGCCCCACTTGCTAAGCTTTTAACATCCGTAGGCCAGTGAAAAGTCAACAGGAACTTCAGAGATCCCCCCCCTTCCCTTAACACCCCCCCCCCAGTACGTTCTAACCCTTATCCCCCCCTCATCCCCCATACCCCCCCCCCCCACTAATTGAAACACACCTATTCTGGGACAACACTTGGTTATACTCAGTTGAGAAATCATGTCATGTGTCTATGACATTCTTGTACTCATGTGAATGTATGTTGTTCTCAATAAAAAAATTGATACAAAAAAGAAAATCACAGGAACTAATCACCCAGCTTGCCCATGGGGCCCATTTATCAATTTACAGATTGGTTTCATTGAAATGCCCAGAAGCCTCCATTATCAATACGTCCTGGTGGTCATATGCACTTTCTCTAATTGGGCGGCGGCCTACCCCGCTCACCAGGATAAATGCGCGACGCACCGCCGGAACAAAAAAGAAACTGGCGAGAGGGTAACTGCAACATTCGCATTTAATCACTCATAAGATCCAACCCCCGGCAACAAACCGCAGCCGACATGTTCTGTGCTTGTGCACTTTATCCAGGCTCCTTGAATACACCTCCCCACAATGTAAGTTTAAAAACACCACAACCCGGAAGTGACCAGGAACCGCGTCACATGTCTTATCGTGACCAGGAACCGCGTCACATGTCTTATCGTGACCAGGAACCGCGTCACATGTCTTATCGTGACCAGGAACCGCGTCACATGACTTATCGTCCCAGGAACCGCGTCACATGACTTATCGTGACCAGGAACCGCGTCACATGACTTATCGTCCCAGGAACCGCGTCACATGACTTATCGTGACCAGGAACCGCGTCACATGACTTATCGTGACCAGGAACCGCGTCACATGACTTATCGTGACAATCACAGTCTTCTAAGTGCAAAGCGTACTGAATACAATTGAATTTAAAAAACTCTTGAGTAAACCCCCTCTCAGGTTTATTTGTTATTCTGGGGTGCGTCGTGCATTGTTTCTATTCTACTATTCACTTGGCGTACAGCAAACCCAAAGGTTCCTGCAGCGACCCACGGGACCAGGATCCGACTTATTCACCTTCCGCAACCGTGAGTCTCCACTCTGATATTATTGAGGATACAGTCTCTAGGACATAGGGGGACGAGCACGTCTGCAGTTTAGCAGGTGCCATGTGATGTGAATATGTACCGCTGATCTGTGAAAGCTCCTCAATAGAGCAGAACCTGCAGGCACCATCTTTCTATACATACTGTAACCCCCAGGCTGATTGTTTGCACGGTTTCTAAGTGGAGCTGGCAAGGAAACCTTCCTATGTAAGAAAAACAAAGGAGTGGATATGACTGTTGTGTTTTTTCATGTAGACAAACAGTGCCTCAAATTGACTGTTGGGATTGTCTTTGAAGCCCCAGATTTGGTCTTTGTTTTTTTTTTGCCTATCCCACTCAACATGCTGATGCTAAGACTGTGGCTCAAAAGCTATTGCAGGTATTTATTCCTAGATATGGTCTACCATATCATATTTTTTCAGATAGGGGTACACATTTTACAGCGGCAATAGTCCAACAGGTTGCTAAAGGGTTAGGTATTACCTATCACCTCCATTGTGCACATCATCCACAGAGCGCTGGCGCAGTTGAAAGGGCTAATGGGACCATTAAGGGTAAGATAGGGAAGATTTGTGAGGAAACTGGATTCAAGTGGCCCGAGGCGCTGCCTTTGGCACTTATGTCCATCAGAAGCACACCAGTGCGTAAACATGGCCTGTGCCCTCATGAGATATTGATGGGGCGGCCAATGATTACGGCTTCTTCAGCTCAATTATTGCTTAAGGATCATGTGATAGCAGATGAGACAATATTTAAGTATTGCATGCAACCAATGAGAACTTTGCAATCTATCCATACACAGGTCAAAGCTGTACAGCTAACCAAAGCTCACCACAAGCACTGCCGTAAAGGTCGCGGAAGTCGAATACTGGGTCCATGCGTCATTTACAAGGATCCCCATAAGGACGAATAAGAATATATCAACCCTTTGGGAAGTATTATGGACCCGGCCTGGAAATTTGTTATGAAATGTGTTGGTTTAACTGTTTTAATGTTAACTCCCAGTGATTGAGAAACATTATGAGGATGTATTGGAAGACGCTGATAGACAAAACAGATCTAGAGATACGGTACCAAATCCATTTACCTTCCGGAAGAAAAGAGCCTGGTCGGTAAATTTGTTGGTAACCTTACATAATCTAACTGCCCATAAAGGAAATTTGAGCAAATGTTGGGTATGCACCCATCTACCTCACTCAACACACACATCTCCATTTCTAGGGCTCCTGTTGGGGTCTGAAATATACAATCATACCAGATATTTTTTTGAAACCCCGAAAATTGTAAAATCTAAAAATGTACTCGGCACCAATTGCTCTTTCAAGTGTAGTTCCTGATCCTCCAATTCTTGTAAGATGGAGATCCAATATTACCCAATTTAATTACACCTCAGACAATAATGTGTCTGTAGCACTTCTAGTCGTCCACATTTATCTTCGGAATCTGTCTCATTTTAACTATGTAATAATGCCAAAAACACCATACTCTGGTTCAGATAATTTATATGGGAATGTGCATATTGACTCGAAATGGTGTGAGAATAATACAGATACGAGTCGCTATGATGCCAATAGTATCTGAAATGTAAGCTATATGAATTCCACCTATTGTCAGAACATGTTAGACTGAATGAATATGTGGAACAGCATGGTAAAAGCAGACCTTATTTCCTTCCGGATAATCTCTACTGGATTTGTGGTAATCAGGTATGGAAATGGATACCTGTGGGAGGATTAGGTCAATGTAGTTTGGGGTTGGTAACCCCAACCACGAGACTTATTAGTGAGTCTGATATATCTCAAATGTTAGATCATGGAGAACATTTTTATCATAAGAAAAGAGAGATTTTTGCACAAGCAGATAAAGCATAGGTATGGTTCCCAGCTTGGACAGGATGGTAACTGAAGTAATGAACAGGATAAATAATTTCTCGTCACTCATGCAGGATATTGTTAATGAAACTTCCATGAGTATTGAGATTGTAACTGAGTGTAGAGGGAGAGGGGGGTTGGCCCGGTATTAAAGGGGTTGCACCCCATATGGCCACCCCCTGGCCTCACCAGGGAGGCAAGGGGTTAACTGGACTGCGGTCCAGGAATGTGGCTTACACCTTGTCATGTCAGGAAACTGTATGTTCCCATGTTTCATTATAATCCTGTATTTTAATGTTTTAAAGTGCATTTCTGTATCTCCAGTTCTGGAGGTCACAGAGTTGAAATTTGGCCAAAATGTGGAGTCACTGTAGGCATTAAAAACTGGCAAATTTCGACCCACTGAGCCCACCAGACTGGAACTTATTAATATGTGTAGATATTAAAGAGTATATGTATGGTATTTTGGATCTGCTCTGAAAAATGCAGACTCCATCTGCTATGCTAAATAGGTCAGGAAGGGCAGCCGGATGATTGAGCCTAAGTACTAATCAACAGACTCTGCCACTCTAATTGTTACTTGAGGGCGGAGAATCATCAAACTGGAGTGGTTTGTAAGTGTTAGGATCTTCATTGTTTGTAGGTGTAGACATATCAGATACTTCATTTGGTAGACTGGTCGTTGCCCCTGATTTAATTATGGGGCTACAGAAATAAGATCCTCAGAGTCCTAGTACACATGGGCTAACTAGCTGGGGGGCATGGGTTAATCTGTGTCTCCACGTTAGGGATTGGATACAGATAATTGTTCACCAATAGTCTGTATTCAATGTTAAGAATAGGGTTACACAGGTATATAAACTGTGTCAACCCTACAGTTTTTAGTTGTTCTTCTGATTCCACCTGGGATGTCACCGGATTGCTGGAGAATTGCTAGCTGATACTTCTCCATCCCCCAACCCTAAGTAAGTGTTACCTTCTTGTCTGTTAATTGTACTATATTGCTGTGTTCACCTTTTTTAAGGAATAAACATATTTTATTATATCTAAGCCTCGTTCAGTTCAACCCAGATATTTGGTGATCATTATATCTTGTCATAAGTTACAGTGACACTGAGGAACAAAAACAAATAAGAGCAGTAGTAGTGTCCCATCAAATTGGCTTAGATATGTTGTTAGCAGACAGAGGAGGCCTCTGTAAAACTATCGGGGCTGAATGTTGCACCTGGATTGAGGATAGGAATATGGATGTAAGAAAGCGCCTTGATAAGGTTAAAACTCTCCAGAAAACCATAGATAATATGGGGAGAGATGCGGATGGGAGGTTGGGTGGAGATCTCTCGGAGCAAAAATTGTCCAAGGATTGATTCAAATTGTTGTTCGTCTCTTCAGTGTGTCATCTTTGTGTCTTGTAAACTACTACTTGCCAAGTGCCTCAGACCCTCCCCACAAGTAATGGTCCTCCAAGAAGAAGGAACGGAACCCCCCCACCCCTCCCATGTACACAGCCTTGGATAGTATAACCCTTGCAAACTATCACAATATTACCTGGAATAATGATGGATATCAGGATGAATATGATGATATATCCCTGGCTAAGGATCTGGAGAAATGTATACGGAAAGAAGAAGCACTAAGATCCACCATGGCTGATCTGGAATTTTAGAGACTAAACAATGTTACCAACTAATTTTGGGTTGTACCTGAGAACTCTTGTTTCAAGTATAAAAAGGGGGAACTGTGAAAGAATGATGGACAGGAGGGCTATAGAGAAGAGAAGGGGTCTGGGGTTACTGGCTTTCCATTTTGTCTCCTGTTTTGTGTGTATGTCTGATAAGTGTTTTTTGGTCATTCTGTGTACGTGATGGAATGTATGGTTGGGCAAGTTTTTCATGTGCTTCCTGGGAATTGAAACCTAAGTTTTGGGAAAAACAACTATTATGGGATAGCTGGAATGTGCAATGTGAAACTTGTGGATTGGGTGAAGTGATAATATATGCTTATAAGATAAGGGTTACATATAATGTATAAATACTGAGACTGGGATGACCCAACCTCAGATCACATTGAAACTGCTTGTTAATGTGTCATCTCCATGTGCATGCGTAAATAAAGATTCCTTGATACTCACCGAACCTGCCTGTAGTTCTTGGTACCCCGGGGTGCCCCAGAAAAGGCCACAGTCACACTAGATAGATAAGCCATTTCACAGGTCTGATCTTCTTTTATCCTTAACGTCAGAAAGGAGAGCCTAATAGTACATTCATGTATGTTAAGCACATACAAAACAGACACACTCACACATAGCTGATTGAAGCATTTCTGGTCAGTTAGGTGGTTTCCCAGATATTTGCACCTCCATTGTGACTGTCAGGCTGGATAGTTTCTGTGTGCCGTTCACCTCCGCCCCGTCCACTTATGATCACAACCACATCCTCTCGAGAGCTGGTCTCTCCCTCTGGTCTTCCTCCAACATAGCACTGACTCCGCACAACATACGCATTTTGAGCGCTATTGGCCACTTCCTCAGGGGTCCTTAATGCTTACACTCTCGTGCTTAAATAGTCTGTTCTTTAGCCCCTTGTATGATCATATGTATATGAATGTATGTAATATATATCTACACAAACAAAACGTATAGAATAAACCCTTACATACATATGTAATCAATGAAATAATCAACGAAGCATATGTATAACCAAATCCCTATATATTAACAGTATATGTAAAATTAAAAAATATATGATGGTCAGACAGCACTACTCCTGGAAAAAATAAGAAGGGAACCGAGAGGCACCTACCCCCGTCTAATACAATGGAGACACACACACACTTTCTCTCTTTGGAGTCTTGTTACTTCCCATTGGAAGCCGTGGATAACGTTTTCATGGAGAAAGTTGTCCCCTTGACCTTATCCTGGACCCAGCCATATACACACCTGCTCTCGCCCATGCCTCCATGTTACCGCTTTCCCTGCTAATGGTGTCAACCTATCTAATTTAAATACTGACCAAGCTTAAAACTTGCCTCACAAAAGAAGCATCCCAATAACCTAGACAAGTTTCCGCAGCTGCCCATCGACTGGTAACCCAGGTAACAGCGCATGGCGGCCGGCTTCATCCCTCCACCGTCCTCCTTCCCTTCTAAGCCTCCAGCTACTCTAACACCGGCTTCACCAGCTGCGGGTACCCCAGCAGCGCCCCCTTGCGACCTCGGTTTTTCAATGACAACACTTGTTAGACACATCCCGATCTCAGAAATGTAAAAATGTGAAAAAAGGTGCGTCTTAGAATCGAGGAAATACAGTAAATAAAAGACCAGAATTATATGAGATTGTGAGTGCAAACATAAAGGAATTGATAATCAGTAGGTAATGAAAGCCTCCAATTCAGAGCTCAGTATGCTGGCTTCTGTTAGCATCTTTGGGACCTCTTGTGACGTCACACACTGCGTGTCCGTGTTGTATTCCTAGTGCTTGCTTCCGACTTAAGCCATCCCAGCCTTTGGCCCATGAGTATTTCATATCAGCAAGATACTGGGCTTACACACCATAAAGCATACCCGTAAGCGTTTCATAGCAGAAAGCTATGCGTATGCTGCCCGAGAAGTGGCTTTCTATGGCAAAACGCGTAGGGGTATGCTTAATGATTTAAGCCCAAACTCTTGCTGATAAGAAATACCCGTGGGCCATAGACTTAGATTGCTGAAGGCGGAAGCAAGTGCTTTGAACGCAACACAGACACACAGCGTGTGACATCAGAGGGATACCACGGCCACCGAAAAAAAAAAACAGGACTGTGAGATGTGAATTGGGGGCCTTCATTATCTACGGATGAGCAACTTTTAGGTTTGTTTCTGAGAGCAATCTCAAGTTTCTGGACTTTTCATCTTTTTTTATATTAAATACTGCCCCCTGAAGGTTGTGCTTTTTCTGATTTGATAAACAATTAGCGGGTTATAGAAGTTATCACTACTTCTATTTTATGTTCATATATCAAATAAATCCAAAAGTACACATTTTAATTTGGGAACTGACCTTTACATGTATAATCATTGCATGAGCTATTCTGCCTTTCTGCCACTGTAGGCAGTCTCCGGCTTGCAAGCTGCTGTATCCCACATAGCTAGAGGAACTGTACCTATTTCCATGTGTCCAATGAGTCTGAATAAACACTGATACACAGAACAATATGCACACACAACGTATGGATGTGTGTGTGTGTGTGTGTGTATATATATATATATATATGTGTATATATATATATATATATCTTCCTGTTATTCGGAAACCCAGCAGTCATGAGGCACCCACGATCTTCATTGTAATACTCTATATTTTGAAATCTCCAATCCTTTCGGAGATATGTTAGCGAGGGTATATACATTGGTAACTTTCCCAAAACTCTCTCTTACGTCCGGGCTCTCCTGAGATCATTGACTCTGGCTGAAATCACACCGTGTGGGCTAAAATAGATTGCTGCAGAGTAACCCCCTAGGAGTTACTACACTACTTGCTAGACTGTCTCTTTTGACCATTTTTGAAAACATTTGAACACAGACCCATAGGATAGATCACTTGACACTTTTTACATTTGTTTTCACTTCAAGCATCTTAAGACTGTCAGCTTAAATACATATATGCAGTGCTGCTGACAGAGGGGGTGGGTGGGGGGACGAGCCAGGACACATGTTCTGGACCCGGCCACAGAGGGTGTTCCAGAAGTGGAGCCCGACTAACTGGGCCCTTTCCTCTACGGGGCTCCACAGAAGGCCCACTGCTGCCACGCTGCCCAAATTTAAACCCCCTGCTTCCCAACTTTAGGGTCACAATCCCCCTGCTCACAAACTTTAGGGTCACAATCCCCCTGCTCACAAACTTTAGGGTCACAATCTCCCCCACTCACCATATTTAGGGTCCTGATTACCCCTGCCCCCGCTTACTAACTTTAGGGCCTAAATGCTCCACCCCCATTCACAAACCTCAGGAGCATGGGTTAAACCGGTATACATGTATTGTTGGCAATTAAGCTCCCACCTAGCAATACTGTAGTTGTTGACTATTGTAATGTGCTATGAGGCCACCATTACTATGGCATCCTGTGTGTTGGAGTTATACTTTTGACTATGGTTTGTTCTACCATTTAATAAGAAAACTCATGTAGAAGGAAAGTGTGTGTTTTTGTTTTTTTTAAATTGTAACGTGAAAATGATTGTAGTGCTTGGTGCAAAAAAGCTTTCCATTAACACAGCTGCTATTGTTACTCCAAGTACTGCATCGCTGTTGCTATAAAGAATAAAGGTAGACAAGGTTTTGTGGGTTTTTATTACTTTCCCCTTTTGGTGTTGCAGTCCAGCCAAATCCCCTAAAAAGGATTAACATTAGTACTAGAAAAGAGTTATGAACTCACAACGGGGAACTGGTGCTTTAAGTTTGCCCAGGAATCTGCGACCCCCTGCTGGTCACCCTCCCCTCTGCACATGGTTTGGAACGGTTACGGGTCACACATTTGGGGCAGGACACTTTCCACCAATGCCGACACCGCTGCTGCTAGCACACGCGTCATCGCTGGGACGTTGAGAAATAAAGGAGCAGAACGAAGGTCCCTCCGCTGGGTGGCTGCCATTCCCACAGGCCCGTCAGTCTGCGCCCCCTCTTAAAAAGCAGACCTGTAAATGTACACTCTTTATACACAGGTTTATTTCTATACAATGTGCTATAACCAGAGGTGGTGGCAGTTCAGGACAGCCAGGCAGTCCCCACACTTGGGGCAGACATTGGCTCTTGTCTCGTTCTCAATTTAAGTTTTTTTTCTTCTTAAATAATTGTTCACGGTAACTTAAAAATGTGAGAATGTGGAGGGGTTAGGAGTCAGACCCAGGAGGGTGAAGGCTGTATAAAAATACCATTTAAAAACAAAAAACTGGGAGGGTAAATAAACAGGTAACCCCAAAAGTGCTGGAGGGGAAAGGACAACCCCCCCTCCCCCCCTGGAATTCAGAGTAAAGATAGATTCTATCAGGGGTTTACAGATGGCCCATCCCTCGGAAAAGATAATCCATATGGGTTAATTAAACTACAGCCGATATATATACATACACGCTTTGTTCTCTGGTTATGTATATATTTATATATATTTATATCCAGGCCCCGGGCTGCACACGCCCCCGCCACATATGCAGAACTAGCCAAAATAAGCTTTCGTAAATGCAGAGGTTCGCTCCATTAACGCCTTCCTGGCCAGCGACCTGCAGTGTGGCTCAATTAACCACTTAGGACACAGCTTGCAGTCTCTTTACTGACCCGTCAGAGCAATGCTCTGCAGGATTCTATTAACCTTTCCGCCAATCTGCAGAGCGTTTCACCGTTAAACACTCGGCTGCAGAAGGCCCCTTTATTATCGCTTTCCCATTCTCGTCGCTGCAGTAGCACCTCGTTGTCAAAGACCTGCTGTGTCTATTCACTGCTAAGCTGATAGAAACCTGCAGAGCATCGCTCCATTAACTGCTCCTCTGCCAGAGACACGCAGGGCGTTGCTCCATTCACTGCTCCTCTGCCAGAGACCTGCAGGGCGTTGCTCCATTCACTCTCAATGAACAGCAGAGCACGGTTGCCTTAGCCCACTCCTACATCCCTCCGTTCTTGCTGTGCGGTGTTTAACTTCCAGGGAGGAGAAGCAGAAACCAAAAATGAAGTCATACAAAGAATCCCCCACCCCCTGCCTTTCTTTCCAGGGTATAAAATAAAAGTTCCAAAAGCTTAAAAAACACCCTCAGCCCCCAACACAGACCCCACAAGTTCATCCTCCGCAGGGAGCAGAGAGGTGCGGTTATACTGGGGGGGAGGCTTATTATACTGGGAGTCTTGTCTGAGAAATACTTCCCTCTACCAGAACAGCCGAGCCTGTGTCAGCACAATCTGCCCCTGCGAGATTGCCTCCACTGCATCAGAAATGTCTCTTGTAGGTGATCAGTCTCTCTCAGGCCTAGTTTGGTGCTCCCTTCCAACCCCCCACCCCCCTCCAAGAAGCTGGCCCAGTGTACCCTTCTATCCTCACCGGCCCCTAAGAGCTGGACAGATGTTCCACTTGGATGGTGCTTGTAGAGACGGTCAGACACATGTCCTTGTGATGGTCAGACTTGAAGGGGTTTATGTCGAAGGAGCACTGGGGACCCTCGGTAGGGGGAGCCTGAGATACGGGCGTGTAATGCACCTGTGAGGATAGGACCTGCGAGAGCTGCTGCTGCTGCTGCTGTTGTTGTTGCTGTTGATCTGGAACATTGTGTTTCCGCATATGCTTCATCAGGTAGGTCTCCTGGGAAAAGAGAAAAGGGAGAGCGGATAAGGAGGAGAGGTACACGGGTAACTGGGGAGAGACAAGGGGCGAGGAGGAGAACGGCGGGTACGCACCGAGGTGTATGCGCGGCTGCAGATGGAGCAGGTATACACCTTCGCATGTTTCACGGTGTGCGTGGACAAGTGAACCTCCAGAGAGGACGAGTCCGTGTATGCCCGGTGACAGTTGTGGCACTTGAACGGTTTGTCTTTGTTGTGCTGTCTTCTGTGAGACTGTGAGAAAGGGAGATAGATGGAGGGAGAGACAGAAAGAGGAGGGAGATGGAGCATTACATTCAATCTGCTCCCCCTCCTGTCCCCCACTCAACATAACTTTGGCTCCAAAGATTTCTGGTTGACTCCTACATTTCCATTTTTTTGAGAGATGGGAGAGGGGGGACAGGAGACCCCGCTGGGACAGAGATGGGAGAGGGGGGGACAGGAGACCCCGCTGGGACAGAGATGGGAGAGGGGGGACAGGAGACCCCGCCAGGAGACGGCACAGAGGTGACAGGAGACCCCGTCAGGACAGAGATGGCAGAGGTGACAGATCCACCCGCTTGTACCTGCAGGTTGGACAGCTGGGTGAAGGCCTTGTCACAGCCGGGATGAACACATTTATAAGGTCTGTCTCCGGTGTGAATCCTGAACGGGGGAAAAAAAACACAAAAAGTGTAAACAAAAGAGTCTCCCGCAGATGAGCAACGCGGAGGGAGCTGGGATGAAATGAGCAGACGGAATGACATCCATCCCCCGACTCCCCCTTGTACTGGACCCTGTTTCCATTCAGACATGTGCATGCGGCCAGCGGGAGGGGAGGGGGGGGGGAGGAATGCATGCTAATGTCGGTGAGCGCATGCAGCGTGCGGGTGTGGGAGGGCGTCTGTGTGTGTGTCCCTGGGGCTCCCCCAGCTCTCTCATCCAGGTGCCCCCCTTACCGTGTGTGCTGCTGGAGGTGAGAGAGCTGGCGGAAGGCTTTCTGACAGTAGCTGCAGCTGTAGGGCTTGGCCCCCGAGTGGATGCGCACGTGCTGGGCCAGGTAGGAGCTGTTGGCGAAGGTTTTGGAGCAGTGCGGGCACTTGTGGGGCTTGGTCACAGCACTATGCACCTTCGTATGGATCCTGCCGGAACGACACAGGGGTTGGTCTTTGGGATCATCCCGAGGTTTAGTGGGAGCTTGGGGCTGTATGTTACATGATGTTTGCAGGACCTTAGGGCTAGCGGGGTGTGAATAAATGGGGGGCGGGGGTGTATGTGTGCGCACAGAGAGGAGGGAAAGGAAATGTGGAGAAGACAGGGAGGGAGAGAGGAGAAGAGGAAAGAAACAGGAAGTAAAGTGGTTAAGAGAGGAAATGGAGGGGGAAGGGAATCTCTCTGCACAAGGGAGAGAAGTTAAAGGTTGGGAAGAGGCGTGGCCCTGCTCTCTCTCCCCCCCATCCCTACACTTGTTGGGAGGAAGCAGGTGCATTGTGGGTGGGCTTCTCTCTGGCGCTCAGCTCTGTGAGCCCATGGTGCGTTCAAACCTTGACGACACCAAAGGCAATAAGGTACTTCCGAGCTGGGCGACTGTCAAACCAATTTACCAGCGCGGCGTGAGGGCCGAGGGGGCACGTGGCACAATGTCTGAATGGAAACCCTTTTCTAAATTGGTCTTATCCAGGGAAAGGGGGGCTCTGCCACGACAATGCCCAGAACATCGCCCCCCCCCCCCGATACAAAGCACTTTGCGGGAGGTGCAGAGGTATTCACACGACACCGTGCTGTGCCTGGGGCAGGAGGAGCAGCAGAGTACTGTGCTCGGTTTAGAGCCCTGCCCTGTCTGACCTGATTTTTTATGGTCCTCACACTTCTCCCCCAAACCACCTCTAGTCATCTACAGTCTGATACAAAGCAGCCTCACTCACTTACTCACCCTCTCTGCCACTCGCAGATACTCCTAATACTGGCATTCCCTGCCTGTGTGCGCCTCACCGCTCACATCAGAAAGGGACCCTACTCCCACCTTTTCCTGTCTGGTGCTGTGACCTGTATAGTGTGTGTGTGTATACATATGTGTGAGACACACACACACACACACACACACACACACACACACACTGTGAATGTGTGTATACACGTAGAGACACACGATACAGTAACAGGCAGAATGTTACAATAACACACGTCCATCACAAGGAAATACAGAATCGTGTGCTCGTTTACCAAATCTATCCTGATCTCACTGAAAGAGGCAGCGGAAGGACTTCTAGCCATCCTGATCTACCACCTAAGAAACAGGCCTGGGACCCGACACCTTGTGAGAGATCCCTGTGGTGCAACTCACTACAGGAGTAGGGTGACTTGGAAGGAAAACAAACAAAGCCATAGCAAATTGTATTCCTTTGTGTGAGGACAAGGGGGAGCGGGCGGTGGCTTTCAGTACAACTTGAAAAACGCATTTCCCCAATTACCCCATTACTTCTGCGTAACCGAGGTATCTAACGTTTGGTTGTATGACAGCCACCCCAATATTGTGTTATCCTCTCCTAAAGTCCATCGGTAACCACGGTGTACACACGGCCTGTGTCTTCCGTCTCACACATTGCTAGCTTCCTTAGGGTCACTATAACAGTGTGAGTGTATCTCACCCGCTCTGAACACTATTACAGCCCCACGCCTGGGATATTATTCAGCTCTGCCCTAAAACCCCAGCAGCCATTTAAAATGACTCCAGTAATGCAGTTCCCTGCCGCCCCCTCCTTCCTAGGCACCGCCCGGGCCCCCCTTACCGTGTGTGCTGCTGGAGGTGAGAGAGCTGGCGGAAGGTCTTCTGACAGTAGCTGCAGCTGTAGGGCTTGGCCCCCGAGTGGATGCGCACGTGCTGGGCCAGGTAGGAGCTGTTGGCGAAGGTTTTGGAGCAGTGCGGGCACTTGTGGGGCTTGGCCTCTGTGTGGGACTTGGAGTGAATTTGCATCTCTGACTTGGAGAAGAAGGTGATGGAGCACATGCGGCACCTGAAACACAGCGGGGAGGGGGGCACGTCAGCAGCCAGGGGGCCAGGGGAGGAAGAGACCGGCAACTGCCCCATGGTGCCATCCTGTCTAATCTGTACGTTGTGACAACACTTTCCAACATGGGAAGCTCAGAGTGACACGGACACATATAGGAAGTGGCAAAGATAAGGAAGGCCACCGAGGAGACCGAAAGGGTGGGGCAGATAGTGACAGATGTTTTGGGGGACCTAGCCCCCAATCTTGGACATCTTACCTTGAGCATGAACAAGAGCTCACCAGTCAAATGTACGGTTGGGGGGCAGTTTAAAAAGATTGTGAATACCTTAAGATCCAGATGTTTTATTTCTCGTTACTGGCCCTCAGGAAAAGGGCTTGTGTGACAATTTCCCAGGCATGGTTGGTAAATAAAGCTGTGATACTTTTCCAGGACCCTCCACTACTGTATGAGGCAGTGCTGAGTATGACCACTAAGAAGGTGACCAGGTTGGACTGCACCTTTACAAACTAATGCATAACAGGCAGTGCTTGATCATCTGCGCAGAGGAAGCCAACATGAGCTTCAGGAGCCAAGTCATCCTCTGTGGCCTCGCAAAGCCCGCCATCTGTATATAAATCTCGTGCTCACCGATACGTTTTCCCGTCCTTTTGATGATCCTCGTCATCCTCATTAGACATGTCGTAGGGGTCATTGAGGTCAGGCAGTGTGGGCTCTGGGAGTCGTTTCTTTTTCCGGCCCCGGCCAGTTTTGGGGGCCCCAGCTACTCCCAACTCTGGGATCCTGGCCTTGGTAAGCTCAGACACGACTTGCAGGGTCTGGGAGCCTTGCAAAGTGGAGAAGATCATGGTGGAGGGGGCGGAGATGGGGTACGTCTGACCGGAGGAGGACGGGGTGGTGACCAGAGTGCCAGAGGGAGAGGTGATCACCAAGCCAGCTGTGAGGAGAAGGAGACACGTTAAGACGAGACAGAGAGATGAGAGAGAGAGATGAGAGAGAGAGACGAGAGAGAGACGAGAGAGAGACGAGAGAGAGACGAGAGAGAGACAAGAGGAGAGAAATGTTATGAGAGCGAGAGAGGAGGGAGTAGAGAGATCGATAGAGTATGAAGATGTGATCATGAGAAAGAGGGCTATAGACAGGGAGAGACAGTATCATTAAAGTATGTGAGAGTGAGACCACCAGGCTGGCTGCGATAAAAAGAAAGTAGTATTATGAAGAGATGGGTGTGGGAGAGGTTGCAGCACAGAGGTTATAGGCAGTCCCACAGACTTACTGGCTGTCATGAGCCCCGTGGAGGGGACAGGTAGCACGGTGATGTTCTGCGTGACGGACGCCTGGCTGTGAGGGACCCCATGAAGCTCCAGTTTGTTCTCGCCATCCATACTGATGCCCCCAGACAAAGACATTGAGGTGGGTACCGTGAGCAGCGTGGGGTAATGTGGCCCCAAACCGCAGCCCTTCTCCTGAATCAGCTGCTCCTTCATCTTGTTCAGGAACATGGAGTTCTCAATCTGCAGAGAGAGCGAGGACTGGTTTCTGTATGTGCTGCGGAGACTTCCCATGATCCTCGCTGAGGGTCAGCGACAAGTAACAATAGTAGCACACCTGCCGTTAGATAGGACTAGAGCAGGGGCGGCCAACTCCAGTTCTCATGGGCCACCAACTGGTCAGGTTTTAAGGAGGTGGTCAGACTTACCTGGCCAGAGACGGTGGGCACAGCAGGCCAGAAGTACGAGTTAAAGTGAGACTCCTCCATGGCCCCTGTGAGGAGAGAGAAAGATACGTAAGAGGGCTGACACAGTCAGTGCATGTCAGGGGGCGAGTGTGCAGAGCAAGTGCTGGAATAGCGGAGTGTGCATTGAATAGGGATGTGTATGAAGGGGGACTGAGTACCAATATAGCGGTTAGTGTGAGTGGAATAGTAGGGGGGGGGGGTGTGAATGGCGTCTCAGAACAGGAATAGCAGAGGGTAGGCACATTAAATCAGAGAGGGCGAGCAGGAAGACAGTGGCTGTTTGGGCCCCTGTTGAGATTGGCAGTCACTCACCGGTTAGTTTTTTTCTCTTGTTGTGGGGGATCTGGCCAGGTTTACCCCCTTGGGAGGCCTGAACGGCAGTCACGGGATTGTGGGAGGCAGCTGGGAGGATTTAGTACATGGGGAAGGTTTGAAGCAACGATCTGTCACACACAAGGCACAGGACACAGAAGTCAGTGTGTCAGTCAGTTTTTCCAGCACCTAGAATCCAAGGAGAAAGTGTCAGCCTGGGAGAGAGTGTGGGGGTAAGTAGAGGGGAAAGAGAGAGGGAAAAGAGTCAAATGAGTCTGGAGGTGAATGGGCAAAGTGATGTTGGAACACTGTGGGATCTATATCCCATGGCTTCTGTCCCTCCTGCTGCAGGGTGACAGGGACACAGAAGGAAGCTCTGGGCATCATTACATGATTGAAAGTTGCACCATAGGAGTGAATGAATGAGATGCTGCTCCAGGTGAATGAATAAATTAGCCGGCATTAGAAGACTGAATGAGAAATAGATCGAATTAATGAGACAATACTGGATAAATAAATGAATAAATAGCTGTGCGGCAAGCAGGTGAAGGGAGAGGAAAGGATGAAAGTGGAGCCTATAACAAGTGACAATTAAGGAAGAGCCCGACGCATAAATGCCCGACTGGAGGCAGAAGCAGCAGCCCGCGCAAGTATCGAGCGTGCGAGGGCAGCATGTACTGGAACAACAGAGGATGCGTGAAGAGTTAGTACAGGCCAGGGACAAATAGCAAAAGTTCAAAGCATATTTTACAGCAGAAAATGAAGTGTCTGTCCGCATGTGTCCGTCACAGCAGGGACATCGCATGAGTTTAACATAAAGCTCCAATGAGCCCCAACTTATCTACTATCAGCACCACAAACACAGCCCCCTGTCTGAGACATAACACCGCAGAGATGTCACCTGATAACAGAACAGAGGGACAGATCTGAGTGCGACTGGGACAACTTCTCAATAACATACAGTAAAAAGGGGCGGCGAAACAAGTATCCCTCCGATAGAACTGAACGCGCTCAGTGCTGCCTCAGTGACCCCTCACCCGGCCTGCACTCTCCTTATGGTGTAGTGACAAAGCAGAATGAGGGCGTCTGCACGGACAGATCACACTTGAGATACAACCAGGCGACAGCTTTGCAAAACGAATCACAAGCTCATTATTCCTGCGGACGCATGTCATGAGAACCCCGACCCTGCGGACGTGACTTGTTCGCACAGACGTCCTCTCCCTGCGGGTTGCGCTACACACAGCATTTTAGTGATGCGAGATAATTCTGGTGGATTCTGTGACGTTAGAATCTGCCTCTCTGTATCACAGGAGCGGTGAGGATGCGAACCCTGCATAATAACGGAGGATGTGAGGTGAGCTGGAGCCACTGACATATATGTATGACACCTGCTCAGAGAATACATACCAGGATACTGTTTGTGATGAACTTTAAAGGAGGACAGGGTGATACTGCAGCCCAGCACTGGGGACACGTCACCCCAACAGTATAAACTGCTCATCTCATCAATATATCACTACCAATCAAATTCCACAAGTGGCTGCCCCGCTGAACGTGACACGGCACGTGGACATGAAACATTACACCATCATCCAGTCACAGTTCCAGGGATGGAAAATATGTTCATATGACCAATGTTTATGACACTTTTTGGAGTGACCCAGCACTGCTCTAAATGGTGCTAATTTGGGACGCAATAGCATGGTGTCTGCAGCTTCTGCCTTCGCTTCCTGTAACCAGGAAAGGGCCGGCGCATCTTTGCATAACATAATACACTAAATGCCTTTAACATTGCTTAATAACACGGAGATAACACACTACCCCACTACCGACAGGAACCCAGCGCTGCAAATCAAGGCTCTTCAATTAGTAGTCCAAAGGGGGCGGCCGCGAACACATTTACAAGTCGGAGGGCTTGAAAATGATTGTACTGTTGTAGCTATTGTAACGTGTATATATACGCACATGTACATAAAGAAGTAGACATATAAACCATTTTGAAGCCAGACAGAATTTTTAGAAGCTAGAGTTTGGTCAAGAGGGGGTGGGAGCACTCAGCCCCCCCCCCCCCTGGAAGTGGCTCAGTGTTTATCTGACTCAAACACTTACAGACTGACCAACACTCACACACAAACACCTTCCCTCTCTCCCAAGTTAGCTGCACGAGGGAGCGGCTCAGTGAGTCAAGGCACTGACGGAAAAAATAGTGATCAGCGAGTTTGAAGCAGGGGAACACCTTGTGACCGTAGGCAAGTTATTTTATCTCCCTGTGCCTCAGGCACCAAAAATAAGATAGCAAGTTCTACAGGACAGGGACTTTTTGTGCCTACAAAACAATCATACGGGTAGTTCTGCATACAGCGTCAGCGCTATACAAAAATAATATATACAGTCATGGAGCGAGCGCTGCACCGCCTTAATCACCTCTACCCCACCGGCTGACTAAGCAGCGATATCCAGGCGGAACCGCGAGGCACAGCCGCGCTATCCTGCTGCGCGCTAGCAAAGCATGATGGTCGTTGCGATGACTGACAGGTCAGTCCGCACTGAAACACAGGAGCCAGGACTTTGTATTTTAATATGCAATGTGTGCTTTGTATATTTTTATTAACCCGACTTAAAAGGGAGTTTGTGCGAAAACAAAATTGAACTGAACTCCTCGAGTGACTGCAAAGAAATTAGCAGATGATGGTCGGAGGGTCAGTCAGAAACCCTTTGAGTGCTGAACTTGGCCTACAGGACCCAGGATGAAGAGCCCTGCTATATATTACTGCTACAGAATGGACGTGGTGAGAAATGCCTTGTGCTAAAAAAAGACTGTCCTAAGCCAATAGGAGCAAATGACAGTAATCCGGCTCCGGTACAGGCCGTTTGGCCGCGACCAAACCGGCGCAACCCAAACACAGGACACCACGGATCTCCCCGCCGACATCTTTAAAGGGCACCTTTTGCGATTGCAACTTCAACAACATTTGTGAGCGCGCCCATGCGTGCGCCCAGCAGGACACTCCGCGCGCCTGCCAGCAGCCACATTTACCGTGGGTGGGACGCAAGAGGTAACCTTTAAAGATGGAGATGGGCAGATCTGTGCAGCGAGGTGTCCTGCGGCGAGTTGTGCCGGTGGCGGTTGGTCATGGACAAAAGTCCTAGAACTATCCACCTCATGCACATCAATATATATTGTTATAAAACAAACTGTGTGTGTGATAGATATATATGTATACATATATACACATTCTGTAAAGCGCTACGTAAAACTAGCAGCGCTATACAAGAACATGCTATTATTATACACACACACGTTAATCACGGATATAAACATTAATATCTATATGCATGTACAGCGGAGAGAAAGTGTGTGAACCCCAAAGATCATTACAGAAATTCCATAGTTTTTCCACAATAACCTTCTTGAACCAAAACCAGTCTTTTCTTAAATAGCCAATAGGTTTTATATTAACCAATTCCAATTAGTAATTAAAAATCAGGGTATATGCAAAAGTGAAACCCTGGTTTTATCAGCTAAATTAAAGGGGGAAATTAGAATCAGATGTTTAAATAATTGGGTAGATCTTCAGGGGTGAGTTTGGGAGGCTGCAACCAATCTAAAAATCTGAAACTGAGTTTGGTCTTAAACATACAGGTGTGTGGAAACATGTCAAGGAGTTATTGATGCTCATCAGTCTAGAAAGGGTTACAAAACCATTTCTAAGGATTCGGGGATCCACCAATCCACTGTCGGACAGTCTAGAAATGGAGAACGTTCAAGATCACAGTCACTCTACCCAAGAGCGGCCGCCCTACCAAAATCTCTCCAAGAACAAACCAACAAACCATCAGGAGGTCGCAAAGAACCCCAGAGTAACATCCAAGGATCTGTAGGCCACTCTCGCCTTGGCTAATGCGAGTGTTCATGACTCAACGATCAGAAAAAGACTGAAGAATGATGTTCATGGAAGGATAGTCAGGAGAAAACCACTGATCTCGAAAAAGAACATTGCTGCCCGTCTAAAAGCTCGCCAAAGAGCACAAAGATGATCCACAAGACTTCTGGAACAATGTTCTCTGGAAAGACGAGCGAGTCAAAGGTGAAACTTTTTGGACTCGATGAGAAACATTATGTTTGGCGAAAACCAAACACGGCATTCGAATAGAACCACATCCCAACCATCAAGCATGGTGGCGAGTGTGATGGTTTGTGGCTGCTTTGCTGCCTCAGGACCTGGGCGGCTTGCCATCATTGACACAACCATCATGTATTCTGCATTGTAGATTCAGAAGATTCTACAGGAGAATGTCAGGCCACCCGTCCATGAGTGAGGCGAAGCAAAAATGGGTCATGCAGCAAGACAACGATCCTAAACATACAAGCAGATCTACAGAAGAAATGACGTGATTTAGAATGGCCTAGTCAAAGCCCAGATTTAAAACCCCATTAAAATTTTGTGGCAGGACCTGAAACAAGCTATCCCTTGAAATGAAGCCCTCAAATGTCACTGAGTTGAAGCAGTACTGTTAGAAGTAATGGGCCCAAATTCTTCAAAACCGATGTGAGAGCCTGACCAACAGTTACAGGAAACACTTAGTTGACGTCACTGCTGCTCAAGGTGGCGCCACCAGGTACTGAATCTAAAGGATTACATACTTTTACACATATGTATATTGAAGATTGAATAATTTGTGGAGAAATAAATGTTGAAAAAGTACAATGTTTTTGTTCATTTGTTTGACCACGTTATATTTATCTATTATTAGGTCTTAGATTAAGATCTAATAACATTTTAGGTAGAAAACGAAGAGATCGGGCATAAGCACTGCAAAAATTCAGGCTGGAGGCAGGTTAAAAAAGTTGGCTCAGGAGCTGGAGGATTCAATAGGAGGACTGCAGGGGACCACATTACGGATATCAGACACGCGGATTTATGTTATAATTTAAAGGTATCTAGCCCCCCCCTCCACCATCCCCGTATGGACTCCATGTGAGCATTATTTGCTTATATATACCACCTTATATGGTGCCACAGGACAGATATACTTCATAGTCTATCCTTCACATACTATTGATCGATTTAGGAGATTTACATTGACACACCACTTACATAGGATTTTAGTTGCACCCCTTCGGGACTTTGTTCTTATTTTACTAATAACATTTTAGGTTTGAAATGTGTGAAAATCCCCCGGGGCTCACAAACCTTTTCTCTCCCCTGTATGTCTTTATTTATATAGCGCCGCCCAGGTACATTGCGCGTCACAGCGGTAATACACGTGACAATCATAACACAGAATGGGAAGTAGCGCTTCAGACACAAAAAACAACAGGAAAAGGAGTCCCTGCCACCAAAGAGCTTACACTCTAAGGGGCGAGACTTTAGAGAGACCGTAGGAGGGTGTTCTGGTAAGTGTGTCTGCGAGGGCCAAATGCCTGTGCATACGAGTTTGCTGGGATTGTGTGTTTGGAGAGGTATAGCGGCAGCCAGCAGAGCTACCCATGTGCTTTGTTAAAGAGGTGTGTTTTAGGAAAGGTCCTGAAGATGGAGAGAGTGGGTGCCCGTTGGATATCGAGGGGAAGGACATTCCAGAGGCATGGAGCAGTAAGAAAAGGTTATAGGCAGGAGAGAGCTTTAGATATAAAATGGGTAGACAGACGACATCCTTGAGCAGAAGGTGTGTAGTAAGAAATTAGGACTGAGATATAAGGAGAACCAGGAGTGTATAGCCTTAAAAGAGAGGAGGAACATTTTGTAAATTGTACAGGATTTGATAAAAAGCCAGGAGCGGGATTTCAGCAGGAGACACGCGGAGACAGATTTAGGAAAGAGTAAAGTGATTCTAGTAGCAGTATTTAGGATATTGCATGGGAGACAAATCAGAGGCAGGAAGGCCGGACAGCAGGAGGTTACAATAGTAGAGACGGGAGAGAATGAGGGCCTGCGTTACAGTTTTAGCAGTAGAGCGACAGAGGAAAGGGCGTATCTTTGCAATGTTACAGAGGAAAAAACTAAAGGTTTTATTAACATTGTGAGAGGAGAATGTGAGGGAGGAGTCAAGTGTGACCCCCAAGCTGCGTGCTTGTGATACTGGGTGTATGATAAAGCGGTCAACAGTAATGTATAAGGGGCAGTAGGGCCAGGTTTGGGAGGAAGTATGAGGAGCTTCGTCTTTGACATGTTAAGTTTGAGTCGATAGAGGGCCATACATGATGATATAGCAGAGAGATAGAGACTGTGGCGTGTACAGCAGGTGTAAGGTCAGGGGTTGAAAAATAAATGTGTGTGTCATCAACATAGAGGTGATATTTGAACCAAGGAGATGTGGTAAGGTCACATAAAGAGTGTAAATAGAAGTGGTTTAAGGGCAGATCCCTGGGGTACGCCCACAGACAGATCGAATGAGGAGGTGTTGGCAAACGACACAATTAAAGTATGATGGGAGAGGTAACAGGAAATCCAGGATAGAGATTTGTTACGGACACCAAGAGGAGTATGGCGCATCTGAAGGAGAAGAGGGTGGTCCACGGTATCAAAGGCTGCAGAAAGGTCAAGCAATATGAGCAGAGGGTAATGACCTGTATTTGGCAGCATGGACGCCATTAGTTATATGAGGGAGAAAAAAAGCAAGAGAATACAAAGTCTTCATGGTGTTTAGAGGCAAAAGGCAGGACAGGTAGGGTCAAGCTTGCTGTTTTTGAGTAAAGGTATAATAATAATAAATAATAATAACTTCATATAGCTCTTTTCTCCCAATGGGACACAAAGCGCTTCACCATTACAATATAGAGCATGGTACGCAGCCCACAGGAATTTTACAGTCACTGCCCAGGTGAGCTAACAATCTATAGAGCAAGTTAGTGATATGCGCTCCAACATTTGGTTCCAGTCTTCTTAAGACAATTCAATAATATATGTCCTTTTTTAGACACAAATGATAAGCTGCTGGGGCTAGTGAGGTATAAAAACAATAGCAGTTTTGATAGCAATAAAGTCAATAACAGGATGTCTCTGTCCCTGAAGGCTAAAGGCTGAGAATGGTAAACTCAGACCGAAAACCTCATTGGGAGAGTCCTAGACTCACATAGATTGTAGTAATGTACTCACATATTGTTGCCCCAGTCCAGTGTATCATGTAGGTGTGCAACCAGGAGAATGAGTAGAAATCCAAAGGAAAAAACACTCCAACGCACAGCCCAAATAGAGTGGGTCCCAAACAAAAATAGTAAAAATAAATCTTTATTAGTCCATATTAAAAAACGGAGGTAAGTACCCTCCTACGCGTTTCGTACCCACTGGTACTTTATCAAGGAGTAGTTCAATCCCCCTATGTCAGCATATATACACCCATACAAGCTATCCCATTTCGCGCCAAAATCACAGCCTGACGGGCGCGCGCACCCATGCGTAGTGACGTCACATGTCCCGACGCGCACTAGTCACCCCCAGTCCCCGGCATAGTGACCTACTCGCATCCTCCCTACCGAGCTGTAGGTCACGAGTCTACCATCGGCCAACCCGCTCGTGGTCTATTTCCCCATTGCTGAAAGTGCTTAGGGAAACAGACCCACCAATTGGCAATGGCCTCGGGAGCCCGCCCCCAGCCCTTCCGGGTGGTGTAAAAGGACACGCGGTATGTCACACACCAGGAACTGGCAGAGACGCATGCGCGTCAAGAGGGACCCGCCCATCTGTGTCATCATGGCTGGGAGAAGCCCTGATATGTTCCAAAATACAACCAACTTTATTAGTACATAACATAACGTCAATCTAACAGATCTACAAATACCAAAATCATAGACTGAAAAACATGTTACTAAACTTAAAGAAAACAAAGAGAAAAACAAACCATTACATAAATGATAAAAGAACAACATGGGTCATGAACATAACCCTACCTCCTATGATACTGTTAGTTAAATCGTCTGTATAGAAAAAATTCTCCTTTTTATTTTTTGAAATATCCGATATCATATGCTGTAATCCATATTATACAAAATGTAAAAGCTCGTATTTAAATGGATACAGCCATATGACCTATATAATCAACAAAATCCATACAGATTCATATACGAGGGGTCCCATTCCTATCTAGTCATTTATGAAAAATAGGAAAAAAGAAGAAAAAAGGGGGAAGGAATAAACTACATAATTAAAGATATTACGACGAAGCCAATCTTGAGGGATGAGTCATTATTATCAAAGACAAGAAAGAGAAAAAAAATATATCTATGTCATGTAAATGTATACAGGGCAGATAAGTCCTCAATCACATATGAATAAAGAAAATCCATATATCTCCCCAAATTTCCCTTTTTGATAATAATGACCCACCCCTCAAGATTGGCTTCACTGTAATATCTTTAATTATGTAGTTTATTCCTTCCCGCGTCGAGACGCGTGACGTCATCGTACATGGGTGCGCGTGCCCCCGTCAGGCTGTGATTTGGGCGCGAAATGGGATAGCTTGTATGGGTGTATATAGGCTGACATAGGGGGATTGAACTACTCCTTGATAAAGTACCAGTGGGTACGAAACGCGTAGGAGGGTACTTACCTCCGTTTTTTAATATGGACTAATAAAGATTTATTTTTACTATTTGTGTTTGGGACCCACTCTATTTGGGCTGTGCGTTGGAGTGTTTTTTCCTTTGGAGCTTACAATCTATGATTTTTGATGCCTAAGGCACAGGGAGACAAAGTGACTTGCCCAAGGTCACAAGGAGCCGACACCTGGAATTTAACCAGTTCCCCATGATTCAAACTCTGTGTCATTGTTTACATTTACAGTCAGCGTGTTTAGGTTGAGGACCCGCTGCACGCGCCCGCATGGCCGTCTTGCTGTCACTGCACCGTGAGGTGCAGTGAACGTTTTTCGGCGCAAGGGGCGTGGCCAAAACGGGTCGGCGGGGCACGGCCATTGAGCCTGGGGAGAGGGGTGGAGGAGTTTGTGGGTCCGCGTGAGGGGGGTTGGGGTGGGGTCCGGGAGGAGAGGCGTGGGAGGGGGGGGCGTGATACGAGGGGGCAGATTGGTCGGGTGCTGTAAAGTCGTCGTCGCCCCCCCCCCCCCCCCCACCGGGCTGTACGAAACACACACACACAGAGAGATAGATACACACACACTTCCCCCCCATACCTTTTGGAGGTGGAGGAAGCTGTGACAGCTCCAACCCCCGGTGCTTATAGGCTCACCAGCGCACCACGTGACGCATCACCGCTCAGGATCACAATCCTCTTGCATCCCCTGGCGGCTGACGCGTCACAGTGCGTAGTGAGCCTTGCAGTGAGGGACTGGGGCCGGCTCAAGAGGACGTCATGGGTAGGTGAGTGACGCGCACGCAGCCGACCACAGCGGGTCCTCAGCCTTACTCACTGAGGTGTTCCTTCTCCCTGTTCCCTGCTTAGGGGGAAAAGTAGCAGAGTAGATGGAGGAGTTGAAAATATGGGTGAGTGTAGGGATTAGAGTAGGAGCAAGAGGTCTGAGGAGATGGGAGAGAATGGGGTCAAGAGGACAAGTGGTAGAGGGGGAAAGAGGAGATCAGCAGCGACACATCCTCCTCTGAGACAGCAGAAAAAGAGTCAAGGAAGGCAGGAGGAGAGTAAGGCCGCGGACATGGTCAGCGCTTAGGCGCTGACGCTCGGCAGTGAGCCCCTGCAGCCACAATGAGAGCGGCTTTAGCAGGGGCTCGCGCACGCTTCCGCAGGCGTGCAGAAGCGTGCTGACTTTCACCCGACAGTCGGATTTTAGTTTGAGCGCCGAGTCCGCTCACGTGACTCCAAAGCAGCCAATGAGGAAGAGGTGAGTGGAGCAGGGGGGGAGATGTGGACGGGGGAGAGACTGCCTGGCAGCGGGGTGAGTTGTTGCGGGGTGGGTGAGTTGATGCTCCAGGGGGGGTTGATGCCCGCCCGCCGCGCCAGCCAGGTAAAAGCTCCTGTTTGTGCTGGCCAGGCACAGTGTGAGCGCGCCTCAGCACCAGAGGCAGGATTATGGACATGGCCTTAGGAAGAGGTGTAGGATGGGACGAGGATACAGAGGGGATGCCCTGACGAATGTAATCTACATTTGTCTTGAAATAGTTAGCAAAGTCCTGAGGTGAAATGGAGGAAGAACAGGTAAGAGATGGTGGTCTGAGTAGAGAGTCGACGACAGAGAAGAGGCGGCGTGGGTTAGAGTTGTGAGTGTTGATTAGTGACGAAAAGTAGGTTTGTTTAGCCTGGGAAAGGGCAGAGTTGAACCAGGTTAGAGAGAGAAATCCAGAAGCCCAAGGGAAGAGATGGGTCACTGATGTGGCAGTTGAAGTCCCCAGGGAGAACAGAAGGGGAGTCAGCATTCAAAGTCAGAGAGAAAGACAGAAGGGGGACGAGTAGAGGTAGGTAGACGATAGATGACCACCACGTGGAGAGGAAGAGGAGAAAAAAAGCTGGACAGTGTGAGCCTCAAAAGGATGGAAAAGAAAGCGAGGAACTAGGAAGAAGGGCACTCCCAAATACTTCTCATGAGTTTGCCAGTGTGCGGCAGCACGAAGTGTTCAACAAGGATAGAATAGGCAGGCATTCCAGGGTCTTGTGCAACGTGAAATTAGACTATTGGTTAAGTTCAAATCCATGTTTTAGCGAGTACCGAAATGTTGATTTGAACATAACCAATAAAGCCTAATTGTACATGGCCCAAGACCAAAGAGGAATATGAAATAAATATATATTAAGTTATGGTGAGTGAAAAGGTGACTAAAAACCCTCCACCGTATAAAAATATTACTTGTGAGCACATTCACATGTCTTAGGCCTCGGCCAAGCTCCCCGCTTGCGTGCTGAGGTGCATTGAGGCTCAGGGAAAGCGGGTGCTTTCCCTGCGCGCCGTCAGGTGGCGGGCCAGTGACGTCACGGAGCTGGTTCGCCCTCATTGGGTGAACCGCTCACGTGACCGGCCCTGCACTCCGGCAAGTGGGGAAATTTTAAATTTCCCCAAGACCTACGCTTCCGCAAGCGCGCGGAAGCGTAGGCGAGTCCCTACTAAAGCCGCTCTAATTGCGGCTGTAGTGTCTCAGTGATGAGCGGAAGCGCGCCTCCGCCAGCAAGCAAGTACCTTGGCCGAGGCCTTAGACAGGTCTGCAACCCTGCTTTTTGCCATTATCACCTAGCACAGCGGTGCGCAAACTGTGGGGCACGACCCCCAGGGGGGCGTGAGACTGCCGACGCGGGGCGCGGGGTTTACAGAGGCCCCGCGCACTTCCCGAAGGCACTTAAATTAAGTGCCGGGGGAGCTGCAGCGCCTCTGTAAACCTAACTTACCGTGGCTCCGGCGGCTTCCTCCCTGCGTCGCCATGGCAACGCGGCGTCAAAATGACGCTGCGAGGTCATGTGACGTCACGTTGCCATAGCATTTCGCCGGAGCGCAGGTAAGTTGGGGTTGGGGCGCGGGAGTGAGGGGACAGCCGGCAGGGGGGCGCAGGGAAAAAAAGTTTGCGCCCCCTGGCCTAGCATACAGTGCTTCCACTGCAGCAAGGGATTGTGGGAAATGACATACAAATGAGCACACAGTGCCACCTTTTGTCTCAAGACCACATTACATGCAAAACCCTTAAGCCAATGCATGCTGCTTTAAACACAGTTTTTAAACATAGCCTGGGATGAAATGCAAAGCCAATTAATCCACTCACGGACAGACTGTTTCGACCTTGTGGGTCTCATCAGTGTGAGGTTGGTTGTACTGGCTTTGCAATTTGAGACATGAGTAGTCCTTCACCACACATTAAGTTATGGTGGGTGAAAAGGTGACTAAAAGCAGGGTTGCAGACCTGTCTAAGACATGTGAATGTGCTCAAAATATACACACACAAAATCTAGGGCCTGGTCACCTAAAAGTTACCCAGTGACGCCTGTGTTGTTCACCGCCTGACCCATCAGTCATTGCTGTGACCAGCAACAGCTCTCCTCAGCTTCCATGGCCGTTGCTGCTTTGTAGGGGGGCTGACTGCCTGTAGCAGTGACTGACAGCTCAATGACCGCACACTTAAGGCATATATCCATACAAGAGTATATACATATAATATATAATAGAATACACAAGGCCCTCACAGGTCTTAAAAAGTAAAGAAAGACATTTAGTGCAAAAATATGAAGTTTTGATTCTAACAAGATGCTATTTCAAGTCTTGAAATAGGTTCTTGATAGAACCGAAACAGAATTATTCTGCTTTTTTGTTTTTACGTTTTAAGACCCGAGATTGTCGTTTGTATATATATCTATATTATATAATATCTATATATCATAATCTATAGTATATATATATATATATATTACACGAAGTCACACAGTATAGCAAATATAAACAGTATAGAGATAAACAAACACACCCCCCCGACATGTTACTACCTCACTCCTCGTGAATTATTATAAGAGTATATACACAATTTCCCTTCACACGTTATCACCCACTACTCATGCATATCGCTATATATTATTAAGTCAGTGTGTGAATATATACATACACACTCAGTGTGTGTATATTACACACACACAATGCACACTGTGTGTATATTACACACACTTCTATATAATTTTATAACAGTATATATACATACACTATAACTACATACATACTCCACCTCACTACTTCGCCCCTAATGCATAGCTCTATATATAATATACAAATGTAGATACGAAGTGTATACATAGATACACTCTCCTCCCCCCCCCCCCTTATCATTACCTCGCTTTTCATGCATACCTATACATATTATTATAACTGTACATACCCACACAGCACAGTGATTATATACATATACTCACACAGTCCCCTTCACACGTTATTACCTCGCTCCCTCTCAGTCCCCGGGTCCCTCAGCTCTTCTCGCCGCTTCCGCTTCCGGTCCCACCGGGCGCGAGGCGGCGGAGAAGGGAGCGGGCACCCGCAGACAGTGTTCCCGTCACTTCCTGTCACGCGCATGCGCACAGCTCGTGGTTCCCCGACCGCCATCTTGTGTCAGGGCAGCGTTCGGTCTCACCGCCTATATACCGCTGGTGCAAGTAATATATGAAGTGTGGCGGAGAACCAGATAACTCATGCCCACCAAGACCCATCAGTGAGCGCAATCCCTGGAGCGCAAGTTCAGACCCAGCACGGTAGAGGAAACCGGACATATACCGAAAAATGATTTGCCCATATCCAACATGGCGTCCTTGCGCTCTATGAAGGGAGCTGGACGTCGGCACTGGCGTGACGTCACCGGTGCGTCCTCCTCTCATCCCAGAAAACGGTGACGAGCCGTCCGTGACCGCGCCTAAGCGTCACCAGGGAAGGCCACGCCCACTCACTGCTGAACGTGTGGATTTTTTTTTAACCGCCATTTTTTTTTCGCAGCAAATTATCTTTAATGACAAAAGCGAAGAGAACAAACAAACAAAGAGTAGCAACAGTAGCACAGTCTGATTACACCGGGCAGGGTGTGAAGAACGTTATTGTGCAGGAGTCAGACCCACACATATACATTAATAAATATCTTCAGTACCTCTCGTCTTAATTGTCCTGTGTTTGGACCCATTTTAATTATAACCAGCTGACTGCCCTGACTTAAATATTCAGAGATAGCTAGAGGAAGCAATAAAGGGGTTAGAACCGCTTTTAAAGCAGCAATACAACACCCCCCTTTTTTCCCTATACTTGTATGTAAAGCATGTGGCAATATATCATTCTACATTCTTAGCTAAACTGACAATAGTTTGGTGATCCTGTTATAAATCTGTCAAAATCCTGATTGTGTGACTATTATAATGGCTGCTTCAGTCAGTGAAAGGCCCGGGCCATGGTGCCTTCGCCCGCGCGGAGGCTGTGATGAAGCGGGTGCTTTCCCTGGCCATGGTGGATGGGGCGTTCCTAGGGGAGTCACGGAGCTGGTTCTCCCTCATTGGGCGAACCGCTCACGTGACCGGCCTGTCGCGCAAGAATCATAGTTTGAACTGTTTCCTTGCGCATAAGAAGAATGGTGGACGCGCTGCTGATAAAATGAATGGCTGGAGGGCTTGGGCAAGTTTAAAAATCTTTAATCTATTGCATAGTAGACCGTAGGCTGACCAACAAGAATGGTTCATCTAACGCAATGTTGTCCGCACTGTCAAAAGCGCTTTGACAGGTGAAACATGCGTTAGAGAACGGCCCTTGTTGTAGTCCCGGGGTGCTACTTATGCACTAGATTAAAGCATGGTATTAAAAACTTGCCACAAGCCTCCAGCCCTTCAATTTTTTCGTAGCAGTGCTCATACATTCTTCTCTAGCTAGGATTACCTATAGCCCGGAAGGTGGTCCCGCTGTCTTTTCCCAGACCTTATGAATCGTAGAGTTTAATTGAATATGTTGCTACTGCGTTTTAAAGTTGTGCCATGGCTATATACTCTTGCTCATAGCCTAGGATTGAGTGTGCTGGTCCACCATTAGTGGGTGTGGTGCGTGTGCTCTCTCTTCATTGAGTTGCCCATTGCCCACACTCACTGTTGTGCTTCTGTACTGCTTACTATTGATATCCCACACTCTGGCTATCAAGATGAGATCACCTTGTTACTTACAATGGCCCTCGAAGCATTCTTTATTTTTGTTAAATCTCTCCTGGACTTTAATGCTATAATTGTCAAAACTACACCAAGACATTAGTAGCACTATCGGGATTTCATTTCCCATATCTACTGTCCCACCTATTTCATGCACAACACGACGACGCCCCCTCAATTCGCTTCTCCGCACGCCCCCTCCCTCCGCTGGGACGGCGAACACTGCCTTAAGGCAATCTGTTTGCTCAACGTGCGGACGGCTCCGCACGGTCTGCGGTACCATGGCCCCAACCTAAGGCTTCTTCCATAGTGCAGGCTACTGCGCGAGCTATGTAGCTCGCACCGAAACAAACACTAGGACGGCAATATTTTAGTGCATAGTGCGCGTGCACATGCGCTAGTGGGAGAGCGGCACTTCGCAATACAAACAAGTTTGTCTTGCAAGCACGACGCCGGGGAGTCTTTATCAAGGCGAGGGCTGGCAGGTACAGGGAACAGCATACATTTCTCCCTTTTTGTGAGTATGGGAGTTCCATCTCCGTGACACTTCTGTCTATGTTTGTCTCTATGTTTGTTTGTTAGTGTAGTATGTCTTGTCCTTATGGGTTCTATTTGTTGTACTTACTTTTTCATTTTTAAACACTTTTATACATTATAATGTTGTATATGTTGTGATTTATGCTCTTATGGGTAATTTACCTTTATTTATGGGTATATATAGTGGTACATGGTATGCGTAACGTTGGTCCTTTAGCTGTTAATTCTTTTCACTGTGGGTTGTTGTATTTCTGATGTGCTGCGTCCTGGTTGCCAAGCATGGTGCTGTGCTTAGCATCATGTTACTGTGGCAATGGATGAGAGGCGACTTTGGGACTGCTGAGACGTGTGGGCGTCCTGACGCAGTGCCGCACGCATGCCCCGGGTTCACAGTGTTGTGCGCCGTGTGAAGGCTGTTATAGGGTGGCCGCGCGCGCTCCATGCAACTTTTGCACTCTTGTTTCTGACAACTCATAGTTGATAGTTGCTGGGCTTTAGTCTAGAGTTTACAACTAGTTTATTTTTACAAATTTCTTATTAATTATTTTTAAAACACAATTAAAAATGATTTTTATTAATATTATTTTAATCCCATATAGGATTGCTTATGTTTAATATCTTGTTATAATGTATTATGCAAATGTTATTATATTCATTGTTAGTATTGGTGTTGTATTGTTCCCACCATATAAAAGGAGTTGTGTTTTTTTTAACAAATTAGTATTAAGTAATATGATTTAGTTATTGGTAAAGGTTTCAATTAATTATTTTAATATTGGTTCTATATCAAATGAATTTAGGATTGGTTTCAATAAGTGGGTGTATGTTTAATAATTGTAGTTTTATTAATAAGTATTATTTAAATAAGGATTATTTTTGAACTATTAGTTAGGGTATTTTTAGTATATGGTGTGAACAATCCAACTATTTATCATTGTTTATTTGAGTAATTATTTTAAGTATAAATATACATACAATATGCAAATTATGAAATTTGTTGAATCAGTATTCATATGGTGAGAATAGCTCTCCTTGAACCTCAGCCTATTTAATTGGCTGTTATTGACCAATGAAACTCCCCAGACGAAGTCACGTAGCGTGACGAAACGCGTAGGGACGGTGACGTCATCACGTGAGGGTGCGTGCACGTGGACTTCTCTGGCGTTCCAGCAATCTAGCCAGCTGATTTTCCTATTGCCAGTACCTGACTGAAGCAGGAGCAGAGGACGTGGAGGCACTGACAGGCACAGCGGATCGGCGCTAGCTCGTGGCAGGAGCTGGATGTGGCTACCATCTGATCAGGTGCACCCTGCTCATTCCGCACTCCCCCACCCCCGTGGTTGACTCCCAACAGAGATTTCTCTACAATGAATGTTTTTTTTTAATCCAGTAAGTGCAATTCCTTGGGGCTGCTGGTTTTAATAAATGTACCAATTTGTTATACAGTTACATGCTATGGAAGAAAATAACTAGTGGACAACAAATATCAAGTGAACAGTGCACCGTGATTGAACAAACAATGTTGTGGACCTTAAGTGTAGATCTTGCACTATTCGTGGGTCTGCAGCCTTTCTTGGGGGTGGCTCGACACCCCAGGAACTAGACAAAAAACAAAAGAACAAGGCGCACAACGCACATAGTGTATAAAGTAAAATGTGACTTTTATGGTTAAAAGTAAATAATTCTGCATACATCAAGTAAGAAAAACAAGCAGTTGGTATATTGGTTTACCACACCAGGAGATGACACTGTGCAACGCCCTCGGATGGATCTCGGCATGCAATGGGTCTGGAGTCTGGAGTCGTCTCATCTGTCTCATCTGTCCCTTACAGCGTCCTCCGCCAATTCATTCGTATTAAACGAAAAGTCTCATTTCCTGTTCCTGATGAGACCATGTGACTTCTTCCAAGTCTGGAACGGGATCCCACTGTAGAGTCTATACATTTCTGCTCTTCTTTCTTTCACAGTACCATGGAGATCTTGATTGTATGACGTCCCAATGACAGGGTTCTATTTTTACTGCTACAGGCAGCTTCTGCATCCTTCCTCCAACCTCATCCAGAACCCTGTCATTGGGACGTCATACAATCATGCCGAGATCCATCCGAGGGCGTTGCACAGTGTCATCTCCTGGTGTGGTAAACCAATATACCAACTGCTTGTTTATTCTTACTTGATGTACGCAGAATTATTTACTTTTAACCATAAAGTCACATTTTTTACTTTACTACACTATGTGCGTTGTGCGCCTTGTTCTTTTGTTTTTTGTCTACATGCTATGGAGCCTGCGCTTCTCTTTGTGTGCATACACATACACACAAACAAAATACCTGCAACAGCCTGTGATAGTATAGGATGCTATGAATCAAGGGTAAATAAATCACTCTTGACGGTGCTTAGGGCTAAGGATATATGTAAACAAGAAACAAACAGTTGCTCAAAGAAAGCACTCTAGCATGTCCCAAAAAATATTACATTACATTTATTATCGCAACATCTAAGAAATTACCAATGTGAAAAAGACATCACCCGACAAAATTGCATCAGAGTAAATAGATACAACTGGTATCTATTTACTCTGGTTTCTATTTACTCTGATGCAATTTTGTCAGGGGATGTCTTGTTCACATTGGTAATTTTTACACCGCCCGGTGTTACTAGGGGGTAAGGTGACATTTATTTTTCACCTTATGGCTGGGACCCACTGCGCTCGGCGGCGCGGACGGCCGCACGAGCGTTCCCCACCAGCAGGGGAATCCTCCCGAGCCAGTCCCAGTCCCCCCTCGCTGACGGCTCACTACGTGCTGTGACGCGTCAGCCGGCAGGGGATTCAAGAAAATTGTGATCCCGAGCGGTGACACGTCACGTGGTGCACTGATGAGCCAATCAGCGGCGGGAGCGGGAGCTGTTATCAGGCAGCTTCCTACTCAAGGTAGTGTGTGTGTTTTTGTGGCAGAAGGGGGAGGGAGCTGCTTACCTTACAGCAGCCCGCAGCTTCTCCCTCATGCAGCCCGAGCCCGTGGAGGGAGAGAGGGGGGGGGGAGTAGCGGGTCCCTCCGCTCAAGCCACGCCCCCCCTCCCGCTCCCGTCCGGCTCCCGCTCCCTACAGACCGCATATCGCGGTCTGTGTCTGTCAGCACCCCGCCTGTCTGCAGTGCTGGCGCGCTGACGGAGGGAGCGGGGCCTTAGCCTTATACCGCGGAAATAGGAGTCAGAAGTTTCAATATTAGAGTGTCTACATTTCTAGTTATTCATTGTGTACCTTGTACTGTATATTAGATATCAAGGATTTGTGGTTCACCATATTACTATCTACAGACAGTCAGCTTGGGTATCAAGGGTTTTTTCTCTCAGCTTATTTTAATATTTGTTGTGTGTATTTTTAGATGTTGCGATAATAAATGTAATATTTTTTTTGTATATGTTGGAGTGCTTTCTTTTGGGCATGTGTTCCCCCCCCCTCCCATAAAGAATATCACTTGTGAGCACATTCACGTCTAAGACAGGTCTGCAACCCTGCCTTTCACCATTTATCACCCAGCATACAGTGCTCCCACTGCAGCAAGGGATTCTGGGAAATTATATGCAAATGAGCACACAATGTGTCATCTTTTGCCTGGAATATCCATTCACATGGAGCCCATTTAAGCAGATGCATCGCCGTTCACACAGCTTTTAAGCAAAGCAAGTCAAACCACTCACCACAGACATGTTTCAACCTTGATGATTATATATATATACACACACCACAAATAAACACACACCACCCACAACACACACACACACAACACACACACCACACACAACACACAACCCACACACACACACACACACACACACACAGTTAGGTCCGGAAATATGGACACTGATACAAGTTTGTTTATTTTGGCTGTGTACCAAAAGAAATTCAAGTTACAGTTAAATAATGAATATGGGCTTAAAGTAGGCAATCTATCAGCTTTAATTTGAGGGTATTCACATCCAAATTGGAGGAAGGGTTTAGGAATTACATATCTTTAATATGAGCCCTTTTATGAAGGGACCAAAGTAATTGGACAATTGAATCAAAAGCTTTCAGTGACAGGTGTTTTTTTTGTGGCTATCCTTCGTTATTTCAGCATCAATTAAGCAGGTAAAAGGTCTGGAGTTGATTCCAGGTGTGGCATTCACATTTGGAAGCTGTTGCTGTGAACCCACAACATGCAGTCAAATGAGCTCTCAATGCAAGTGAAACAGGGCATCCTTAGGCTGCAAAAAAGAATATCCATCAGAGAGATAGCAGGAACATTACGAGTGGCCAAATCAACAGCTTGGTACATTCTGAGAAAAAAAGTACGCACTGGTGAGCTCTGCAACACAAAAAGGCCTGGACGTCCACGGAAGACAACAGTGGTGGATGATCGTAGGATCCTTTCCATGGTAAAGAAAATCCCCTTCATAACATCCAGCCAAGTGAAGAACAATCTCCCGGAGGTAGGCATATCATTATCCAAGTCTACCATAAAGAGAAGACTTCACGAGAACAAATACAGAGGGTTCACCACAGGGTGCAAACCATACATTAACCTCAAGAATAGAAAGGCCAGATTAGACTTTGCCAAACAATATCTAAAAAAGCCAGCCCAGTTCTGGAACAGCATTCTTTGGACAGATGAAACTAAGATCAACCTGTACCAGAATGTTGTTAAGAAAAAAGTATGGAGAAGGCTTGGAACAGCTCATGATCAGAAGCATACCACATAATCTGTAAAACACGGTGGAGGCAGTGTGATGGCATGGGCATGCATGGTTTACAATGGCACTGGGTCACTAGTGTTTATTGATGTGACAGAAGACAGAAGCAGCCGGATGAATTCTGAAGTTTATAGGGATATATTGTCTGCTCAGATTCAGCTAAATTGATTGGACAACGCTTCACTTTACAGATGGACAATGACCTAAAACATACTGCAAAAGCAACCCAGGAGTTTTTTAAGGCAAAGAAGTGGAATATTCTGCAATGGCCGAGTCAATAACCCGATCGAGCATGCATTTCACTTGCTGAAGACAAAACTTAAGGCAGAAAGACCAACGAGCAAACAACAACTGAAGACAGCTGCAGTAAAGGCCTCGCAAAGCATCACAAAGGAGGAAACCCAGCGTTTGGTGATGTCCATGCGTTCCAGACTTCAAGCAGTCATTGCCTGCAAAGGATTCTCGACAAAGTATTAAAACAGAACATTTTATTTATAATTGTTAATTTGTCCAATTACATTTGAGCCCCTGAAATAAGGGGACTGTGTATGAAAATTGTTGCAATTCCTAAATGTTTCATACAATATTTTTGTTCAACCCCTTGAATTAAAGCTGAAAGTCTGCACTTCTATTGCATCTTAGTTTCATTTCAAATCCATTGTGGTGGCGTACAGAGCCAAAATTATGACAATTGTGTTAGTGTCCAATTATTTCTGGACCTAACTGTATATATACACTGTATTTTTAGGCAACAATGGTGCAATTCTGGGGCAAAAAAACCTGCCCCACATGTATCAAAGAAAATATTCCCACAGAAAGTAATCAAGTTTCTTCCTAGAATTTGGAGCAAATGTTTGCCACAGAATAGCACCGCTTTTGCCTTGATACACAGCCCCGTTGTGTCCCTCAGCTCAATCTCCATCACCGCTCTCTGGCGGTCAGCTCCTCGTGTGGGAAAATGTAAGTGTCACTTGAGGATCACATGTAGAAGTTTGTACAAGGTGAATTCTTCTCTATGTGGGTAATTCATCTACATGAGCAGCTCTCCTGGGCCCAGATCCACCAAAAGGGTGCTAAACTTTAGCACGCTTATCCTCCCAGTCAAAATAATGGGAAGAAAGACGTGCTAAAGCTGAACACCCTTTTGTGGATCTGTGCCGTGGAATCATGCAGGAAAAGTATCCTATGAGTTAATAAAATGCACGATGACATTAAAATGTTGCCGTCTGATTTGAGGTCCGTCTCCCTGATTCCAGTCAGAATCAGTTTTTCTTTAGAATTCCCCCAGATCTTATTGATTTTAAGGGCCGATTTCTGTCCTTTAAGTTGGCATGTCTGCGTAACCCATTCTTTGCCAGAGATAAAATACTATAAAAGCCATATCAGACAAGACGGTCACTAGTGATGGCGTATGGTCTCAGACTCTGTCTCCTCCGGCCAGGAAAATGTACTGGATTTTGGTTTATATATAACATAGTATTTTTTTCATGCCCATGGTTGTGTCAGTCAGACCCCACAAGGCCTCAGGACACGAGTGGATCAGCCATTCACATAATAAGTCACTTAAAGAGCCGCTGTGCTGACAATCCATGACATCACTCCTACAATTACATCACCCAGCCACCCACTGTGTGATGTCACATCCCCTATGTTGGAGGTATTTCAGAACCCCGACATTGTATTATAAAGATTATTGTTACTGGTGACGCCACTGATTACAGACCGGGCGTTTAATAACGGGAAAATAAACACGTCTAATTACTTCCGGGTCACTCTCGCCATGTTGGGACACCCGGAAGCTGTGTGTGCGGGATCAGACAGGATAACACCAGGGATCACAGGATGCGGGCCAAGGAACAGGCGGGCACAGCTACATCCGGCAAATGTGACCGCCACGGCGGCGCTTCCTCCCATGTGTACCAGCACGCTTCCGGTTTGTGCATTCATTCCACTTCCGGCGGTGGAGAGAGCCGGGTGTAAGGAGTGGGCGGGGCCTGGGGGGGACGAGTCACGTGATTTGTAATTTGTTATAGAGACTTGTTAACATTATTACATTGAATCCTTGTTCTCCAAATGAGCACCTCGCTTTGCTGCCTTTACCTCCCTATGCCTCACTCTATCTGCTGCTGACTTTACCTCCCCTGTGCTGTGCCTCGCTCTCTCTGCTCCTGCCTTTACCTCCCCTGTGCCTCACTCTCTCTGTTGCTGACTTTACCTCCCTGTGCCTCACTCTCTCAGCTCCTGCCTTTACCTCCCTGTGCCTCACTCTCTCTGTTGCTGACTTTACCTCCCTGTGCCTCACTCTCTCAGCTCCTGCCTTTACCTCCCTGTGCCTCACTCTCTCTGTTGCTGACTTTACCTCCCTGTGCCTCACGCTCTCTGCTCCTGACTTTACCTCCCTTTGCCTCACTCTCTGCTCCTGACTTTACCTTCCCTGGGCCTCACTCTCTCTGCTCCTGGCCTTACCTCCCTGTGCCTCGCTCTCTCTGCTCCTGGCTTTACCTCCCTGTGCCTCACTCTCTCTGCTCCTGGCTTTACCTCCCCTGTGCCTCACTCTCTCTGCTGCTGATTTTACCTCCCCTGTGCCTCGCTCTCTGCTCCTGCCTTTACCTCCCCTGTGCCTCGCTCTCTCTGCTCCTGCCTTTACCTCCCCTGTGCCTCGCTCTCTCTGCTCCTGCCTTTACCTCCCCTGTGCCGCTCTCGCGCTCCTTGCTACCTCCGCCTGTGCCTTCGGCTCCCGCCTCCTCACACTCTCTCTTCTGCCCCCCCCCCCTCTCTTCCCTTCCTTTACCATATCCCCTGCGCCTACTCTCTCTTCTGCTCCTGTGGTCTCTCTGATCCTGCTTTCACCATCCCCTTGCCTCGCTCTCTCTGCTCCTGGCTTTACCTCCCCTGTGCCTCGCTCTCTCTGCTCCTGGCTTTACCTCCCCTGTGCCTCGCTCTCTCTGCTCCTGGCTTTACCTCCCCTGTGCCTCGCTCTGCCACTGCTGTTACTTGTATCTCGCTCTCTGCTCCTGACTTTACCTTCCTGTGCCTCGCTCTGTCCCTGCTCTGCCGCTGACTTTATCTCCCTTTGCCCAGCTCTACCGCTCACTTTATCTCCCTGTGCCTCGCTCTGATGGACGATCTCCAACTCAGGAGACTGCGCAAGAAACTGAGGCAGATCGAGACCCTCGAGCATCTGCAGAGAGAGCTAAACCCCAGCGAGACCTCAAAGGTGAAATAAGAGTGCCCGGTGGAGCCCAAGAGAGCGCTGCACTCCTGCCCACTCTCTCCCTTATTCCTGTGTGTCTCTTTCTCTAGGTATCTCAGAAGGCTGAACTGCGCTGTCTCGTGGCTGAGCTGCTGTCACGAGACGCACAGGCGAATCGTGGGGATGAGAGCGCTGAGACGAAATTCAGAGAGAGCAGGTCTGTGTGTGACGGTCTCTACTGTCCGTTTATTGGACATTTATTTTAATTCTGCATCTTAATAAAGAAAAGTATAAAACCGAAAAGTGTGTACGAAGCCAGGCACATAATGCATCCAAAACATGTCAGGAGGAGAGGAGACCTGTCCTGTCCTGGTCTGGTTTCATTTGCCCTGGTTGTATTTGAACAGTTACTGCTAAGTTATTGTAAACTTACGATCCCTTTAATGACATGTACAAACACTCCAACTGTACCTATTGAAAACAGATGTACCTATGTCTGTGAGAGGGGAGGAGCGCGCCATTGGGGAGAAACTATCCACCTTCAGAGAATTACAGCAGCATAAAGATCGATGTCTGATTTAATAAATGATCAATGGGACGTTCTTGCCACCACATAATACTACATACCCCTATACACACATAAATCCAGAAACGGATGTATTTTATTCATGAGATGATCTGTGCATTTCTGCATATAATAAATTGCATATAATATGGCACCTTGATAGGAGACACTCACTTGCGTTTAAACGCTTATTTCCCACATCGGCAGAGGAATGGGAGAGTACCTATTTTCACAGCCCAATATTGCAGCGCTTGCGTATCATGACTGCAGCTGCGACCCCATTAGTCCCATGTACATAAGAATCCTACTGCAGTGGCCCGGCGTATACAGTTTAATGAACAGGGACGTATATTGTAGCTGCGTACTGTACCCATGGCTGGGACGCGCTCCCCCACTCTCCCCTTGTAACGTGGTCTCCCAGGTACGACCCGTGATCTGCAGGAGGGGGCTCGGGTAACTGGTGGCATTCACTAACCCGTGATGCAATGACTTGAATGGCGGCGAGAGGCGGAGGGTGACATTTTACAGGGCACGTCACATGGCGTACACCTCCCAGGCGCCACGTTAATCAACTCTGAATATTATAATGGACGTAAAAGGAGTTGATGACGGGCCATTCCGCCACGTCTTGGGTCGTGCTGCCCGCACGTTCTCAAACATAGAGCAGACCTCCCCGTACATGTGTATTACTGGCTGCATGTAGGGGCATCGTCTGTGAATAGAAATACTCTGTTTTATGCTTCAGGACTTTTACTGGCGGGATATATACTGTATACGCAGGTACATGTAGCTGTGCATCTCTGTTCTGTACACCTCTCTCTGAGTCTGCTTGTGTTCTCATAGGATGTGTGGATGTGTGTGCGCGTGCGTCTCTGTGTCTCACAGGCGTTTTCTGTTTCTGCAGAGTCCCTCCCATCCTGCACCCCAACCCCTCTGTGACCCCACGACCCCAAGCCACTGATTCCGCCCCAGAGGCTAAGCTGAAAGTTCCAGGTAAGAGCTATATTTAGAGGGCCGCAGCTTTTAGAGTGACAGTGACACTGATTTGCTTCCTCTGTAAAATGAATTGGTTTCTGTTTTCTTTGGCTCTAATTGTAACCTTCTTAGGTGATCATTGCTCTTCCCCTTTATCTGTTTGCTGAGTTGGGACAGAATGTCTGGAATTCCCATGTGTTCTCGTATATACACAAGGTCACAGACTATGCGGGCATTAAAAGTGTAATATGTTATTCTGATATGAATAAGGAACCAACAACCCATATTTAACCCAAGTCGCTGTCATGAGGTCACTTTGGTCCCCACTAGGACTGACCCTTTAGCCCTGTGTAATCTGCATCTCCCTCTGTCAGGTCCACACACTTTAGGACACTCGCAGTTCCGTGTACGCTGTTTGGAGGGACATAATGACTTGGTGACATGTGTCCTCATACATGACCCGTTCATCATCTCTGGGAGGTGAGTCCTGCAGAGTGTCGCTCCATTAACCCCTCCCCTGCCACAGACCTCTCGGATTCCCTCATTCCAGGGGTGGCCAACTCCAATCCTCAAGGGCCACCAACAGGTCAGGTTTTACGTATATCCCTGCTTCAGCACAGGTGGCTCAGTCAGCGACAGCCACTGATAGAGCCACCTGTGCTGTAGCAGGGGTATCCTTAAAACCTGACCTGTTGGTGGCCCTTGACGACTGGAGTTGGCCACTCCTGCCCTCTTCAATATGGTAAAAGGTGGAGGGAAACGAAACAACCCTGTGAGGATCTGGAAGTGGGGAACGTTCATTTCAAACCGAGGTTGTGGCACTGAGGCCAGGAAGGGGTTAAGTGTCGTCAACTCCATGAAGGAATTAGAGTAAAACCGCTGATCAGTTAGGGCAGCGGTGCGCAAACTGGGGGGGCGCTAGATTTTCTGCGTGGGGCGGGGGCAGTTGCAGAGGTCCCGCGCTCTCCCCCCCAGACATTTAAATTAAATGTCGGGGGACCGCGCGAGGCCTCTATAACACACTTACCTTCCAGCGACGCATCGTCATGGTAAGCAGGGTCACGTGACCATGGCAACGTGATGTCACATGACCTCTCGCGTCATTTGACGCTGGGGCCGAGCGGAGCAGGCAGGGGTGCGCACCCCTGAGTTAGGGGACATGTGAGGGGGGAAAAAAGTTCGGGTTTCACATGGCAGTCACAGGGGGTAAAATAATGAACAAAATTCTTCATTCTAAACTCACTGTCCAAGAGGTTACCAAGTGTTTTCAGTGGCACAGGGATCATAATTGAGTAAACCTCCAGCTTCCCATGTATTATGGATTGTGATCTATTGTTGGTGAATGCTGTGACAAAAGGAGCCAGCAGTGCTCCCCAGTAATGAAGCCGGACCTGTTCCTTGCCCTCAGACAGCCTGAGCATTTGTGTCACTGTGTCCTGTAGTAGGCATCCCCTGATCCCTCTTTATTTTGTCATGTGCCCATTGGGATATATATTGCTTATTCATTGTATTGCACTATTATAACCTGGCGACGAGTGAGTGAGAGACAATTAGGCCTCCAGCCGGGCTGCTAGCATCACGTTCCACCACATCTCCGAACCATGGGTGCCTCGCCTCTGCTGAGGTGATCACCGATCTTTCGAGAGCTTGTGAGGTCCCGGTTATGGGTGAGTGGTGGATAAGAAGTGGTGGTCTAAGCGGGGCTCTTGGGCGTCCTCATTGGCAGTGTCACGTAACTCCTCCAAGCTGGAGTAGGACAAAGCTTGACCTTGAAAAGGAGCTGTGTCTTCCTCTGGTCAGTTATTTTGTCCTACCTGAGAGTTCCCACTAGGCCCTAGAAGGGCTTTTTTTATTTGATCATGTTGTTGACATCTTATCCAGGATAGAAGTAATCCCAAATTCCCCCAGAGCATAGTTCAAGAGCACTAGCCATGGGAAGCCAGGTATGAAACCACTTTTGGTGACACCAGCAATGAACCTCCCTACAAGTGTGTTTCCCTAACCCCCCCACCCCTTCCCTTACCTGTAGCTATGGTTTTTGGAGGTGACCAGCTTTGTGCTGCCTCAGCAGGGCCTCTGGGAAGCTTCCCTCCGTCCTCTTGTCAACATTCCCACGTAATGTTCTGTCCCGCTGGACCACACTTCTGGTGGCATGCAGAACTTCCGGGTCCTAGCCAGCGATCACTGCAGGGAGCGTTAGCAGGTGATGACGTCAGATGCCATTCGTCCTGCGCTTTTTGGGTAGGCATATAATAGGAATAAGTAGGTAAGTCCGTCGCTTCCTTTGTTGACTTTGCCTTCCCCTGTTCATGCAAGTACTGAGGAAGATGAGTGAGCCTCCTTCACTGGAGATTTGACCTCCCAAGCATAGAAAGGTTGCTGCCAAGGGAGACACCCATTCCAAAGCCAGAGTCTTGTTCTCCCCCCCGGCAGTAAGGTGCCGGATCCAGTGGGAAGCTTGGACCTCCGCCCGGCTACGTGAGAGAGAGACTCAACCCTGTCAGCGCTGATTTTGTTGGGCCGTTGAAGCTTCCCATACTCCTTGGCCCTGGGGAGGCGGTGCTTTGGAGCCTAGCACCGCCTCCACCTCTGCCCCTTCCTTACTGACCGCTCTCTCCTGATTTGGTGGGAAAGATTAAAGGGACAGCCTTGATTGGTCGGCGCCCGACTTTCCATGGTTCTGAAAGGCAACCAGGAAACCATACAAGCCGGCACTGACCTGAACTTCCAGAGCTCAAAAGGGAAAGTCTGGATACCCTTTTATACGAGCCGGAGAGACCACGGAATGGTTTTAGCGCTGTCTGGGACTTTGGCCTTATTTGGAGGAAACTGGCTATGGCAGTTGGCGGTCGTCCCGACAAAGCCTGTCTAGGTCTGGAGACCCCTCATGAGTTGGACCCTCGTACCCCAGGGTAAGCTTGCTTGGCAGCGCCCTGCACCTAGCGAGTGTAACGATGCTCATCTCTAAACAGGAAGCAAGCCGCAAGGCTGAGGTAGGATATAGATCCCCGACCTGAACCAAGAGATAGAGTACTAAACTGAGAATAGAAAAGTCGGGTCACAGGCTGGGGTCGAGGCAGGCGGCAGAGGAGCAAGGTTGGGGTCACAAGCAATGGTCGAGGCAGGTGACAGAGGTGCAGAGTCGGGGTCCCAGACTGGAAACCAGACCTTGTGCCAAACAAACTATGCTCTGGCAAAATCCTGGAGGTTAACCAAATCCATCAGTAACCAAGATGCCCCCTGCAGCTTCAGAGTGGCTGTGAGTAAAGGACTGCCAGGGAACAAGATGGACGTCGTGGCTTCAGTGTGATCGCTGACGGCATCGAAGCCTCATAGCGAGCAAGAGTCGTTCTGTGAGTAGTTTTCCTCATTTATATCGGTTGTGCTTGTTGCTGCTGTTAGTTGTTCCTAATAAACTACTTAGTTTATTAACCTGTGACCAGCCTGGTGCATACGATCCCGCAGTATCTCTCGACAATTCTGTTACATGACATCTCTTATCCAAAAGCTTCTGCGTGGGAAATCCGCATATCCGTGGCTCCCAGGGTATTCATGTCAGTGGTGGCGGTTCATATCCGCCATTCTCCCGTACATCGGAAAGAGAAGCTTCAGTACATGTGAAGCTGGTTCACCGAATTTCTGATGGAACACGCCTGGCTCCTAAATCAGGAAAAAGGCAACTTGATTCCTTCAGAACTAATATATATATTTTTCTGCGCGTAGAATGTGACAGAAAAGGGAATGGTTTTTCTGCCAACAGAAGAGAGAAAATGGTTGTGTCATCAGATTCAGGAAGCAGAACAATCCTTCAAGCCAGGAATTCGTGAAGATAATAGATCTGCTCATTTCCACTATAGAGATTTGGGCAAATTTAATCTGCGTTCTCTCCAACTACATTTCTTGATCTATAATAATAATTGCATGTTCTTGTATAGCGCTGTTGGTTTTACGTAGCGCATTACAGAGGCATTTTGCAGACACAGTCCCTGCCCCGTGCAGCTCCTTCCCTGGGAAGTTTCCGTTCCAATAGAACTTCTCTCAGAGAATTTCATTAACAAGAAATACCAGCATAAGTCTAGCAGGTTGGACTAACCCAGCAAATCTCCGTGCATGCACCCACCTGGAAGATCAAGTGGCGTGGGTCATGCTCAGGAGTCTGGAAGGAGGCAAGATTGCCAATGAACACCCTAGATGTTCAGGCTGTATGGTACAGCAAAGAAATGAAGTGGAGGCGCAGTAACAAGTAAATTCAACTTTATATTAACCTATGAAGACCATATAAACAGGACAACAGCACATAAATTACACTAGTGCATAGGCACAAACTAAACAACCACATAGATTAAATGTAGTTCTGATAAAAATGAAATTGTTATAATGATCAGTTCAAGAAATGAACTGACAGTGGTGTGTAAAAGGACAGAGATATTGCCGGTTTGGGTGGATGCTGTCTGGATTGCAGCTGTTGGGTGTCAGTTCCTGCGAAGTCCTTCCTCTCTGGGGTTAACACCAGATAGTTCCTGCTTCAGGGCTGGATCGGGCGCATACACTGTTGGGACTCCCTTCCTCCGTGAGTAAGCGGGGGTTGTGGGTCTCCTTGGCATGCGCCGTCAGATGTACAGTCCTGGGTGTCTACAAGTTACCCCCTCCGGTTAGACTTCCACAGTCACTAGATTCCGGTAAGGACAGGTAGCAGCCTGGTCAGCCTAATCAGCAGCAGGCAGCAGGATATTCACCTGACGGCTTCCTCTGCCACTCTGTACACTGGACTCAATGCTGGCTCCTCCTACGCGTTTCAACACGTGATGTGACTTCTGTACTTGTATGGTACAGCAGTCTAACATTCAAAGTCAGAGGCAGTTACCTGAAGCTATTAGCAGAGATTGTCACTGCAGTAATGTATAACAACAACAAGGACAAAAAGACAACCGGTTTCAAGAATACTACAATGGGCAGAAAAAGCCTACACTATTTCGTCCAGCTTCATCTCGGGCAAGACCAACATGAAAGCAGGTTTCCGAAGTCGAAACAAAATAGGAGAACGGGTGCCAAGTCCAGTCGTCTTTCATCAAATTGTTTTCCGATGGGGTTGCCCTGTAATAGACCTGATGGATACAGCAGACCATTCCAAGTTGCCAGTCTACGCGGTAATATGGAAAGATCAGCCGGCAACATTCATCGTGGCAATGTCGACACCATGGCATTTCTCCCGGCGTACTTCTTTCCCCTCTTCGCCATGCTTCATGAAGGGATGAGAAAGATCACAAGGGACAAAGCAGATGTAATCTCCATAGAAACTCATTGGCCTCACAGGGTTTGGTTGACAGACTTGGGGAAGTTGATGGTGGACAATTCATGGAGACTCCCTCTAACTCGATTTGCCGTCTCAAGGTCCAGTTTACCATCCACGTCCTCCAATGTTTCAGCTCACTACCTGCAGATGGAAACACATTTTAAAGGAGAAAGGCCCACCTGATTAAGTTATAGATACGAAGTTGAAGACCAGAAAAGGAAGTACCACCCAATATTTATGATAGAGTTTGGAAGATTTTTCTCAGTTGGCCGAGGATCATGCTGTCAGAGATCTACTCCAGCCATGCTTGAATTTCTTCAGGACGGTTTCAAGAAGGTGCTCAAGCCTGCGTCTCTAAAGGTTCAAATTTCCACATACAGTGGTTTATTTCTGTTCGCTTTTATGAAGCGTACAACAAGCTCTTGCATTGCTAAATGAAATCTGTAGAATCAAGCCAAGGATACGCCTCCAAGTTCCATCCTGGCACCCCAACTTGGTGTTGGGACAGTTGGCAACAGCAAATCTATTCAAACCTGTCCAAGAAATATCCTTGAAATCCCTCACGCTGAATGTAGCTTTTCTTACTGCAATTACGTCAGCTCGTAAATTAGGTGAATTACAAGCACTTTCTTGTTAACAGCCTTATTTACCATTCCATCAAAACAAGGTAGGGCTGAGAGCACGGTGCCACAATTCAAATCAAAAGTGGTATCTACCTTTTCATCTTGAGATATAATTCTGTCATCTGCCCTAATCTGTCTAATTCGAGGGAAGAGCAGTTGCATAATCTGGATTTGCTGAGGGCTTTAGCAGTGAATCTTCAAAGAACGAAATCCGTCTGAAGATCAAATTGCCTATTTTATATTCCAGGGTGCTCGTAATGGAGAAGTGGTCTCCGAAGCACCCGTTTCCCGCTGGATAAAGGAATGCCGTATGGAATCCTACAAAGTTAAGGGCAGACGCCCCCTATCAAAGTGAAGGCACATTCCACTAGGGCTACAGCCGCCTCCTCGGGCAAAAGGCTTTAGTGACACTAGAAGAGTTATGTAGAGCAGCCACATGGCCAACTTTTCCATGCCTGGACTTGCAAGCTTCAGCCACGTTTGGCAGGAAAGTGCTTCAGGCAGTAGTCTCTTCTGCAGACCATAATTCTCTCTCCTCTTCTTCGGCTACGGCCTCAGTCACTGTGTGCATGTACGCGTCGGAGCGCCTGGTGGCGCGTGCTCCGGTTTCAGCCGCGATCTGAGGTTTGGGTCGCGATGGGACACCTGTCCAGAGAAGATCAGGGGGAGCAAAGACCAGATTTTTGGCGGGGGGGCGCGGCCATGACATCACACGGCTGGTTCGCCCTCATTGGCTGAACCGCCGCCGTGACCTGGCCTGCGCTCAGCCGCCGCGCCAGAAGTCAAATTTCTTGACTTCTCAAAATGCGGCCGCGCATCGCGCTTTGTGCAGGCGCGCGCAGCTAGTGACTGCGGCCAGCCTCGCAGAGGGCCGTATCGGGTTTGCGCCGCGCACCCACGAGCACTGGGACCGAGGCTTTAAGACTGCGTCTGGACATCCCATTAATTTCATGCTGCCATGGGGGGGGCGCAGAGGAAACAGGAAAATGTCCCTGCTGATTTTCGTTTTTTCTGGTCCCTTCCGGGCAGCACTTTTTCTGCCTTTTTTTTCTTTCTCAGTCCCGTCGTTGTCTATGAATCTTCTCTCTCTGGGCGGGGGGCAGTGAGAGCACTCGGACAGGGTCTAGCATCTCCAGGGACACACCGAAACGTATCCTCTTATGGTTGCAGAGAATTACAGGGAGGCCCGTGTGTTTTGAGGTGTTTGTGCCTTATAATAATCCTACTGGGAGGTAAAGGGAAGGACCAGGCAGCCAGTAGTGTGTTGTTGTTGTTGTGTTGACACCACCCCCCACCCCCTCACTCGCCTCTCTTTCTCGATCAATCTCACTCCCCTCGCAGTTGGGACACATCTCTCCGCGTGTGGGATGTTTCTTCCGGCTCTGAGCTGAAGACACTGTGCGGCCACACAGAGGGAGTCACATGTCTCACACACATCTCTGACGTGGGAGCCGTGGCATTGGGTAAGAGGGGCAGTATGGCAGGCAGACGTGGTTGGGGACGGGAGGGGGGGGGGGGCTCTGTTGACCTGTGGTTTTGGGAGAAGGGGGTTCTGTTGTATTCAGGGGTCTCTCCTGTGACCTGTCTGGTCCCCGCAGGCTCCTCCCTCCTCCTGCCACCTGATGAAGTCTTTGTTTCCAGCGGCTCGTCAGACAGCAGCATCAAAGTGTGGAGTCTCAGAACAGGTGACGGGGGCAAGGGGGGGCGGCGGGGGACAGGTGATCACTGGGGGAGAACAGGAGGTGACAGGGAGGAGAGGAGGTGGCAGGGGGAGGTCTGGAGGTGAGATGAAAATGCGGGTGGGGGGAAGTGGAGGACAGGGACACTGAGGAGGAGGCCTGGGAAATTGGGGAGAGGGTGGGGACACAGGGGGAGCAGATGGTGTCAGACACAAAGGGGGGAGGGCAGAGCTTGTTATGGACCTTATGGGGTGGGGGAAAGTGGTACAGAGACATGGGAGTTGCGTTATTTGCTTGTCGTTCTTACGCTCGCTCTTGCTCTATCCCCCACAGGTCTTCCTGTGCTCAGTTTATACACATTCTCTGCTGTTTCCTCCCTCACTCACATCCCTAACACACAACTACTAGTTTCAGGATCAGGTGAGTGGCACAACTACACACTTGACACATCGTTGGTGCACACACAAACTGTAACATGCGTGCACACACACTAACATGGTACATGCTCTTACTCACGCCCGCTGTTTTGTCATACAAACATGTACGACACATGCAGAACACATGTATACATTTCACCTGCCAAACACAGGGGCCGTTCTCCATGTATCCTATGTTACAGACGGGGGGAAGGTGGAAGTTTGGGATCTGCTGACACGAGAGAATCGACAATCCGAGAGAGCGCATGAAGAGAGCGTGACGGCCCTGCAGGTAACGAGGTGCATGGGTGACCGCTCTGCAGGTGATGGGGGCGCCAGGCTGACGGCTCTGCGTGTCTTCTCCCCTCCCTCAGGTTCACTCCGGGTTGCTGTTCTCTGGCTCTGAAGGGGGCTGCCTGAAGGTTTGGAGGGTCTCCTCGTCAGGGTCTCTGAGTCTCCTGTACTCCAGCGATGCGTTGATGCTCTCTCTGTGCGGCCTGCGCTCTCTCTGCGTGATGGGCAATAGGGTCTACATTGCAACGCAGGGGGTGTCCGTGAAGGTGCTGGACTGGAAGCAAGGTAATGGGGGGGACACACAACACTCTCTCCCACTCCCCACACTTCTGGTGACCGGCATTGAGGTCTATACATAAAGTAAAGAAAAAAGATCAAAGTTCTGGATATCCGTGCCTAAGATCCATGAAACGATGATGGCAATAAGTATTTATTTGCTCAAGGTTTTCAACTGGCTGGAAGATGGACTTAAAAGCCTCTGTGAGTGGCTGTAATCTCGTGTGTTAATGTGCTCAGATGAAGGGGGTAATATTGTAAATGAAGTCCTATGGTGTATATACAGGGCAGACTGTATATGACCAGTCTAGCCCTGTCTGTCACCTATCTGGCCAACCACCCTGGACCCCTCCCCACTCTTCTGGTGGCCGGCCTTGAGGGCGATACATATCACGGAGCATTTCTCTGCAGCCACATGTTGGCATCTGCTCTTTAGTGAATTCCTTTGGCCTTTAAGCTCCTCGTTGGGCCGTCTTTATGATGCCTCCCGAATGACGCCCGCATTTCCACGCTCTGTGTTTTTGCGCTGGCACCGGTGCACTCTGTAACCCGCAGGTATGAGAGACACCTCCCGTGTTTGGGGAATCGGCACATCTGCATTGTCTTTTTTATTTTTTTATTTTTACCCAAAAGCTGAAGCCCTCAGGCCCGGATATTCCAGCTGCTGATTATAGAAGATCCCACCCTAGATAGTTGGCTTATAATCCGATGAGCCAAGTTGTAAACCTCCATGTTCTGCGCATTTGGATGAGCGGTGTCTCTCTCGCGCGCTCCCGCACTCGTTTTCTCACCCCCTCCCCTTTCTCTTAGGCAGCCTGGCTCGTCTCTCTAATCACACCTCTGACTCCGGCTTTGTTGACGCTCTCGCTGTGACACCTGACGGTCTCCTCGTCACCTCTGGGTTCAACATCGACCAAGGACACGGGTACCTGAATAGTGAGTAGTAATTACTGCTCCCCGAGTACTTGATCTGTGAGTAATAATATTCTGTATATGTGTTTCTCCATGTAATTTGTACTTTCTGGCGCGCTCTTTTGCTCCTTCCCTCTCACGCTCTCTTTTGCTCTCATCTCTCGTTTTCTCTCTTTTGCTCCCCCCTTCTCGCGTTCTCTCTTTTCCTCCCCCCCTCTCGCGTTCTCCCTTTCTCCCCCCCTACCGCGCTCCTTTTTTCTCGCTCTACCCCCACCCACCTCTTAGATAGTAAAAGCTTCGGTCCCCGGTCGCACGGTGCTCGTGCACGGGCACACACGCTCACCTGCGCTCGGCGACTATTTAAACAAAAAAACTATACGTACCCGCGCGCTCAACTACCCGCAATGCCCCCCGCCCGCGTACAAGCAGGACACCCGGTGCTCATACTTGGAGCGCTCTCCGAGCATGAGCGCGCTCAGCGCCAGCGGGGACTCAGCTTTAGGGACATGAAAGCGTATCAAACCAAAGTTCTTAATACACATCTCTCATGACCATGTTTGCCCCGTGGGTTTTTTATTGTCAGGTTGAAGTAAAAATCAAAAAAAAAAGAAGCAAAAGTTAACTTTCCATTACCCATGTAAATAAAACGCTGACTATAGAAGGACAAATGGAGAAGAAATGGGCAGAATGGTATATAATAACGTCACTGCCGTACAATAGACACGATATAATGGAAGGGATCACGTTGATCACGGTTTGGATGGACGTATTTGCACATATACATTGTGAATACGTCACTTTGTTGAATGCTTGTTACAATCGATGCGGAGGCCCAGAGGCAGAATGGGAAACTATTTAGGGGCTGTGTGCCATTAATGCAGCCGGCGGGACGCACTGTTCCCGTAGCTCCCTAAAGGGGCCGTAATGGTTTCTTAATGCAGACGTTGCTAGCACAGGAGAAGCCTTTTATCCATTTATATGCCAGAGCTGAGAGTTGCCAGTAACAGGGATGTTGAAGCACCCTAGCACTGCACCCCAGCACTGCACCCCAGCACGGCACCCCAGCACTGCACCCTAGCACTGCACCCCAGCACCGGACCCTAGCACTGCACCCCACCCCAGCACTGCACCCCAGCACCACACCCTAGCACTACACCCTAGCACTGCACCCTAGCACCGGACCCCAGCACCGGACCCCAGCACGCACCCTAGCACCGCACCCCAGCACCGCACCCCAGCACCGGACCCCAGCACCGCACCCCAGCACCGCACCCCAGCACCGCACCCCAGCTATATATATATATATATATATATATATATATATATATATATATATATGTGTGTGTGTATTATGGGAATGTAGGAGTATAATGGGAAACTTGTGGATTATAGGATGTGCGTATTATGAGATGCCTGGGTATTAGTATTATGGGATGTGTATATTATGGGATGTCTGTGTATGAGTATTATGAGATGCCTGGGTATGAGTATTATGGGATGTCTGTGTGAGAGTATTATGGGATGTCTGTGTGAGAGTATTATGGGATGTCTGCGTGTGAGTATTATGGGATGTCTGTGTGTGAGTATTATGGGATGTCTGTGGGCCCTGCCATGTGGTGCAGAGTATTATGGGATAGCTGCATGTGGCGGGGGAGGAAGGAGGGGCGCGTGCTCTGTGCCTGGATATTATGGGATGTCAGTCACGCAGTGACAGTGAGTATTATGGGATCTGTGTGCAGTGGGTCAGGCAGGGAGTTATATGTGTATAATGCATATGTATTTAATCAGTGATTATGTGTATATTAAGTGTATGTGTCTAATGAATAAGTGTGTAACTGTGATCAGTGAGCGTGTATATGTGTCTAAGGTTTTAGTGTGCATGTGTGATGAGTAATGCTTGAGTGTGTGTATGAATGCAGTGTATAATCATGTAATGCGTGGGTGTGTGTGAATGCAGTGTATAATCGTGTAATGAGTGAGTGTATGAATGTATGCAGTGTATAATCGTGTAATGTGTGTGTATGAATGTATGCAGTGTATAATCATGTAATGTGTGTGTGTATGATCTGAATCCGTGTTCATCGTGTAATGTGGTGAGGTAGTATGAGCCAGTGTTAATCGTTTAATGAGTGTGGTCGGATGTATGCAGGGTATCAATCATGTATTGTTGATCTTGTGGTAGAATGTATGCAGTGTATAATCTTTAACGAAGTAGTGTGTGAATGAATGTATGCTGTATAACATGAACATGAGTGAGTGTTGTTGAAATTATGCAGTGTTAAATTCATGATGGCAGTGGTGTGTGTGTGTGTAATGAGTATGCACGTGTATAAATTCGTGTAACGAGGGAGTGTGTGAATGAATTATTTGGCATGTTATAATCAGTAATGAGGTGAGTGTGGGATTTGGATGATGCAGTTGTATATCGTGTGAATGAGTGTGTGTAGAATGGAATGCTGCGTTCTTAAAATAATTGTTAATGTTTCGTAGAGTGATGTTTGTAAATGATTTGCAGTGGAATAATCTGTAATGAGTGTGTGTATGAATGGTATGCAGTGTGTTTAAATCGTGTAACAAGTGGAAGTGTGGTGAATGGACTATGTATGCAGTGTATAATCATGTATATGATTGCATGTGTAATGAAGGTATGCAGTGTATCTAATCTGTAATTAGTGAGTGTGGTGTATGATTGTATGGAAAGTGTTATGTTTGTTATATATGTTCGACTGTGAGTGTGTATGAATGTAGTGTATAATCGTGTAATGTTGAGTGTGTATGAATGCATGTATAATCGTGTATGCGTGAGTGTGTATGAATGGATGCAGTGTATAATCGTGTAATGAGTGTGTGTATGAATGTATGCAGTGTATAATCGTGTAATGGTGAGTGTGTATGAATGAATGCAGTTTGTATAAAATCGCGTGTAATTAGTGTGTGTATGAATGTATGCAGTGTATAATCATGTAATGAGTGAGTGTGTGAGTGTATGCAGTGTATAATCGTGTAATGAGTGAGTGTGTATGAATGTATGATTGGTGTAATGAGTGTGTGTGTGTGTATGAAGTGTATAATACGTGTAATGAGTGAGAGTGTGTATGCAGTGTATAATCGTTGTAATGAGTGAGTGTGTGTATGATGGTATGAAGTGTATATGTATAATGTGTAAATGCGTCGCGGTGTATGAATGCAGTGTAAATCGTGTAATGTGTGAGGTGTATAATGGTATGCAAGTGTAATTGTGTAATGAGTAGTGTGTAATTAATGCTATGATGTGTTAATGAGTGTGTGTGTGTGTGTGTATGAAGTGTATAATCGTGTAATGAGTGAGTGTGTGTATGCAGTGTATAATCGTGTAATGAGTGAGTGTGTGTACGATGGTATGAAGTGTATAGTGTATAATGTGTAATGAGTGGGTGTGTGCATGAATGCAGTGTATAATCGTGTAATGCGTGAGTGTGTATGAAGTAGCAGTTGTAATCTGTGTAATGAGTGTGTGTATGAATTTGCAGTGTATAATCGTGTAATGAGTGAGTGTGTATGAATGTATGCAGTGTATAATCGTGTAATGAGTGTGTGTATGAATGTATGATTGTGTAATGAGTGTGTGTGTGTATGCCAGTTGTGTATCGTGTATGAATGGTCGTTTTGTATGGTGTATGTATTTGAGTGTTGGTGTACGTGGTATAAGTGATAGTGTATAATGTGTAATGCGTGAGTGTGTGTATGAATGCAGTGTATAATCGTGTAATGCGTGAGTGTGTATGAATGTATGCAGTGTATAATCGTGTAATGAGTGTGTGTTATGAAATGTACAGTGTCTACTCGTGTACATGATTGAGTGTGTGTATGAATGATGCTGCGATAATCGTGTATGAGTGAGTGTGTGAATGTATGTGTATTAGGATGCGCATGTGTGTAGTGAGTGTTATTGTAGCGTAATTATATGTATGTGTATGTATGTTTATGTGTGTTCTAAGCGTGTTGTCCTCAGTCGGTGTACCTTGTATACATGTGTGGCACACATGATATAGTGTGCCTGAGTGACACCGGTTTGAGGTCGCCTAAATAAAATTTTGGATTATAGTCCCAAACGTTGGCATGCGAGGATATCATAGGTACCGTGGTGTGGTTTCTTATGCCACGTGGGATTGATGCCCCAGCTCATGTGGGATTGGCACCCAGTTCACATGGGCTTCGTTATCCAGTCACGTTTTGATGCCCAGGTCATGTGGATTGGTTCACAGGTGATGCGGCAAGGTATACGCAGGTCACAGTGGGACGCAAGACCCTGTCACGTTAAGGTGTGATACCCAGGTCCAGTTGGATTTAGTACCAAATGTTTATGCAATGCTGGTCCTGAGAGAATTTTGTGGACGTGAAAGAATGCTCAGGTGTTATAGGATCTCTGGGTTATGATGAACACAAGAAGTTGTCTTAGTATGGGTATAAAGTACCATGTATCAGGGGGCAGTACTATGGGGTGACTGGGGTATTATGAGTGAGTTTCCAGACAGGGCTCTATTATAGGTACCTGATACAGTGTATAAAGTGTGAGTACTCAGGTACTCTAGTAATACCTTGATATATTAAAGTGTGAGTTACTCAGGCCACTCTAGGAAACCTGATATTATAAAGTGTGAGTACTGATGGGCCGAGTTAACAAAGCAGAGTAACACTGTCACAGGGCCGGTATTATGGGATGTCCGAGGCTCTGTGCTATTATGGGATGTCTTGGTCCCCAGAGTGGTGGGGATGTATTATGGGTGCCGCTGGTTAGGTATGGGATGCCGGCTCCCTCTTGTTATTATGGGATGCGGGGAGGGCCGCGCTTTGGCATATTATGGATGTCGGGACCGCGCTTTCCCCGGTAACCGCGGGTTGTTATGGTAAACTGGCGGCGTGTTTAGGGAAGGGGAGGAGCCCGCCATCAGCCGGTATACAGGAGCGACGAGCTGTATACTGCGAGGAGGGAGCGTGAGCCGGAGGTGAGATCATTGTGTGCGTGTATATACCGTGAGAACAGCGTGAGGTCTGGGGGGAGGTATGCATTGGGTAGGAGGGGAGATAACTGTATGTATATATATACCACACGGGGAGGAGGCGGTACCGACAGAAATGATACACTGAGTATGTATATATTATCGGGGGGGGGGGGTGCTGTATGTTTTGGGGGTGTGTGTGTGGGTGGTGTGTGTGGTTGTGTGTGTGTGTGTGTGTGTGTGTGTGTGTGTGTGTGTGTGTGTGTGTGTGTGTGTAATCACGCTGGGGAGGTGTGTGTACGACGTGTACACTGAGGGAGCGTGAGCAGGTGGTGTATAACTGACTAGTGGTGTATTACTGACTAAAAGGTGTGTATTTATATATAGATGGGGTGTGTTTTTTATATATATATAATCACCTCCCTAAGATCTGCCATAACTAGCACACGAACACAAATATGTAAATAAAAGTGTAAATGTATTGGTTACATGCAAAAAGTTATACCATCATTTTGGTGGGTCTTTTGGGAGGTTGTTAAAAAAATTTAAAATACAATATACATTTGACATACACGGAATTGTCCTTGGGACATTAACGTGGGAGTGCTGTATGTATGTATGTATGTACACCTGATTAGGGTATGGTTATGCTGAATAAGCGTCTTGTTTAACCTTCTTTTAGTCTGCTGCTGGTTTACAATAATGCCTTTATTACAGGCTGGGCGCAAATAAATAGCCTCTACCATTGATTTTTATATACCTCAGATGTGATCTTGGGGTGTGTACACTGCGGGGGAGGTGAGCAATGAGGGTTGTACAGTGAAATGTGTAACACAACACACCACACACACACACCACACACACACACACACACACACACACACACACACACCACACACACACACACACACACACACACACACACACCAGAGTGATGTGCAATAATTGTCAACTCTATTAAGATCTAAATGGAATAGAACTAGAAGTCAAACTGTCTAAATTGGCCAGGAAGTATTAGTGAGGGGAACCTTATTTGAATGAAATCAATAGGAGATGGAAGAATGTGCCCAATATATTCTGCCTGTGCTCACATGGATGTGAAACATGGGCCCTAAATGCGAAGATGATTCAATCTTCAGACAACATGAAGTATGGAGAGATGTATGCTGGGTAATACCTGAAGAGACAGGAAGAAGAATGACTTTGCAAGCAAACATGTCTGTGACATCACAAGGGTGAAGAAATAAAATTGAAGTGTGATATCTATATATCTCACAAGAAGGACTGACCATTGTTGGACACAGATGGTACTCGACTGGTTTGCAAGTGATATCAAAAGGCCAAGATGACGATCAAAATTAAGATGGGAGGATGAAATCAGAAAACTTGTTGGAGCAACATGCAGAGGAGAGACTTCAAACTGCATTACCTGCAAGATAATTAGGAGGGCCTTCACCCAGCAGTGGGTAGATGAGGGCTGTACCTTTTTTTCTGTTTGTGTTTTTTTTTTTTCATGAGCTGGGGGATGTACACACACGAGGTTGGTGTGTAATATTCTATATTACCCATAAGTGTGGGAGAGTATTCTGGACTGTGACCTATGGAGTCTGATTGTCTTGTATGTCAGTATAAGATTGTAAGTCCTTTTAACCCTTTCTGTAACCCTTTCTGGGGCTGCACACATCCCCCGGGGTTCGATGGAGATTTTACTGTTCTTATTAAGATTGCTGGCTCACACCGAGACCTTCCTGAGAAGTGTTGACCTGTCGGCACACACTCACATACTGCACCCCGCACAGGTCTGAGTATCTGAGGCTTCCTGACGTCACAGACTGAGGTCTGTTCTTAGACTTGAGCCTCTGTCACATGCATCTCTTATGGCAGATGCAGGAGCTGTGACTGCAGGGTGCTCCCATATACAGCCCAGATTAGAAGTGGGGGTGGGGGTGTTCAACACAAGTGATTTCCTGGCACCGCCTCCTTCAGTGTCAGCATTTTCACTTTTTTTTTTTATACTGCTGTACCCATTGCCTTTCAATATACATAAATGTAAACAGAGGAGTCCCTGTGCTGGGAGTCTTGCAATGTGCGGTAGAGGTGTGCTTGAGGTGTCCGTTCAGGGCACATGCAGCATGTGCATTTTTGGGGAGGTTTGACCAGGCCATTTGCAGTGTTTTTGATACTCGACAGATGGAGAAGGGCCTGCGACTTTGATGTGAGTTTTAGGCCGCGCTTATAGTCCTGTCGGCGCGTCAAAATAAGTTTACTGAAGCCATTGCATGCGCCTATAGTGGGCACGATGGCTTGGTTGCGATCGCTGGAAGTCAATGAAAATTGATTTTTATGGGACGTCGGACGGGCACGTGAGCGGTTCAGACAATGAGGGTGAACCGTTCACAACTACGCCCCCCCCGGTCGCCGTCTATTGCCTCCTACACTTGGCAAACAACGCTGCTGCGACGGATGACGTCACAATGTTGCGTCACCGTAGCCAGGACTAGAAGCACGGCCTAATTTTAACAAGGGCAGAAGGGAGACCGGTTTGAGCAGGGGTAAGTGCTGAGCGTAGAGTCATAAAAGGGGTTCTAGTATTCTGTTTTAATGTTCGACCCAATCCCATGCTGCAGCTTGGTGATGGTGAGCTCTGTGCCCGGCAGGGTGATGAGCTCTGGGCTTGTGAGAATGTCTCTTTCCATGCTCAGTAGTAGTTGTCTTCATTGCAGCCTCCTCTCCAATGCCGGACAGTGACTCCTGATTTCCTCTGTGCTCCTGAGGCCCTCTTTCCCTGACGTGAGAACCCTGCACCGACCGCCTTTACTCTTGCTACCGTGTGATTTTGGTTCCTGTACATGGCGTCAGGGCTGGGACCCGCCTCCCCGGGCAGTGATGGAGAGATTGAAGTGATGATAAACAGCCTGCAGCAAGGTAAGGCAGTGATAGTGTCTGGTGGGAGTCAGTCAGGGGGTCTGGGCTGCACCCGGCTTGGGTGGTGACATCACCCTGTGATATGTTATTTTGTGTGAGGTTTTACAATAGGTGCACAATTGGCAGTGTCTGACCCCATTCAGAGTGGCGGCTATATCCTTGACCTCACTCTGTGGGGAACCAGTGTGAACACTTGTACAAATTTGGTTCTGTGTAACACAAGTACTATTGATAAGTGACGTTTACCTGTGTTCACTACTGAAAACTGTCGGATGTTGTGGGTATCCTCAGGGGGTAAGGTTGAAAACAGAGTTGCAGGCCTCCGTCTCGCTCATGTCACAGCCGGTGCTTGAATCCCTTAGAGAATCTTTAATCCTGCAATTTTTACATTGATGCATCCTTTAGTCCAGTGTGTCATATTTCTCAACCCCCACCTGCCCCCCATATTTAAAACCTAATCTCGTGATTGGAAGAGATCCTGTCACTGTTGGGTGTAATGTGAGGTTGAATATTTGCATCTCGTTCTGGATTGAGCTGCTCCATCTTGGGATTTTTATGGGGTCTGCATTTGTCTTCTGCTCCACCTCCCATGGATACCCTTAAACTGCCTTGCTCCTGTGCTGCCCCTTCTTGATCCTGTTATAAAGGGGTGCAAATTCTCTAATACATGGGCCTTTGCTTATACATTCCTAGTGGATGATACATTCGTATACTGAGTTTGTGAGACTGAATCCCAGGTCTCCTTGCTTCTGTCTGGTAGGCACTAGGGCAGGTTGTGGCGTATATATTGCATCTTGTGAGGTTGCGGGTACAGAAGATGGGGGGCTGGTTCTATCATTGCGGTCTATACACTGCTATTCTGGGTTCAGATGTGTGGATGGTTTTTGGTGCTGTGGGGTGCTTCCATCTTGTCAAAGTAGAAGAGTAATAGGAGCCATTAACTCTCCTGCCCTAAAAGAAACAAAAAGCTCCCCTCCCTCCCAGAGCTGCGTGGGCAGGATAGGGGCTGTCTGATTTCCACCATGCGTAGATGGGGGAGGCAGCTTCCTTCTTGCTCCCCCCGCCCTTCTCATGGTCATGTCTCCCTCACTGTGCTCCTGCGCTGTTTTCTCCTCCCTCTCTCCCAGGGAGTGCAAGGTTTGCAGCCACTGTGACCGCCTCCTATTCTCCCCCAGGGTGGGCAGTATTGAAGCCTGGGATCCAGGCCCGTCTCTGCCGCTTTCTTTCCCCTGTCTGTGTGTCTGTTAATGCATCTCTTCCTGTGTTTTCTCCTCCCTCCCTGTTTCTCTGTCACCTCCCAACATCTCCTGGTGTAACTGTCCTTTCTGTGTCTCGGCCCCTAGCGCGCCCCCCCCCCCCCTTTCCTACCTCCCTATGTCTCTCCATATGCCTGTCCCCCCTTTCTGACCACCCTCTGTGTGCTACCCCTCCCCCTTCCCCGCTTGTGGAGAGCAGAGTTGAAGCCGGTGTTCCTACAGCTCATGCCTCCCCTCCCCCACATGTGGGCTGCTGTTTCTGCCTTTCCCGGCCTTTTGTTCTCCTCACCCCAGACCTGTGCAGAGGCCTGACAGGAGCTGGGGATCCTAAATATTATTTCACCCTAAAACGTTCAGTCTGAGGGGAGCTTGGGCCCTATTAAACTCTCCCTGTGTTCCTGCAGAGGGGGAGCAGGGTGGGTCTGTGCCATTTTTATCCCTGGTTCATCCCAGGAAGTAACTTGTGACAGGCAAATGGCAGAAGGATTTGGGACCTCACAGTTTTATGGTAGGGAGCAGGGTGGATGTATTTCTTTCTGAGCCTTTTCTAACACTGATCTGTATTGTCCTGTATCTGCACAATTGGCACATGTCTCTCATGGGGTGACCCTGATGTCTTGTTATGAAGCGCTGTGCTCAGTGCTTCCACCCAAGTTTCTTAAAGGTGACTCTTTATAGTCCTGTACTCACTGCTGCCATTTGTCTGCTCTGCCCCTTTGTGTTTGTGTGGGTGCCTCTGTAAGAGCCACTCGTTTCTGCGGTCCAGTGTCTGATCCGCTCCCTCCTCTCCCCAGATGATGACCTAGACGAGGATCTCTCTGAAGTGGAAACTCCCAAAGTGAAGAAAAAGAAGAAACCAAAAAAGCCGCGAGATTCAAAGACCCCCAAAGGAAAAAGACAGAAAAAGGAGGTGAGGGAGTGGGGGAGGGCAAGGAAAAGGTGAGGGGTGGGGGTGCGAGGTTGGCTTATGTCTGCGGGTATCTTCTCTGCTCACGTTAATCACCCTCTCGCTTTCACCAGGATGTCGATGACAGCTCAGGGGAAGGTAATGATTTTGGGGTGGAGGAGGAGAGGGCTCCTGCTCGATCTGACAGCGAGGGCAGTGATTACACCCCTGGCAAGAAGAAGAAAAAGAAGCTGGGTCAGAAAAAAGAGAAGAAGAGTAAAGTGAAGCGTGAAGAGGAGGAGGATGACGATGATGATGACTCAAAGGTCAGTGAATGAGTAAGGCGGCGGTTCCCAACCTTTTTTATACGTTGTGAACCCCCAATTCTTCCTGTTGCTGACGCCTCAGATTATTGCTAACAAAACTGACTGATCCCAGGAAGCGGTGTCCTGAGCTCTTGGGGGACGGGGGGGCTTATTACATGCGTATTACCCACACAGGCTCAAGAACCCAACAAACTGCTTGAGATCCACCATTACATATTTTTAGGGGGCAAACCCCATGGCGGTGCCTTGTCAACCCCTAGGCGCTCCCGTAACCCCTGTTGGGATTCGCTGGTGTAGGGTATTCTTTTCGGGAGAGGCGGTGGCTTGGTGAAGCCTCTTTTTTTAAGTCTTCATCCTGCTGTGGTGGTGGAAATGGCCTGGATCCTCCTGTTGGGGGAGGGGGGGGGGTGAATGACCCCTGTGTTCCTGGAATGCTACCTCTCCCCTTTATCTTAATACCAGTCTTTTTCTTCTTAGGAGCCCAAGTCTTCAGGACAGCTCCTGGAGGACTGGGGTATGGAGGACATTGATCATATGTTCACAGAGGAGGATTATCGAACGCTAACCAACTACAAGGCATTTAGCCAGTTTGTCAGGTGTGTTCTATGCGCTCTCTGCAGTGACAGATGGCTTTTCTCACTCTCTTCCCTCTTTCCCACCCCCCCCACATTTTTTTTTTTAATAACACGCTTCTTGTGCTCCCTCTATCCTAATCTACATTGTGCGCCTGTCTTACCCACGCAAGCCTTTTACTCTGAGCTCCTTTATTTTCCTCCTGGCCTCCATCTTGGTGGCTTCTTGTTCTCCCAATGAGACTCCTCCCTGTGTTCTCATGCTGTCTCTTCCTTTTCAGACCTCTCATTGCAGCCAAGAACCCAAAGATCGCAGTGTCCAAGATGATGATGGTTCTTGGAGCCAAGTGGAGAGAGTTCAGCACCAACAACCCCTTCAAGGGCAGCTCTGGGGCCTCCGTGGCTGCTGCTGCCGCCGCTGCCGTAGCCGTTGTGGAGAGTATGGTAACCAGCACGGAGGTGTCCGCTCCCCTCCCCCCGGCCCCTGATGTTCCTCTGCGCAAAGCCAAGACCAAGGAAGGGAAAGGTATGTGTGGGGGGGGGGTGTGTTCTCTAGAGCATGAGAATTCGGGGAGGCAGAGCTGCTTCCCATCTTGTCTTAGGGGGGAGCTGGGGGAGTTGTGTCCGTTCAGAGGAGAAGATTAAAATTAGGTTTTTCTTTTAGGACCCAATGCCAGGAAGAAACCAAAGATTGTCCGACCCCCGGAGGCCAAGAAAACTAAAGCTAAGAAAGTGGCCCCTCTAAAAATCAAGCTGGGGGGCTTTGGTTCCAAACGGAAGCGTTCATCGGTGAGCGGGAAGTCAGAGATAAGATGGGGCTTGTTCTCAGACAGAATCTAGAGACATTCATGGGTTAAAGATCCTGTTGCTGTTTGTGAGAGGCAAATTTGTGTGGGATGTCCACAAAATCCTGGGGCCCAGCATTGAAGATGTACAGAGAAAATGTTGGTTTTGGGTGTGAGGGGAAAGTGGTGGAACTATTTTTAAGGTTCCTCTTCCATCCTGTCAGTGAGGAGCATGTGCTGTGGGATGTCTTCCTAACCTGTCGAATGAGCTGGATTAGTGCCGGAGGGTCCTATTCTTGTCCCTTCCCTTCACACTCTTTTCTCTCTCCTGTTAGAGTGAGGAGGAGGATCTGGATGTGGAGTCCGACTATGATGAGGGCAGCATGAACAGCTTCTCAGTGTCTGACGGGTCCACAAGCAAGAGTAGCCGCAGCCGCAAGAAGCTGAAACCTGGCAAGAAGAAGAAGAAAGGTGAGGGACTGTCTGTGTCTAATGATTGGGAGGGCTGCACGCACGTAATGGCAGGGGTGTGTGGAATCGGAGAAGGGAACTGTGTGCGTAATGAGGAGAGCGCTCTAGAAGCCCCCTGTTTTTATAGGCGCTCTCCTGCTTGCATCCCTAACTCTTCTCTCCCATCCCAAGGGGATGAGGAGGCAGCAGTGGGGGCAGTTGACGGATATGAGACGGATCACCAGGATTACTGCGAGGTCTGCCAGCAGGGCGGCGAGATTATCCTGTGTGACACCTGCCCCCGCGCCTATCACATGGTGTGTCTGGACCCCGACATGGATAAAGCCCCTGAAGGCAAATGGAGCTGCCCGCACTGTGTGAGTGAGCGGGAAGGGGATGTTGCTGGGAGTGGTCTATGTAAGGGAAGGAGGGTCTCTCCACTGTGTCTGACTGGAGAAAGAGGTCATGGTTTTTGTCTGGCTTCTCGTCCCTCTTATCTCTGACATGAAGAGGGGGTATAGTGGATGTCTGTGGCTGACTATTATTCTTTCTCCCCCCCCCCCCCCCCTAATGCCTGACAGGAGAAAGAGGGGGTGCAGTGGGAGGCAAAGGAGGATAACTCCGATGTTGATGAGGACTTGGAGGATGCTGGAGGGGATCCAGAGGAGGAGGATCATCACATGGAGTTCTGTCGTGTGTGTAAAGATGGGGGAGAGCTGCTGTGCTGTGATACCTGCCCCTCCTCCTACCACATCCACTGCCTCAACCCCCCGCTGCCTGAAATCCCTAACGGAGAGTGGCTGTGCCCTCGATGCACAGTGAGTATCTGCCCTCACAGCTCTGTATGTCTGGTGCCTTCTGTGCATGTATTCTGACCTCTGCCCTGTGTTTTCAGTGCCCTTCTCTGAAGGGTAAAATCCAGAAGATCCTGATCTGGAAGTGGGGAGTGCCGCCTCCCTTGACTACTGTGGCCCGCCCTCCTCCTCCTCCTCCTCCTCCTCCTCCTGCTGCAGAACCAGGGGTCCCTCCACCAAAACAGCTGGAGGGCCGCGCAGAGCGAGAGTTCTTTGTCAAGTGGCAGGGAATGTCATACCTGCACTGCTCCTGGGTGACAGAGCTCCAGGTGAGAGGGTGGTGGGTTTATCCTATCTGTTCTTGGTGACAGGTCCAGGTGAGGCTGAGGGACCTGTTCTATCTACTGTGTGTGAACAGGTGCTGGTACTGACCACTTTCATACAACGTGCAGCATCTGGAGCCCCTGTGCAGTCATGTTTTTTATTGGCACAATAACAGAGTGAATATAATGCTGTGCCTGAGCTGGCACCCTCCTATATGTGCCTGAGCTGGCACCCTCCTATATGTGCCTGCGGGCACCTGCCTTACATGTAGCTTGCGAGCTGACACTCTGCCCTCATGATTTTCATGTGTATTTCATATCCTGTAACCCCTTTAGTGCTCCAACTGTTGTCTGACCCTCCTGCTCTGAAGGGTTAAGGAATGATGTGCCTACCTGTCACTGTGTAACCACTGTCCTCTTTCACAGCTGGAGCTGCACTGCCAGGTCATGTTTCGTAACTACCAGCGGAAGAATGACATGGATGAGCCCCCGACAGGTGATTATGGGGTTGACGAAGAGGAAAAGTGCCGCAGGAGGAAGAACAAAGACCCCAAATACCTGGAGATGGAGGAGAAATTCTATCGTTATGGCATCAAACCGGAGTGGATGATGATCCACCGTATCCTGAACCACAGGTACAGGGTGAGGGAGTCATGTAGTGAGGGTTAGGTTAATGAAGGTTAAGACTTCTGGCTGACTGCTCTCTCATCCCTTCCCAGTGTGGACAAGAAGGGCTATGTCCATTACTTGATCAAGTGGAGAGACTTGGCATATGATCAGGCATCTTGGGAGCTGGAGGACGCTGACGTGCAAGACTATGACATGTTTAGACAAGGCTACTGGAACCACAGGTGGGTTGGAGCAGAGCGTCAAACCTGCACTGGATGGACCTGCTGGTATACATGGGTCGGGATACAGTTCTGGTACCGGCATGGGCAAACGCTAACTGTAAGATGTGCCCTGTTCAAGTTGATACTCACACTACCCCCCCCCCCCCCCTCCTCACCCCCTGCCCTGTGTGGGTGCTACACCCCTGCCCCCCTTCCCGAACCATGCCAGTTGCTTTTCCACTTTTTTCTGATGCATGCTCCCTCTCAACCTGCAGGGAGATGATGTGTGGGGATGAGGGGCGTCCTGGGAAGAAGATTAAGAAAATGAAGCTGCGGAAGCTGGAACGTCCTCCAGACACCCCGATCGTGGATGTGAGTAAATGAAGGTGTTTAGAGGGGAGATATGTGACCATGTTGCAGGATCCTTTTATACAAGCTGTGTTGCTTTCACTGGGGGGGCGCTGACCTGTTGGGTGCTGTGTATTGATGCTGAGCGGTGATATGAACCTGCCCTTCATACAACAATTAAAACCAGAGACGAACATGAAACACAGATAGAGCTCAATGCACATCCAGCAAAACTTTATACACGGTACAGTGCCTAAATATACATGTATTGATATCTATTAAATAAAATGGTCTTTTAGTTTAACATTTTGGCCAAATTGTTGTAAGCCCCAGAGCCACTGCACGGCAGACCACACCTCAAGGGTCCCTAACACTAATATAAATTCTTAATAACCTGTGCATTGCCAGGAAGAATGATTTATAATAAATCTGTCAAAATTAGTTGCAAAGTTCTACGTCTGAAGCTTTTAATCTGTACATTACCAGGAAAAGCACTCTGTATTAGATTTGTCACAAGCATACTGCAAGCAGGCAAGTTCCCCTGAGAGTGGGAGATGCTATGGAGTGAGCTTTTAACCATTTAAAAGTGGGAGGGGGTGAGCTTAAATTTGGTAGAAGGTTGCCACCCTCCAATCAGCTAAGACCAGCTGAACAAGAATTGTAACACATATAGAACACCCACAAGCTCATGTTGAATATATTACTGTAGACCCTTGAGGTGTGGTCTGCCGTGCAGTGGCTCTGGGGCTTACAACAATTTGGCCAAAATGTTAAACTAAAAGACCATTTTATTTAATAGATATCAATACATGTATATTTAGGCACTGTACTGTGTATAAAGTTTTGCTGGATGTGCATTGAGCTCTGTCTGTGTCTCATGTTCGTCTCTGGTTTTAAATGTATATTGCCATACTCAGTAGCACTCCTCTGTGACACATACGCTTATATGTTGTGGTTATTTTGGGGGTTCAACATGAGCTTGTGGGTGTTCTATATGTGCTTCATACAACAAGCAGTGTTGTGGTCACTGGGTAATGATGGTAACGTCAGCAAACACAAAATCCCCCAGAAGACCCTGTAACCTCCCTCAGTCCAACTCCCACTATATTTACAAAGTTGGAGGAATCTGTAGTGCTGTTAGGGTATTCCCTGTCCCGAAGAGCTTGGTCTAATTGGGTTGTACTCATGTCACCTCTACTTCCTCAGCCCACGGTGAAGTACGATCGTCAGCAGGAGTATCTGGATGTCACAGGGGGCACTCTGCACCCTTACCAACTGGAGGGTCTGAACTGGCTGCGCTTCTCCTGGGCGCAGGGCACAGACACTATCCTGGCAGACGAGATGGGGCTGGGCAAGACTGTGCAGACAGCAGTGTTCCTGTACTCTCTATATAAGGAGGTGATTTCACATGGGGGTGCTCCTCCCTAATGCAGAACCCCTTCTTCCACGTCCCCTGAGTCGGCCATTCCTGTGTGTGAGCTTCATTCTGCGCAGAGCTTGTGCGGAGTATGAACCCCGCAGGTCCTGTGCCCGCCAGAGCCTAATTGTGATGTTCCTTTCCAGGGTCACTCGAAGGGTCCGTTCCTAGTCAGCGCGCCGCTCTCCACCATCATTAACTGGGAGCGTGAGTTTGAGATGTGGGCCCCTGACATGTACGTAGTGACATACGTGGGAGACAAGGACAGCCGTGCTGTTATCAGAGAGCACGAGTTCTCCTTCGAGGACAACGCGATCCGGGGGGGCAAGAAAGCATCGCGCATGAAGGTGCATTAAAGCGCGGAAGGAGCGCCGAATCTTTGTTTAAAGAGAGGGATATAGGGCAGGATGTGTAACTGCCGACACCTCCTTAAACCATCCCTTACTCTTATCTCCAACAGAAAGAGGCGTCTGTAAAGTTCCACGTGCTGCTGACTTCCTACGAGCTGATAACCATTGACATGGCTGTACTGGGCTCCATCGACTGGGCCTGTCTTGTAGTGGATGAAGCTCATCGTCTGAAGAATAACCAGTCCAAGGTAGTGGGGAACTGCAGGGAGTGCAGGCTTTTAGCTGTGGGGATCATATCAAATACACATTTGAAGAGTGGAACAGCTCTGTAGGTTTTTCCATTGTAGTCTGACTATATTAAGGGACACGCAAATTACGCTGCATGCTTGGTGTTGGTCTTGTGTGTTAAAGTTGTGACCGTGTCTCCATGATGGGAGCGTGTGGCTCCCCCACCTCACTGTGCTCTCTGGCTCTTCTCTTGGTCAGTTTTTCCGGGTTCTGAATGGATACTCTCTCCAACACAAACTGCTTCTCACCGGGACCCCTCTGCAGAACAACCTGGAGGAATTGTTCCACTTGCTCAACTTCCTGACCCCTGAACGGTTTAAGTACGTAGCACACGTGTTTGTGGGTGGCTCTGGGGAAGAGAACTTTATTTATTTTTGTGTATGTACCTCCTCTCCCATGAGACTTGGTTCATGTAACTTTGAGTGTCCTGATGGTGGTGTATTGGGTGTGCTGAATACATTTTGTGGGTAATTTTTAAATATGTAGATGCTGATCAGTTTTATATCTAATCTAGTGTATCTCTTACCCCCCCCCCACCCCCCCCCCCCCCCCATGTTTCCTCTCATGGGTTTTTGTGATACCTGTGACCGGTTTTGTTTATAGACGACGTTTTTCTCTAAGTAAATGGAGGGTTGTGGCGAGGTTTGCAGACATGGCAAAGAGGGGATCAGATATAAAGAAGCTTCATGACATGTTGGTCCTCACATGATTGCGCCGAGCTGAAAGCTGACGTTCTTTAAGACATGCCGTCCAAGACTGAGTTGAGTGTTCGGTGGGAACCTGAGCCCCATGCAGAAGTGAGTGTGAGGAGATGCTGTTCTCTTATAATCTCAAACATACTCCCTTTCTGACGTTAAGAGCGGCTGCCGTCTATGCTTGATAACCTTGGAGTGCCTGCTTTCAGGGCCTCGCATTTTTGTCTAAGGAAAATTACAAGTTATCTCACAAGGAACTTTTGAGGCTACTGAACAATCGAGGAGGCCGTTGGGTAACCAGGTTTCTCTGCTCAAAGGTTGGTGATGGATCTGAAGAAAGTTGCTGCAACCATTCCCACTACCTCTATCCCTGGTAGCAGCCAATGGTGAGAGGCCATAGGGTGGCGGCCCTAGTAAGGGGAGCATGTATACACGTCCTTTGTGTGAGGTGCCATGTCCCTGGCTCTGAACGGTTCCTGACAACTTTCCTTGTGCCACTTCCAGGAAGCCCACCAGATGCCCAACGGATCGTATGATGGTATAGCCGCTCTTATAAAGGGGAGGGTGGGTAAACTGCTGCTCATGCAAGGAAGCATGCTCGCAAGCTGAGAAGGATGATGGTCACAGGGTACTCATCTCTCTCAGGTATCAATTTGCCTGTCTACAAGCATCGGTTGAGCTTCTCCAGTTGTTGGACTGTTGTCGCCCACCCGACTGCCTCCTAGATGACGAAGTGTGGACCTGTTAGAAGATTTCATGGAGCATGAGGGTTATAAATATGAACGAATAGATGGCGGCATCACAGGCAACATGCGTCAGGAGGCAAGTGATCGCTTTTAATGGTAAGCGCTTCACTGGCAATTGTGAGCTTTGGCTCCCGGCGCCTCGGCAGGTTGCGTGCACATCTTAACAGATTATCGCTGTGTAAATTGGCTGTTTTAACATGTTCAGTTTTTGCTCTGACCTTCCCATATAAATTAGTTTTTTTTTTTTTTTTTGGTTGTGTTTTTTTTCCCCTCTCCCTTCTTGTCCAATCACAAACCTCCCCCCCCCCCCCACCCCCCCATGGAGCATGTTCCTCTCTACCCTCTTAGCCAAATCTTGTGTGATTCCTCTCTCAGCTCCCGGGGTACTCAGCAGTTCGTTTCCTGCCTCTCACCGTGCTTGGAGTCTGGGGATTAACCTTGCAACGGACGGACACTGTGATCATATAAGACTCTGACGAACCCGCCACAATGACATCCAGGTCAGGAGAGATGAGATGAGGAGGGAGGGATGCCCCTCCTGTAGGGTGGTTGTGGTTAGGTAAACCACACGGAGCCTGTCCTGTGCAGCTACTGACTTCCATGTCGCCCCTATAGAGCCATTCAGCAGAGATCACCGCACGCGGGCAAGAACAAGAAGGTTCGATGATCTATCGGTTTGTGAAGCTGAGAGATGTTGGAGGAGAGGAATCACTCAGGTGGCCAGAAAAAAGAGATGCTCACTAACTTTGGTAGTGCGGGCCAGGGCATGGGCTCCAAGCACGGATAAATGTCAAAGAAGGCAGGAGCTGGACGACATAATAGTTTGGCCACTGAAGAGTGTTCAAATACCGGCCCAGAGGGGGGTGAGCATGGGGGGGGGGGAGGGGGGGGGGGGGGGGGCGGGGGGGGGGGGAGGAAATAGAGCTGATCGCTGCCCATATTGGGGGGGGGTGGAGGGGGGGGGTGTTGGTTTAGAACCTGGGGAGAGGGGAGGGTCTGAGTGCGCAGTCTGGTGTGTGTGGGGGGGGGAGGATGAAGACAGAATCTGGTTACTGCTTTGTTTTTTGTGCTGGAGCAGGGGGTGCGACACACTTCTCTGTGAAGAGCATCAATGGTGTGTGGCTCCTGGATGTGGGGGGGGCTTTGTTGATCTGCTATGGCCCCTGTAGGCACCCTGACCCAATCTGCTTTCGCAGGTGAGACAAGGAGGTGGGGGAAGCAGCGTCACCATTACGATGACAAAAGACGTTTCTCATCGGGTGGACCGGAAACCCAGGATGAGATAGAGGACCCAGAGATTGAACAGGGCCATGAACGAGTATATGAGCTCCTTCAAGTGGGGGGGGGCACAGTCGCCCCCTGGGTGCGCGAGGAGGAGATTGCGGTGAGTGGTGGTGGGGTTATCAAATGTTGGAGTAGTAGAGGTGGGTTGACATGCTGGCAAAAGTCAGGGGCGGGGGAGATTGTGTATCACTAGATGGGGTGGGGGGGGGGAGGGGGAGAGGGAAAGAGGGAAGAGAGGGTCGTCATTAGCTGATTGGTGGGAGGGAGTGGATCTGTACTGGGGATTATTGTTAATGACATCTCTGGCTTTCACATGTCTAATTCTGGAATCTCACTCTTGGAATGGTCATGTTGTGACTAGGTCTTTGGAGAAGTGGTCGCGTTGATTAGGTATCTTGGTACAAGGTGTAGGGTGAAAGGTACTTGGTACAGTGTCGGGTGAAGGAATCTTGGTACAGTGTGGGTTGAGGTCATCTGGTACAGTGGTAGGGTGAAGAGTCATCTGGTAACAGTTGTAGGGTATCAGTAGGTGTTATGTGGGACAATGTTACATGGATTGTTAGGGTGACTGGGTTAATCTCGGTTGCTGGTAAATCGGTAGTGTAAAAAAAAAAATTGGGGTGGCTAGGTGACGTGTCTTTCGCATGCTGCTTGCTCGTCTCTGCGTGAGGAGGCAGAGGAGGTGGTCCGTGGATCATTAAGCAGGAGGAGAGGTGGATCCCTGATTAATGGGAGCGACGCTTCTCCGCACATAATTATGAGCAGCAGCAAGAGGACCTGGCCACGGAAACTGGGCAAAGGGAGAGGAATCGCAAGCAAGTCAACTACACCGATGGCAGCCAGGAGGACAGAGTGAGGCACCCCATGAGAACCCTCTTTCTACTGTCTTCCTTCTCCCCAACCCACCCCTTCCCTCTATCAATTTTCCTCCTATCCAGCAAAACTCCGACTTATAAGAGCCATTTCTTGGTGGGACCTCGCCCAGCACCAGTCGTTCTCACCCTTGTTTCTTTCTCCAGGACTGGCAGGGATGATCAGTCCGATAACCAATCTGATCTAACTCAGTGGCTCTCGCCGAAGGAAGAAGGAGACGAGGATTTCATGAGGAGTCAGGCAGGTACGTTTGTCTCAAGGAAAATTCCTCCAAACCACCCCGAAAGATTAATCCTGACAATGACGTTGCTGTTACTGTGTAAGGAGCACCCCTGTTTTAAATGGAGTTAGCTGAATGTGGCAAGTGACGCTGCCCTGTTTGCTGGTGGGGAGTGGGAGGAGAGAGAGGAGAGAGTTGGCGTTGAATATAGGACTGGGGGTGAGGTTAAGGGAGGCGAAGCGGACCTATGGGTGGGATTTCAGGCTGTTTAATTTCTCTTTTCGCAAAAACCTTTTCTCTATGGGAGCAAATATGTTGCCACCTCCTTTGCAGGATCAGGTCAAGCATTTCTGTGCTGTTTTCGGGAATCCACGCAGAAACATATTTTTTGGTTCTCCACACTATAGAAGCTCGCAGGCAAAACAGAAGGACTGAGGGAATGAAAGGACAGCCCTTACCCACTCTGCTGGCATCGGGTAGGGGGCAACATTGAGGTATGAGGACAAAATGCGGTGCCGAAGTGCTCAAAAGGATACCAGGCAGGGTTCACAACAGGACACCCACACACCCTTAGCTCATGCGGTTGTACTATCACAGCAACCTGACGGGGGAGGTCCTAAACCGTTTGTCAAAATGGACATTGGGCCGTAGGGGACAGACTTGCACTGTGATAGGTGTGTGGTGCAGTTTTCCCGTGAGCTTGGCTGGCATGCCCATGATTTCCGTGCCCATAACTGGTAGTATAATTGCAGTTTCTGATAACTGGGTCATGTGATAATACTCTCGTGGGTTACTGCAACATCTCGTCCGATGCTGGAACTCTGGCTCTGTAACGACTAAGGTATCCTCTTCCAGGTCCTGGGATTTAATGCCAAGGGAGGAAGGCGTTCTTGAATGCCATTCATTGCGTTACGGGATTGCCCCCCAGGCATGCCTTCACCCTCAATGGATGGTTCAGAGACCTGCGTGGGAAGTAGGAGAAGGAGTCAAGTGAGTGCTGCAACTGGCGGTAGTTTCCCCATCTCCATCTTCCACTTCTCGTATTAATGACAGCCTGCAGCTGTCGCTCCTCATTGCTTCCCCTATTCCTTTCTCCATTAGGGCTATGTCTCCTGTTCATGCATTCACTGTGTGAGCAGGGGGCAGCGACGGAAGCAGAGACCTTTGCAGATGGTGGTGTCCCCCAGGGAAGGTCTTCTCGCCAGCACTGTGCTGACCAGACAAAACTTGGGGTCATGTCTCTCTACGTAAGAAGGTTGAGGCACACTTGACACTAAATTCTTCCGTTTGGCAGCTTTGCTCTTGGCCATTTGTCTGGTGCCTCTGTCTTCCCGACACACTCACCCTTTGAGACCAGCAATCCTTCAAATGGTCCTCGTCCCTTCCTACAGGGCAGGAGTTTGAAGCATGTGAATGGGCGCTGGAGCATTGCAGAACTTTGCAGAAAGCAGAGGAGAGCAAGAAGGCGGCTAATCTCGACTCCCCTATCCAAAAACTCCCGCCCCATCTACCTAGGGGATACACAACCCAACACCCCGGCTCCTCCTGCCACCAATGGTACAGAGTCTCCCTTGCTCTTGCCTTTCTCTCTCTTCTCTCGAGATCAAAAACTCCCAAAGTAACTTCGTCCAAAGCAGGACGTGTCAAGAATTTCTGTAACATTTCCCTTGCCAGTTAGCATCGTCCAATCACTGTGTCCCGGCCATTCCGCCATGTACTGCCATCCTTTTCCCACATGATTGGGGGCTGCGGCTGGACGCACCAGTAACTCGTCGGTTTAGGAGGGGCTGCACACAGACGGGGTTGCTGTCCTCAAGGCTTGCCGATAATTGTAAGAGGGGAGGCAGCAGTGTGATAACGGGAGGTGAAGGGTGAATGTCTAACCACTTGTGTGGTGTTCTGTCTCCAGAGGAGGGAGCGTGGAAATCTGATGAGGTGACCAGTAAAGCAGAGACACCACTGAAGGGAGGAGGTGAATGAACTGAAGCCCCATCAGTGGAGTAATGAGGGAGTCCTAAACCAAAGGGAGCCACTTCAATTCCAATGTACACTAATACTGCTTGGCTGCTCTCTTGGCACACAGCCTGCAGTTTGCTTGGCCCTCCTCTCCCCTATTCTCTTGCGAGTTCATGTACTCTCCTTTTTGCTACTGTCCGCTCTCCCCTTAGTCACCTGAGGCCGACATGAAGGTGTTTCCTGTCTCTCCCTGATGTCTCTTAACTGACTTGTTCGTCTGTTCTCCCAAACTCACTGATTTGTTCCTTTTCCCCAGGTGACGCCGCCTCCTGCCCCAGAAACCCCGGTCTCCCTGTTCGTCAGACTGAGAGAAAGCCTAGGAAGCTGAGAGTCAGTGAAAGCTCGGCCCAGCAGCTGAACCCATGTGAGACGTATAAAAGGTGAGGAAGGCCTACTGAGGCAGGGGACAGGCCCCAAGTGCAAATAAGTTTGGGCGGGGAAAGTGATGGGGCAACCCCTGCGGCACTGGGTCTCACTTCTCATACATACAATCTCTTGACTTGTTACAGAGGAGCCAGATAAAGCAGATGAGGTGATCAAATGTGATGACAAAAAAGGTGCGTTTGACTCCCTCTCCCTCTAAAACACTTGCTTACACCTCTCCCTTTCCGTGTTGTAAATTCGGTGCCCTGTGCACGCTATGTGAACGCTGCCTTTAGTCTGTGGAGGATCTCATGTGCTGTGCCTCTATTGTGAACGCTTTGCCTGTAAGTCGTGGCGTATCTCATGGCTGTGCCTCTATGTGAACGCTGCCTTTAGTCTGTGGCGTATCTCATGGCTGTGCCTCTATGTGAACGCTGCCTTTAGTCTGTGGCGTATCTCATGGCTGTGCCTCGTGCTCCGCTCTTGTAGATGAGGTAAAGGAGGTGGCTCTGCAAAATGGAGAGACTCCCAAAGAGCCCCCAGAGGAGAAAATGAAACGGCCGTTGGCCACAGCCACCAAACAGAGGTTCATGTTCAACATTGCGGACGGCGGCTTCACAGGTAAAGTTGGATGTGAACGGGGGGAGGAAGGGGGTGTGATTAACTGTGTGGTGGGCGTAGTTCTGACTAGAAAGAGGGGTGGGGTAGGCTTCAGCATATTGGGGCAGGAGTGGCCAACTCCATTCCTCAAGGGCAACCAACAGGTCAGGTTTTAAAGATATCCCTGCTTCAGCACAGGTGGCACAGTCAAAATGAATGGAGTTGGGCGGGGAGGGTGGGGTTAAATGTGTGAGCTTCTGACTCAGCAATTTTTCGCCTGACGCCCCTCCCCCTCCTTTCCCAGAGCTCCACTCCCTGTGGCAGAACGAGGAGAGAGCAGCCACCGTCACCAAGAAGACGTACGAGATCTGGCACCGCAGACATGATTACTGGCTTCTCTCTGGGATCATAAAGTATCCTTTTACACTGCTTGGGGTGAGGACATATAAAGACACTACTGCTGGTGGTAGTTCCCTTACTGCTCTGATACTGGTCCCGTTGTCCAGAACTAGGAGATCCTAGGGTGATAAACTCTGACCATCAGTGTGGACATAGTCAGTCGCTGCTCTGTCAAACGGTTTGTTTTCCTGAGCAGTCCCTCAGTCACGGTTACGCCCGCTGGCAGGACATTCAGAATGACGTGCGATACGCCATCCTCAACGAGCCCTTCAAGGGGGAGGTGAACAGGGGCAACTTCCTGGAGATCAAGAACAAGTTCTTGGCGCGACGCTTCAAGGTCTGTTCTGTTTGTCCCCACCCCTCAGAGGGGGACTTAGGTCTGGTCTGTCTTCCCCTTCCCCCCCTTCCTGCATCCCCCCCCTCCTCCCCATTGCAGAGTGGGCCTTTTGTTCCCCTGAGGTGCTGTCAGACTGTGACTCTCCTCCTCTCTCTGTAGCTTCTGGAGCAGGCTCTGGTGATAGAGGAGCAGCTAAGACGTGCTGCATATTTAAACATGTCTGAAGACCCATCCCACCCATCCATGGCTCTGAACACCAGGTTTGCAGAGGTGGAATGTTTGGCAGAGAGTCACCAGCACCTGTCCAAAGAATCTATGGCAGGAAACAAACCAGCTAATGCAGTTCTACACAAAGGTAACCGCTGCTGATCGTGTCACGCTAATGACTCCCTCCCCCTCCCCCTCCCCATCTCGTTACTGCATCTCACTAATTACTCCCCCCCCTCTACTGCATTGCACTAATTACCCCCTGCTGCTTACTACATCCCACAAATTGCCCCCTTACCTCACTCTTACTGCCTCGTACAAATTTAACCCGCTTACTGCCCCACACAATTACTCCCTCTTGTATTAAAGCCGTGGCGGTAAACCGGGGGCAGTGTCACTAGGTGTACATGGAATGTTTTATTGGGGGGCTGGTGGGGATGTTGGTCTCTCCCCCACTCATGGTTCTCCCCGTCTCTCCCTCCCCCAGTGCTGAAGCAGTTGGAGGAGCTGCTAAGCGATATGAAAGCAGACGTCACGCGTCTCCCGGCCACCATTGCTCGGATACCCCCCGTGGCCGTGAGGCTGCAGATGTCGGAGAGGAACATTCTGAGCCGGCTAGCCAGCAGGGGGGGAGAGTCCCAACCCCAGCAGGTAAAGATCCCTCTTATAGCACCACCCCAGCAGGTAAATTTCTCCCCTCCCCCTCAATCCGGCAGGTAAATACTCCTCTCTCTCCCTTGTACATCCCAGGTGTTTAATGCCTATTTTACATACCCTCTCCTTCCCCACATGTGATATACTCCCTGCCCTGAGTGCTGTCTCTCCTTATCTCTGGCAGATTGCTCAGCAATAACAAACCCCACCTCTCGTCATGAGGTTTGAGCGCTTGCCCCACCACAAACATTCCCGATTTAAAAGCAGACACCTGGGGGGGTTGGTGGCACAGGACCTGCCACGAAAGCCACATACTGAGAGAAGATTTGGAGCAGCTTACCTCCCCCTCCACCCCTGGAGTTATCTGCAGGGGACTCCCCCATAACTGAGAGGAGTCTTGGTTGCGGCTGCGAGGCACCAGTGTGACTGCAACATTAACGTGATCGGGTACAGACACCCAGAGGGCGAATCAGACGAATCCTGGGTATTTGCTGCTGCTGCTGCTTCATACGGGGGTGCACCCCTCCCATGGGGTTCTGGGTCCCAAAATATACCCCAAGGACGCTGCAAACTTGGACCTCTGAGCCATGCGTGCAGAAGGAGCGGACTGCTTCCTGAATTCAGAAGGAAATACTTTGTTTTTGTTTGTCTTTAATTTTATTTGCCCCATTCTCCCCCCACACCGCCTGAGGGGGTCAGGACAGGTGTCACCCCAGAAGGACAGACACCTACCTCCATCCTTTTTAATACAGAAAGCATTGTCGTATAATAAAACACAAAATACTTGACACATTTTGTTTCTTGACGTGAAATATTCTGAACAGGACCTTGCTGAGATCCTGTATGGTGATGTGTTGCCTCACAGGTTTGTGCTGGTAGAAGCCTTGGCATGGAGATCTGGTAGACAATCTAACTGGGAGGTTACAGTAGTGGAGGTGGGAGAGGATGTGCATACTGTATACATGACATGGAGGGGGGGGTTGCAGAGAAGCTTGTTTACTGCTTCCTGGCAGCAGGACACACCAACGTGATCCCTACAGGCAGCAGGACACACCAAGGTGATCCCTACAGGCAGCAGGACACACCATCTTCACCTGTGACTGTTAAAGCAAAACACTCACATTTGTTAATCTGGTGTCTTGGGGGTTTCCGGACCGCCCCCACCTATAATATTCCTGTATACAACGCACTGATAAAAGGAGGCCGGTGCACTTGTGCTTCATCCACCAACCTGAGTGTTTATAGCATATTTCACCACAAATAACACATTGTCTGTGAGTAGCAAAAGCGAGAAATGTCAGTTGGCACAGATATAATTACAATAGGTTTGAGTTTAAAGAACGAGGGCAAAAGATGTTCTGTTTTAGAAATCTCAACATGACCATTACTTTTCATTATGCCTTCCATTGTCTCCCTAAAACGCCCCTGTTCCATATAACTGCTCCCTACTTACACCTTCCGTTGCTCCAAACGATTGGCTTATAACTTTGCTATGGCAATGTAACCGCTGCTATTGCTCCACATAACCCATCCCTGTAATTGCTTGTTTCCTGTAACTCCTGTAGCCCCGCGCCACAGCTCCTGTTACTTGTAGAACTGCTCCTTTTTTTTTTTGGTTCTAGTTGCTCCCTAGAACTCCTCCTGTTGTACCATATAGCCATTCTGTGGCACCTCCTGTCGCAGCAGATGACGGTTGTGTGCGATTCCTTTTTATATACCGATATTCAGACTTTAAAACTAAAGTGCAGAATCTGGGGACTTGATACCCGGAGGTTTAGACATTTTACCCCCCACCCATAAATGCCACCTCAGCAGCTGCTGGACACGACTTTCTACACTACATACAATTCTGCACAGGCTACAAACGCTGATAAAGGGAATCTAAATGACGACCAACAAAAACCATGCCTTTAATCACAAACCTGTCTTTAATCACAAACCTGTATCACGTGTACCTCTTGTGAGACTCGCTCAGTGGAAGGCAGCGACACTTGAGTGGAGAATGACACCATTTGATAATCCAGCATACTGTTCCATTAAAATCGTTTAAATGCAGAATTTGCAATGAGTACAAATCTGTGAGTGATATTTGTGATGTAATTTAATGGGGGAGTCGGGCACACTCGCCAACTTGCCCTATTTTTATAGGAGAATTCTTGATTTTACCAAAAAATAAATAAATTCTACTGTTCCCTTAAAATAATGGTCTTGTTCTAATTCATTGAATTGATCTTTTAGACATCTGCATTTTCATCCCAAATCTCCCAGCATTGTCTGACTCGGCTCAGACAAGGCGTTGAAGTTTGGGGCCGCGTACAGTCACAATACAACCAAGAACAATCTCGATGCCTTGTACAGACCTGTGGGAAAATTAGGTCAACAAGTGATGGGCTTCAAAAGACGGCACTGACTCACGTGTACGTATAAGTTTATATAGTGCCAACTGTGTACGCAGTGCTTTATTCGATTACAATACAAGGTCAAGTGCAAACAATCCCAATATGTGCAATAGGTAAATGATGACACAAGGCAAATGGAGACCCCCCCCCCCCTGCCCTGAAGAGCTTACAACCGAAGTGGTATGTTGGAGGCTTGCAGACCGGGTAGGAGTAGAAGTGCCGTCAGGGAGGTCAAATATCGCGTTTGTAGTAAACGTGTAAAAATATTGAGGAGAATTTCCAGCAGGACTTTGAATGTGGAAAGTGAAGGTGTTTCATGAAGATTGGGTGGAAGAGCATTCCATAGGTAGGGAGAGATTAGTGAAAAGGGTTTAAAACAGGAGACCAAGACCATTACAGCAGGGATCAGGACACTAGACAGAACTGCAGAGTTTAACAAAAGTGAATTTATTGGAAAAAGTTTCCACAAATTTCCAGTACATAAAACACCTAAAATCACCCAATTGCAGGAATGACCTAAAGCCCTAAATGTGGGGATCTCTGGAAGCTTAGCCCGCTACGCATTTCCAACTTGCGCTGTTGTCCTCAGTAGTATGGGCAGCACGGCCTTGCTCTCCGCTATCTAGCAGTTTTAAATTCCCCACCGTTGTTTCACTCCAAACAGCGCCGGCCAACACTGCTCACAGACCCCTGCACTGGGACGCCTCAGTCCCCTTCTGCTGACTCCTTGTCAGCACACAGCCTTCACAAAGGCTATCAGGTCCAGAATGACTCAGTTGAGGCTGGGGAGGACTATTTCTACCCCTGTCCCAATCAGAGATGTCAGCCAGTCTGGGTAGGAACAATAGTCCTGGTCTCGGCACACAGCCCTAGACCCGGTTGATGAGATTACTGGGGTTGAAGGTGGGCCAGGAAGCCCAAAATGGCATGTTCAAATATAGTCATTCCTATCCTTTTAACAACAACGGGCCTAATCCCACCACAGTGTCCAGGCCTAGAATACCAAACTGATGTGATTACAGATCCTTTTGCAAGAGAGTTAACCCCTGCAAGTCCATCATCTTAAAGACAGCTGTACATCACTGTTTTACATACTTTAAGAATAACATATAGGATGTCACAATTGTAACATTATTATTGACCGGCAGGAGTAATGGTGGACATAACCTTATTTAAGAGCAGCCAAATCTACCCCTACAGTCACAAAGTTGAGCATAAGATAAGTAGAGATAAATTGAGATCGGAGTTGAGATGTATAGAGGTGCAGAACCTTAAAAGAAAGGAACATTTTACAAAAAAAAAGAAAGGGAGTACGAACAGAGACCAAAAAACGCATCATCAGGGAAAAAATAGACAAAGATGGGAGGGAAATTAAAAACAAAATGCTCGAGAACACAATGAGATGGACGAATCAGCTTTATTACGAGAAAGGGAATAAAGCTAATAAATATCTTGCAGCAAAACTAAGGAACAAAATGACCAGCTTAAATATATTCAGTCTAAAAACGGACCACGATAAAACAACCTATTGTGATTGCAGCCTTTTCTGGGGTACCAAGAACTGCAGGCAGGTTCGGTGAGTATCAAGGAATCTTTATTTACAAGTGCACAAGGAGATGACACATTAACAAGCAGTTTCAGTGTGATCTGAGGTGGGGTCGTCCCAGTCTCAGTATTTATACATTACATATAACCCTTATCTTATATGCATATATTATCCCTTCACCCAATCCACAAGTTTCACATTGCACATTGCAGCCATCCCATAATACTTGTTTTACCCAAATTGCTAGGGATTACATGATTTACCTGGGATAATCCCAGAGCAAACCTTGCCCAATCACACATTCCATCATGTACACAGAATGACCAATAAACACTTATCAGACATACACACATACAATAGACTAGGAGACAAGACGAAAGACCAGTAACCCCAGACCCTTTGTCTTCTCCATAGCCCTCCTGTCAATAATTCTTTCACACTATAATCTGCCTGAAATCAATAGCGAATTTGTAAAATATTATAGCAGCCTATATAATTTAAACACAGCAAGTCAAACGGGCCCGCGACAAAAGGGAAGCAGCGACCAATATTTAGATACCTGTGCACTCCCCCAGCTGGGCAACCAAATTAGCTAGGCGCTAAGATAACAACCAAAGAGATAACAGAAGCTATAAAATCCCTAAAAAATTCTAATGCCCCAGGCGCAGACGGGTTCTCAAACTTATATTCTAAAAAATTTGAAGCCACACTGAAACCATATTTAACCAGACTATTCAATGCAATCCTAACGAGAAAATCTATCGAAGGAAATGTTAGCAGCTGCGATAATTGTAATCCCCAAGGAGGGTAAAGACCCTATGCTGTGCCCAAGCTATAGGCCCATATTGCTGATCAACACCGATATAAAACTATTTGCTAAAATACTAGCAACACGTCTAAATAAAGCGCTGAACAAACTGATACACCCAGATAAGGTAGGGTTCACCCCGGAGCGTCAGGCCTCGGACAATATCCGTAGAATTATAAATATAATCCACAGAAGCAACCTGGGACAGACATCGAATATCATGGACAGGCAGATTAGCTTCGGTAAAAATGAACACACTACCAAGGATGCTGTATCTATTCCAGGTACCACCCGTTACAGTTCCACAAAAGATATTAAAGAACTAGATAAGGAAATAACAAAGTTTATATGGCAGAAAGACAAGAATAAAGAAAAAAGTAATGGGGCTACCAACAAGATTAGGGGGCATGTCTCAACCAGACCTAACAAAATATTATGAAGCGGCCAGGTTAAGTCCCCTGGTACACTGGTCAATGGAGGAGGGTACGAGACCATGGGTAGACATAGAAAGAGCAGAATCCCAGACAAAAGACATGGCGACGTTACTATGGTTAAGGAGAGAGACGAGGCCAGAGACCGTCAAAACACAACCAGTGATTTCACATTCCCTAAAGCTATGGGATAAACTGCAGAGTTAAATCTGTCCCATCTGTTCCCTTACCCCTGGCCCCAATTCTGTCCAACCCAGAGTTCGCCCTGGCCCTCCAATCGAAAGCATAAAACATATGGAGAGAAAAAGGCTTGGGGAGACTCTGGGATGTGGGAAAATCAGACAGAACAAAAACATTCCAGGAAATAAAGAAGGAGTTTGACCTACCAGACATGCATTCTGTACCAATATTTTAAGATAAGACACAATGTCACTTCAATACAACCCGCACAGGATGTTTTTAGACCAGTAACTATTTTCGAGAAACTATACTTAGCTAGGGTATATCATAAAGGAACCATAGCACAACTATACCAGACTCTGACTACACTGAAAACCGAGCTCGCTGGAGAGAGACGAGTGGACGGAAATATATGAGAAATCAGCTAGATCATCTAGGAGCTCGGCAGTCCAAGAAATCAATCTCAAGATACTATATACTGTAGGTGGTATTACACCCCAGCCAGACTCCACTCGTTCTTTCCAGCCACCTCCCCCCTGTGTTGGCACAACTGTGGCCAAATGGGTACATTCAAACATATGTGGTGGACCTGCCCAAAGATAGCACTATTCTGGAGAAAAATTAAATGGCTAATAAAGAGAATCACGGGCCTGGACTGCCCATGGAATATAGAGACTGTACTAATCCTTAAACCAATAGAGGATGTAGAGAGGAACGTAGACAAACTAATGATACATATTCTGTCCTCAGCTAGGGCAGTTATAGCTAAAAACTGGAAGCAGAACAACCCACCGACAATAGCAGAGGTCAACAACAAGCTAAATTATATTATAATAATGGAAAAAATTTACCAGTTTAATCCAGGATAATTATGAAGAATATCTAAAGACATGGGTACCATGGATGATCTACTGGGAAGCTATTGTGTAAAAACTTTCTATTCATTTTATATCTAGCCAGGAAAATGTGTCTGTAATATGAACCAATCCAAAATACAAATGTAATAAAGTATACATGGATGTACTGTGAACAAAGTCAAGATGGAAATGTACCCCCACACCCTTTTTTCTTTTGTACCTCTCCCCCCCCCCCCCCCCCCTCCCCCAAATAAAACTTGTAAAAAAAAGAACAATAAAATACAAGTTAAAAAAAAAGAAAGGAGAATTTTGTGGATTATACGAAATGAATAAGCGCTCAGCTGTCTTCCTATTATAGTTATACATTACTTGTAGAGTCCAGGCTCCTCCCTGCTTGAGAGAGGGTAAAGATCAAGGGGCAAGAGAGAACACGCCTACTTACTCCAAGGATATACTTTGTATGTCTAAATTATTTACATATATATGTAAATAGATATATTTCTGGCCAACAAGTTTGAATGGATGGGAGCCTTTGGAATGAAATCAATAGGAGCATTAAGATTGGATGGAGCACATTTGGAAGAAACAAGACGGTCTTTCAAGGGTATCTTCCACTGGGCCTCAAGAGGAGAGTGACCACTGTATTCTGCTTGCACTCACGTATGGATGTGAAACTTGGACCATAAATGTGAAGAAAATTAAGAAACTTCAGAAAACTAAAACAAGTATGGAGAGATGTATGCTGGGTAATACCCACAGAGCTTGGGAAAAGAATGAATGGGTTCAGAAGTAAACAAAAGTCTGACATCACATAGGTTAAGAAACTAAAATAACAGTGGACCCGACATATCTAGGGTGACCAGCCGTCCCGGTTTTGCCGGGACAGTCCCATTTTTTTCGTTCCTGTCCCGGTAGACTGTCCGTCCCGGAAATGTCCCGGATTTTCCCCTGGCCCCGTTTTTTAGTTGTGTCTGCGGCGGTGCGCGGGTGCAGTGGTGCGCGAGTCGGCGGCGGTGAAGATGCGGCAGCCCGAATGCAAGGGGTTGGGCTTCTTAGTTGAACATGCCAGGCCGCAGGGGATTGGTGGAGGATGCCGGGGGCGGGGCTTTAGAATGCTGGCCATCAGGGGATTTGATAAAAGTAGGAGCTTTCCTTTCCCTCCCTCGGCACCTCGGCCCACCCTCCGGCACCAGTCTCCGATTCTCCTCGGCTTTCCCTCGCTCGGCACCCCAGTACTAGTCTCCGGCTCTCCCTCCCCCCGGCACCCGTCTCCGGCTCTTCCTCCCCCCGGCACTAGTCTCCGGCTCTCCCTCCCCCCAGCACTCTGGCTCTCCCTCCCTCCGGCACCCCAGCACTCCCTCCGGCACCCCAGCACTCTCTCCACCCTCCCTCCGGCACTCGGTCCCCGGCTCACTCTCCCCCCAGCACCCCGGCTCGCTTTCCCCTACCCAGAGCCCGCTCACAGCCGCTCACGGCACTTCCTGTGCCTGCTGCTAGTGAGCGCCACCGAACCCGCAGCCGCCTGAGGTAGGAGAGATGGGAGCTGCAAGGGTAGGGGGGTGGGGGAGAGATGGGAGCTGCAAGGGGGTGGAGGTGCGGGGGGGGAGAGATGAGAGCTGCAGGGGGGGAAGAGATGAGAGCTGCAGGGGGTGGGGGGGGAAGAGATGAGAGCTGCAGGGGGGGTTACATCTCTGCTCTGTCTCTCTCCTCAGGGCTGTCTCCTTTCTGTCCTTACATCTCTGCTCTGTCTCTCTGCTCAGGCCTGTCTCCTTTCTGTTCTTAAATCTCTGCTTATGGCTGTCTCTTTTCTGTCCTTATATCTCAGGTCTGCTCAGAACTACTCCGGAATTACCTCTCTGACCTAGTGACCTGACCGGCCTGGGGGTGGCGACAGACGCGCGAGTGCGTGACCCGCGGGCGGCTGGCAGCAGATTCATCAGCACAGCAGAGCAGTCGCACTCGCACTGCAGTCTAGAGCGGAGGAGAAGGGCAGCGCATGCAGCAGAGGATGGCGGGGGCTGAGCTGACAACGGCGAGGGCTGAGCCGGCTCCGACGGGGGCTGAGCCGGCTCCGGCGGGGGCTGAGCCGACTCCGGCGGTGCTGGCGACCTGAAGTGACAACTTCTGGTGCTACTGCCAAGAGGACCTCCACAGCCAGGTAAGGAACTTTAACGGGTGGGGGGGGGGGGAGCGAGGATGATCGGAAGTGAGAAAGGATGAGGGGTGGTGCAACAATCTTGGAATTTGTGAAAGAGGAGCATTGCATTTGAAATAGTACAAATTCTATGATTTTTTTGCATTTGAAACCAGTTGTTTCAATGTTATTTATAGTGCATTTTTAGATGAGTATTGCTCCCCATGGGCCTCTATGACAGCAGGTACGGGAGGGCCCCACTAATACGGCGGGTTCCGTTCTGAGGACCCGCCGTAAAGCGAAAATCGCCAGAAAATGGAACCAGCGATTTTCCTTAGGTGCGCATGCGCAGACCGGCAATGCGCCGTTCTGCGCATGCGCGACAGAAGGAAACCCCTCCATTCCGCGCATGCGTGACCCCTAGCCGGCCCGTTCTGCGCATGCGCGACCCCTGGCCGTCCCATTCTACGCGTACGCGTACGCGACCCCTGGCCGGCCTGTTCTGCGCATGCGTGGACATGGCGGCCCCCTTCTCGGTACCGCCGTATTGGCGGATCACCGAAAAGCGGAGCGCCAAGAAGTGGGGCCCTGCTGTATGTTGTTTATAAATGATCTGACTGTTACATCATTTTTTCTAAATTTCACTCAGTGTGCACCAATGTGCATAATTTCATATTCTATTTCGTAAAAAAAATTCTCGAGAGCAGTTCCTCCCCTACCGACTTTTCTCGAGCGCTTTGCACCTTTCACCTTTGTGTTCAGTAAAAAAGAAACCAACGTGCCTGTCGCGGACCGAGGCGTCGAGCACTCTCAATGTAGAGAAGGTTCTTGTGATCCGTGAGGATGGTAAACGGCTCCTTTGACCCCTCCAGGAGATGCCTCCACTCTTGAAGAGCCATTTTCACGGCCTGTTACCCACGTCATAATTGTTCTCAGCGGGAGAAAATTTCTTGGCAAAATATGCACAGGGATGTAACTTACCTTGAGGCGTGGGTCTCTGAGACAGAACTGCCCCTGCGCCGCAATCGGAGGCGTCGACCTCCAGGACAAAGGGAAGCTCGATGTTGGGGTGACGGATAATAGGTGTGGATATAAAGGCTTGCTTGTGTATCTCGAAGGCGGCAATGGCTTCAGGTGACCAAGACGAAGGATCGGCTCCTTTTTTTGTAGGGGCAGTGAGAGGTGCCACGATGGTAGAGAAATTACGTATAAACTTACGATAGTAGTTTGCGAAACCCAAAAAGCGTTGTATGGCCTTGAGGGAATTGGGTCTTGGCCACTCCGTCGCCGCTTGAAGTTTACCGGGATCCATCATAAAACCTTCATCGGAAATGATGCACCCTAGGAATTGGGTGGAGGTCTGCGGGGGCGTTACATAAGCCAAAGGCCATTACAAGATACTCGTAGTGGCCGCTACACGTGTTGAAGGCTGTCTTCCATTCATCCCCCCGCCTGATGTGTACCAGGTTATAGGCTCCACGTAAATCCAACTTGGAAAAAATCTTAGCCCCCTGTAATTTATCCCCTGTAATTTATCAAACAGTTCGGTAATGAGGGGGAGGGGGTAACGATTTTTAATGGTGATACGGTTCAAACCCCTGTAGTCGATGCAAGGTCTTAATTACCCATCCTTCTTTTTTACAAAGAAAAAAACAGCTCCTGCTGGGGAGTTATAAGGGCGAATAAAACCTTTCTTGAGGTTTTCCTGGATATCCATGGCCAGAGATTCAGGTAAGGACAAGGGGTAGGTCTTAGATTTGGGTAAGGAGTAGCCTAGAACAAGATCGATCGGATAATCGTAAGTCCCATGAGGTGGCAAAAGGTCTGACTGGACCTTATTGAAAACATCTCTGAATTGATGGTAGACAGGAGGAAGGATAACCTGAGGGACAGAGGTATTGGCCAATAATTGCTGGGCTTCGCCTGACCTCGGTTTCCAAGTGATGGGGGTAGAAGAAGTCCAGTTGATGAGTGGGTTGTTAAGCTGCAACCAAGGAAGACCAAGGGTTATGGGTGTTCCGGGAGTGTGGACGGCGTCGAGAACTACGGTCTCTTTGTGAAGATGCGTGGTAAGTAGCAGGGGAGCCGTCTCTAAGGAGATGTAAGCTGGAGTCCATCTATTCCAACGAGTGCGATAGGACTTTTCTTCCTCGCGAGCGATATGAGATTGAGCCTGGCGAATCTTAGGCACGGGCCATAGAGGGGGAGAGCCGTGCTGCACCGCGCTGACGCTGAGGCTCGCCTGCAGAAGCTGTGCGATTCCATGCACATACAGGCAAGCCAGCGTCCGCGATCGGAGGTGGGGGGAGACTGAGGGAGGCGGGGCAGTGACGTCGCTGGGCCAATCGCCCGCGACGCACTGACGTCGAGGTCATGGCGCCGACGTCACGGCGCCGTGACGTTGACGCAGCCCCGCTTTCATTGGAGGTTTTCAGCCAACAGCGCGCTGAAAAACAGCTTGGCGCTCGGCTGAAAACTCCAAAGCCTGAGCACGCCTGCGGACGCTCGCGCGAGCCCCTTCTCAAGGCATCCTCATTGAGGATGCAGGGGCTCAGCGCTGAGCGTCCGCATGCCTCAGCACGGCCTGTCCTTCTATGGACTCGGCTTTAGATCCACAAAGTTCCCACCTGCTCTAGAGTCAATGAAAGCCGCGGTAGAAGTCTGAAAGTTCTCACCTGAAAGAGAGACCGGTATGGTCAGTTTCTTATGGAGTTCTTCCTGATGAAGGGGACGTGGAGACATTACACCCAGAGAGAGCCCCCCCCGTACTCACTGGGTGTTCCCGTTTCCCGGACGTAGAGGGCATTCCCGAACCAGATGCTCAGCGGACCCGCAATAGAAACACAATCCCCTGGTGTGGCGGAACTGTCGTATCGGTGTGCGGACGCGCTGTACCCCCAATTGCATTGGCTCCGGAAAATCCAGGGCAGGACGAGGCGGGGTGGTAGCACTGGCAAGTGCTGGAGTACTGCTGGGCGTGCTGAGGAAAGGAGCTTGGAAATTATGGAAGCGAGTGCGCTGCCGCTCAGAGCGGCGTACCTCTATGCGTTGATCCACTCGGACTGCCAGTTCGATTAGGGACTCCAATTGTTCTGGCCTGGGTTGACGAGAGAGTTTGTCCTTGATGGGATCGGCCAGGCCTTGCCAGAATACAGGGACGAGAGCTTCCTGTCCCCAGTTAGTCTCGGCGGCAAGGGTCTGGAATTTCACAGCGTACTGCGTCACCATATGACGCCCTTGAGTGATCTGAAGGAGAGAAACAGATGCCATCTCCCGACGTGCGGGGCAATCGAACACTTGTTGGAACTCTGCTTTAAAGGCCGGGTAATCCTGGGTAAGATCTAAACGTCGTTCCCAGACCGGGGAATCCCAAGCTAGGGCGCTGCCTGTTAGGAGATTATAAATGTAGGCTACCTTTTTACGGCCAGTATTGTAGAGATGGGGGGCCATTTCAAACTGCACCTCACACTGGTTAAGGAAACCCCTACATTCTTGCAGTTCGCCGGCATAAGGTTTGGGGGGTGGAATCCTTACATCCCAGCTGCGCTTGTGGACTGGGGATTAGCATCAGGCGGGGTTGCGGTAGGTACTCGGGCGGAGAGTACTGCAATCTGGCGCTTAAGTGCCACAATTTGATCTGCCATGGCCTGGTTTTGCTGAAGCAGATTGGAGAGAAACTGCCTTAGATCGGTCTGGTCTGCGTCTTGTGGGCTCGACATAATGTTACGCCGGTGCTGCCCGCAGACCAGACCCGTCCCGAGCTGAAGGGGAAAGTGGTAATACACGCACCCGCAGCAAAGGGAGCGTGTCCGGAGTGTGGTATTAAGCGTTGCCTGGCCAGATGTAGTAAGGTAGACAATACTTGCCGGTACCGGGTATAGAAGTAGAATCGTGATTGTCACTCCAAGGTCAGGGAGCGGAGAGTGGATGAAGGTAGAAATCCAAGCTGTGTTCGAGGGGAGCCAGAGAGTGCGTAATCCGAGGAGTGCCGAGGTCGAGAGCCAAAGGAGGTAGTTGTACGAGCCGTGTCAGAACCTGTGAAATCACCAAGAGTAGACAGAGTAACATCCATGCAGAGACTATTTTGAGCGAAGGCTGAGAGTACAGAGAAGCTAGATAAAGCAGGGAGGTCCAATGAGGAACGGGGGCAGGTCAGGAGGAACTGCAGGGAGACTCCGGATTGGTGCAGCCATTACAAGCCAGGTGAATCTTAGTACTGCAGTGAGTACGCCCGCGCGGCATGCGGGGGCGGAGCCTGAGGTCCGGAGGGCAGGAAGAAGAGTGTGCACTGTGCACGCGCTCCATAAGGCACGTGTGCGCTCGCCCCGCGCCGGAGGAGACTGCACGCGTGCGTGCGGGGAGAAGGGAACGCGCCCGGCGCTGAGGGGGAATAGCGGCGGAATCGCCGAGGGGGGTGATCCCGCGACGGCGGCCAAGACGAGGAGCCGCGGAGGCCGGTAAGGCAGGATTTTTTCAATGGGGGTTACCTGGAGAAAAAAGGGTGAAGAACCACTGCCTTAGGCCTCGGCCATGCTACCTGCTGGCGTGCTGAGGCGCGCTAAGACTCAGGGAAAGCGGGTGCTTTCCCTGGCCTTAGTCAGCGCGCCGTCAGGGGGTGTGTCGGGGGCGGGCCGTGGGCGGGCCAGTGACGTCACAGAGCTGGTTCGCCCTCATTGGGCGAACCGCTCACGTGACCGGCCCTGCGCGCCGACATGCGGGGAAATTTAAATTCTGGTAAGACCTACTCTTCCGCGCGCTTGCGGAAGCGTAGGCGAGTCCCTACTAAAGCCGCTCTAATTGCGGCTGTAGGGGCTCAGTGTTGAGCGGGAGAGCGCCTCAGCGCGCCTCTACCAGCAAGCAGCAACCATGGACAAGGCCTTATACTGTACTGCCGCTCTCTGAATGTCTCCCACACTTAGATGGTGAGTTCTTGGGCACAAGGCTAATTTTCTCAGTGTTAATCTTATATTTTTTGCTCAGTGATCCCCTGATGTATAAATTACACTCCCCTGTGTAATACATCTGAAACTGTAGCATGCTTGACAGGCGGCTAGAACTTTATGTATGTAACATGTTTACAGACAAGTCAGCTTCCACGGACCGGTATCGGTAAAATATGGGACAAAAATGGCTTTTTAATGGAAAAGTCCTTATTATTATTAATGAGACTCCAGTGAAACAGTGTGATAGACTCCACATCAGTAAGACAGATTGGTAATCAGTGTAAATTGATGTGTATATTTATATATATATATTATTTTGTTATTGTATACCACTGCCAGTGTACACAGCGCTGTACATGGAGATAAAGTGGCTTTCCCAATGTCGCAAGTAGCTTACGTCAGATTTTGAACCAGTCTCATATATATATATATGAGACTGGTTCATTATATATACACACACACTGTGCACATGTTTAGGGGGAGGTCCTGGGATTGGGAGAGGTCCCCTGGTGGGCGGATGTTACCTTTGTACAGCAATAGGACACTCAGGAGAAGTGTGTGTACCGTGTACCCAAACTCCAGTGTCTGTGTGCCCCCCGCGCCTGGCTTATGAGACCACAGGAGAAGTGCCCCCACATTGCCTGCATCCCATAATAATCCTGGAGTGAGAGCGACATCCCATAATAATCCTGGAGTGAGAGCAACATCCCATAATAATTGTACATAGAGCGGGGAGCCAGAGGCCAAAATATGACATGACATCCCATAATAAGCAGGGAGGGACATCCCATAATAATCCCAGCAGCAAAGAGACATCCCATAATAATAGTAAGTGGGGGAGGGGGGACGTTATAATCATCCCATAATAATCACAGGAGGTGAGAGAAGCAACATCCCATAATACCCTAACCGGGAGAGGGGGGGGGGGTGCATCCCATAATAACCAGGAGGGGAGGGGCTGAGAGGGATAGACAGGCATCCCATAATATGCAAAGCACACACATCCCATAATATACACAGTACACGCACTGAAAACACACACACACATACACACCACACACACACCACACACACACCACACACACACCACACACACACCACACACACACCACACCTACAAACATGTATATACACATCCCATAATATACATAGCACACGCACACATATATACACAGATTCCGTAATATACACTGCACACATGCATAGACACACCATAAACTATACTGCACAAACACATGTACTATATATATATATATATATATATATATATATATATACAACAGGCACAGCACATGCACAAACGTATATACACACATCCAATAACATACACCGCACACACGTCTATATATGCACATCATAAAACATGCACACCACACGCACTGCACATATACAAACATGTACATACAACCTATAACATATATAGCATACGCACAAACAAACGTGTATATACACGCATTACATAATATAATACAACACACACATATTATACACATCCTGAAATATACACAGCACACAAACTGTACACACGGTAAGGGGAAGATTCACTAACCTCCGGTACGGATAATGTACTGTTATCTGGTGTTCACTGCCCGTGACTGCCATATATACACAGACACACACACACACACACACACACACACACAATATAGACATACAGATACATACACACACCATAATACAGTATACAAAGCACACACTGCATACATACAGATATAAATACGGTACATAAATCAGTTTAACGCTGTCACGTGTTCTGTGCTCAATAAAACGCTGTACCACCTGTACCATGCTTTGTGTAACACTGGCATGCGTACTGTGCTCAGTATAACGCTGTCACATGTTGGTTACGTTGTCCAGTGCTCAGTATAAGGCTGGGGCCATAGAGGGGTGAGGAGTTCCGAGCCGCGCTGACGCTGAGGCTCGCCTGCTGAAATCTGCGCGATTCCATGGACTTGCAGGCGAGCCAGCGTGCGCGAAGGGAGCCGGGGGGGAGGTGGTTGGAGGCGGGGCAGTGACGTTGATGCTGCTTCAGGCTGATTGGATGTTTTCAGCCAACAGCGCGCTGAAAAACAGCTTGGCTGTCGGCTGAAAATTCCAAAGCCTCAGCACGCCTGCGGACGCTCGCGTGAGCCCCATCTCAAGGCATCCTCATTGAGGATGCAGGGGCTCAGCGCTGAGCGTCCGCACAGCTCAGCGCGGCCTGTCCTTCTATAGACTCGGCCTAACACTGTCATGTGTTCTATGCTCAGTATAACACATGTTCAAGGCTCAATATAACAACCTGTTCTAGGTTCAGTAAATCCTATGTTTGGTGCAAAATGCTGAAGGCTCAGTCTAAAACATGTTCTAAGCTAAGTAAAAAACATATTTGAAGCTCAGTACAGCACATGTACTATCATTATAAATGATATTCTAGATTCAGTATAACATGTTCTAGGTTCTAAGTTTCCGCAGTCAGTGAGCTCCATACACAGAATATAGTTCCAAGCAGGAATCCTAGGCTCAGGAGCTAACAATGTCATATTTTGTGATCTGCAGTGGCTTGTGATCCAACACCCACCCCTTCCCCACACACACAGATCACGCAACACACACACAGATAAAGGTGAAGCCTGTCACAGGAGACCAGGACTAATACAGGGATCAATATCGCCAGACAGAAGCACGAGAGTTTATAAAATTAATTTATTGGAAAAGTATATCCACAACAGTACAAATCCACAGACAATATACATACTTAACTGGAGAAACTGCAGATACCCTGCAGGCCTAGTTGCAGAGATCTTCTTGCATAGGTTTCTCCTGTTCTGCTTCCTGCACAGTGACTACAGGACTAAGGCTAAGACGCAGCGGGACCAAACCCTGAGGCCGCGGGCATGGTGCCTCGGGCCGCGCTGAGCTGTGCTCCTGCTCAGCCTCGCCTGCTCAAGCTGGTGCTTTTTTGCGTCCTGGCAGGCGAGGCAGTGAGCGCGCTTTGGGGGCGAAGGCATGGCGGAGGCTGGAGGCGGGGCTAGTCCCTCGTTCCCATTGGATTTTTGCGGTCACGTGACCGGCCTTCCGCTCCGGAAAGCACAAAAACTTAATTTTATATGTCGTCTGCAATTCAGCACGCCTCCGCACGAGCCCGCTAAAGCCACACACATACAAAATGCAGGAGGTAAGTGTGCTGGCTCAGCACGCTATTTTTTACTATGCCCGCTGCCTTACTTGTGAGGCCTGAGACCAGCATTGGAGCGCTGTATATGCAGCTGGCAATCACCACCAGCGCTTGAGCTAGCTAAGGGTCTCCCTCCCTACCTTTTTATACACTTAAAACATAATATTGCAACATTCAGGGCCAGCTGCTGCCTATGCGCCCAGGCCCTGATTGGTGGGTACAACTGCAACATTACATTAACAACATAAAAGAGTAACATGGAAAGGTCACAGACAATCTTTGCAACTTTCCAACTGCAAACACATTAACCCCTGGTCCCTGAGATGCTGGAACCAGGTTTACAATACAGCTATACATCTATATAAAAAATGAAATTTGCTTGATTGTTAGTAGATGCGGGGATTCTCATTGGTCCATCGGTCCGCCCGCCCATGACCCGCCTCCACCATGGCTCTCATTGGCCAAGAGGTACGCTGACATTACTGACACACCTACTCCACTGTGACCCGCCTCCACCACGGCTCTCATTGGCCAAGAGGTACGATGACATCACGGACACAACTACTCCACAGACAGTCTCACCCCTGCAGACTCACCATAGCACTCGGACACTCTCTCCCTGCTCAATCACCCCTGCAGACTCAGACACCCACTTTGGTAAGTTTCACACACTCAATGCTGTCCACCCCCCCTGTTACCTGTCCAACCCCCCTCTTACCCATCCACGCTCTCACAAATTATCTTACCCGTCCACACTGCCACAAATTACCACATCAGCACTCCCCTTACTGTCTCTCCGCTATCCCAAACGCTCACCTATGACCCCGCTTACCCCATCAGCAGCCCACTTACTGTGTGAAATGCTACTGTCATGTCCACCCCCCCCTCTTAGTCCGCACCTGCTTACTCTCTGCACCGCTACTGTGCGATCCACAAATCACTCACTCAGCCTTCCCGGCCTCTCCACAATGGACGCATTCACGGCCACCGGCCCTTCCCACACGCTCCGCAACTTAACACCCATCATCAGCCCGCTTACTGTGTGTCCACCCCCCCTCTTACCCGGCCACAAATCAATCACTCACCCTTCCCGGCCGCTCCGCAATGGCCGCCTACACGGCCACCGGCCGCTCCGCAACTTCTCGCCCGCTCTGCAATGGCCACCTTCACGCTCAACGGGCACGCCACCGCTCACAAAACACTAAAATGGCCGCCTTCCTGCCACCTTGCCTGCCGCTCCACAACTTCCCGCATGCTCCGCAATGCCCGCCTTCACGCCCAATGGCCACGCCACCGCTCACAAAGCCCTTCCTGCCCACTCCGCAAGTTCACACACATTTGGAACAGCTCACCTCCTCCGGCGCTTCTCATCCTCACCCTGTGGCCCAAGTACACTGCGCATCCTCCACCCGCCGGGAGCGCCGGGGACGGGGGAGTGGGGGAACAGCGCAGGGGACAGGGGGGGGGTGGGGGAACAAGCGTCTGGGGACAGGGGGGGTGGGAAACCAGCACCCCGGGGACAGGGGGGGGGGGTCTGTGTGTATGCAAAGCAGTGAGTCTGTGTGTATGCAAAGCAGTGTATTTGTGTGTATGCAAAGCAGTATGAGCCTGTGTGTATGCAGAGCAGTGTGAGTCTGAGTGCAGAGCAGTGTGAGTTTGTGTGTATGCAAAGCAGTATGAGCCTGTGTGTATGCAGAGCAGTGTAAGTCTGTGTGCAGAGCAGTGTGAGGCTCGCTTATAGTGCCGGTGACGCGACCGATGACGTCACCCGTCGCCTTTGCGATAATTGTAATTCAAGTTTAGGCGACGTCGCTGGCTACAACTCCAGTGACGTCATAAATGGGGAAGGCCGAGGGACAGAGAAGCTTTCTGATTGGCCACAAGGGGAGACCGTCGCCGAAAAAAATCAAATAACAGTGACTTCCAGATTTTTGGTAACGCTGTCGCTTGGTCGTGCCGTTGCTGTCGCGTGCACTATAAGCGTCGACGATGGCGACAATGCACTTGTTTTGATGTGACGTTGCGTCGTCGGCACTATAAGCGCAGCCTCAGTCTGTGTGCAGAGCAGCGTGAGTCTGTGTGCAGAGCAGCGTGAGTCTGTGTGCAGAGCAGCGTGAGTCTGTGCAGAGCAGCGTAAGTCTGTGTGCAGAGCAGCGTGAGTCTGTGTGCAGAGCAGTGTGAGTCTGTGCAGAGCAGCGTAAGTCTGTGTGCAGAGCAGCGTAAGTCTGTGTGCAGAGCAGCGTGAGTCTGTGTGCAGAGCAGTGCGAGTCTGTGAGTTATCAGTATAATTCTGCGATACATTATATACAGTATAATAGGATTGTGCTCTCGCTGGGTCACACTGTCACTATGTGGCTGCCAAGGGCACTGCAGTCACATTAGGTGTGACAAGGACAGAAAGGGGGGGCGCAGAGGAGATGGGACCGGAGGGAAAGGGCAGAGGACATGGGAGGGGACGGAACAAATGAGAGAGGAGGAGATATAAATACAGGTAGAGAAATGAGAGGAAGAGAGAGACAGGGGAGGAGAGAGCAGAGAGGAAGTAAAATAGAGACAGAAGACGAGAAAGTCAATGTGACCGCAGAGAGAAGTGGCAATGTGTGAGACATGCTCTTACCTGCCTGTCTGGGCTCACAGACGTCATCATTTTGTCACTGATGTCACATACATGTCTGGAGAGAGCGAATGGGACTTAAATCCCAACGCCCATTATTCTGTGTGACACTCCTGTCCCTCTGTAACACTCGTTGCTGTTTGGGACTGTCTCTCGTTGGGTCTGCCTCTCGTTGGGTCTGCTCTGCTATCTCTCTAAATTCAGTCTGTCTCTGCGGTCTCTCTCTTGTTTAAGTCTCTGAGGTTCTCCGTGACCTGTGACCTTTGCACTCTGCATAAATAGTAGGGTGTGGTGTGGGAGGTGTGTAACAGGTAAAAAGGAGAGAGGGAGGGAAAAGGGAGAGGGAGAGGGAGGGAAAAGGGAGGGAAAAGGGAGGGAAAAGGAGAGAGGGGGAGAGCGAAAAAGGGAGAGGCAGTGAGAAAGAGTGGGAAGACAGAGAAAGGGAGAGAGATGATGGGAAGAGGGTAGGGGGGATGCTAAGGAGAGAAGGGGAGAGTGAAAAATGGAGAGAGAGAAGAAGCGAAAGAAAGTGAGGTAGTAGGAGTGAGTATGAGAGAGGGAAACACATTGTGTGTGTGTGTGTGTGTGTGTGTCAGGGTTGTCACCTTCTATTGAAGGCTAAACCGGTTACTTTTTGCAATGACATTTATTTTATTTATATATTTATTTATCTTACCTTCAGCGGCGGCGGCATCTCCCGGCATCCAATGGTGCATGTTGCCATGGCAACCTGACACCCCATAGCGTCGCAGTGTCAAGTTGCCATGACAACAGGGCGCCGTATGCGCCGCCGTGTCACGTGATGCACCGTTGTCATGGCAACACGATGCCGCGTGGTCACATTGCAGAGGGAAATGCCGATGCTACCGCTGCCGCTGCCCGGAGATATTTCAGGTTAACGCATAGCCCGGAGATACGTGGCCAAAACCTGTAGTCTCCGTGTGAAACCCGGAGTTGTGGCAACCCTGGTGTGTGTGTATGTAAGTTTGTCACACAACTGGGTGTCTCTGAATGCAGAAGGTCTCACACCTGGTTGTCTCTGAGGGTAGTAGTCCCAAACAGCATAGTGTCTTTGAGGGTAGTGGTCTCCTGCATAGCTGGATATCTCTTTCTTTGGGGATAGGTCTCCCGCTGCAAGAAATGGTCTCTCACACAGCCAGGTTTTTCTCTGCAGGGAAGTTGTCTCTCACACAGCTGGGTGTCTCTCTGTAGGGAAGCAGTCCTTCACACAGCCGCGGTCTCTCTGCAGGGAAGCGATCTTTCACACAACCGGATGTCTTTCTCTGAAAGGAAACTGTCTCTCACACAGTCGGGTACCTGCGTAGGTGTCTCAGTGTCTGACAGGAAATTCAGACTTGAGACATACCCCCTGTGTCTCCCCAATACACTGTGAGAGAGGAACATGTGACAGCTACAGGAAACCTCAACTCTGCTATTATTCCACGTGCCTGGCTCAGTCCCGGTTCTGCTGGTGACTCAACCTCCCCTGTGCCTCACTGTGTTCCAGTCACTGACTCAACCTCCCCTGTACCCCACTATGTTTCAATTCTGCCACTCACTTTACCTACCTGTGGCTCACTTTTCTCCTTAATTTGGTTCCTCTCGCTCCTCCATCTCTTCTTCCTCTGGTTTATCTGTCTCCTCTTTTTTTCTCTCACTCTTCCATCTCTCTACTCCATCTCTTCTTCCTTTGGTTCCTCTCCTCCATTTCTAATTTCTCCAGTTCTTCTCTCCTTTATTTCTCGTTGCTCTGATTCTCCTCTCTGTCTGCTTCTTTGCTGTCCTTTCTCTGGTTGCTCTCACTCTCCTCAGTCTCTCTTTTCTCCAGTTCTTCTTTGTCTCTCCTTCCTCTGGATCCTCTCCCCTGTTTCTCCTCCTTTTGGTTAATCTCTCTTCCGTTTCTCCTTTCTTTGGGACCTCCCTCTCATTTGCCTCTACTTCCAGTGGTTCCTCTCTCTCCTCCATCTCCCCTTTCTTTGGTTTCTCTTTTTCTCCTCTAAATTGGGACATTCTCAGCCCATCTGTGAGATGGACAATTGCATATGCATGAATCTACATGACACTTTCATTCATCACAGAAGACAAGAGACTGTGGCCCGATTTACAGAGCATTGCTATTCCATAAGACACCTTCATTTGAATGTGCTGTAAGGTGTGTTCCTGCATTGGCCCTGAATCCTGGATTTTGAACTACAGGTAGTCCTCGTTATCGAACGTTTCACTTTACAACGAATGGCATATCCAACTGTTTACAATGCAACCCTTCGGGCCGTTATCCGACGCCTGAATGTGTTATCCAACGCTCACCGCCACTGATTAACATGGGACTCACTTTACAATGGTTTCACTATCCAACGCTACTTCCTGAACGGGTTCCGTTGGATAACCGAGGACTGCCTGTACGCTGGAAAGGAGGACATTATCTATCGCAGACTGCACATCTCAGCACTTAACTATTGCTTTGATGCCACCTTTACTCTTTATATTTGCTGTGACCTCACTTCTTCTCAAATTACGCACTTCTTTCTAACAGACTCATTACACTGGCGACACACTTTATTCGAGCTCGGCTAGTCCCACGAATTCGGGTATACCCGGGTGTATTGAGGTTTGTGACTGTTTTCTGCCCGAGTGCATTGAGGTATTTTCCAGGCAGGGATTGAAGCATTTTATTCCCGCTGGCTGCAATACTGCACAGTATATATATATATACTGCATTACAATTCATGAATTTATGCCATCTGGTAGACACACGAAGCATTGCAGCCTATTAAATCCTAATCATTATCATTTAACAGATCAGCCGCCCGTCAGCCAGGCATGAACCCAGGCTGGGAAGGCAAACACAACGGGGCTTGTCAGAGGTGAGGAGCGGCGCATTCCAGGTATCTGCCAGGTACATACTGGGTATTTGCTCGAATAAAGTGTGTCGGTGCAGTATGTCTCCAACTCTATTCAAATATCTCCATCTCTACTTCCTTCACCACTTCTCAGTTCACATGAACTCCTTTCTTACCTTCGCCCTTTGTCACTACACAGCTATACCTCCTGCACTAAAACCCACCCCTACAAATCATACTCACACATTCTCTTTCTTTCCATGCTTCTCCTTCTTGCTTCTGGGGATATCTCTCCCAATCCTGGTCCCTGGCTTATTTCTACTTGCTCTCGTCCTCGCCTCCGACATGCAACTTCCACTCCCTCTGGTGTGAACCCCTCTAACCTCTACCCATCCTCTCTCGCCCTCCCTCCTCTCTCCCATTCTCCTGTGCCCTTTGGAATGCTCGCTCCCTTTCTAACAAGTTCCTCACTGTGAATGACTTATTTTTCTCTAACTCTCTGCTTCTCTTTTCTATAATTGAGACTTGATTGACTCAGTTTGACTCTGCTCTGGAAGCTGCCCTCTCTTATGGTGGCCTCTCTTTTTCCCACACTACTCGCCCTGTTGGCAGGGTGGAGGTGTGGGGTTCCTGCTCTCCTCTCTGCCGCTACCGAACCCTTCCTATTCCTCCCTCTCTTGCTTTTCCCTCCTTTGAGTCTCACACTGTCCAGATTTTCTCCCCTCTTCCTGTCCACGTGGCGGTCATCTATCGCCCGCCTATGTCTACTCATCCCCCTTCTGTCTTTCTCTCTCACTTTGAATCCTGGCTCTCCTTTCTTTCCTCTTACTCCCCTGTTCTCCTTGGGGACTTCAACTGTCACATCGATGAGCCCTCTCTCCCTTGGGCCTCCCGCTTTCTCTAACCTCTTCTTTTGGCATTCAACAGTGGACTGCAGCCAGCACTCACAAGGATGGCCACTACCTAGACCTGGTTTTCACTAAAAACTTTTCTCTCTCTGATTTCTCCATTTCCCCCCTTCCTCTCTCTGACCATCATCTCATCTCATTTTCTCTCTCTCACTTCTCCCTTCTCCATCTCCATCTACCCCTCGCATCTGGAGAGACCTGCACTCTATTAACTTACAAGCTTTTGTTTCCACATTACGCTCCTCCCTCTCCTCTCTCAGCCCTGCTCCAGACCCTGACAACTTGATCAAGAACTATATCTTTGCCCTATCCTCCTCTCTTGATTTACATGCCCCGCTTTCTCTCTTCCGTTCTCGCCCTTCTAACCCCAGACCCTAGATAAATTCCCACATGCTGCGTTCCTGCACTCGTTCCTCTGAACGCCTCTGGAGGAAATCTCGCAGACTTCCTTCACTACAAATTTATGCTATCCTGTGTCAACTCTGCCCTCTCTCAGGCTAAACAAACCTACTTTTCTTCACTAATCAACACGCACAAGTCTAACACACGCCGACTCTTCTCTGTCTTTGACTCCCTACTCAGACCACCCTCAGCTGCCTCTTCTTTCTCCTCCATCTCACCTCAGGACTTTGCTGAATATTTCAAGGAAAAGGTGGAATCCATATGTCAGGACATCCCCTCTGTTTCCTCCTCCCATCCTACACCTCTTCAGAACTCTCTTCCTGCCTTCCTCGGCTTTTTTTCTGCAGTCACAGAGGAGGATGTGGCACTGCTGCTCTCCTCTTCTCCATCTACCACTTGCCCTCTTGACCCCATTCCCTCCCATCTCCTAAAACCTCTAGCTCCTACTATTATCCCTAAGCTCACACACATTTTTAACTCCTCCCTCTACTCTGGTACCTTTACCTTTACCTTCAAACATGCAACAGTCATACCATTACTCAAAAACAGCAAGCTTGACCCTACCTGTCTTTCTTACTATCGACCAGTCTCCGTCCTGCGTTTTGCCTCTAAACTCCTTGAACGTCTTGTATTCTCTCACTTGTTCCATTTTCTCAACACCTATTCTCTCCTAGACCCTCTATAATCTGGCTTCCGCACTGCTCACTCTACTGAAACAGCCCTCACTAACATAACTAATGACCTCCATGCTGCCAAAGTCAGAGGTCATTACACTCTGCCCATACTACTCAACCTCTCTGCAGCATTTGATACTGTGGACCACCCTCTTCTTCTTCACATTCTCCATACTCTTGGCATTCATAACAAAGCTCTATCCTGGATCTCCTCTTACCTCTCCCATCGTAATTTAAGTGTCTCTTCTGCTAACACCTCTTCCTCTATCGACGTTTCTGTGGGGGTACCCCAGGGCTCTTTCCTGGAACCTCTCCTCTTTTCTCTGCACACATTCTCTATGTGACCTAATCACATCTCTTTGGTTCCAATATCACCTCTGTGCTGACGACACACAAATTTACTTTTCAACCCCTGACCTTACACCTGCTGTACAGACCAAAGTTTCTGAATGTCTCTTTGCGATATCATACTGGATGGCCCTCTGCCGACTTAAACATAATATGGCAAACAGAGCTCCTCATACTTCTTCCCAAACCTGGCCTTACTACCTCCTTCCACATTACTGTTGGAAGTTCATTCATACACCCAGTAGCGCAAGCTTGCTGCCTAGGGGTCACACTCGAATTCTCTCTCACTTTCTCCTCTCACATTCAAAACGTATCTAAAACCTGCTGCTTTTTCCTCCACAATGTCACAAAGATACGCCCGTTCCTCTGTTGCTCGACTGCTAAAACTCTGACTCAGGCCCTCATTCTCTTCCGTCTCGATTACTGTAACCTCCTGCTGTCCGGCCTTCCTGCCTATCACCTGCCTCCCCTACAGTCTATCCTAAACACTGCTGCCAGAATAACTCTACTCTTTCCTAAATCTGTCTCAGCGCCTCCCCTGCTCAAATAACTCTCCTGGCTTCCGATCAAATCCCGCATCTCACACTCAATTCTCCTCCTCACTTTTAAAGCTTTACACTCTTCTGCCCCTTCTTACATCTCAGCCCTAATTTCTTGCTATGCACCATCCCGACTCTTGCGTTCTACTCAAGGATGTCTCCTCTCTACCCCTTTTGTATCTAAAGCCCTCTCCTGCCTTAAACCTTTCTCACTGACTGCACCACACCTCTGGAATGCCCTTCCCTTCAATTCCCGACTAGAACCCTCTCTATCCACCTTTAAGACCCACCTTAAAACACACCTGCTTAACGAAGCATATGAGTAGCTCCGTGGCTAACATTTTACACCTGATACATAAAGCTTGGCCCCTTGCAAACGCACTTACTGTACCAGTATGCCCTCCTACTGTATCTGTATGTTCCTCCTACCAATTAGATTGTAAGCTCTTCGGAGCAAGGACTCCCTTTCCTAAATGTTACTTTTATGTCTGAAGCACTTATTCCCATGATCTGTTATTTGTATTATTTGTTATTTATATGATTGTCACGTGAAGCGCTATGTACATTAATGGCGCTATATAAATAAAGACATACTGTACATACATACATACATACATGAGTCTTCTGGATATAGGGTTGCCAGGTGTCCAGTATTGGAGTGTTCTGTATTTGGACACTGTCCAGTAAAAAATGAGAGGTAATACTGGACATGTACTGTATGTGTCTGGTATTACCTCTCTGAACATAGTGACCTGACCGGCCTGGGGGAGCAGGGAGAGAGCAAGGATTTTGCTAGGGGGCTGGGCAGCTTCCTCCATCCTGATTAGCTGCTGCTGGGTAATGCAGCCAATCAGGAGGAGGTGTCAGGAGCCTGAGGGTGGGGCCAAAGAGAGGAGGAAACAGCATGTAGTGGAGAGCAGACAGAGAGAGGTTTGTGTGTGTTTTGAGTGCGTCGCCCCTCACCATTGTGACCAGTATTTTTGGAGATGCCACCTGACAACCCTAAATAGCACCACTTACTAAATATGGGCTTGTATAGGGGATTTTAGGAACATGGTGGAAACACATAAAGGATTCATATTAAGAGGACAAAATGTCTCAGTGGCTTCTTCAAAAGTATTATACGGGTGGGGAAGGGGGGGGGAGGGTTCTAGAGATTTTTTTATGCGTGGTTCAGGATGTGGTGTGAAACTTTCTATATTTCTTTCTCTAATTTTTGCATATACAGCTCAACCCCCGTATAACGCTGTGCTTGGGGTCCAAAGAATCACATCACATTATAAGCGGATCGGGTTAGAAATAATGTGCAATTGGATGCATTGTGCAATAAAGTACTTAAGACACCAAGAATCGTGTTGTAATGTATTCATAAATACAAAAATTGGGAGCCACGCTTGCATCGCATTATAAGCGGATTCGCATTTTAACGGGTTGAGCTGTAATTAGCTGTGTGGATATGTACACGAACAAACACAGGTGTCTCACGCCTCAAGATGGAGGCAGAAACGAGAAGTCCCCAGATTGCATGCACTCAGTCACCCACACCAGAGTAATAGAATATATATATACATATATATATATATATATATATACACTGGCGACACAGTTTATTGCACTGCGGCCAGATCCGCAAGCCGGGAGATTTCCCGGCTTGCTAGTGGCCGCCCCTCGGCGTGCCGCGCGGTCACGCGTCATCGGGAGCGTGCGCCCCCTGCACGCGCGTCCAGGGCTCCCCGAGGGAGCCCTGGTGTCCCGCGATGTGGGGGACGGCGGCAGGGGGTTCCGGGGGACCCGGCGGACCCGGCAGCGGGAGGGAGAGCGCCCCGATCGGAGGGCGCTCTTCCGCTGCTTCGGCGCGCGCCCGTCACCCTCCGGCGCGCGCCAGGCTACTGCTGCGGCCGAGAACGGGCAAATGCTCGAATAAACTCGGCCGCAGCAGTATATATATAAAAATTAAATAAAAAATGAATAGACAATACCGTTCTGTGGCTAACGAAATGCTTTTATTTGTGCTAGCTTTCGAGATACATTGATCTCTTCTTCCGGAGTAAGTCTTTTAGCTTCATTTAAGTGCAGTATAATGTGGTACAGTATCTTCCATATTTTGATGTTGAGGGCTCGGCTAACACGGTACTGATACCTCTACATATACATACATACATATATATATATATATACACATATACTCGGCAAACCCGGTCGCCCACTCGCCAGGTGATCGGATATTGCCTGGTGGCGTGTTAATTTCCCCTGCTCTGCAAAAAAATTCCACTGCTCGTAAAAAAAAAAAAAACCCTCCCTGATTGGCTGATCGGGTGTGATGCGTGTTGGAGCTGCCAGGACGTGTATGCACGCGTGTGCGTGTGCGCTGCTCGCGCGTGTTGCGGTGCCCCTCCTCTGCCCTCGGTCCCAGTGGCTGGCTGCCCGCCCGGCGGGAGGTGGTACGTTCCTTTCTGTTTATCTAGTTCAGAAAGGAGCTGCGGCACGATAACCCAGTGGGGGGTGTTCCTTCCCAGCCCCCCTCCCCCCGGTGCTCTTTTCCCCCATGGCGCTCCCTTCCCCCCCGGCGCTCCCGTCCCCCCCAGCACTCCCTTACCCCCCAGCGCTCCCTTAGCCCCCTAGCGCTCCCTTAGCCCCGGTGCCCTTGCCCCCGGCACTCCCTTGGTTGGCCGCGCGGGGTGGGAGATGGGCGCGGGGGCGTGTGGCAGGAGCGGGGCATTGGTGGCACGGGTTGGTGGTGCGCAGTTGCGGCTGGCGCCTGGTGCAGGGGAAGGTGGGGAGCCGCCTGCTCGGATCGCCGGCCTTTCCTCTCCCCCCCCCTCCTCCTGTCCACTGTGTGTGTGTATGGGAGAAAGAGAGAGTGTGTGTGTGTGTGTGTGTATGGGAGAGTGTGTGTGTATGGGAGAGAGAGTGAGTGTGTGTATGAGAGAGAGAGAGAGTGCGTGTGTGCAGGACACCAGAAGTACCCCCCCCACCCAGTCACCCAGTCAGTCACCCCCCTCCACCCAGTCAATCACCCCCCAACCCAGTCAGTCACCCCCCCACCAAGACAGTCACCCCACCAAGACAGTCAATCACCCCCCCAGTCAGTCAGTCACCCCCCGTCATTCACCCCCCTCTCCCTCTCTGTTGCCCGCTCTCCCTCTCTCTGTGTCGCCCGCTCTCTCTCTGTCGCCCGCTCTCCCTCTCTCGCCCGCTCTCTCTCTTTGTCACCTGCTCCCTCTCTCTCTCTGTCGCCCGCGCTCTCTCTCTCTGTTGCCCGCTCTCTCTCTCTGTCGCCCGCTCTCTCCCTCTCTCTCTGTCGCCCGCGCTCTCCCTCTCTCTTTCTCTGTCGCCCGCTCTCTCTCTGTCGCCCTCTCTCTCTCTCTATCACCCGCTCTCTCCCTGTCACCCGCTCTCTCTGTCGCCCGCTCTCTCTCTGTCGCCCGCTCTCTCTCTGTCACCCACACTCTTTCTCTGTTACCCAAATTCTCTCTCTCTGTTACCCACATTCTCTCCCTCTCTGTCACCCACACTCTGGATCTGGATATCTTATTTACCCTATATATCTTAACTGCCCTATACCTACACCGAAATAACTTATACTGCTTTCTTCCAGATCTGACTCTCAAGCTTCACACGGGAGACATCGGAATCCCCCCTAGCCCATAAGACGGGCAGGGAACACCTCCCCTCCAACATAACATTGCGGGAATAGAGTTACCTGGACATTGAGGGACTGCCGATCAGGTAAGATCCCAGCCGGGATTGCTGCTTCAGAAAATTGTGACGCGGGGGCATCCTGACACTGGTTAAGGGGTTCAGGAAACTAGTCATTCATATCTGGCTTTTTTTTCTAGATCCGACATTTATACACACACACACACACACACACACACACAGACTAATTGTAGTATAATGTAATACAATAAATAAACTTATGTCAAAAACAAATGTTGTTCTTACTAGGAATTTATTCAATTTATTTTATTTATTTATTTTAAAGCGGTGTGGGGGGCGGGACTAGGGGCAGGGCTGGGGCGGGACTAGGTGGCGAGTAGATTTTTTGGTGCGGCGAGTAGATTTTTGGGTGATTTGTCAAGCACTGTGTATGTATATATATATATAGTGACAGAAACCAGGGGATGGTAATAAACTCCATATATAGGGCTCCCAGGATACTGAACAGTTTCTATCCTGTTTAGGCTGGAAGTGCAGCCTCATAATACATGCACTCCATCCCACAGTTTGGCAAGTGCTGGAACTGAGGGATGAGGGATCCAAACCAGAGTTTATCTGCTGCCTGATTTCTGCCACCTGTCCTGCTAATTAGAAATCAGGTATTTAAGACTGATTTCCTGGTTCCTCTTCCCTCTTCCACAAGAGCCTGGAGGCAGGAAGTCTGCTGGAAGCAAAGAGGGGAAAAGCCTCTCCCCAAACAGGTTAAATCATTCTGCTCTTTTTTGTCTGAAACTGCAAAGTTCCTTATTTTGTTGTTGGAAGTGGAAAAGCCACTCCAATCCTGAGTCAGGGAAAACCTAAGTTAAGTTATCGCTCAGGTGAGCAGGTTTTGTTTTGCTGTATTTCTGTTGTATGCACTGTGGCACTCTGAGTGCCTGGGACTGAATAAACCAGCACGTGATGCCTCGTCATTTAACCTACCCTAAAAGACCGTGTTCTAACAGTCCCGGACAGACGGCGGAGCCCCGGAGTAAGGCGGTTGTCACATATGGTGGAGAATGCGGGCAGAACACTAAAAGGTCTGCGGGTTAAAGAACTTAAAAAAAAAAAGTTTTTTTTCTCCAAACAAGATGGAGGACGTGGTGAGTGCGCTGGTACGCAATGTCGCTGCCCAGAAAGACGCGAATGAAACCCAGCAACAGGTGAATGCAACCCAGCAACAGCTGTTAATAGCCCAGCAAGAGACGAATGCAACCCATCAACAGCTTTTAATAGCCCAGCAAGAGACTAATGCAAACCAGCAACAGACGAATGCAGCTCTGCAAAACGCGAATGCAAACCAGCAAGAGACAAACCGCTTGCTGAGAGAGGAGCAACAACGGTTCGCCCAGGGCATACAGAAGGAACTCGAAATCCTGAGAGGGATTATCAGTAAGACTCCACTGCAGAAGCAGCCCCAGTCCCGAAAATGACCAGGGCAAGCCACTACCTTCAGAAGATGGGGCCCTCGGATGATGTTGAAACCTATCTTCTCACTTTTGAACGCACGGCACAGAGAGAGGGTTGGCCAGAAGCTGAGTGGGCCAGTCTAATCGCACCCTTCTTAAACGGCGAACCCCAGAAGGCTTACTTTGATCTAGAGCCAGCCAAAGCTAACGTCTATGCAAAATTGAAGTTCGAGATCCTCGCCCGCCTCGGCGTAACCACGGCCGTTCACGCCCAAAGGTTCCATGCATGGTCCTTCAAGTTGGATAAAGCCACCCGATCCCAGATGTATGACCTTATCCACCTCGCTCGGAAGTGGCCGCAACCCGAGATCAACTCAGCAAGCCACATCGTGGAACGGTTGGTCATGGACCAGTTCTTGAGGAAACTTCCCTCTGCCCTACGCCGTTGGGTGAGTCAGAGTGACCCCCACAATGCAGATGAGCTGGTGGCCCTCGTAGAAAGGTACAATGCAGCAGAAGAGCACCTGCAACCCACAGTCATGGAGCATCTCCACTACCCAAGGTTCCAGGACTCTTCCAGAGACGGTAAAAGGGTACCAGGGTTAAGGGGGGCTGAAGAGCGACGACCGCCTTCACACAGCACCAGCAACAGTGACTCGCATACTAAGGGCAACAGCCAACGTGGGGAGCCGAAAAAGGGCTCTAAGTGGGACACAGACTATGTACCTAAATGTGTAAATTGTTATGAGAGGGGCCACACCGCGAACGTCTGCCCACTAAATACTGAACCAATGCAATGCAACACCGTTGAACCTTATTCATTGTGGTCTCAATGTATGCGCCCTAGCCCAGAGGACCCCTTGAATAACCATCTCTGGGCATTTGTAAAGGTAAATGGTAAGAGGGTTCGGGCACTACTTGACTCTGGGAGTATGGTTACACTAGTGTCCGAATACCTGTTGCCTATTGGGAACAAACAGGTAAACGGTTCACAAAGAGTGGCAATTTGTTGTATACATGGGGATAATCACGAATATTCCACTGTTGATGTTCTTATTGAAACAGAGTTTGGTTCTTTAGATTTCAAAGTGGGTATAGTACCCAAATTGGCACATGATGTGTTATTAGGGACCGACTTTCCCCATTTTCTAAAAATGTGGTCCTCCTCTCAGAATAGCGCCCAGAGTTCAATAGCGGACCATAAAGAAGTAATAGAAGAAACAAATCCGTTCCCTTTTTCAGAAATGGAGGTTGACAAGGGCCCAAATAAAAAGGGGAAAGAGTAAGAGTCCTATAAAATCCCCTTTCCCATGGCCACCTTGGTAGGGAATACCCCAAATCAAGATGTTGAACAGGCGCTTACCACCCCAGAACAGGATAAGACCTTCGCTGACCTAGAGGTCAGTCCTGGGGTTTTTAAGAAGGCCCAGTGGGAAGACCCCACATTAGCGGAAGCAAGGGGGAATATACGGGACCAGAATAGTACTCCGGGCCAACCAGATAGGTCACTTGCCTACCCCTACTTTGAGGTAGAGAATGACCTAGTATATCGGGTTGATAAAAGGAAATCAATTATAACTAAACAATTGTTGGTACCACGGACATTCCATAATGTAGTATTACACCTCGCACATAGTCACCCATTGGGGGGACACCTAGGGGTGGAAAAGACAAGGGGGTATTTGGCCGTTGGTGTGAGTTTAGGACTTGCGGGGGGGTTGCGGGTGCACTTAACCCCTTCCCTCCAGGGTCAGTGGGATTTGCCAATAGCCTTTGCTCAAATCCATGGTGGTCAGATACTTTGCCCCCGCGAGTTCATCTAGTAACTCATCCATGCGGGGCATGGGGTAAGCATCTGACACCGTCCCAGCGTTGAGCAACCGGTAGTCCACACAAAACCTGGTGGTCTTGTCCTTTTTAGGAACTAGGACTACTGGACTTGCCCAAGGGCTCTGGGACAGAGTAATTACCCCTAGGGTCAGCATCTCCTCAATCTCTCTCTCCATACTGGTCTTGACCTCTGCTGACACTCTATAAGCGTGCTTATGCAGAGGCTGCAGGTCCCCTGTGTGTACTGGGTGTTTAGTGAGATGTGTGGTCCCTGGCATGTCAGTGAAGAGGGCGCTGAACTGAGCTAGCATGTCCCTGGCTTCTCCCTTCTGCCTTGCACTCAACTGTGCCCCTATCTCTACCTGCTCTACAGTGTTTCTCTGCCTTGCCTCCCCTAGGAGATCAGGCAGAGCATTGCTCGCCGGATCTTCAAGCAGTGGGCTACAAATGGCCAGCACTGCTCCCATACTCTGTGCTCTGTACTCCTTCAACATGTTGATGTGGTATGTCTTGTGCCTCTCAGGTGCTACCTGTACAACATAGTTGCACTCATTCACCTTTCGGATAACCGAGTACGGTCCCGACCAGGCAGCCATCAGCTTGTTCTCCCGAGTGGGTCTGAGAACAAGCACCTGCTGTCCTGGGATGAATTCTCTACTACGGGCCTGCTGGTCATACCATCACTTCTGCTTGGTCTGAGCAGCCCTGAGGTGGTCCTGGGCCACCCCCATGAGCATCTCTAACCGGTCTCTGAGATCTACTACATACTGGATCACTGAAGCATCAGTAGCAGTAGTCTCCCCTTCCCATCCCTCCCGGAATAGGTCCAGAGGTCCACGTACCCTGCAGCCATATAGTAGCTCGAAGGGGGAGAAGCCTGTAGATTATTGCGGTACCTCTCGGTATGCAAACAGCAGGTGCTGCAAGTGAATCTCCCAGTCTTTCCCCTCCACCTCTATAAAGGTCCGAAGCATCTGCTTCAGGGTCCCGTTAAACCTCTCACATAATCCGTTTGTCTAGGGATGTTAAGGTGTAGTGCGCCGGTGCTGTACACCGCAGGCATCCCAGAGACAATGTAACAGTTCACTCATGAACTGCGACCCCTGATCGGTTAGGATCTCACTAGGGAAACCTACCCTAGTAAAAATGTTGAGCAAAGCTGCTGCCACTGTCTTGGCACTTATGGTGCCAAGCGCTACTGCCTCAGGGTACCGGGTGGCAAAATCCACCACCGTGAGGATGTAGCACTTCCCTGACCTGCTAGGAATCATGAGGGGTCCTATCAGGTCCATCGCTACCTTCTGGAAGGGTTCCCCTATTATCGGTAGGGGTTTCAGGGGTGCCTTCACACGGTCGCCCGCCTTACCCACTCGCTGGCAGGCATCACAAGAGTGGCAGAAATTGCTCCCATCTCGAGATGCCCCCGTCCAGTAGTAACGCTGTAATAACCGGGCTCGCGTCCTGGTGACCCCCTGATGTCCCGCTAACGGAATAGAGTGAGCTACCCGTAACAATTGTTGTCGGTACCCCTGGGGCACTACTAGCTGTCGCTTACCGGTCACCCCCTCCTCTATCCCCGGGTTCCCTTCTTCTCTGTATAGGAGTCCCTTATGCCATAGGCAGCGCTCAGTGCCCTCCCCTGCCTGAGACTCGGACGCCCGAAGTCTCACACCGGCCAGGGTAGGGTCTGTCTTCACTGCCTCCCTAAACTGGGCTCCGAATTCTGGCCACCCCCCAGTCATGTCATTGTCAGGGAAAGGGGACAGAGTGAGGGGAAACAGTAAGTCAGCCTGTGGTTGCAACTGATCCTGGCTTACCTCCCCGGGCTCCTCTGCGCCCTCTGCTAACGTTGGTCCCAAAGGCTGGGGGACTGGAGCGGCCGCCGCCGGCATTGCCGCGATCTGGCTCCTGGTAACCGCCGCTACTGCAGCGGGCTGGGGCACACGGTCGTAGGTGCAGGTCATCGGTCCCAGGTCGTTGCCCAAAAGAATGTCGGCATCCAAACCGGGTAAAACCCCCACCTCCCGCACACCCTTGCCCACCCCCCAATCCAAAAAGATGCGGGCCACCTGCAGGAAACGTGGCTCTCCGTCGGCCACAGTGATCTGCATCCCAGGGCCTGGGATCAATTCCTCTGGCCGGACCATATCAGGTAGGACCAGGGTCACTGCGGCTCCTGAATCCAGCAAGCCGACTGCTTGCCGGTCACCGACTGTGACTGGGGTAAGATGTTTGCTCCGGCCGTCCATCTGCTGCAGGTCTGCGCCGAGATGTCCTCCGCTCCTGGCTGTAAGCACCGATGAAACCGGGATAGGGGTGACATGGGATGTCTCGCTGGGAGTTGTTTCCATGACCGGTCCTGGTTCTTTGGTGGAAGCCACCCGCACGCGGGCTACCGGCTTCGCAGCTGGGGTACGTTGCCCTCGATAGGGTCCGTTGGAACGCAGGGGTTCCGGGCAATCTGGTCTGAAGTGACCAGTGCTGTTGCAATTGTAGCACCGGCGCTCATGCCGGAGCTCTCCCGCCTTCTGTGAACTGCTGCCCACAGGCGGCTTTTGGGTCCACTGGGGGGTACTCACAGCTTTCTTGGCCGGTACCGGCATGGTTACCGCTTTGGCTGGTACCTTGGCGGTCATCTGGGACTGGCTGACCACATAGTCATCGGCCATCCTCGCCGCCTCGGTGTAAGTCTTGGGTTTTTTATCATACACCCAAGCTCTCACCGCCGGCGGGCACTGCTGCATGAGCTGCTCCTGAAAGATGAGGTCCAGCAGGCGTTGGTAAGTCCTGGCCTCAGAGCCCTCCACCCAGTGTAACCCGTACAAGGCCATGCGGGTCACATAAGTGACATAGGTCTCCTGAGGGTGCCTCTCCTCCAGCCGGAATTTACCCCGGTAAGCTTCAGGGGTAAAACCGTGCTGAAATAGCAAAAGTTCTTTCAGGTGGTCATAGTCATCAGCAAACTCCTCTGTAAGCGCCATCAATGTCTGTTTAGCCAAGCCGGAAAGTAGTGGGTCCAAGCGTGCAACCCTATGCTCGGGAAGCACCTTGTACCGCCGGCACTGCGTCTCGAAGTTCCTTAAAAACATGTCGATCTGATCAGTGCCTTCCACGTACTTGGTGAGACTGTGCTTGTCCAGTTGGAGTTCATCTTTGCGGGTTTGGACCGGGGGGCAATAAGCGGGCCGGTTCACTGCCATTGAGAGAAACGTTAGCCGCTCCTCCGCTGTCCCTCGGTCTCCCCACTTGGTGATCAGTGCCAACATTTCCGGAGTAAACGGACTGGTGGCCACAGCCATCAGTGCCCCTCTTGTCGCACTTGTCCCGGGAGGTGCACTTGTCCCCTCCCTGGGATCCTGCCGCTCCGGCACTGGGTTCAGTCCCTGATCTCCGGGCGGCTGTACAAGGGCAAGCTGAGTCGTATCCTGAGACTCTGCAAGCTCGGCTTCATGTGCTGTGATTGCGGCAATCATGCTCTCGACCTCCTGGTCCACATATTCCAGTCCATAGGCACGGCACTTGTCTTTTAGCTGATTTCTAGTTTTCAGGTAATAGGCGTTCTCCGCTTCACTCATGGTTCTGGATCGCAGCAGGTGAGGTGGTGTGACAACTTGCGTTACTTGTCTTTAGACCCAGGAACTCGCAATTACCATCGAGTCCCCACTATATTAGAGTATCCCGCAGGACACTAGTAATACAGGTCCAGTTCAATCCCGCTACTGCCACCAGTTAACTTTAATAGCCTGTGACGATAGCCTGCCACAGGTCATTAAAGGTTACACAAATCACTGGGTTGAACTGAACGAGTCCGAGATATAATAAAGTATATTTATTCCTTTGGATAGGTCAACACACGAATAATACAGTAACAAACAAGAAGTACACTTACTTTGGGGTTGGGGAATGAGAAGTATATAGCATAGCAATTCTCTCGCAATCAGGTAGCATTCAGATGATAAATTGAAGACCAAGGATACAGGGTGGACATCGGTTTATAAACCTTTTGTGCCCTATCCTTAACATTGAGTACCGTGGATTGGTTCTCAATTATCTCTAGCCACTCGTTAACGTGGGAACACTTTTTGACACATGCCCCCCGGCTAGTTGGTATATGCGCAGTAGAGCTCTGGGGTCCCATTTCTATAACCCCTCCTCTATATCAGGAATGCCAGTCAGTCTACAAAACAGAGTACCTGGCAGTAAATCTGTTGTTGTGAGGTGTGAAATGGAACACTTGAAGACTGCTCTGGTTTGAGTAGTCTCCACCCTCATGCAAACAGTGGAGGTGGCAAAATCCTTTGAAACATACTCAGGTCCTAGACATTGGGTCGCCGTTCTGGCCATATGCTACCCTGGTATGCAAAGGAATTTCCTCTGGGTTTTACCCATACCTTGAAATACAGTATGTTGGATAAAACATGAACATATTAAAATATCCGGTTCCTTTGGGTCCAGCAGGTCCAAACTTCCCAGTTCTCAATGCCGGAACTGGGACACCCTATGGTCCAATTTGAGACCTGCTACGACCTGGGAAACCGGAGATACACAAATACACTTAAAACCGTTTCACATTTTAATACATAAAACTCCGCTGTAAATTAAATCACAGTTTTTCACTAAATCCCCATTGAAGACAACGGGCTTCGCCGCCATAGACTTTCAATGGCAAACCACCGCCGTTGGCGGCTATGGGAATCCCCGCCATAGACTTTCAACGGGGCGATGCCGCCGTTGAAGTCAATGGAGTTTTTCCGCCGTAGCCGGTCAATGGGTTTTGGCCGCCATTGGAGTCTATGGGAAAAGTCCCGAACCTTCAAGGGGGTCCATACTCCGTCGGGTTGGTCCAAGCGGGCCAAGGATGGTTCTGCAGCGATGCCGGAGCAGTGGCTACAGACACCCCAAACCCCGATCCGCTGGGCCCTCCGGAACCGGAGCTATGGATTACCAATATTCAGCTTTTCACACTTAGCCGTTTTCCTGAGCTGTTTCCGCCGCCGCCATTGGAACCTATGGCGCGGCCCGCTCTTCTCGGTTCGACCCTTATCGGGGGTCCAGGATACGGGGACCCAGTTGTGGTTGAGTGGGGGGAGGTCTAGGAACTAGGGACAGAAAGAATTTTATTTCTAGGGGCCCTAGAACTGTTTATTCCCACGCCACTTGTCGAACTTGACTTGTAAGTGATCAAAGCTCTCCTATTGAAAATGTATCCGCTTTGCGGTTAAGCGGTTTGGACGGCAGCCAACTCGTTCCTGGAAAGCTCTCTCGAGGATTTCTTCATTGAAGTCAATGAGCCCATTGACTTTCAATGGGAAACCGCCGCTCTCCCTCTCGGACGCCATCTGCTGGTCTTTTCAGGAACAGGACTCCACAGCAAGATTCACCATTAGAAAGCATTGAGCCCTAATGGCGGCCTATGGGAACCTGCAAAATGGTGCCTGAATAGGCGGGAAAGTTACACAAAGGGCTATAATCACTATACAACTATTAACCCTTGTGCTCCCGGATGGATCCCAGTGTGTGTGTGCTGCAGACCAGATGTTACAATAAAACAAGGGGAACAGGGGAATACACATTTACATGTCATAACAGGGGTTAAATCACAGTTCTGGGTCTTAGCCCAGTTAACCCTTTGTCTCCCTGGTGAGGTCAGGGGATGTAGTAATAAGGGAGGGGATGGCCAAATGGGGTGTAACCCCTTTAATCCCGGGCCACCCCCTTTCTCCCTCTACAGTTTATGCCCAATTTTGCAACTAAGGCAACCCCACTAACTGACCTCACAAAAGCAAGAGGGCCCCTAATGGTAAAGTGGTCCCCCGAAACCAAACAGGCCTTTAGAAGCCTGAAAGAAGCTCTCTGTGCCCAACCAGTGTTGGTCACACCTGACTTCTCTAAAGAGTTTTTAGTCCAAACCGATGCATCTGAGGTAGGGCTGGGGGCTTTACTCTCCCAGGGGTCTCAAGGTGAGGAGCACCCCATCCTTTATTTAAGTAGGAAACTAAATCCCCAGGAGAAAAATTACTCCATAGTCGAGAAAGAGTGTCTCGCAATAAAGTGGGCTGTAGAGACGCTCAAATACTATCTGTTGGGGAGAAAATTCCGGTTGGTCACATATCATGCACCCCTCACCTGGATGTGTCAAAACAGAGAGAAGAATGCTAGAGTGACCAGGTGGTTTCTAAGCCTACAACCCTTTAAATTTTCTGTGGAACACAGGTCAGGGCACAAACATGGCAATGCTGACGGGTTGTCAAGGATGCACTCCCTAATATCCATGGTCGCTCATCCCTCGAGGTCTGAGCTGGGGGGGAGGATATGTGACAGAAACCAGGGGATGGTAATAAATTCCATATATAGGGCTCCCAGGATACTGAACAGTTTCTATCCTGTTTGGCCTGGGAGTGCAGCCTCATAATACATGCACTCCATCCCACAGTTTGGCAAGTGCTGGGACAGAGGGATGAGGGATCCAAACCAGAGTTTGTCTGCTGCCTGATTTCTGTCACCTGTCCTGCTAA